>CM077160.1:122020447-122620447 GCA_039583875.1 Platanthera guangdongensis | reverse complement strand
CCATACAAAGCTTTATGCAATCTGAAGACATATGTGTTGTGTTTGGGGTTAAAAAAACCTGGTGGCTGCTCTACATAAACTTCCTTCTTCAGTGTACCATCGAGGAAAGCTGACTTTACATCCATCTGGTAGACCTTGTATCCTTTGTATGCTGCATGAGCTAAAAATAACCTTATGGCTTCTAGCCTTGCTACAAGTGCAAAGGTTTGGTCAAAGTCTATCTTTTCCTCTTGTCTATATCCTTTTAGCCACTAATCTTGCTTTGTTCTTAACAATAACCCCATGCTCATCTAGTTTATTACTATAAATCCACTTAGTGTTTATGACTTTATGATCACTAGGTTTAGAAACTAGACTCCATACTTTGCATCTCTCAAATTGATTGAGCTCTTCTTGCATAGCCATAATCCAGTTGGGGTTTGAATTGACTTCTTCAAACCTTTTAGGTTCTACCTGAGAGAGAAAACTAGAGTATAGAATCTCATTGTGATATCTACTTCTAATTGTTACTCCTAATCTGGTATCACCTATTATTTGGTCAATATGATGATCTTTAAGATGTATAACTACTATTGGCATGTGCCTACCATTACCTAATTCTATAGGAGGATTAGGATAATTCTTTTCCTCCCCTTGGGCAGTTACTGTATCTTCTATTGGAATTTCTACATTATCTCTAGTATGCAACTCTATATCTGGTGAACCACCTATATTTAACTTTTCCATCCTAGAGTCTAAATCACCTAGACTAGAGTTGTTAGAGTTCTCATTATATAAAACAGAAGTTTCATAAAAAAACTACATTAATTGATTCTTCTACAACTTGATGTTTCAAATTGTAGATTTTGTATGCTTTGCTATGTTAACTATACCCTATAAAGATTCCTTCATAGGATTTTTCTAAAAACTTAGTTAGATAAGTTTTCTCATTGTCCAAAACATAGCACTTACTATCAAAAATCTTGAAGTAAGACAGATTTCGTTTTCTGCCTTTTATTAGTTCATAGGGAATATTGTTATGATTCTTGTTGATCAATCTCTATTCTGAACATAACATGTTGTGTTTACAGCCTCAGCCCAAAAATATTCTAGAAGAGATGTATCACTCAGCATTGATCTAGCTGCCTCAACGAGAGTTGTATTTTTCCTCTTAGCACCTCCATTTTGCTATGATGTTCTTAGAGAGGAGAACTCCTGAAAAATCCCTAGTCCCTTACAAAAATTTGTCATCTTTTTAGATTGAAATTCGGTACCATGGTCATTTCTAAGTTTGACCACAGAACATCTCATCTTATTCTAGATTTGTTTGACAAAATTAGCAAGGATGTCTAGTTTTTCAGTCTTTATCCTTAAGAAGAATACCCAAGCAAACCTAGAGTGATCATCCATAATCACATAGGTATAAGACTTCCTACCCAAACTAAGAACTTGCATAGGACCAAATAGATCCATATGTAGTAAGTACAGACACCTCTCAGTGTCTTTGGACTGTATGCTCTTAAAGGAGACTTTTGTCTGTTTGTATTTTTGACATGCATGACATAAGCCTTCTTTGGAACATATGAGTTGTGGACTGTTTCTAACTAAGTCCATAAAGAAAAGTTTACTCATTGCTTTATAGTTTAAATGAGTCATCCTCTTGTGCCATTGCACACACAGAGTATTTCTCACTAGCTACAAAACATACAGGTGATTTCTCATTTATACTTAAAAAATTTAGAAAATAAATGTTCCCACTTCTAGTGCCTGACAAGATGATCTTTTGATCACTTAGATTCCTTATCAGACACTTGTCATTGTGGAAAACAATTTCATAACTTATATCACAAAGCTGACTAATGCTTATTAGATTGTGATTCAATCCTATAAGCCACTTTAGTGAGGGTAACTAGACCATTAAAAATGCTAACATATCCCATGGTGAGTCCTTTCTCTGACCCTCCAAAGATGACTTTAGGTCCATTTCTTACTGAAGTATAATCCCTTAGGAAACTCCTTGTTCCAATCATATGCAAGGAACAGCCATTATCCAAGTACCGTATTGTCCTTCCTGTGGTACTTGGTTCCTCCTACAAACACAGAATTAATTTACCTTAGGCCCCCAAATAGTTTTGGGGCTTTGATCCCTGTTAGGCTTTGTTGTGTGAAACACAACTTGCTTTCTGAACAAACCTGGTTGAGTCTTGTATGAAGGTACTGTTAGATTATACCAACAATCTAGAGTAAAATGTCCAATCTTCCCACATCACCCACACTCAAATCGATTATATCTTTTCTATGATTGCACATGTGAAATTGTTCTTTTGTGTAACTTGGATTTGACATCCAACTTCCAAGGTAGTGGTGCAAAGTTTACACCCTTACCTTTCAGGTTTTGGTGAGGTGCACTGGGACCAGCTCCAAGAATTCCTTGGCTTCTTGGATTGATCACCCTTTGTGGTGGTTTTTGGCCTTTAGAAGTTTGTTCAGGAACATATGATTTATTGCATATGTTAGAAGTCAGATGCTTGGGAGGTAGCTTGACTGGATCCATTGGGGATTTTCCCTTAGGATCATACCTCTTAATAGCCTTTTTATTTTTTCCAAATCCTACACCACTTCTAAATGGTGCAGAAAATGTGTCTATGATAGGTAGAACAGAATTGGGTTTAGAGTACTGTGTCAGGAGCTGTCTTTCCTGGGAGAGCTTTGCTTCCAAGTCCTTGGCAGTCTTGACATGTTCTATTATTACTTCTGCCTAGCTATCTATCTTGTTAGTTAGTTCTACAAGTTTCAGTTTTTGTAGGTCCAACTTTATGTTGGCCCTTTCCAACATAAAGATACTCCTCTCAAGGATTCTAATTCACTGACCTGATTCTTTGCAGGCTCTTTGCTTGCAATCAAGGCCTTTAGTAATTTCTCATATCTATTGATAAGGGTGTTGAAATCAACTTCAGTGTCTGAATCATGTTCTCTATTATTAAAGGAGTGAGAACCTGTTTTATTTTCTGATGCAGAAAAAGAAACTGATGTAAAAATAGGAGAGGTTGGTTTTACCTTAGCAAGATTTGAACAATCGTATCCTTCTTCTCCTGATTGAGTTTCTTCAACAGCCATCAGGCCTATGAGAGTCTCCTCCTATTCTGATTCTGATGAATCAGACTCACCATCAGACAGTGTAGATTATTTCTTTGCCAAGAGACTTTTGTCAACCTTCTTGTGTTGTCCGGTCTTGAAGTTTTCTGACTTTTTCTCCTTTCTTTTTGTTGGGCAATCAGCTATAACATGCTCTTGCTTGTTGTAGCAATAACACACAATATTAGTATTAATATATTTGTTCTGTGAAGAACCATACCTGTCCTCAGAATTCTTCTTCCTGGGTTTCTCTGAATGATTGATCTTTTTGTGAGAAGAGTCTCCAACTGGACCATTCCAGCCGCCTTGCATTCTCCTCCTCAACATCTTCTTAAACTATCTAGAGAAGAGAGACAATTCCTCCTCAGTTAGGTCTCCTCCTAAAGAGGATGATACAGTGCACTCAGATGCTGTTTCTTGTTTCTTTGAGAGTGATGACTTTTCTCTGGCCTTCCTAGAAGTCTCAGCATTTAGAGTCAAGGTCTTTTCTCTATGGTGTGCTATAGCTGAATCTTCTTCAGACTATCTGAGGTTGAGCTGTAACTCATGAGACAACAACTTGCCAAATAGAGCCTGGGGGTCTATATTGGCTAAATTTCTCATTTCTCTTATAACACAAATCTTGATGTCTCATTCCTTGTTCAGGGACCTCAAGAACTTGTCATTAAGTTCATAGTTAGTAAAGCTCCTTCCATAAGTCCTCAGGTTGTTCACAATTCTAAAGAATTTTTCAAAACAGTCAGCCACTGAATCTTTCTTATCCTGTCTGAAGGCTTCATATTGTTGGTTTAGCAGAAATTTGCTATCATCTCTGACCTATTCAGTTCCTTCCATATAGATTATCAGTGACTCCTACATTTCTTTTGATGTTTTACAATGAATCAGATTTTGAAAAGTGGAATCATCTATTGCACTCGCTATAATATTCTGAGCCCTCTTGTCTATAGAGGTCAGGATGATTTCATCTTTATCCATATCTCCATGTAAGTTTTGGGTGTCTTGAGGTTTGCATCAGGAACTGATACTTTCATGGGAATGAAAAGTTCTTCAATCACTGTTATATAAATTCTTGGATCTGTTGCTTCCATAAATAGTCTGACTTTCTCCTTCCATATTCCAAAATTTTCTTTGGAGCAGACATGGAGCTTGATGGAATTATTTTCCCTCTGAGCCATGACAAATATTTCTTTCCAATCCTCAGGATTCTCATTAGGCTGTTATGTCTTTTTCATTGAACCTTCCTCTAATACCAATTGTAAATGTTTGTTTAAGGATTGAGAGTGACCTAGAGGGGGGGGGGGGTGAATAGATCCAATTTGAATCTTGGCTACCACTTTTTAGTTCAGAGATATATTTTCTTTTAGTTAAATATCACAGTAAAATAAACAAGATAATTTTACCAACAATCTAGAACTATCACAACAAATCAAACACAACATACACAACACAACACAGTTTTATAGTGGTTCCCCAATTTATGAGTACATCCACTTTCCCCCTTCGCCTATCTAGCAATGAACTAGATTCAGCCAAACTCCTTCTTCCTTTTCTCAGATCCACAGATCTTACAGCTCAGAGCCCAGCTGGCTCCTATAACCCAGATTTTACAAGTCTTACCATACAGATCACCAAGATCTTACACCTCAAGTTTTTCCCAAGAACTCTACCTCAGAATGTATCTACACTCCTACTTCACAAACAAATGCTACCCTATAACTCAGAGAAATTCCCTCTTCTCCTATCTCAGGCAATCCATGCCCTACCTCAACATTTATAACATAGGCTTATAATCTCAGATAAAATGTTTCCCCTACACTTAGATATATAGGTAGATCTTATAAATTAATAAGAGTAAAAGAGATTGATTGAGAACAAGTCACCCAGCAAGAAAGGAATGGGTGATTGCTTCTTGATCTGATCATGATTAGTTAGCTTTCTTTGATCTTGAAGTAATAGATTTGATCATGCCCTTCTTAACTCTTTAAAGCTTCTTGAAGTTGAATTAGGGTAGATCTAGGCTGGTGGATGTTGAAGACGATTATTGATCCAACTTCTCTCCACCTACTGTATTCTAGAAGATAACTTCTTAGATTTGGACTTGCCAAATTTTTCTCTCTTATTTTTTGAAGAGTTTAATCCCTTTATATAGGCTCCGTCAAAGGTAACTAGCTGATCTGGTTAATAACTGACATCTGACAGTTATGACAGTTTTGACAGTTGTCAGACCCTTTGACTTGATTTCTATACTTAGGAAACAAAACTTCTTGAAGTGTTGTAACTTGACTGTTAAATGTGTCAACACCAGTCCTGGGTGTCGACACTACTCTTGTAGTGGTGTAGACAAACTTTTGAATGTGTCGACACAACCTTCATCTTGTCTCGACACCGTTGATGTTGAATGTGTCGACACTAGTCCTGAGTGTCGACACTGCTTGCTTCCAGTCTTGACTAAGCCTGTGAAGTGTGTCGACACTTCTCTTGAGTGTCAACACAGTTGTCTTCAGTCTCGACGCTGCTTGTACAAAATGTGTCGACACTTGTCCTTAGTGTCGACATAGTTTTTCTTTGTCTCGACACAACTTGTGCAGTGTGTGTCGACACTAATCCTGAGTGTCGACACAGTTGTTTTCTTGTATCATAGTGTCGACCCAAGTCCTGGGTGTCGACACAGCTTTCTCTTTGTATCAGCACATCCTTGATAAAGGTGTCGACATTTGTCTTGTGCGGCGATACTTTTGTACTTAGCTTTATTTATCTGCACACATGAACCTAACATTCATCAAATACAACTATGTGTATATCATTAAACTGAAAAGGGCTTCTTCAAATAAGGTATATTGTGACCAATGTGCCAAACAGTCTTCATCTCCAATCTTGTAGATATCTCATACCTTCCATTCAAATATTAACCTACACCACAAATGACAAGGAGCGACACGACATCAACCTCTCCTGTGAGTAGCGTCCCGCTACCTGATAGGCCGACAATTTGCTTGATTCTTCGCTTGTATTAACAACGACGAATGGCCACAACATACCTCATGCGACGTCATGCACATCGTGAACGTTGCACCTCACATACACAATGCATATTGCGCCTTGCACGCATATAACACATGTTGCGCCATGTGTGTACACCATGCGCATTGCGCTTCACGTGCACATGACACATATTGCACTCTGCGTACTCATCACACGCATTCCACAATTGTGTGCTTCACGCCCCATATATATATTACGCCCAACGCGTGCTTCGCGCACGCTGCCCCAATTGTGCATGCCACTCCTAGCATACAAAACACCCTTCACACATTCCACCCTTTGCACCTCTTGCGCATTTTGTCATGTATATGCCACTGTAAACCATTACGCACCAAGACAGGCTTTCGAGTAGAAGTTCTCGTCTTTCATTCGCTTTGGCTCGAAGCTGCGAGGACTTGGGGGGCAATTGATAGGGTACACCTGAACGGATTCGACTGAAACACAGGGTTAGTAACCACGGTCCAAGCCTCAAGTCACCCTCGCATAAATCCCCATGCGTGAAGGCATCTCCCGCAAGCCCATCCGGACGACCGCGGAGCTTTGCGAGCACGCCCCTGCCTAACCGCGCACAGTAATGTGAACAGTTAGATCCGGCGCACGAGCATTCTAGGGCCCCACGCGCGATAAGGGTGTGCGCCTCTGCGCAGTTCCCTCCCCCACGCGCGCACGCCAAGTGCGCGCACCAGTGTGCACGCTTGTGCACGCGCGCACAACCCTGGCAGGACGGCGGGCTGGCATCGTACTTTTGCACGCTGCCTCGCTACTCCGGTCGGGGGGCCTTATGGTCGCCCGACCTTCCTGCCTCTCCGACCGCCCAGATAGGGCCGCCGGTTCTTCTTCCGGGGACGGTAGACCTACATGGGGCACCATCCCCCTCTTTCTCTGGTGCCCAAGACGGGCGGCCGATTCAACGCCCATCCTCAACCGCCGCCCCTAATAGGGGAAGCCATTTTTCTCACCCAAAACGGGCAGCCAAATGGTCGTCCGTCCTCTGCCAGCCGTCGCCCGTGTCAGGGGCGACAATTTTCTCGCCTACAATGGGTGGACAAATGGTCGCCCGTCCTCTACCAGCCACCGCCCCTGTTAACGAAGGCATTTTTCTCGCCCAGGACGGGCGGCCATTTGGCCGCCCGTCCCCTGCCAGTCGTCTCCCCACTTAGGGGCGACATTTTTCTCGCCCAGGACGGGCGACCATTTGGCCACTGTCCTCTGCCAACAGTCGCCCTTCTCAGAGGCGGCGTTTCTTTCGCCCAGGACGGGAGGCCGCTTGGCCGCCCGTCCTCTGCCAGCTAACCCCGATTAGGGGCAGCTTCCCCTTCCCTCAGTCGGCTGGCCTTTCGCTGGCGGCCTGTCGAGTTCCTCCGGTCAAACACGGACATCGCTGGACAAGAGTCTCCCATCGGTTGGCCGTCGTCGTCTGACGTTCGCCGTAAGCAATGCATTTTCTCTGCCATTTGATTGTGCTCCCACCATAGTCGTCGTCAGTTACATGGGAAACCACCCACGTAACCGCATGCATGACCTCCCGTAGTGGGGGAAATGCATAGCCAAAAATAGAATTGAGTTGCGTCTTGTAAAATTATTAAATAATATGAGCATAAATGCATTATGAAATTGGCCTATAAATAACGATCATAGTGCTTATGAGCTGCAGATAGCCGTATAACCGCAATAACCACCCATGAGGCCTATAAATAGGCCATGGATCCTCCTTTATTCTCATTCTCTCTTGAACCGAAAAATCCTCCTGTAAATTTTCTCGCTCCTTCCTCCATCTTCTTCATTTCCTTCTCCCCCCTTCGAAGATCTTCAAGCACTGCTTGAAGATCTCCTTTGTCTTTGAAGCCTCTTTCGAAGATCTTCAAACACTTCTTAAAGATCTCCTTCGTCTTCGACGTCTCTTTCGAAGATCTTCATCTTCTTCGCCCGAAAAATCCTCCTACGGATATTCTCTCTCCTGTTCTTATGAAAATTTTCACTCCTCCACTTCTCTTTCTGGTGCACTCCCGTGCGTGCCGCCTCCTTGCGCGCTTTCAAATGCATCACATCCTTGCACGCTCTCACGTGGGCCTCTTCCTCGTGCGCCCCAGTGCGCTTCGCTTCCCAACGCGCTCTGCTTCCTTGCGCACTCTAGCACATATCTCTTCCTTTCTCGCTCCCGCACGCTCAGCTTCCTTACGCGTCCCCGCACGCTCAGCCTCCCAGCACGCGCACTCTCACGCTCGTTGCTTCCTTGCGCTCTCTCATAGGCGCCTTTTCCTTGCTCACTCTTGCGCGCGTCTCTTCCTTGCACGCTCTTGTGCGCACATCGTTCCCTTGTACGAGCCTCATCCCCCCCCCCCCCCCCCCCCCCCCCCCGCGCTCCGCGTGCTCCCCTACAGTAAGCACTCAGCACACTCACCATTAGCAAGCGCCCCGCGCGCTCTATACCAGCAAGCGCTACATGCGCTCTCCTCCAACAAGCGCCTTGCACGCTTTCTACCAGCAAATGCTCTGCGCGCTCTCCTCCAACAAGTGCCCTGCACGTTCTCCTCCAGCAAGTGCCCCCGCGTGCTCTCTTCCATCCAGCGCCTCACGCGCTCTCCTCCAGCAAGCGCCCTGCGCGCTATCTGCCAACAAGCGCCTCACGTGCTCAAGAGCAAGCTCTCCATCCACCAATAAGACAAACTGCACCACACTTCTCCAAAATACAATCAGAGACAAGACACAGGGGATAAGACGCACTGAGCGCGCCCCCCGAGCTTCAAGCCCCAGACATCGGAACGGGTACAACAAGCTGCTCCCTCCAAAAACTATAAGAGGACTCCATAATACAACGAGCGCATTGCTCTCCACAACACACAAAAAATAATTAGCTCTATGAACGGTGATCTGTCACCCTCTGAGCTCTCTCTCTCTCCCCCCAATAATTGTAATGAGAGCCGGCCTGTTGGCATCGAGTTCTTGAAAAAACCCTGTAATAGCGCTTAGATCTAGCAGAGGTTTGGTTTACACAGATCCGACCACGTGATTTTTCACCTAGTTGACGGGTTTTCCACGTCAAAAAAATTGCAATGTCAGCTTTTCTTTCTCTGTGACTTTGTGCGCGATCGACCTCTTTGTGGACTAAGATAGTTTAAGTTAATTCGGTCCTACCTGGACGTCAAATTTGGCCACATCAAAGCCTATAAAAACTGCACCAAACACTACCTTAGTTCATCCTCAAATCTTACCATAAACAGAAAAATATTTTTTTTTCAATAATAATAATTATATTGTAATCAGCCTTACATGTAGTCATGAGCAAAAAGCCCGATCGGCGCGGGCTTGGCCCGGCCCGGTCGGGCCCGAGCTTTTTTCAGATCGGGCTCGACCGGGGCCTAGTTTAAGCCGAGCCGGGCCGGGCGGGGCTCGGGCTCCCTCTCAAGGGGGAGGGGGGGAGGGGGGCCCGATTGTGTCCTTCAGGTCGGCCCGGGCCGAGCCGGTTCGGACCCGACCCGACCTGATTTCAAAGGGCTAATCCCTCCTGATTAGGATAATCCCGCAGGCGGGATTAAAAAATCCCGCCTAATCAGGAAGGATTAAAATCCGGCCCGGCGGGATTACATGGCGAGATTAAAAATCCCGACAGACGGGATCTTTTCCTTAGCCCGGTGCCGGGCTCAGGATAGCCCGGCGCCCGGTAAGGGCCCCAAGCCCGGCCCTGCCCAGGGCCAGACTTTTCCCTAGCCGGGCTTTGCCGGCCTGGATTTTTGCCCATGACAAGTTACATGTACGGATGTACCCTTCTCTTTTCCCTCTCTGTCTGCCCTCATTCTTTCTCCCGCTCTGGGATTCATGAACGGTAGGGTTTCTCAGTTAACTGAGCCAAACCTCATCGACCGATCTTCCCTTCATGGTTCCCCGACGAATCGCCCGCCGAAACTTGTCCTTCTCCTCATGTCGCTTCTTCTCTTCCATCCTGAAAGACCGCTACGGCTTCGTCGCGCCTTCTATCCTCGTTCCAGAGAGCCGTAAACCCAGCCCCGCAGAAGTTAATATGTACGAGAAGAAGAGGAAGAAGAAGGTTCCCTACCGACCTCCTTCATCGCTCAACATGAATGGCAAGAAGGTCATTCACTCCGACCTTCCGTTCGACTTCCGATTCAGCTACACTGAGAGCAGCCCTGACACTAAGCCCATCGGGTTACGGGAGCCCAAGTATTCTCCGTTTGGTCCTGGGCGGGTCGACCGTCCTTGGACCGGCGTCTGCGCTCCAGCGGTGGATCCCGCCCTGAGGTCAGTGGAAGGAGATGTCTCCAAAGACGCGGAAAAGAAAATGGAGGTGTGGGGACGGAGGAGGAAGATGATTCTAGGAGAGTCTCTTACGCTAGAAGAAAGGTCATCTCTTATAGAGAAGTGCCAGAAGCACCGGTCTAAGCGGCAAGTTAATCTGGGTAACTTTTTTGAATTGGGGATTGTATTTCCCTGCTGAATCAGGGGCTTCTTATGATTAATGTTTTGTTTTGTTACCGGGAGGAAGATAAAGTTGGTAATTTATTGACACAATTCAGTCACTTGATTTTTTTTGAAGTGCTTGTATATCTGTATTAACTTCCGGAGATCTTGACTATGCTGTTTATAATAATTATACATGGGAATTTCTGAAGTCATCATTTCACATGAATATATAAAGGTGATAATGTGATATATACTTTCTTTATACCGAGATATTTGCTAGTTTGAATGGATGTTAAGGATAATCAAATACAAAAAAAGAAGAAACAACACATAATCACACAATGACACAATGATAGATGAACATACATGGTTCACCTCAAAGATAGAGTGCAAAGAGAAATGTGTCTACCAATTTCCCCCTACTTAAATCCTACAGTTAACTGAGGTTATGTAATACCTTGAAATACAAATGAATTTCCCCAAAATATTTTTAACTGAAATATTCCAAAAAAAACTCAAAAGTAAATACAATCTAATATATACCATTTTTGATCTGGGGCTCGCACATGGGAATTTTACCGTCCCTCAATGTTGAAACCGGAACTTGGTTCCTAGAGGAGTTCGGACCCAAGGGGGGCAGCGTGCACCTACTTCTCTCAAGCGAGAGCACCTGACCAGTTTCTTGGAAATAAAAAACAGACCCCGAGCTGCAACGAGTAGGTCCCGCCACAAACCCGAAAGATCTAAGAGAGCTTTCCCTCTCAAGCCCAGACTGAGCTGGGTACCTTGGAGGGCTCTGGATACCAACCCAAGTAATCCGGAGGAAGAAGAGACTGAGAAAAAGGATCCCATCTCAAGATGCCTTAGAGGTCTATTTATAGTTTTCCAAGCTTGGTCTGCCAATTGCACAATCCTGTCTTTCAGAGGAGTTACTAGAGGGCCAACAAGGGCATCCTGAAATTGGCGAGTGTTTGGTGAAGCTGGGACTCGCCACTCGCCATGAACCTGGAACTCTCCCCTAGGGGGATGCACTCGCCCAGGGAGCCTGGACTCGCCCCAGGGAGCCTGGACTCGCCCCAGGGAGCCTGGACTCGCCCCAGGGAGCCTGGACTCGCCCCAGGGAGCCTGGACTCGCCCCTGGGGGCTGCACCCGCCCCAGGGAGCCTGGACTCGCCCTTGGGGGGCTGCACTTGCCCCAGGGAGCTTGGACTCGCCCCGGGTGGGCTGCACTTGCCCCAGGGAGCCTGGATCTCTCCCATGGGAGGTGACTTCTTCTGCACTCGTCCCAAGTGGTCGCGAACCTCTAGGCCATCATCGATTGCTTTTGATCTCGACGAATTACGAGTTATACACTCAATTTCCCCCAGATCATATCCGGGTAGCGAGATCCTCAACAATATGCTCATAGGGGACAGACTGAAATGTGATTAACATAAGTCACTTCAAATAAATTAGGTTTCAAGAAATCTCAACATGTGTCTTAAAGTTCAGTAAGACTTTTTTTTTAAATTTATTTTTTAAACATTTAAGGAGTTTGCTGCATATCAGAGATAAGAAGAGTTGATATCATGTTAGCAAGATATTTTTAAATTAGTTATTATGTCAAGCTTCTCTTGTATGTATACCGCCTGTCTATAGAAATTCATTACCAAAATCCAAAATTCTTAATTGTGATGCAATTGATTTTTGTTTTGGTCTTGTGACTTGTGAGTTATGACATTGCAATCCCAATTTTGATAAGAAACCATTTAAAGATGATCTTTCTAGGGACTATCAGTGTCCTCTGGTAGGTATATGCCATTGTTTTTTTTATTTTCAACTTATGGCTTATGGAATAGCTGTCAGATGAACAAATTATAGTTCTTGGGATCTTCTCCATAGTCCAAAATAATTTTCAATATCAAATTGTAAAAAAAATTTAAGTTAGAATAAACTAATTATTTGCCAATACTAGTTTTTTTTTGTATATTTTTACATTGAATACAAAAAAACATAGGAGATACTCATGTCATTGAAGGTTTTCCAGATGAAACGGATCATCTGCTGTTTTTGGCTGATAAAGCACCACATGTACAATAGAGAATAAGGCATAATTTTATAGAAGCCATTTCATACTTCTTGAGTTTGTCAAAGACATCGTAAATAAATTTGTTACAAAGATAGACAAAGTTTACTCCCATGATTTATAAGGTAACCTTTGTCGAAACCTTAGCCACAACATATGATCCAATTACACATGTGTACCTCATAACTAAAAATAGGGGTATTATAAACCCTTACGCTACTCTGAAATAATTCATTAAAAATTGTAAAGATATGATCTCTATTGAAGTAGAAGCCCATCATTGACCTTCACCTCATCATTTGAGTTTATTTGACTCCTTGTATTTTATTATTATCTTATTTATGATCGTCTTTGTACTTGGATTTTTATTGACTTAACTTGTACTTGTGTGTCCCAATTCTATCATGGACCAAGTATGGTCTAAACTAGACAGTTTAAATTGTACGTTTTGTAACTCTACATTTACTAGGTTGAAGCCAAGGACATGCAGCTATAAAAAAGACAAAACTAAATCCAAGTTCATACCCATCCCCTCTCACAATTTTTCAGTAGTATATAACAACTTTTAGATTTTCTACAAACTCCAACTGACCACACATTTTAGACTCTTCCATCATGTCGGAGATTTGAGAAATATGCCCTTTGTGTGGGACATGTCTGGCGGATGAAAGAGCTGATGATCCAGTAGAACTGTTTAAATAGAACTCTTTTAAAAAAGCTTTTGCTGTTTGGATACCTTTTAGTGATAGAATTGATTTTCTTCTCCAAAGTCCTCTGCCTCGTTCTCACCCTTAGCTGATGACCTTGGCATTGACTCTGTTGCCGACGACAACATCCGAAGCAGGGAAGCAATCTTCTTCGTTTTGGGAAGAGCTTGAAGCAGATATAAGTTGTTTAATGGCTGATTTGGACATGATGAGGAGCCATTGGCCGAGCAGATCCTGGAGTTCGAAGAAATTGTGCGTGACGTCGAGGGAGAGTCTCATCCTCCGGTCCCGCGGCCCCTGCGCCATGTATATCTTGTTGTTCTGGTACTTTCTCGATGATCCGGTGACGAGAGAGCGTCTGAGTAGAGCCGGAGAGATCTCGTACTGCTAGACGACGGCGGCTCATGGACGAAGGTGGCAGTGGCTCATGGACGACGACGACGGCGGCTCCTGCCGGCGAGAGAAGTGGCCTCAGGCGGAAATGAAGGCGGGATCAGGATTGAACGCGGTGTGTCCGTAGGGTACGCGAATTTTAGGGATTTTTTTAGGTGGCGGGAAGCGATTTTTAGGGAGCTAAACGTGGGGGGTCCCCGACTTTCTAAATATCAGCTCTGGAAGGATTTTCAGGAAAGCGATTTTGAGAGAGGTACCCGCCCAAACAACCTAAAAGCAGCTCTGGCGCCTAAAATAGAGATTTTCCAGCCGCCAGAGCTGCGCCAAACAGAGCCACAATCTTTCAGGAACAACAACCCACACAATAGTCTCATTGCAATAACCGCCACTCTGACACTATACACATGGATTAAGATTCAAATTATCAATGGTTGTTCATTCTTTTTCAATATAACCATTTGTATTATATAAGCAGTCCCGTTACAGTTATAAATAACAAATGGAAAGAATAAATAACATGAATATCCTAGATATTAACACAAATTTCGAGTCCTCTTTAATATGTGTCCTGAAAAGTAGTCAGCTGAAGTGCAAGCAAGAGTATAAAATCCTACTCGACACTTGTTCGACAAGCTCAAGTGATAAAATCCTCGTCAGCCCCATTTTGTTAAGCGAGCTAGACGGCGCGCCCCAACCGACGCGTGTATATTCCCACAGGAGGCGGTGATCCGCGGCCCAGACGGGCGATCGGAGTCCGTGGTCCTAAGTTATCAGGGCGCGGGCCTAGGCGCGTCTGAGGTGTCGGGCGCACAACACAACACCTGGCCACGGGCGAGGCAGGCGAAGTGGCTCGGGCGCCCCCGCAGGCGCGCGCCTTGCGGGCCATTTAGACGCAGGTTAGGCGCGCCTAAATATTCTTTAGTCTAGGCGCAGACGGTTTAGTTTAATTAGGGTTATGGTTTTTTTTCTCATCATAATAAGAAGTGTGGGCTCAGAAATTTTGATTCAAGACGAATTGGTGTAGGGTTGAAAGCTCGCCGCTCCTGTTCTTCGTTCGCCGCTCCTGTGCTTCGTTCGCCGCTCCTCTTCCGCTCGCCGGCCGCCACTAATTATTTTGGTAACTTCTTCTTCTCACTGCATTACTTCTTCTAGCATAATGGCTGCCGACTGCCATTTTTTCCGTTCACCGCTCCTCTTCCGCTCGCTATTCGCCGCCCTGTACTAGCATAATGGAAGCCACAATTCACTGTAATAGTGAACTGGGCTTCCAGTTCACTGGTTTACAGTGAATTGGGCAGCCCAGTTCATTGGTTTACAGTGAACTGGACGTTACAGTTTTCATTAATTATCCTGTTCTATGTAATAATTTTTTTGTAAAATGTTTTAATAGTTGGAAATGGACGCGAGTGGATCTGGTTCATCCAGTGTCCAATCTAGGATTGATCCATGTTGGAAGTATGTGCGTCAAACATCTATCACTAATAAAAATGATTTAATTTGCATTTTTTGTGAGAAAGTCACAAATGGTGGAATTTATCGTGCAAAACAACACCTAGTTGGGGAATTTAGAAACACCAAAGTTTGTACCAAATGCCCACAACATGTAAGACAAAAATTCAAGATTATATGGAAAAGAAAATGACTGTAAGCAATACAAAAAAACAAGCATTCCCGAACTTTGCAGATGTAGATACATTTGGAAGCGATGATGATATGGATGACGTCAGTGCGAAGATTCATGAATGCGGTTCAAGCGGTGCGCCTAAAAAGTCTAGGACCAAAGGACCAATGAATGTTTTTTTGCATCTAATATTGAGATGAAAATGAAACAAAAAGGCCAACATAAGCAAATGAAGCAAACTTCAATCAACGAAGTGTGTAAGAAGGAACTTAGAGGGAGGGCTTGCAAGTATATAACTCAATGGATGTATGATACAGCTATTCCTTTATATGCGGTTACCTATCCTAGTTTTGCAGTGATGATAGAATCCGTTGGACAGTTTGAGGTTGGACTGAAACCACCCAGTTACCATGAAGTTCGCGTGCCTTTGTTGAATAATGAAGTAACAGAAGTCCAGAATATGATGAAGAATTATGATGATGAGTGAAGGTTGTTTGGATGTTCTATCATGACATACAAATGGACAAATAAGAAACAAAGAACTCTTATAAATTTTTTGGTAAATTCACCAAGAGGTACATTTTTCCTGGAATCTGTTGATGCATCTGATTATGCAAAGACTGAAGAGAGGATGTTTGAATTGCTTGATAGAGTAATGGAACGCGTTGGAGAGACCAATGTTGTTCAAGTTGTTACTGATAGTGCAAGCAATAATGTACTAGCATGTAAATATATTATTAATCATCTTATTTTAATATTTATTTATTTTTAATGTCATATATTGACTATGAATGTGTTTGTTATGAAATAGAAAAATTATTGGAAGCAAAACAACCACATTTATATTGGACACCGTGTACTGCCCATTACATCGACATAATGCTGGAGGATATTGAAAAGATGTCTAACATTAGTAGAACAATTAAAAATAATGAACGTAAATAGTTATATTTATGTTCGGTCTGGACTAGTCAACATGCTAATGAGCTTCACATGGCAAGTGAAGCTTGTTAGACCTGTTGTTACTAGGTTTGCGACTTCATTCCCTGCTCTTCAGCGCATTCATAAGCAGATGACCAATCTAAGTAAGATGTTCACTTCACCTGAGTGGACATCAAACAAGTAGGCAAAGGAAATGAGAGGTAAGCAAGTATAAAACATTATATATATGGTCTCTTTCTGGAGTACTATTGTGTACATTTTAAAGATTTTTGGACTTTTGGTTCGGGTACTAAGATTGGTAGATAGGGAGAAAAGACCGATTTTAGGTGATACCTATGAGGCTATGGATAGAGCGAAAGAGACAATCATGAACTCTTTCAATGAGAAAGAGAAAAAATATAAAGAATTCTTGGAGATTGTGGACAAGAGATGAAAAAATCAGCTTCATCGAGCATTGCATGCGGCGGCTCATTATTTAAATCCGGAATTCTTCTATCCAAATCCCGAAATGACATTAGATGAAGAAGTCATGAAATTTTTATATCAAACAATGCAAAGGCTCATTCCAAGTCCTGTCATTCAAGATAAAATTATGGACCAACTAAGTTTATATAGAAATGCTGAATGTTTATTTGGAATGCAATTTGCAGTTCGTAATAGGAAAACAAAGTCCCCCGGTTAGTAAATTAAATATTATTACAAGTTTCAAACAAACAATTTATTTATTAAGAATGATTTATTTATTTCTTGATATTCATTTTTTGGGACAGCTGAATTATGACAATCATATGGAGCTGATACTCTGAATCTGACTAAATTTGCTGTAAAGGTTCTAAGTCTCACTTGCAGTTCATCTGGATGTGAGCGTAACTGAAGTTTTTTTTGAACATGTATGAATTTTTTTAAACAAATATGTAAATATTAATTTATATCATTATATGATTAATTATTTATTTGTTATGTTGCAGGTGCACAACAACGCCTAAATGATTTAGTATTTGTAAAATACAATCATGACTTGCGTCGACGATATGATTCACGTGATCGTATTGATCCAATCTCGCTGAAAGATATTGACGATAACAATGAATGACTGATGGGAAAAATGGAGGAAGATGAGGAGGTTGAGCAGTATGACTATTTAGTTTTTGATGATGATTTTTTTTGACCTGGGGTGCAGTAGCTAGGGCCAGTGAGTAGAAGAAAACATCTACTCCACGCGCTAATCCAAAAGGGAAGATGGTAGCTGACAAGGGGAGCACATCTAAGAATAAGGCACCTACTCCAACAATGCGTACAGATGATGCCGAGGATGAAGAAGAAGCCGAGTTCAATGAAAAAGAAGATTTTAGTGAAGAAGATGAAACCTTAATTGATTCAGACGATTAGTAATTAATACTTAATGATGAAGAGATCACGAGACCGAGGAAAAATCGAAAAACTATGTGTTGACGCGATGTTATGTTATTTTCTTGCACATTAGTTTAGAGTTTATGATTGCTGACTTCGTGGTTTATGTTTGTTTTTTGTGCCAAACATTATAATCTCTTAATATTATTTTCAAATCATTGTTTTCAAATGTGAAAGAACATTTCATCTCCAAACATTGCTAACTACGATTCTTCTCTCCAACCTGCCTGTCTACAACAAGTAGAAGTAACTTCCAGACCCTCAATGTTGAAACCGAAATTCGGTCTCCTGTGGAATTCGACCCTTGGGGAAGGGGTGGTCTTGTGCCTACTTTACTCCTGCGAGCAAAACAACAAAGAAAACAAGGAAAGACCGACCCAAGGGCTCGGCGGGGTGGTCCCACCACACACCCGGAAGATCTCAGAGCGCTTCCCCTCCTTAGCCAGAGGCCGAGCTAAGGTACCCTCAGAAAGCACTTGAAAACTGGAGCAGGAAGGCGCATGAAGCATGCCTTCTGGGGTACCCCTTGGGTCCTATTTATAGTTTTTTGGAATCTGAACTGCCAATAACCAAAAGAACTGACCTGAAATTACCAGAAAACCCTTGGCTGGGTCTGCCAACAGTCAAACTCCGCTGTTTTGAAGGGCTACAGGCAGACCAGCGGGGGCAAGACAGTAAAAAGTACCTCATTCATCCAGGCGAGCTGGGGAGCTTGACCACCTCGACAGGTCCTGCTCGCCTGCTGCTGCCGAGTTCCGTTGCGAGGGCGCGAGCTGGGACTAGCTCGGCGAATGCCGAGCTCGGTGTCGGCGAATACTGATCTCCGGTCGACGAATGCCGATCTCTGGTCGACGAATGCCGAGCTCGGGCTCGGCTCTTCTGCTGCCGAGCTCGCCTACTGCCTTTGCTGCCGAGCTCGCCTACTGCCTTTGCTGCCGAGCTCGCCTACTGCCTTCAACCCGGTCTGTCTGGTTCCTGACGACCTAGCTCGCCGGACACGTGGTTGTACATAATCCCCGCTCTTTTTGAGCTTGGCAAAACTCAGAAAGAAACATCCAACTCCAAGTGTGCGGCGAGCGCAGGGTGGCGAGTTGGAGGGAATCTTTGGTTGGGGTCCACCTGCGGCTATATATATGCACCTGCTCACCTGCCTGACTCTTGCCCTTCCCTTCGCTCTGCCAAGATGTCGCTTCCCAAGGAGATCCAAGAGCGCTTAGACCGAGCTCGTCAGACTTCCGCAGCTCGCGTAGCCGCCCTGACGGCGGTTCCTCCCACGGTTCCTCAAATCGATTCTGCCGAGCCCGACTCCAAGAGGTCGAAGTCATTCCCTCAGGCGGCCGAGCCCATTTACCACGACCTGAGGGTCACCCTGGAGCGCGAGACTGACTCTTCCACTCAGACAATTCTGGAGAAGGATAGAGAGATTGTCGTAGTCGGCGACGGCCCAGATGGTCAACCTGACGACCTGGGGGGTGCCAGGTCGCGAGAGCCCATACCGCGAGGCGAGGCGACTCTCGTGGACTCGCGGTTCATGGCACCGGATAACCGTCCCCAGGACCCGCCTCTTCTCTTTGGGATCCTGCCGGTGAGCTCGCAGAGGCCGAACTCGCCGATGCGCGCCTCCTCTCCTCGGCAAACTGATGTGGTCCCGGGGGCGGGTCTGGGAACTATCCCCACCCCAGGATTCGAGCTCCTCTCGCCGGGGATTCGCGGCCCAGGCCGCGGGAAGGATCTGAGGTTTATCCCCCCCCGCATCTCCTTTGAGCCGCCGAGCTCGTCAGGTCAGTCTTGCTTGGATTCTTGCCCCATGAGTTTTTTCTGCGACACTTCTTGCTGATGCTTGTCTTCACAGCTCTCCCCAGCCAATCTGCTGCCGAGGAATCTTCGCGGGCAGCCCACTACTCTCCCCTCCCTTCCCCAAGCTCGCTGGACTCTTACCTGGGTCCTGAGGTAGATCAAGGCGAGCTGACGAGGAGGGAGGTCAAGCTCCTCAAGAAGCTGGTGTGCGGGCTGCGCGAGGTGCAGGGGGTCAACGAGACGCTCCAACGCGACTATGCGCGTCTCGCCGACGAGGTGCGAAGCGGCCAGGCTATCGAGCTGATGTCCCCCTCCCGACTCCTGGACGAGATAGACGATGGCCTCTCGGTGGCGCAGAGGAATTTGGGAAGGATCCGCGAGCTGCTCCGCGCGCGGCAGCCTGGGGGGCGGGGGTCGCGAGGACGGAGTAGGTAAGAGGGCGGCTCCTTTGCCGAGCCGACCGGTACTCGCATCCTGATGCCCCCCTGCTCGCGCGCCCCGCTTTTTATTACTGAACTTGATTTCTGTAATAAACTGTAATAAGTAGCTTTTAAGACATTCTTGGACATGCGTTATTTATTTAAATAATATGCTGCAATGTTTGACTTAGCCTTGGTTGGGACGCGCCGGAAGTCGGCGAGCTGGGGTGGCGAGCTGAACCGATGGGACAGCCTGACCCCAGATCTCCTTTTCTATAAATAGCCCCCCCTTTCACCAACCCCGTATTGTGCCTTTATTGCTTTCTTTCCTCTTTCTGCGCTTTTCTCTATCTCTGCTCGCGCTCCGCTTTTTCTTCCGCGAACATGGGCAAGACCAATCCTGATGCCGACGACCGCTCCAAGTGCGCGCAGCACTTTACTGATTATTGCTTCTTTGAGGGGCACACCAGCGAGGAGGAGCTCGCGGAGTTCAAGGCTGGGTATGTGCCGCCTGGTTTGAGGCGCGCAGGCCGAGGGAGGGGGAGGCTATCAACACTTTCTATGAGGACGAGCTCGCCTTCCCCATCTCGCATTTCGAGGTGGGGTTGCGCCTCCCCCTCTGGCCAGAGATCCGGCAAATCCTGAAGTACTACGGCGCAGTACCCGCGCAGTTAAACTCAAACGCCGTCACGATGATGGTGGCGTTCACGAGCTACCTCCGGCGGGAGAGGATCGAGTTCAACCTGACAGTGTTCAGGAAACTGTTCTCCTACAAGGCGACGCCGGATGGGGTCGCCTACTTCGGCGGCTCGCTGATCAAGGTTCGCGAGATCGCGAACAAGCATCACACCTGGATGACTAAGATCGCCTTCATCAGTGGAGATCTCGGCAACATCCCCTACTCGCCTCAGCAGAAGGGCGAGGAGGTATACCGCCCGCCGGCCGTGTCCGGCAACGATGCCGAGCTCCACAAGTACTTCCTCCATAAAGACTTCGAGGTCTCCTTCCTGCGGAGGGGCCTCGACGCGCTTCCCCCTGTCCTCCCTGGCGAAGGTACTGCTCTCTTCTCTTCTTGCCGAGCTCACCCGATGGCCGAGCTCGCCACATTGCGGCAGAGTTTATCCTAACTTTTTCCAAGTAATTTCCTGCAGGGGAGCGAATAATTCCTGCGAACCCGCCGTTTGCGGATCCGGGGTCGCACCCGGACCCCTTCGCCCGCGAGAAGGCGGCGGCGGCGGCCTGCCGAGATGAGGCGGCCCTCTCCCAACCCTCTTCCATCAAGAGGCGACCTGAGGATGCGGGGCCGACCCCGCCACACCGCCAGCGGCCACCAAAGAAGATGAGGAGAGCCCTGTTGGCTCCGCGGGGGCAACAACAACAGCCCAGCCCCAAATACATCAGCTCGTCTGAGACCCCTCCCGACGCGTCGCCGGAGAGCCCGCTGAAGGAGATATCCAGCAAAGGCCGGAAAGGCGGGGAGGGCCCTTCTTCCGCGGCGGCGATCTCCCCTCCTCCATCGGCGAAGAGGGCGGCCCGCGAGCGCGCGCTGCCGAAGCAACATCCCCTCTTCAACTTCGGCGGACGGTGGAAGGACTCGGCGGGCGAGCCCATGCTTCAGTGGGATGAGCTGGCCCACCGGGTCTCCATCTCCACTCTGCACCCGTCCTGGCACGACCGCGAGCCCGCCACCGGTCATGCTTACGCCATTGGCTTCGGCCTCTACGGCCGCGAGGATGCCGAGGCCTACATATGACCCTCCGACAGCTCGGCCATGAGGGCCTGCAGGCCCACCTGCGCACCATGGAGCTTCACCACATGCTGGCTCGCCGCAGCTTCGCCCTCGGCAATCAGCTCCAGAAAGCTGAGCAGGCTCGCGACGTCGCCAAAGACAAGGTCGCTGATCAGGCGAGGCGGCTCGGCATCGCCGAGGGTCTTCTTGCCCAGGCCGCCGGCGGGTTGGTAAGCGTCAAGCACTACTCTTCTCTTTTAGAACATTCTGCGCTTATACTAAACTGGATTTTCTCTTTACCAGGACGCCAAGGCCGCAGGGGAGCTTCAGGCTCGCAATGCCGAGCAGGGGGAGGAGATCAGCCAGCTGCGCGCCCGACTTGCCGCGCTGGAGGGGGCGAACACGAAGCTGAAGGTGGAGAATCAGCACCTCAGCCGCGAGGTCCGCCGCCAGGCGGAGATTTTCTTCCCAGCCCGCGACGTCGATCCTTCCCTCCCTTACAAGAGGCCGCGGATCTTTCGCGAGGCCGATCTCGCCGAGAGGCTGCGAAGCAAATCCATCCAAGCTGCCGAGTGCACCCTCCAAATGATGAAGGACACGGGGGTGCTGGAGGAGGGATGCGAGGAGATGTCGGCCCGGGACCTGATGCCGAGCCTGTTCCCGGCGACGCCGCCCAGCGAGAAAGAGGACAGCTTGGATGCGATGTTCGGGAAGGGCTTCCCGGACCAGTCGGGTGAAGGCGATGATCAGTCCGGCGGGGGGGGGGGGGGGGGGGAAGGGGGCGAGGCCTGAATTTGTACCTCTTTTTTTTTTCTTTTTCGGTTTTCTCGCCAAGGCGAGCCCCCTGTAATCATCTTTTGAAAATGAAGGAAAGGTTTTTGATCATACCCGTGCCACTTTTTCCTTTCTTTTTTTGTACTTTGTTTGTTGTGCTCTGTATATCCGCGAGTGCTTCCCCAGGCGACCTCGCATAAACGGATTCCGCGAGTAGGATAGTCATGTGTATGCGCCCGTGAGAGTACGTTTTGAGCGCTCGCCGAGCTCCAGGCGATTCAGGAGCGGGCTGCTCTCCGCCCTTGTCACGTCACCTTGACTCGCCCGCCAGCCATCCAGGTTGAACTCAGAAAGCAGATTTTCTTCCAAGTAAACCAGGCTAAGGGGTGAAGTGCCCCGACCTGGCTCGCCTTCCTTCTGCGAGGCCCGGGCTCGCCACCTCTTTGCTGAAGCCGAGCTGGGGTTGGCGAGTCCAAACTCGCCTGTGCGGAATCCTCTTGATGATGCCGAGCTGGGTTAGGCGAGTCCGAGTTCGCCTGTACAGAACCTCTTTCCCCTTATCCCTTGGCACTCGAAACTTCTAGATCTTTTACCTGGGAATTTCAAGGCCGATACCGTCGAGTGACTTGCTGCCCTTCCAGCTAGGTGAGAGTCTGACAACGGGATCTGCTCGGGGTCCACTATCAATACCATCGAGTGACTTCCAGCCCTGTCAGCTAGGTGAGAGCATGACAGCGGGATCTGCTCGAGGCCAAGGATGACACCGAGTGACTTCCTGCCCTGCCAGCTAGGTGAGAGCCTGACAGCGGGATCTGCTCGGGGTCCACTATCAATACCATCGAGTGACTTTCAGCCCTGTCAGCTAGGTGAGAGCCTGATAGCGGGATCTGCTCGAGGTCCACTATCAATACCATCGAGTGACTTCCAGCCCTGTCAGCTAGGTGAGAGCCTGACAGCGGAATCTGCTCGAGGCCAAGGATGACACCGAGTGACTTCCTGCCCTGCCAGCTAGGTGAGAGCCTGACAGCGGAATCTGCTCGGGGTCCACTATCAATACCATCGAGTGACTTCCAGCCCTGTCAGCTAGGTGAGAGCCTGACAGCGGAATCTGCTCGAGGCCAAGGATGACACCGAGTGACTTCCTGCCCTGGCAGTTAGGTGAGAGCCTAGCAGCGGGATCTGCTCGGGGTCCACTATCAATACCATCGAGTGACTTCCAGCCCTGTCAGCTAGGTGAGAGCCTGACAGCGGGATCTGCTCGAGGCCAAGGATGACACCGAGTGACTTCCTGCCCTGCCAGCTAGGTGAGAGCCTGGCAGCGGGATCTGCTCGGGGTCCACTATCAATACCATCGAGTGACTTCCAGCCCTGTCAGCTAGGTGAGAGCCCGACAGCGGGATCTGCTCGAGGCCAAGGATGACACCGAGTGACTTCCTGCCCTGCCAGCTAGGTGAGAGCCTGACAGCGGGATCTGCTCGGGGTCCACTATCAATACCATCGAGTGACTTACAGCCCTGTCAGCTAGGTGAGAGCCTGACAGCGGGATCTGCTCGAGGCCAAGGATGACACCGAGTGACTTCCTGCCCTGCCAGCTAGGTGAGAGCCTGACAACGGGATCTGCTCGGGGTCCAAACACATTCCATTTCTCCATGCCGGCTAGCAGTGACAGTACTTGAAGTGTCAAAGAATTTTATTATCATCAAGGTATCACTTACATGTTTTAGGGGAAAAAACGTTTTAAGTCGTCACCACTCCAGGTGAGACTCAAGGTCTCGCCCTCTACATTTTGGAGTCGATAATCTCCCGATTTTAAAGCCTCTTTTACAATAAACGGTCCCTCCCAGCTGGGGTTGAGCTTCCCTACGGAGGCCGACCTCCCCGCTGCATCCACCTTCTTCAGCACCAAGTCCCCTTCCACGAATTGCTTGACCCTGACATGCTTGTCAAAATACTTGGCCATTCTCCTTTTCACCTCTTCCTGCCGGATGGCGGAAAGGTCCCTCAGCTCTTCCACCATGTCAAGGGAGAGCCTCAGCTCTTCCTCGTTCTCGGCTTGCCACTCTCCCCTACCTTCCTTGACCGCAACAACTCGAGGTGTTTGGACTTTAAACTCCACGCGGATCACTGCCTCACACCCGTGAGAGAGCTTGAATGGGGTCTCTCCCGTGGCCGTGTTGGGGGTGGTTCTCAGGGTCCAGAGAACCGCGAGAAGCTGCTCCACCCAGCTCCCCTTCAAGTTCTGCACTTTCTTCTTGAGGAGGTTGACGATAATCTTGTTCGCAGCTTCAACCAGTCCGTTGCTCCTGGGGTGATGAACCGAGGCGAACCTGAGGTCGATTCCCAGCGGCTCGCAAAAACTGGTGAACTCAGCGCTGGCGAACTGGGGCCCGTTGTCCGTGACGATGGCTTGGGGCATCCCATGACGGCAGATGATCTCCCCCCAAACAAAGTTCCTGATAACTTGGGAGGTCACCTTGGCCAGCGCCTTCACCTCCAACCACTTGGAGAAGTAGTCGATCATTACTAGGAGGAACCTCCTCTGCCCACTGGCCTGGGGGAATGGCCCAACCAAATCCGTTCCCCAAATGGCGAAGGGCCAGGAGGCCGTGATACTTTTGAGTCGCTGGGCTGGCTGTAGCTGGAGGGGGGCAAACAGCTGGCACTTATAGCACCTTCTCGTGAACTCCGTTGCATCATGGCCCAGGATGGGCCAGAAGTACCCCTGTCTGACGATTCTTCCTTCCAGGGTCCGACTCCCGGAGTGGCTCCCACACTCTCCGGAGTGGACTTCCTCCAGGATTCTCTGTACCTCCTCCTCGGCCACGCAACGAGCCAACATTCCTGAGAGTGTCTTCCTGTACAGCTGCCCATCCTGGAGGAGGTAGTACGCCGACTTGTGCCTTAGCTTCTTCTTGTCTGCCCCCTCCGGATACTCTCCTGTGGAAAGGAAAGTTACTACTGGGTCCATCCACGAAGTTTGTTGATCAATCTCCATGAACTCCCCCTCTTCGATGGAGGGGCGGAATAGGTTGGTGATGGTACCCCCCACATGGGGACCATGCTTTGCTAGTTGGTCGACCTGTTCGTTTTCTTCCCTGGGCACGTGTCGGATGGAGAAGATTTGGAAAGTGCCTATGACCCCCTTCACTTTGTCTAAGTACAATCGCAGGGTAGGATCCTTTGCCTCAAACTCCACGTTGATCTGGGAAGCTGCCACCATGGAGTCGGTGAGGACCTCCACGTCCAACACCCCCAGTTCCCTGGCCAGGCGCAGCCCTGCTATCACGACTTCATACTCGGCTTGATTGTTGGTGATGGGAAAGTGCACCACCACCGTTTGCTCAATCCTAGTCCCCTGAGGGCTCTCCAGGATCACCCCCACTCCTAGGGAATGCCTCCCCGAGGCGCCGTCTACCTTTACTTTCCAAGGGGTCGGACGGGTGAGCTCTTCCTCCGCCACCTCGATCACATAATCAGCCAGGAAGTCGGCCATTGCTTGAGCTTTGATTGAGAGGCGGGGGACGAAGGAAACATCAAACTCACTCAACTCCACCGACCACTTGGAGAGCCTGCCTGAGTGCTCCACCCCCTCAAAGATGTTGCAGAGAGGATGGTCAGTCACGACTCGGATTGAGTGTGCCTGGAAGTAAGGTCGCAGCCTCCGGGCTGAGATGATCAGGGTGAAGGTCAGCTTCTCCAAAATCGGGTACCGGAGCTCGGCCTTCCTCAGGACCCGGCTCACGTAATAAATGGGGAGCTGTCTCTTCCCATCTTCACGAACTAGAACGGAGCTCAAGGCCTCGGCCCCGACCCCGAGATATAAAAACAGGTCCTCCCCCTCCTTCGGCCCTTGGAGCAGCGGGGCCTGAGTCAACTGCATCTTGAGGGCCCGGAATGCCTCCTCGCACTCCTTGGTCCATTCGAACTTTCGACCACCCCTCAGTGTTTTGAAGAAGGGGGAGCACTTCTCCCCTGCCCGGGAGAGAAACCTACTCAACCCTGCCAGCTTCCCCGTCAGCCGCTGTACCTCCTTAGCATTACGCGGCGACCCCAGCTCTAAGATAGCCTTGACCTTATCTGGATTCGGCTCGACCCCCGCAGGGGTGAGGAGGTGCCCCAAGAACTTCTCCCTGCTAGCCCCAAAGACACATTTTAGGGGATTCAACCGCATCTTGTACTTGCGCAGGGTGGCAAAGGTCTCCTCTAGGTCACAGAGGTGGGAGTCCACATTCCGACTTTTGATCATGAGGTCATCCACGTACACCTCCAAATTCCTCCCCTTTTGCTCCTTGAAGACCCTATCCATCATCTTTTGGTAGGTTGCCCCTGCATTCTTTAGCCCGAAGGGCATCATCTTGTAACAGTAGCATCCATCCCCCGTGATGAACGAGACATCCTTGATGTCCGGGGGGTGCATCCTGATTTGATGATAACCTGAAAAAGTATCTAGAAAACTCATTACAGAAAAACCGACGGCTGAGTCAACCGGCGCGTCAATTCGAGGCAAAGGATAACAGTCCTTAGGACAAACTTTATTAAGTAAGGAAAAATCGATACACATCCTCCACCGGCCGTCCCCCTTTTTGACCATGACCACATTGGAGACCCAGCCGGGGTATTGAATCTCGGACACGAAGCCGGCCTTTAGGAGCTTTGCCACCTCCTCTCTGATGGGCTCCGCCACCTTGTCCGCAGTGGACCTCTTCTTCCGTTGAACGGGGCGTGTTACCGGGTCCAGGTTGAGGCGGTGGCAGGCCTTATCCGCGTCAACCCCCAGCATCTCCGCGGCGTTCCACGCGAAGATGTCTACGTTCTTCTGGATGCACTCCAGCATCCGGCCCTGGTCTTCCGGGGTCAGCCCTCCGCTGACGCGGATCTTCTCCACCCCACCTCCGCGGGTGAGCACCTCCAACTCCACCACTTCCTCTGCAGCCTCTAACCTGGACTACTCTCCCCATACTTCAGCATCCCTCTCTCCCGAGACCGGAATCTCCACCTCCACCTCTTCTCCCTCGGCCATCACTTCGGCCACCTCCTCCAGGTCTCCTCCTGCCGCCTCCTCTGCGCACTTTTCCATTTCTAGCTCCTCCCTTCCTACTTCCTGCTCAGCCTCCTCCATCCTTCGCCCCATCTCCTCGGCTCCCTCCTGCCAAGAGATGATGTTTACAGCAGTGACATAACATTCCCGCGCCACCCTTGGGTCCCCCCTGACCCTGACCAGAATCCCCTCAGCGTTGAACTTCAAGCACTGATGGAAAGATGAGGGGACGCAGCGAAAGGCGCTGATAAGGGGCCTCCCGAAGATGGCGCTGTAACTGCTAGGGGCGTCCACGATGACGAATCTGCAGTTTCTGGACTGACGCCCCCAGGGTGACATGGAGGCCGACTCCTCCCTCCACTTCCTTCCTCTCCCCTGAAAACCCGAACAAGGGTCCGTCCGAGGCCAGCACCCTCTTCGCCTCTACCTTCATCGCGTCGAACGCCTTTTTGAAGACGACGTTGACGGAGCTCCCGTTGTCCACGAGGATCCGAGAGACGATGAAATTCTCGATGGCTGCCTTGATGACCAGCGCATCACAGAATGGATTCTCGTGATCTGGCATGTCGCTTCTGGAGAAAGTGATCCTCTCCTCCGGGGGTGGGGTCTGGGATGTGGAGGCAACGCTCCGACGGTACATGGTGCGGAGGCTCGCCTTGCGGGAAGCCTCGACCCCTACCCATCCGTGGATCACTCCGATCCCTCCTCGGGTTCCAACATCCACCCGGTCTTCGCAACGATCCTCCTCCGCCCGAGGCAGGACCTCCTCGATCCTCACTTCTTGTCGCCCCTGCTGCTGCTGCTCTCTATTTCCTCTCATCTCCAGGAATTCTGGGCACGCGGCTGTGGCGTGCCCCTCCTCCTGATGGAAGTCGCAATAGGGCAACTCCACCAGGACTTCTCTCCTCCTTCTCCTTACTATTCTCCTCCTCGCCCCCAAGGCTATGGCCATGGCCTCCTCTTGATCGGGGAGCCGGGGCCTCTGGGCCTGCCTCCAGCCCGGGGGGTGGAACTGATCTTGCCCCCCTTGATAGCGATCTCTTCCGTGGTATCCCCTTTGTGGCTCCTGCCCTTGCCACTCAGGCCTCCAGCCCAGTCGACGGTCGGGCTCCTGACACCCCCACCTCGGCTGCTGTTGCCACTGGAGCTGCCTCTGCTCCCTCTGCCGGGGCTCTCCTCTCCTCTCCTCCTGTCCTCTGCCTCCTCTCGACTCCTTCTCCTCCTCCGTGGCCCACCTGGCCAGCTTCCGCGCGAACTCCGGGTTTGACGCCTCCCCGTCAACTTCTCTCGCCGCCCTCTCCATCAACTCCTCGTAGGAGAGAGGCGGGGGGGAACTCTCTTCAGCTCCATCCTGAAGAACCCTTGCTGCAGGCCCAGGGTGAAAGCCATCATCAGACTGTGGCCCGGCATCTCCTGGACCTGAGTAACCTCATCCTGGAACCGATCCACGTAGCTTCCCATGGTCTCATTCACCCCCTGCTTGATGTGGAACAGGGATTCTGACTCATTCTTCCTCTTCTTCGAAGTAGTGAACCTCAGCATGAACCCCGGCGCAGGTCCTCAAAGCAGTAGATGGAGCTGGTCGGTAGCTGATGGAACCACTCCCTTGCCTTCTCCCTGAGGGTGATAGCGAAGAGTCGGCATTTGAACCCGTCCGACATCTGTCAGATGGAGACTACGTCCTCGAAACATTGGACATGCTGGACCGGGTCTCCCTTCCCGGTGTAGTAGGACATCTCGGGTTCCCTGAACCCATCTGGAACTGGGGCAGAGGAAACCAAGTCACAGAAGGGGCTTCCTCCCCCCCACTGGGCGAGCTGGCGAGTCTCGCGAGCCCAGCTCGCCGAACCGGCCTCGGCCTGCCAAGCCAGGGAAGAGCTCGCGCCCGGGGAGCTCGCACCCTCGGCCTTCCTCGGCCACTTCCTTCCCAGCTCGCCTGCCGGGGGCGTCCTCGCCCAAAGAGGGGGCAGCCGCGATCTGGACTGCTGGAGTCGAGCACTCGGCCCGCGTGCCGAGTGCGAACATGACGAGGCTCAGCACCTCATTCCTGAAATCCTCAAACATCCCCACCGTGGCGAGAGGCGTGGGGGGGGGGGGGGTGCGAGTTCGGCCTGTCAGATCCCTTTCCTGTCATCGAACTCGCTGAAGCTTTTCTGCACTGACCACGTTCCACGCTCACCGCACCAAAATGTTGAAACCGAAATTCGGTCTCCTGTGGAACTAGACCCTTGGGGAAGGGGTGGTCTTGTGCCTACTTTACTCCTGCGAGCAAAACAACAAAGAAAACAAGGAAAGACCGACCCAAGGGCTCGGCGGGGAGGTCCCACCACACACCCGAAAGATCTCAGAGCGCTTCCCCTCCTTAGACAGAGGCCGAGCTAAGGTACCCTCAGAAAGTACTTGAAAACTGGAGCAGGAAGGCGCAGGAAGCATGCCTTCTGGGGTACTCCTTGGGTCATATTTATAATTTTTGGAATCTGAACTGCCAATAACCAAAAGAACTGACCTGAAATTACCAGAAAACCCTTGGCTGGGTCTGCCAACAGCCAAACTCCGTTGTTTTGAAGGGCTACAGGCAGACCAGCGGTGGCAAGACAGTAAAAAGTACCTCATTCATCCAGGCGAGCTGAGGAGCTTGACCACCTCGGCAGGTCCTGCTCGCCTGCTGCTGCCGAGTTCCGTTGCGAGGGCGCGAGCTGGGACTAGCTCGGTGAATGCCGAGCTCGGTGTCGGCGAATACCGATCTCCGGTCGACGAATGCCGATCTCTGGTCGACGAATGCCGAGCTCGGGCTCGGATCTTCTGCTGCCGAGCTCGCCTACTGCCTTTGCTGCCGAGCTCGCCTACTGCCTTCAGCCCGGTCTGTCTGGTTCCCGACGACCTTGCTCGCCGGACACGGGGTTGTACACTCAACATTTCATCTCCCTGACTTTCTATTTGTTATGTAAGTTTGTAGCTGAAGTTAATGGTTCTCATTGTTGTTCAATTGGTGAAAGAACATTTTACTTTGAATGATAATTCATATGTATTTACCTGTAACTTACTCCAGTTGCCTTGTTTATTCTCTTTGAATTTAAATGAAGCATTTTCAAGTTGATTTTACTTGATTGTATTCGATTGTATAACATTCTAATTTCAATAGTGAATGTTTCTGACTTTGTTAAGTTCATCACTTAATTGGGCCCTCAACAATTCATATGTGTTTACCTGTAACTTACAATCTCTTAATTGACGTCCAATTCACACAGTTTCAGCGAATTGGGCGCCCAATACGCCCGATTTCAGCGAATTGGGCGCCCAATATGCCCTATTTCAGCGAATTGGGCGCCCAATACGCCCAATTTCAGCGAATTGGGCGCCCATTCGCTCAATTTCCTTGCCCCCCATTTTTTTGCTTCACGTGCCTCAGGCGCGCGCTTGCGCCTAGGCTCCATGGCCCCTTTGCGCCTTGGTGCGCCTTGCGCCTTTGATAACTTAGTCGTGGTCGCGTCCGAATGATCGTTTCTAGTCACTTTCATATTTTGCATTTTTTATTTCGAGATGTATTTAACGCCAAATCGGTCTAAATAGTCTTAGACGTCCAATCGAGGTGGTTTATTTTTAGATTATGGTGTGCAGTTATTGGACGGTTTTAATGTTAGGGTTATTTATTGAGGCCGGCTGGTGGTTTGAAGGCATCATGAGTTTGGGGAAATTTCCTAAACCGCCGGTCCTGGAAGCGGTGCGACGCCAGCTCTTCCCCGCCCGGAGTGATTCATAGCTTCCCTCTGCTTCCACATCATCAGTGCGACAACGAAGACTCTCTCCCTCCCCCGATCCGGTAAGCCTACCACCACCTGAAGCTGCCTTCCTGCTTCCTCCTGCTACCACTCGGAAAACACCGTGCATCCTGTGCTTCCACCTCCTCCCCGCGCAACTCCTCCATCGGACTACACTGTAAGCCCCCTCCACCTCCATCCTCTTCGATTCTTCCGCCCACCCCGCCCCTAGCCCAGTCGGCATACTCCAGCCGTTCGCGCCCCGACCAGCCGTCGACATTTCCCACCCAGATCCGTCACCAGCCCTCTCCTCCTCCCCCTATTACTCCAGTTCAAGCTACCCCCAAGCCTCCCTGCATCGGACCGCCGCATGCCATCCCGTGGAGCCACCTTACCCTGTCTAGCCCTAGCCACTTACAATCCCGTCTCCCTATAGCCGGCTGACCTCATCCATCTCCGTTATTTTCAAACTCCCCCCTGTTCAAGTCTACAGTTAGTCTAGATTTCCTCGTTCAAACTCCGACGTGGTAGCACCCTCGAATGCCTTCCCGTGACCGTTACCGCCACCACCAACACGTGTAAATTGTGGTAAAAGTCATTTCCTTTTGTTGTTTATTTTAGCTACTTGTATTGTGATGAACGTCTATTTTATTGTGCTAATCAGTTCATTTTGTCATACGATTTGCGAGGCGAATTCTATGTGTGTTTGATTAACTCCTCTTTATTCGGTATGCGATTAATATTTGTTTTATTAAATTAAAGTTTGGGAAAAGTTTAGCACCTGTTCATTTGTTATAATAATTAATTATTTGTTGCAATTTTGTGGACCGCTTTTGCACTACGCCGCATTTAGTGTTGCATTTGGAAGGTCACCCCGTGTCTGCCTTACCACTGCATCAAATTGGTATCAGAGCCTAGGTTAGAGTCATTTGCATGTTATTGTTGTTCTGGCAGAGGGCTTTTCGCCGCGCAATGCCCTACTAGAAATTTGCTAATTGAGGATTCGGGCGAGCCTAACGCTGAGGCTGAGGATGTCGCCACTGAGGAAGTTACGACCGTTGTGGAGGAAGGATGATAGAGCGATGCTGAGCGATCGCTGGAGGTCGGAGTCCTTCGCCACATCCTCCACACCCCGCAGGCCGAGGAGGATCGGCGCCGCACCACTATCTTTTTCACATATTTCCCGAGCGCAGGAGGCCCCTGCAAGTTGTTGGGTTTTACAAGACGGCACAACATTTGTGCGCGCAGCCAAAAAAAAAGAACAAGAAAATCCAAAAGAGTTCGGATCTGACAATATTCATGAATCAAGAAGTAAAACATGTTGTAAATAAAATTACCTTTGTGGGATTGAAACTATACTCAACATAAATGCTGCAGAAAAATTCGGCCGGCCACTTAATGGCTCGAGTTCTGAGCGTAGAAAGAATATCCGCGCCTCTACAGGAAATTCACACGATCGAGAAAACTCGTAGCCACTTGTCGGACAAACACTAGGTCGGGAGAGGACACTCAGCGTCTCCACAGATTGCTAGATCTGTTGAACTGTACTGTTTATCTTTTTGGAACAATAAAATTTGTCTTTATTTAGCTCTTTTTCACTTGGTATTAGAGCGAACCGATTCTTTGCTCCAAATAGATAGCAGTTTGTTTGTCTAACCGCTTCCGGTTAGCTTCTTCCGGCCTTCTTTCGGTCTGCTTCCGGTCTGCTTCTTCCCGCCCTGCCCCCCCTTCTTGTCGCTATTTCTGCGACTTGTTTCCTTGCAAACTTTTCTGTTCGCGTGGTCTTCCTTGTTAGCCGCACTGCCTTGCTCTTTCTTACTTGTGGTTGCATGTTTGTGCGGCCTTTGCGGGTTTCTTACCACGCGTCTTTTTGTTAGTCGCTATTCTGTTGTGGGTTGGAGGCCTGGGAGCTGCTCCCTTTTTGATCCAGAGTCCCGTCCTTACAGCCGGCGCCACAACATGGGTCTGCGGGGCCCATACGCATCCCAACCCATCTCCGCAAGTGTTCTCGGTGCGGCAGGGTGTTGAGGAGGGCTCGATCCCTCCACCTCCTTGATATAAGCTCTTAACGCCAGCTCACATCACCAACTGATCCGCGCCGAGAACACGTGCGGAGATGGGTTGGGGTGCGTATGGGTCCCGCAGACCCATGTTGTGGCGTCGGCTGTAAGGGCGGGACTCTGGATCCAAAAGAGAGCAGCTCCCAGGCCTTCGGCCCACAACATATTCTTTGCAACTTGTTGTGTTTGCGCAGCTTCCTTGCTGTTCGCGCTTCCGTCTTTCTTCTGTATTTCTTCCTGCGGGTTATTTCTTCTCGCGCGATTTGTTCTGTTAAACCGTGCGGTTTGATGTTGTTTTCTATGGTCACTCCTTCTCTTGCTACTTCTTTTGCTGCTCAGTTGACTACTACAAGAAGGTGACTCATTGATTCTGGGGCTACTAATCATATGACGGGGAATTCTCGCCTTTTCTCTTCTCTTGACAGGAGTGACCGGTTGCCTCCGGTTCTTATTGTGGATGATTCTCTGTCTCCGGTTTCTGAGTCTGGCACGATGCATGTTACTCATTCTCTAGAGCTTCGTGACACTCTTTTTGTCCCGAGTTTTCCTTCCAATTTTCTTTCTGTCACTACTCTTTGCAAACAGTTGAATTGTGAAGCTGTTTTTACTGCTTTTACCTGTGTTTTTCGGGTCCCTCACTCCGAGGAGTCGATTGTTACTGGGAATGCAAGCGGTGACGTGTTCTATCCTATTGGAGCTTGAAGAGACCAGGCGGTCTTATGTCTAACCGCAGCGGTCTGCATCTCTCAGAGGCCTAGCAGTTTGGCTCAGCGGTCAGGAGGACAACAACAGTGGCGGTCTGAGGGATAGTCGCAGCAGCAGCCTGGGTGTTAGCCGCTGTAGCGGTCTGGCAGAAAGCCGCATCAGCGGTCTGGAGGTTAGCCGCAGCGGTCTGGATGAAACCGCAACACCAGAAAGATGGTTAACCGCAACTACGGTATGGTGGCAACCCGCGGTTGCAGTCTGATAGCTTGCAGCTGCTGCGGTCTGATGGTTAGCCGCAACTGCGGTCTGGTGGCGACTCGCATTTGCGGTCTGGCGGGCTGTACCAGCGGTTTTCCCTGACAATGTGACGACTTTCCTTAGTTTCCGCTGAGTGTTCAGTTATTCATTGTATAGTGTGCAGTTTGTTTATGTCAAACCGCATAAGCCGCCCGACTTGTATTTAGTCTCACATTAATTATTGTATTCTCGTATCTCCCCAAATTTCTATAAATAAGTGGGTATACCTATGTAATGATTATCTTTTTGCAGCAATAAAATTTGCGGTTTATTTACCTCTTGGTCGTTTATTCGCTCATTTTTCACATGGTATCAGAGAAAACCGATCATTTGCTCCAATCCGATTGCGTTTGTTTTTCTAACCGCGCCGGCTTCTTCGTCTGGTCTTCTTCCGGTTTGCTTCTGCTTCCTGCCCTTGCCTCCCGTGTCGCTCTTTCGCGACTTCTTTCTTTGCGCGTGTTCTATTCGCGCGGCTTCCTTGCTAGTCACACTTCTTTGCGACTTGTTCTGTTCGCGCGGCCTCTTGGCTGTTCGCACTTTCTTCTTTCTCCTTTCTCCTCGTGGGTTGTTTCTTCCCGCGGCTTGTTTCTTCTCGCGCGGTTTGTTTTCTCTACTCTGGCGGTCTCTCCTCTTTATTGCCTTGTCGTGTTCGCGCGACTTCTCTTCTCTGTTGCGGCTTCCGCATTTGGTTCGCGACATCTTCCTTGTCGCTGGTGTGTTGTCACCGTGACTGTGTTGACTCTTTCTCCTCTCGTTCTTCTTCTTTGCGGCTTCTTCTTTGTTCACGCGACTTCTTTTCTTTTTCGCGCGGCTTCTCTGTGGTTGTCTTGCTTCGTCTACTCCTCTTCTTCCAGATTTCACTGTGTATAGACGTCTTGCAGACAAACTCATATATCTGATTGTTATTAGACCAGTTATCTGTTATGCGGTTGAAAAGGTCAGTCAGTTTATGCAGAATCCTAGAGAGTGTCATCTTCAGTACGCTATGAAAATTCTGGAGTATGTGAAAGAGTCTCCAGGAAAGGGCTTGTTGTTTCAAACGAATAATCATCTGAAGATTGAAGCGTATTCTGATGCTAGCTATGCTGATAACAAAGAATATAAAAAGTCTACATCAGGTTTTTGCACCTTTGTAGGAGTAAACTTGTTAGCTGGAAAAACAAGAAGTAGACAGTGGTTTCAAGGTCAAGTGCTGAAGCAGAATATATGAGCATTGCTTCAACTACCTGTGAGTTGAAATGGCTACGAGCGCTTATGCGCGACTTGAGAGAAGTCTATGATCATCCTCTTCCTATGTTCTGTGATAACAAAGGCTCCATTTACATATCAAAAAATCATGTCTTTCATGAGAGGACAAAACACATTGATGTTGATTGTCATTTCATTAAGGAAGAGGTGTTGAAGAATCAGATCTGTACTCCCTTCGTCACTTCTGATAAAGAACTGACAGACTTCTTTACGAAACCAGTTTCTGTTTCAAATGTTTGTAGCAAGCTGACCATGATTGACATATACACTCCAGCTTGAGGGGGAGTGTTAGAGCTTAAGGAGATCGGGCAGTCTTATGTCTAACCGCAACGGTCTGCCTCTTTCAGCGGCCTAGCAGTTTGGCTCAGCGGTCAGCAGGACAACAACAGTGGCAATCTGAGGGATAGTCGCAGCAGCGGCCTGGGTGTTAGCCACTACAACGGTTTGGCAGAAAGCCGCAACAGCGGTCTGGATGTTAGCCGCAGCGGTCTGGATGTAGCCGCAACAACGGACAGATGGTTAACCGCAACTGCGGTATGGTGGCAACCCGCGGTTGCAGTATGATAGCTTGCAGCAGCTGCGGTCTGATGGTTAGCCGCAACTGCGTTTTGGTGGCTACTCGCAGTTGCGGTCTGGCGGCCTGTACCAGCGGTCTTCCCTGACATTATGACGGCTTTCCTTAGTTGCCGCCGGGTGTTCAATTATTTATTGTATAATGTGCGGTTTGTTTATGTCAAACCGCATAAGCCGCCCGACTTGTATTTAATCCCACATCGATTGTTGTATTCTCTCATCTTCCCCAATTTCTGTAAATAAAGGGACATACCTATGCAATGATTATCTTTTTGGAGCAATAAAATTTGCGGTTTATTTACCTTTTGGTCGTTTATTTGCTCATTTTTGACAGATACCCATTTTGCTTTCTCATCCTCTTTACTTCAATGACATCTTTGCCTTGGGCATCCTCCTCCCCGGATTCTTTATCAGCTTCTGCCTGATTTATCTCGAGAGACTTCTTCTCTTAATTGTGAGCCTTGTCAATTTGGTAAATATCACCGATCTACTTTTCCCGCTAAGCAGGGCCGCAGTTCTTCTCGTCCCTTTGACCTTGTTCATTCATATGTTTGAGGTCCTGCTCCCGTTCCGACTGTTGGTAGGGGTAACATGTATTTTGTTACTTTTATTGATGATTTCTCTCGGGGTGCGTGATTGTATTTGTTACATGACCGCTCTGAAATATTTTCTATTATCACTGCGTTTTATAATGAGATTCGTACACAATTTGATACTCCTATTAAAATTCTTCGCACCGGTAATGCTAAGGAGTATCTCAGTTATCAGTGTACGTCATTTTGTGTGGATCATGACATTGTCCATCAAAATACTCGTCTTTACACTTCTCAACAGAATGACATTGCTGAACGCAAGAATCGTTATCTTCTCGATGTGCCTCGTAGCCTTCTCACTCATATGCATGTTCCCCAGTCTTATTGGGTCATGCTGTTCTTCTCTCTTGTTTTCTCATTAATCGAGTTCCGTCTTCGGTTCTCAATGGAAAGACTCTATTTTCTATCATGTATCCTAATGGGACTCCGTTTCCGTTACCTGCTCGAGTCTTTGGATGCACAACGTTTGTTCACTCGCCTTCTTCTTGTCGTGAAAAACTCTCTCATCGCACCGTTTAGTGCATTTTTCTGAGTTATTGCCCGACACAGAAAGAATATAGGTGTTTTGATCCTGTTCTCCGGAAATAATATGTTTCTGCAAATGTCACTTTCTTTGAAGATGCCTCGTTCTTTTCTTCTCCCTCTATTCTTCCTTCTTCTAATGATTCTGCTTATTTTCCTCTTGTGTCGGCACCTCTTCCCGAGCCTGCACTTCTTCGTTCTCTTTCTACTTCTGATTCTCATACTGTCTTTGATTCCTCTACTGAGCTGCTGCCAATTGCTTTTGAGCCAGTTGTCTCTCCTTCGGGTGGAACTGTTACAGTCGACGTTACAGACCTTGATCTTCCGATTGCTCTTCATAAAGGTGTTCGATCTTGCACTCAACATCCCCTTCGGGATGTGGTCTCTTATGCGCAGCTGTCTCCTCAGTCTAAGAGCTTTGCTTTTGCTCTATCGGCGAATGTTCTTCCTGCCTCATATCAAGATGCTCTTGTCATTCCTCATTGGAAAGCTGCTATGGATGAAAAGATGAAAACTCTCACTGAACGGGGTACTTGGACTCTCGTTCCTACCCCTCTTGAAGCTGATGTGGTTGGCTGTCGTTGGATCTTTGTCATCAAATTTCTTCCTGATGGTACTATTGATCGTTACAATGTCCGGCTTGTTGCCAAAGGATTTACGCAAACCTATGATGTGGATTTTTTTGATACTTTATCTACTGTTGCTAGGATTACTACAATCCGTGTTCTCTTTTCTGTGACTGTCAACTGAGACTGAGAAATGTCTCAGTTGGGTGTGAAAAATGCTTTTCTTTATGGTGATTTGTATGAGACTGTCTATATGGAGCAACCTCCTGGGTATGTTGCTCAGGGGGAGTCTCAGGTCTGTAGATTGCGGAAGACTATCTATGGTCTCAAGCAAAGCCCGAGGGCCTGATTTGACAAATTCAATGAAGTTATTTCTGTTATTGGATTTGTTCGGAGTGCTGCAGATCATTTTTTGTTCATTCGCAAAACCTCGGCTAGCGTTGTTGTTCTTGCAGTATACGTGGATGACATTCTTCTTACAAAAGATGATAGAAACGACATTGATACGACAAATAAGCATCTGCTTCAGCATTTTGTTACCAATGATATGAAGTCTACTAAATACTTTCTGGGGATTGAGATATCTCAGAAACATGATTCTATTATTCTATCACAACGGAATTATGCCTTAGATCTCTTGAAAGAGAGGTCTTTTTGGTGCTAAACCTGCTCGAACTCCTATGTCTGTTGGAGATGACAAATGCTGGAGTGAGAATTCTCCTATTCTTGAAGATATCACCAGATACAAACGTCTTGTAGGTAAACTTATTTATCTGACAGTCACAAGACCAGATATTTGTTATGCAGTAGGGAAAGTGAGCCAGTTTATGCATGCCCGCAGAGAATGTCATCTGCAGTCAGCTTTAAAGATCTTAGATTATGTAAAAGATGCACTTGGGAAAGAGCTCTTGTTTCAGAAAAGGGGACATTTGAAGTTTGAGGCTTATTCTGATGCTAGCTATGCAGATGACAAAGAAGTTGAGAAGTCTACATCTGATTTTTGCACTTTCGTTAAAGGTAACCTAATCAGTTGGAAGAGTAATAAACAGGCCATAGTTGCTAGTTCAACTGCTGAAGCTGAATATAGAAGCATGACTCAGATTGCTTGCGAGTTGAAGTGGCTACGGACACTCTTGCTTGATCTGGGAGAGTTTTATGATCATCCCCTACCTATGTTATTTGACAATAAAACGGTCATATATATTTCGAGGAATCTAGTCTTTCATGAGAGGACGAAGCATATCGATATGGATTGTCACTTCATCAGAGAAGGGATTTTGAAAAATCAAATCTGCACACCGTTTGTTACCTCAGAGAGAGAACTAGATGATTTCTTCACCAAACATGTTACTCTTTTTGGGGAGGTTTGTAGCAAGCTGGACATGGTGGATATATATGCTCCAGCTCGAGTGGGAGTGTTGAAGCTTGAGGAGACCAGACGGTTTAATATCTAGCTGCAGCGGTCAGCTTGTCTCCCCGGTCTGGCGGTTTGGCTCAGCGATCTGCTAGTCTCCTTGTTCTAGCGGTTTGGCTCAGCGGTCTGTTGGTTAGCCGCAACAAAGGTCTGATGATTAGCCGCAACAGCGATCAGGAGGTTAGCCGCAGCAGCGGTCTGCTGGTTTGCCGCAGCAGCAGTCTATTGGTTAGTCGCAGCAGCGATCTGTTGCCAAGCCGCAGCAGCGGTCTGGAGGTTAGCCGCAGCAGCCGTCTGGAGGTTAGCCGCAACAACGGTCTAGTGGTTAGTCGTAACAACGGTCTGGTAGTTAACCGCAACTGCGGTCTGGATGTTAGCCGGCGCTGGAGTTTAGAGGCTTCACTGGTTATGTATTCTGTATAGCATGGCAGTTTGACTGTGTCAAACTGCCTAACCGCGCGGCTTGTATTTAGTCTCACATCGCCTGTTGTATTCTCTTTTCTCCTCCGTTTTCTATAAATAAGTGGACATTCTTATGTATTGTTTATCTTTTTGAAGCAATAAAATTTGCTTTTGTTTAACTCTTTTTCACAGTTGGTTACTCCCGTACTCAAAATAGCTATGTCTGCTTCTCTCCTAAGAATCGTAAGGTTATTACTTCTGCTGATGTCACCATTCTTGAAGACCAGCCCTATCATTCTGAACCAACTGATTCTCTACTTTCACGACTTCTTCTGCGGCCTGCTGTACCGGTTACTTCTAACCTTCCACCTCTTCTTCCCACGCCACTCCCAACGAGAGATGCCCTCCTCTGATGATATTTTGCAGTCTGCTGATCCGGTAACTAGTTTTACTGCACACTCGATGACGAATTATGTCTCCTTCCACCGCCTCTCTTCGGAATTTCGCCAATTTGCTCTTTCGTTATCCTCTATTATCATCCCCATTTTTGTGCAAGAGGCTCTCCAACATCCGGAATGACGGACGGCTATGGACGAGGAAATGACAGCTCTTTGGGCTAACCATATTTTGGATTTTGTCCCTCTTCCTTCTGGGCAGGCTTGCGTGGGTTGTAAGTAGGTGTTTGCCATCAAATATGGTCCGGATGAGACGATTCAACGTTTGAAAGCTCATCTGGTGATGAGTCCGATATTTGTAGTGTTTTTCAGACTCATCTGAGCTAGTTTTCACTCACGTGCACTGCACTTTTGGGTCGTTATTGCTCATATTTCGTTTTTTCTGTAATTGTACACATAATGCACTTTTAGGCCCGTTGTGGTGCGCAAGTGCGCTCATTGTCGCTGTGGGTAAGCACATTGTGCTCCCTGGCTTGTTTTTTTGTTGATTTTTCTATTGTTTACGTGTGTTGGAGGTGTGTTGCAGGCTGCGTTGTTGCTGTACAGGTGGGTAGATCCTCATTGCGGCTCTAGTATTTTCTGTAAGAATCACATAGTCTAGCGTTTTTCTTCACGCACGATAGGTGCGATTGTGCGATGTGTACAACTCCGTTTGCTGGTGATCTACCCCGGGCCATGCAATTTGCTCGTGCACGGGTTGTTTTGCCAGTGTGTGACCAAATCGCACAACCTCGTCTTTTTGTCTAAAATCTTATGTTTTATTGCCAGTGCGTTTTCTTCACACACGGTTGGATTCAACCGTGCGCAAAGAAAAACACACGATCTGCCTGTTTTGCTTGATTTTCAGTGATCTGTTACTAACCGTGATTTGTTCTCTCACGGGCTGTTTTGCCCGTGCATGATCAAGAACACATGGTCTCCTGTTGTATCAGGCTGGGGGAGTTCTGTGCTGTTAATAACACATGATTCACGCACGGCCGTGCGTTCAACCGCGCGTGACCATTTTTCTGACTTTTTACTATTTAAGCTGCATGACTCCTCCCATTTTGGGGAGAATCATTTTTTTCGCGCCCAAGGGTTCCAGCTCGCCCCATTCCGCCGCTGCATTTCCGACCATCATCTCGAGGAGCTCCGACCACGCTTTTCTCTCAAAACTCAAGCTAGAGGTTCCTCTCGACCTCCTCCATCCGCAACCTTCCAAGCATTATTTCTAGGGATTTTTCGCCGCATTTAGAGAGTTCTCTAGCGAATGTCGTGATCGAAGGCTATTGACAAAGAAGACGGGTATAGTGGAATAAGGTGACAACTCTTCTTGTCCCCGAACAGCAAGCGAAGTCCGAGCTCGGACGAGGCTTGACAACCCTCGATTCCGGTCGTGAAACTTCGATGAGATTTCGTCGCGATTCCGGTCATGAAACTTCGATGAGATTTCGTGCTTCGGTTCTACTCCTCCCTACTCTCCATTTGTAGTACATTTCTCCTTGAATTATTGGTTGTTTGTGTGTGGTTGTGTAAACCCTAATTTCTCTTTAATGCAATCTTTCATGTCTATGTGATTGTCTTGTGGTTTATGCTTGCGAGGAGCGCCCCTATCTCATTTCGTCACCCCCACCATCGTGTGAGTGCCGCACTAGCATTTGCTAGTGGTGTGCGTTGCGAAGAGGTGTTTGCGACCCTCATCCGCCGTGAACCATTCCTTCCGCTAGCCTTCTCGGCCATCCCCTGCGAAGCGATAAAGACGACACACACTAGTAATTTAGTTGTTTGTTTTCTCTGCTCAAATCAAAACCAAGCCTTGTTTTCTTTTAACTCTTACAATTGATTTTCTAAACAATCAAATCATGCGCCGCAACCTGCGTTTCTTGAGAGATCGATACTTGGGGAGTTATTCCCGCATTTTATATTACTTGAGCGACTAGTGCACTTGCCGAAAGCGCATCAAATTTTTGCCACCGTTGTCGGGGAACGCAGACGTTGTGTGAATCTGTTGTTTAGGAAATTGTTATAAGGGTTGTTGTTTTTGATTTTGTTTGTTGTATATGTATGCAGGGGCGTGGCCCTGGTGAGCTTGTTGAATTTGATCCTGAGATTGAGCGGACGCTGCGTGCACGCCGTTGTGCTGCTGCTGACATGAACGAAATAAGAATTAATTGGATTGATCAAGGGGGAGAGGATGTTCCCTAGGTCCGTTAAGCTGTTGATGAGCATGATGTGGTCCGACCAAGGCCCCAGACGATGCGTGATTACACCACTCCTACTTTTGTGAGTGTGTACCCTGGGTTTGGCTTGACTATTATTGATAACCAGTTCGAAATCAAGCCGGCTATCCAAAACATTATCCGCATCAATGCTAAATTCTCGTGGATGACAAGTGAAGACCCCCATCTTCACTTGGCAGAGTTCTCCGAAATTTGCGGGACGTTCCGGTATGCCGGTATCTCTGATGATACAGTGAAGTTAAGGTTGTTTCCCTTCTCTCTTTGGGACAAAGCTAAAGCATGACTCCACTCCATTCCTATGGGCGTCGCTGCTACTTGGGATGCGCTGTCATTCAAATTCCTGGCAAAATTCCACCTTGTAGATAGAATCGTCAGTTTGAGGCGAGAGATCGCCACCTTCCGTCAATAGGATCAAGAGACTCTTGCCGAGGCATGGGAGAGGTTTATTGACCTCCTGCGGAAGTGCCCTCAACACGAGTTCCAACTGTGGAACTTGGTTGAGAATTTTTACTTTGCTATTGAGTCAAACTACCGAGCTATGATCGATGTTGCTGCGGGAGGGACATTAATGAATCACACTCTTGAGGACATACTCAGGATCCTTCAGGATACTGCCTCTCACAGTTCTTTCTGGACGACTGGTTGGAATGCCCCAAGGAGTACAAGGGGATTATTTGAAGTGAACACTACAGTGCTCCCAGCTGATGCTGCGCCATCACCACTTGAGAACATAACATTGTTGAAGAGGCCCGCCTCTACTTCTGCCCAGGTGATGGCCATCTCATGCCAAGGTTGCAGGAACCCTGTGCACCATTCTTATGAGTGCCCCGCTGGTGAGCTATCTTCTGATTTCTCAAATTTGAATGTAGATGAATGTGTGAACTATGTTAATAACCAAAATCATGTTGTGCCGTCTTCCAATACTTATCACCCGGGTGTGAGAAACCACCCAAATTTTTCGTGGAATCAAAACGCTTTTGGCCAACGATGACAATCGGGCCAGCATCAATTTGATGCTCAAGCTTCTGGGAGGCAACAGAGGCCACCACAATCGGGTTATGCTCAAGGTGCTCCCATGCAAAAAAGAAGTGCGCTGGAAGAGATGATGGAGAAATTTGTGGAGATGGCCCAGTCTAATATGGCTAACCAAACAACGTCTATGAGGAACTTGGAGACGCAATTGGGCTAATTGGCCCAAGTGCTATCCGAGCGTGCTCATGGCGCCCTTCTTAACAATACTGAAGCGAATCCCCGTGAGCAGGGGAAGAGTCTTTCCGAACCTGCTGGAGGTGGTGAGAGTGATATGGTTGTTTAGTGTAAGATTAACGATGTTGAAACCACTGCCTTGTGTGATTCTGGATCGTCATGCAACATTCTTGCGTTGCAAGATGTTGATAAATTCAATTTGAATATTAGTGTTGACGAACAAACATCGCTTGTCCTTGCAAATGGGGCGGTGGTGGAGACAAAAGGTGTTGTCAAGGAGGTCGAAGTTGTACTAGATGGAGCTGTGAGTGGCCGCCAACTTCCAAGTGTTGGGGCCAATGGAGAACAACTCCATACCCATTTTGGGGGTCCCGTTCTTGAAAGAGAGCGGCGCCACTCTATGGATCACTAACGGGTGTTTGTCTTTACCTGCTAAGGAGCCACACCAATCTTCCCCATCCAGTGCTACCGAGGTCCTCAGTTTTTCTGAGGGAGTTCATGATGTATATGTTGTTATTTCTAATTCGATTTTAATGATTACAGTTCGGAGAGTGAATTTCAAGTCAAGGTAGGTGTGCAAGAGGAGAAGAAGGATGAAGTGAAGATGCTTGAAGGAGAGGTTGTGTTGGTGAATTTTGGCGCTGCTTGGGATGGCGAGGATGTGAAAGATACTGACGTCGGAGAAGAAAGAAACGACATTGGAGCAGGTTTTGGTGCTGAGGTGGCGCGATTGATGCCACAAGCATTTTAGTTAAATCTGATACTGCTAGGGCTGTGCCCAAACAAATTAAACAGGTCCAATTGGCTGATCTTTTACCCCCGGGGGTAAGAAAATGAAGCCTCTCGCTGCTTCCACTAAGATTGAACTTGTTATAGATCATGTGATTTGTGATCGCTGACGCTCTTCTACTGTGGAGAAAAAGAAAAAGGAAGAATTGTTGCGCGCTTCGCATTTTGCGGCCCTCCGACGCAAGGAGGAGGTGGTTAGAGGCAGGGGAATCAAACCTTCCCTGGACTCTAAAGCTTTCGCCTTCTGCCCATCTCGCGTTGCGGGGGGGAATCATCACAAGTCGGCTTATAGTTGATGAGAGAGGATTTTCTAGGCCTGTGTTTTTTGTTGCGTTGCTTAGTTTTTGCTTCTGTGTGTGGATGTTTGGTGTTGCTATTTCCGTTTGATTAGCTTAGTTTGTCTTTGCTTAAAACTTTATTATATAACTGCTTATTACAGGTATTTGGTCCACCTTAAGGACGGTAAAGAAAGTGTCTCATGAGAGACAACCCAATCTTTGTTGCGCCGATGATCTCCTTGCAGATGTGCAGATGTTTTTGCGGCGGGAGTGGATCCTCTTCAAAAGTTAACGTCATTCTTCTGGTATGCTCATTTCTGAGCATGTGTAACCAAGACTGAGCTCCTTTATTTATTTTTTATGCTTATCAATTGCTCACAATGTTTAGATTAAGTCTGGGGGAGGGTGCGTCATTGCGTGTTACCCGTGCACATGCATATTGCACATCATACCAGAAGTACCTTTTTTTTTATATTACTATGTTCATATTCACCACACACAACAACACTCACTCGAGTGCGTGCTTAATCATTAGCATGTTGCGAGCTAAATTCATTTTTCGCGTGTGATTTGAAAAATCACAATGCTGGCTTAGGATTGCGAGCCAGAGTAAAATGTTGACTCCTGTAGTGCTCCAAGTCGAGTGCTCATGTCTCATTTAAAAATTTGTGTAGATACAATTTCTTTTGATGCTTTTAGTTTATATTTTTCTATTAGTGTAGATATTGTTTACTCTACTCAAAATTGGTGAATCTGGTGTGAATCAAACGGTAGCGTATGATCGTGTGTAGCCTTATATTGCTCGAGTCGAAAAGAAGGATAGTGTTTCTCGGTGGCTAAGAACTTGCCCCAAACTACTCTCGAAGCATGAGTACACGGTTAGTCAAGCGCGCGAGTGTGATGTAGGCCATCATCATTTTGTCCCGGTTGAGCTTTTGTGCCCATCCTATCGTCTTATCCTCGTTAGCCCCGTTGTGCCTACCCATCCTTTGATTCAGCTTCACTATTATCTCACCAAAGCCAAAATGCCGATCCTAGTCGCATACCCAAATTTAAGCTTTAGTGTCTTTCATTTTTATGATTGGGGTGTTGATGTGGTGATTATATTGTGGATATGTGGATGTGCTTTATTGATAATATATGCTGAATATATTAAAAAGAAAAAAAGTTAAAAGTAAGAAAAGAGAAAAAGAAAATTGTGAAAACAAATTGTGAAAGAAAGAAAATTTCAATAGAAAAATCTTTTTGAGTGAAATTTTTGTAGAGTAGGCGGTGCACACACCCATGTAGTCAAGTCTAAGTCTGGGGGTGTGTTGCACCCGTATATTATTTGGTGGTGCTTGAGGATAGTTCTTTTGGTGCTAGAGACTCATTTGGGATTAGGTGCATGAGGTTTCGATTTTATCATTGTTTACCTCACCTAAACCCAAGCCCTACTCTAAACCTAAAGTCCTACTAATTCGCGCATTGAGTCAAACTAGTGCCATGAAGAGAGTGTGAATGGACGAGCTTATGGTCATCGACATTGATGAATTTTTTTGGAGGTTATCCCGAGACTCGATCTTTGACAATGCTCATCTCATCGTTGAGTTTACTTTCATCCTACACACGACCTGATTGGTGAAGCCAGGAAAATTCCCAACCTCGAATTCGGACCAAAGCCGCCTAAGGTTACCGACTCAGAGGTTAGATCAGACGGCTAGGATGACTAGGATGAGGAACTAAGTCAAACAGGACCCCAGATGTTGCGGCAGGAATGTCCCACCACGTACCCGGATGCTCGAAAGGAGCAGCCCCTTCTCAACCAGAAATGACCGAACTAGGTACGAGGGAGACTAGCTGATGATGAAGTCGCAAGGTCGCGACCTGACCTCTAAGGAAAAGGAATCCAAAGGCTCGACTAGTAACCAAGATGAAGAGCTCGCGAGATCCTGGAAGGGATTTCAAGTGCCTCACCTCGTACGGGTCCTATTTATAGGCAAATCCAAGGAGGGGGGAGGTCATATTTATACCCCACCCCTTGGCGACTAGGCGACTTCAGGAGAACTCACATGGGCTGGGTGAGTATCTCGCCTAGTCGCCTACCTGACGAGTATGCGAGGGGAGCTCGCCATACTCGCCCAGGCCTTCTAAGGTCTTGCGCGATGTTGCTGACTTCTGTCTTGACTTGTTGACCTTGACTTCTGCTGACCTGGCCGTAGTAGGTCCCATCCTCGACGAATACGGGTTGTACACAATCTCCGCTCTTTTCGAGCGACGTAGGAACTCAGAAAGAATCGTCCAACACTTATTCGACGAGCTGCTATGTCGAGTATCAGGCTTGTTCGCACTTGATGACCGTCTGCCGATCTCTATAAATAGGGGGCTGGTTTTTCAGACGGATCACCAGAGCTCGAGCACGATGTCGGATGCCGAGAAACTTCTTCAAGACAACCTTGTCGCTCTAACTGGTATTCTCGGCGTTGCTAAGCCCAAAAGGCCGCTCGAAGAAGACGCCGCCGTCGACTTATCCCCTCCAAAAAAGAAGAAAACCAAGAAGGCCAAGAAGAAACCCGCCTCCGACGCGGTCGACCCACCGTCACCTCCTTCCCAAGTCGCGACGGTGACAAATAAGCCTGCGTGCTCTGCCAGCACTCTGAAGCTGCTCAGCGACCTTGGGCTGGACGACATCCCCAGCATGGTCGCCCCTGACCCGAACCTCCTTGGCTAGCTAAACGTCCCGGAAGTCGCTCCACCGGCGTCACAGCAGGTCGAGGTCGTCTCCCTGCCAGGTCGCCATGTCGCCGAGATATTCTTCTTCTACATCCGCTGGTCGCCGTTATACTTCTCGCTGACTCTGTTACTCTACTCGCAGATTCTCCACCGGAAGTCGCCGAGACGGCTTTGAACGTCGCCCCGCTGAACTCCGCGCCGCTGCTCGCCCTCGCAGCCGGGAAACCCGTCAGGACCGCGCATACGGTCCAGATTAATGTTGGCGCCAAGAGGGTATCTGAAGCCTCGGTTCCCGCGGCGAGCAAGGAACCATTGTCGAAGGATCCTCCGCCAAAGAAGGTCGCACCGACGAGTAAGGACCTTCCGGCGAGTAAGGCCCCGCCCGCCCCTACGCGAGATTCTGTGCTGCCAGCGGCGAGTTCTGTGCCTTCGCCGCCTCCGCCTCCGGACGCTGCCTCTATCCCGGCGGTGAATGTTTCTTTGCCGCCGCCGCCTCTTGTCGCTTCTCAACAAACCTCTATGCCGCGACCTCCTCCGCCTACTCCGCTGAAGACCCCACAGCAGCCGGTGAGCTCGTCGCAGCCTCTGCCGCCTCCGTCGAAGTCCTTGGCCCGGAAGCCGGACAAGCCGCTGCCGAGCTACTTCCCGCCGAGAGTGGGGGATTCCGGCCATGGATGTCGCGGGCAGGGTAAAGCGGCCGAGCATGCCGGTGGCCCATCTTCTGGTCGGCGGGATGTCCCAGGTCGCGACCCTTCTCCTCGCCGATCAAGATCTCCTCGTCGTGGTAAGCGCCGTCACTGGTGCTGCATTTGGCAACTAAGCGTCTTATTTCTAATCTGGCGACTTCTTTGTTTTGACAGATCGTCCGACGATTCCAGGGGCAGCCTTCATCGACGCCATCGGGTTGTCGGGCAGCGAGTATCGCCACGCCGCTGCTCGCGCCTACCTGGAGCTGGAGAGCAAGTTCGACCAGTTGGCGATCTGCGAGCCACATCGCCGGATCTCATCTCTGGAAGTGCGGGTGGCGAAGATTGAAAAGCTCCGGACTACTCTGGAGAGCTACGAGGCCCGCTTCCATATGGTGAAGGAGAATGATCGCCAGCTGGCGATTAACAATCATCGCCTCCAGCTCGTCCTCGACGAGTTGGCCGGCATCCGGGCGAGCATGGGCTCCGTCGGGCGGCTAACGAGGATGGAGGAGCCGCTGCAACTTGGCGACGACGCGATGTCGGTGGAGACGAAGCATTATCGGCGGGCGCGAGAGATGGGCTGGGCTGGGCGACATCCTCATCCACCGGAGAGACCTCCTAGGACTTGGGGTTTCTTTTTTCATTTATCTGAAACTCGCCCTGTGCGACTTATTGTAATAAACAAGTATTTGTATTGCAATAAGCGAGTTTGTATCTCGCGCTTCATTCTTCTATTTTGCTTGCCTTCTTTGCTGTTGTTCTGCGATGTCTGTTGTTCTGCGATGTGCCGAGTTTATTGTGTAGGTTCTGATAAACGTCGCGCTATTCTTTCTCTGCGCCGCGCGATATAGATGCCGAGATCCACTTGCTCGCCCAGATCGCGACTTAGGACGATACTCGCCAGGGCGGAGATATACCCCCCTTTTGCCTTCGCCTATAAATAGAGGGGGTAGGTAGGACATTAGTACGTTGTTGCGATTTTCGATCCCTAGCTCGCGAGTATCTTTCTCTGCTCGCGCGTTTCGGTTCCTCTTCCTTTCTCGCCTTACTTCCTTTCCCAGCTCCCCAACTCGCAGAAATGGTGGGAGATGATGCCAGTGCTCGCCGACAAGCCCATGCCGCTAACTTCGCCGATGCGGCCTTCAAGAAATCAATAACCACAGAACAAGATTTGGAGAATTTCAGGGAGAGGCTTCTGCCCGAACGATACTCGGCAAGACTCCCTAGTCGCACTGAGAGGCTCAACACCTATATCGAGGGTGCGATGATCTTGCCGCTTCGTCACTTTGACGCCGACCTGCGACTTCCTCTATGGCCGGAGTATTGCAAGATCTTGCGATATTTCGGCATCGTCCCCGCGCAGATCAACCCTAACGGAGTGGCGATTATCATGAGGTTCCTCTGCTACTTGCGAGAGGAGAGGGTCGCCTTCGACCTTTCTGTCTTCCGCAAGATATTCGCCGTCGCCGCGACCGCCGAGGGGGTCGTATACTTCAGCAGCCATGTCTGCACCCTGGTGGGGACGGCGAACAAAGTCCACCGCTAGAGCGAGCAACTGATTGTCGTCCACGACGACTTTGCGGGCGTCCTGGGAAGGCCGCACCAACCCGCCGATGTCGCCTTCCTCCCGCCGATATTGGAGGGCGTCCACGAGCAGTTGGTCGAGTCGTTTCGTGGTCACCGGTTCGACGTCATCTTCTGACGACTTAACGTCAACACCCTTCTGGAGATCCACCCCAACGAGGGTAAGATTTGAGCTAGAATCACTTTTTGCATGCTCGCTTCACTTTCTTAAAGCCTGGTACTGATGTTTGCTCGGCATTTTGCAGTGACGTGAGAGCTCCCGGAGAAGCCGCTTCCTCCGGCGAAGGAAGTCGCCACCTCCATCCCGGAGTCCAACCCTCCGCCTGATGTCGACAAGAAGAAGAGGCTCGCTAAGGGAAAAGCGAAGGTCAGGTTGCCGGGCCCCGCGACCAAGAGAGCGAAGGTGTCATCGCCGCGACCTGACGACCAAGAATCGCCGCTGGATGCTCGGCCTCCCCAACTTCAACTTGGGGCGAGGGGCGGTGGACGCCTATGACCGCCCGCTGGTGACTTGGTCGGAAGACGACCACTTGGTGACGCTCAGCACCAACCTCCTCTCCTGGTCGGCGGACTGGGAGGACAAGGGGGAGGCCTTCGCCGTCCTCTACGCGCTGTATGGGTGAGCTGATGTCGAGTCTATGATGGAGCTTGGCGCTAAAGACCTCGCCCAGCAGACCGCATACTCGCTCGCACGAGCTGTCTTGCTGGTCCACTACTCAGCGAGGAAGTTGCTGGAGACGACTGCGGCGCTGAAGGTCATCACCAAAAAGGCTATCGACCTCGGCATGGAATCGGTCCGCTGGCGAGAGTATGAGGTAAGTCGCTTCCTGCGCGCGAAGTTGATGGCGTTGGACGTTCATTTTGCTAACTCTCCGTTCTTTGTTACAGGCTGCCGAGATTGAGGCCGCCAAGAAACTCTCCGAGTGCAAGGCGAAACTCGCCAAGTCTCAGGCGGAGCTGGAGGCAGCACAAATCCGTGTCGCCGCGATGGAGACTCGCTTAATCGCCCTCGAGGGTCGTGCGAGTTCTTCAGCTCCTCAGCCAGACGCGTCGCGGCTGGAGGACGACCCTCATTACGCGATCCAGAGATCTCGCACTCTCTGGAAGGAGAGGTCGTCGGTCCGCCGCGAGATAGCTCGTGCTGCGGGAAACGTCATGCTCGCGAGGCTAAGGATCGGCAGCCAGCTCGCCGAGGGGGAGAAGCAACTCACTGTTGACGAGCTCATCCCCGAACTGCTCGCCGATGAGTCGACCTCGCCAGATCGCCTACCTTCTTCATCATCGGGCTCCAGCAGCAGGGGCAGCGGTAGCAGCAGCAGCGGCGACAGTAACAACGGTGTGGAGGAGAGCGAGGATGACGACGAGGAAGAGGACGCTGATATTGGAGACGACGAATATCGACCTGATACTGGCGACAATGAGTCCTAGTTGCTCGTCGATATTTGTCATGCTCGCATGTAGCAATTAGCCATTTTTGTAACTTGTAAAATTTTTGATATATATATTAATACAAGTTTGAATTACCGCACTGTCGTTCTTTGCTTGCAAGTTTTGTTGGTTGATGATGCTCGCTAGGCTCATAGGCTCGGGGAGGATGAGTGCCTGTGACGCTTCACCCGCGCGTTGACATCATTCATAGTCGCGTAGTTATTAGTCGCACAACCATAGTCGCTTCAACAGCTCACATACTGATACTCGCCTGTGTCCTGCACGTGTACTCGCCGTAGCATACTCGCACGCTTGCCAAGTCGTACTCGCATACTTGCCAAGACCTACTCGCATACTCGCCAAGGTGTGCCCGCACCTGCACAATTATTTATTTTGCCGGAGTTACTCCTGATTGGCTCGAAGACCAGAGCCGACACCCTATGAGGAGCTGAGCTTGGTTGGTGGTTGGGAGTAGTCGACACCCAACAGGAGCCAAGCTCAACTGGGGGTGGGAATCAGTCGACACCTAGCAGGATCCAAGCTCAACTGGGGGTGGGAATCAGTCGACACCCAGTAGGAGCCAAGCTCAACTGGGGGTGGGAATCAGTCGACACCCAGCACGAGCCAAGCTCAACTGGGGGTGGGAATCAGTCGACACCCAGCAGGAGCCAAGCTCAACTGGGGGTGGGAATCAGTTGACACCCAGCAGGAGCCAAGCTCAACTAGGGGTGGGAATCAGTCGACACACAGCAGGAGCCAAGCTCAACTGGGGGTGAGAATCAGTCGACTCGGGGAGGCAAGTAGTCGGTCTGCAGGAGAGGAGCTCGTACAGAGATCTCGGACTACGACATCACTCCAACGAGGAACTTGATCTCACTCGAGGAGGTCCTTGGTCAATATGCAGGAGAGGAGCTTGTGCAGGGACTTGGACTTACGACGACACTACCACTCGAGGACTGGAAACATTATTGGAGTCGACAGCTCTCAAGAGCCTTGCTCAACTAGAGTGGTGTAAGTCGACTCGGGGAGGCAAGTAGTCGGTCTGCAGGAGAGGAGCTCGTACAGAGATCTCGGACTACGATATCACTCCACGGAGGAACTTGATCTCACTCGAGGAGGTCCTTGGCCAATATGCAGAAGAGGAGCTCGTGCAGAGACTTGGACTTACGGCGACACTACCACTCGAGTACTTGAAACATTATTGGAGTCGACAACTCTCAGGAGCCTTGCTCAACTAGAGTGGTGTAAGTCGACTCGGGGAGGCAAGTAGTCGGTTTGCAGAAGAGGAGCTCGTACAAAGATCTCGGACTACGACATCAATCCATCGGGGAACTTGATCTCACTCGAGGAGGTCCTTGGCCAATATGCATGAGAGGAGCTCGTGCAGGGACTTGGACTTACGACGACACTACCGCTCGAGGACTTGAAACATTGTTGGAGTCGTTTTTCCTGCTGCTTAAGAGACTGCCAATGAATCAAGTGCATCAATATCTTTGAGGATGAAAAAATTATAAAGAGAACGATGATCTCGCCGCCGTCGAGTTGGGAGGTTGACGTCTAACCATGTTCGTGATAGTTCCTCCAGTCGGAGGAGAGATGCAATCGGGAGTAGCTAGGCCGACATGCAAGGGGGGAGCTGATCTCGGCCGTCAATGCCGGGGTCCGGTCTTACAAGAGCGCTTATATCCCGAGGCATCGTCCCATCGTCCGCACTGGGCTATCTAAGAGAAACAGGTCGAAGGCACGTTTCCCAATACAACCGTTGAAATCATTTTCAGCTCTGCCACCTGGCTTATGAGCGTAAATGCATGAGAGAGGGGTAATGTTCTTCCGAGGGTACTCCAGGACGCACTCGCGACTAACATATTCCCTTGGGCCTATCCCTGCTCTTTGGCCGGTTATCCTGCCTTTGGAAATAATTGAAGGGCTGTTGCCCAAATGAGAGCTTGACAAGGTCGATCCTTCCTCGAATCCAAAAGATTGGAGTCCAAACCTGTTCCTGCTAGTTCCTCCAGTCGGAGGAGAGATGCAATCGGGGGTAGCTAGACCGACATGCAGGGGGGAGCTGATCTCGACCGTCAATGCAGGGGTCCGGTCTTACAAGGGCGCTTATATCCCGAGACATCGTCCCATCGTCCGCACTGGGCTATCTAGGAGGAACGGGTCGACGACCAGTTTCTCGGATCGATCTCGGAGCAGAACCTTAAGGCCTCAGAAATCTTGAGATGAAATAGCACAAACAGAAGCCAAACAGTTGCCACTATCTGTATATATGTGTGAAAATATGTACAAGTAAAATACAACATTAACCTCTAGGGATAGAACCTTTTCAGGTCATCCCTGCTCCAAGTACCTCGCAGTTGCTCTCCAATCTGATCCTAAAGATAATAGCCTCCGGTGGCCAAGGCTTCTTGGACGATGAAGGGACCTTCCCAATTAGGATGTAGCTTGCCAACCGTTGCTCCTCTTCCTACGACGTCCACCTTTTTTATAACCAGATCCCCTGCGAGGAAATGTTTTAGGCAGACGTTCTTGTCGAAGTGTTTCGCCATGCGCCGCTTAATCTCCTCTTGGTGGATGGAGGCCAAGTCACGAAGCTATTCAACAAAATCCAGCGAGAGCCTTTGAGCGTCTTCATTTTCCCAGCGCCATTCTTCGCTGCCATCTCCAGCTGCTATGACTCTCGGGCTCCGAACCTCAAACTCCATCAAGATGAGTGCCTCAGACCCGTGGGATAAGTTGAAGGGAGTTTCCCCCATAGCCGAGTTTGGAGTTGTTCTCAGAGCCCAAAGGACTGGGGGGAGCTGCTCTGCCCAATTTCCCTTCAAGTTGGTGACTTTTTTCATTAGCAGGCTGATGATCAACTTGTTGGCGGCTTCCACTTGTCCGTTGCTGCGAGGATGATGCACAGAGGCGAATCGAAGATCCGTCCCCAGCTGCTTGCAGAAGTCCTCTAACTACAGGCTGGCGAACTGTGGCCCATTGTCGGTGACGATGACGAGAGGAATCCCGAACCTGCCTGCAATCTCTCCCCAAATGAAATTCTTTACAATCTGCGAAGTGGTCTTGGCCAGAGCTTTTGCCTCGATCCATTTGAAGAAGTAATTGATCATGACAAGTACGAACTTCCTCTGCCCAATGACTTGAGGAAAGGGGCCGATCAAGTCCATCCCCCAGATGACGAAGGGCCATGGAGCAGTGATCGAGCGCAGATGTTGAGCTGGTTGTAGTTGAAGAGGCGCGGAGAGCTGACATTGGAGACATTTTTTGGCGAAAGCTTCTGCATCCTTTCGAATGGTGGGCCAAAAGTATCTGTGTCTTAGAATTCTTTGTTTTAGAGTGCGAGTCCCTGAATGACTGCCACACTCTCCTGAATGAATCTCCTCCAGAACACGAGGGACTTCAACCTCTGACAGACACCGGGCCAGAGGGTCTGAGATAGTTTTGCGATAGAGCTCTCCTTCTTGAAGTAAGTAATAGGCGGCTTTGTAGCGGAACTTCCTCTGATCCCCTTCGTTGGCAGGGACCTGACCTGTGGCTAAAAAGGAAAGAAATGGATCCCTCCAGGATACTCTCTGCTCGATCTCCATCATCTCCCCTTCCTCGATGGATGGTCGGAACAGTTCAGTCACGATCTCCCCAGCCCGGGGGCTGTACTTGGCAAGATAGTCGACTTCCGAATTCTCTTCTCGCGGTACATGCTCGACGAAGAAAGATTGAAACCCCCCGATCAGACCTTTCACTTTGATTAAGTATCTCTGCAGGATCGGATCATTCACCTCGAACTCGCCTCTGATCTGGGATGCGACTACCATCGAGTCAGTGAAGGCTCTGATATCTCGAATTGCTAACTCCTTGGCGAGACGCAAGCCAGCCACCATAGCTTCGTACTCCGCCTGGTTATTGGTGACTGGGAAGAGTATCTCGACTGCTTGCTCGATCCTGGTTCCCAGGGGGCTTACCAGCACGACTCCGGCTCCCACGGAATACCTGCCCGAAGCCCCGTCCACAAACATCTTTCAGGAAACTGGGCTAGAAGAGCTTTCCTCTCCTTCCATCTCAGCTGAGAAGTCGGCAAGGAAATCCGTCACTGCCTGCGCCTTGATCGCTACCCTCGGAGAGTAAGAAATGTCGAACTCGCTAAGCTCCACCGCCCACTTTGCCAGTCTGCCTGAATGTTCCACTCCATCCAGGATACTACGCAGAGGGTGATCAAAGACGACCCTGATGGAGTGAGCCTGAAAATAAGGACGGAGCCTCCGAGCCGAAACTAACAAACCAAACACCAACTTCTCCAAAATTGGGTATCTTGTTTCCGCCTGCCGCAGCACTCTACTCACATAGTAGACTGGGAGCTGCTTCTTGCTTTCCTCTCAGACCAACACCGAGCTAACTGCCTCCGCTCCGACTCCCAAATAGAGAAAGAGATCTTCGTTTCCCCGTGGGCCTTGGAGGAGAGGAGCTTTAGTTAGCTGTTGCTTGAGCTTTCCGAAGGCCTCCTCACACTACGCGGTCCACTCGAACTTCTGGTTTCCCCGAAGAGTTTTGAAGAATGGAGAGCACTTCTCTCATGCCTGGGACAAAAAACGACTGAGCCCTGTCAGCCTTCCCGTCAACCTTTGAACCTCCTTGAGATCCCTCGGGACGCCATCTCCAGAATGATCTTCACTTTATCTAGATTAGGTTCCACCCCCTTAGGAGTAAGGAGGTGACCTAAGAGCTTCGCTCTTCCTGCACCGAAGACGCACTTGGCTGAGTTGAGTCGCATCTTATACTTTCTCAGAGTAGCGAAGGTCTCCACCAGATCCGTTATGTGCTCCGCAACGCTTTTGCTCTTGACGAGAAGATCGTCTACATAGACTTCCAGGTTCCGCCCCTTCTGCTCCTTGAAGATTTGATCCATCATCTTTTGATAAGTCGCGTCTGCATTCTTGAGTCCGAAGGACATCATCTTGTAGCTATAACAGCCATCGCTGGTTATGAAGGAGACATCACGACAGTCGGGGAGATGCATCCGGATCTGGTGATACTCTGAAAAAGCATCAAGAAAACTCATCATAAGAAACCCGACGGTGGAATCAACCAACGCGTCGATTTGAGGCAAGTGGTAGCAATCCTTCGGGCAAGCTTTATTCAACATAAAAAAGTCGATACATAGACGCCAGCCCCCTCCAGGCTTTTTCACCATTAAAACATTGGAGACCCAGCTTGTATACTGGATCTCCGAGACAAAACCCGCCTCCAGCAGCTTCTCCACCTCCTCCCTGATCGGTCCGGCCAGCATGACGACGCTCTTCCTCTGCTTCTGACGAACAGGAGCCACCGCGGGATCCAGGTTGAGGCGATGACAGACAACATCGACGTCGACCCCTGGCATCTCGGCGGCGCTCCATGCGGTGATCCTCCAACCTTCAGCAGTCCCAGCTCTCCTCCCTGAGAGATCACTTCCACCTCCTCCACCTCTTCACCAGCACACAATCCCTTCTCCTTCTTTAGCAGCTCCTCCAGCTTCTCCGCGTCACCCATCCAGCTGATGGTGCTGACGGCATTCAGGTATCACTCCCTGGAGGCCTTGAGATCTCCTATGATCCTGATCCGAACATCCCCCGGCAGTACTTCAAGCACTGGTGATATGACGACGGAACGACCTTGAAATAGTTGATGAGGGGCCGCCCGAAGATGGCGTTGTATCCGCTCGACGTGTCGACGATGATGAAGCGGCATCGGATCGACGTCTCGCTGAGTGTAACCAGAAGTTCCACCGCCCCTTCCACCTCTTTCTTCTCTCCTGAGAAGCCAAAGAGGGGTCCATCTGTAGCCTGGACCCGAGACACTTCCACCTGAAGCCCGACGAAGGTTCTCTTGAAAATGACATTCACCGAGCTATCATTGTCTGCGAGGATTCGGTCGACGGTGACGTCTTCGATGGCGGCTTGAATCACTAAGGCGTCGTGGAAGGGGTTCTCATTCCCCAACATGTCCTCCGAGAACGTGATCTCTTCCAACGGCGGCGGGTTCTGCGACGTCGAGGCGACGTTCTTCCGATAGATCTGGTGGAGACTCCCCTTGCGGGAAGCTCCGAGTCCGGCCCCTCCGTTGATCACGCCTAGATGCCCACCTCCTGGGCCATGTATCACCTCTCCACGACCTCCCAGGTCGACGCGATCTTCATTCCTCCTCCTCACTGGAGCTTGGAGTGCTACCTGCCCTACCGGGGCCTCCTACCTCTGCTGCTCTTTCTTCGCTGCTCTTGCTTCGAACCTCCTCCTTGCTTCCCAGAACTCCGGGCAAGCCAAGGTCCCATGCCCTCTACTCGATGGATGTCGCAGTAGAGGGGAATCTCTGCCTCCTGAGCATCGCCCACTGCTCCCTCCGGCGCCGTTTGTTGTCTTGGCGGGCGATGACCATTGTCTCCCTTCTTCCTCATCCTCGGCCTCCCTCCTTCCGGTTACCGTTCCTCCTCTCCTCCTGGAAGTGTTGTCTCACTGGTGGTCTCTACTGGGGGCGATTCTCGGGATATTGGAATCGTCTATCCCCCCTCTTCCTGCCTGGGCCTCTGCTAACCTCCTCTCTTCTTGTCTTCGAGACCTCTCCTACCTCCTCTCCTCAACCCTCTTGGGTTCTTCTCTCGTCCTCCTCTCCTCTCTCCTCGACTCTTCCTTCCTCCTCTCATCCTGCCTCTCCGGCGATCTCCTTGCCTTCGCTCCCGAAGGTCCCGCTCTCCCCCTCTCCCTCGGATCCTCTCCGTCCAGCCTCGCCAAGAAGTCTTTGTTCTTCTACTCTCCGCGAACAAAAGTGTTCGCCCTCTCTATCATCTCTTCGAAAGACCTTGGGGGATTAGACCCCATCTCCACACTGAACAGTCCCTGCTTCAACCCCAACTTCAGGGCCACCATCAGAGTGAAGCTGTCCACCTCCTCTACCTCCAAGATCTCCTCCTGGAAACGATCGACGTAATGACCCACGCTCTCGTGCTGCCCTTGAGTAACTTTGAAGAGAGCCGCCGCCTCCTTTTTCCTCTTCTTCGATGTCGCGAATCTCGCCATGAGACCCCGACGCAGGTCGGAGAAACAGTGCACGGACCCTGCTGGCAGTTGATGGAACCAATCTCTGACATTGCCTTTGAGGGTGATGGAGAATAATCGGCATTTGAAGGCGTCGGACATGTTGCGGATGGAGACGACGTCTTCAAACCATTGAAGATGTCTGACAGTGTCGTCCCTGCCAGAGTAGTAGGTGAGAACGGGCTCTCTGAATCCTTTGGGAACGGGGGCGGCGAGGATCTCGTCACAGAAGGGGCTCCTCCCTCCCTGGCGGTGGCGAGTTTCATCCTCGCTGGAAACATCATACTCGATGCAGTGCCGAGTATCTCGGTATCTCGCCAGCGACATCGGATCCCGAAAGCGGACCCCTTGGCTGCCCGCTGGATGATATCGCGACTGCATCGGTCGCTCTTCTCTTGCCCAAGCGGACTCCTTTCTAGCTCGCCTCGGCGACGCTTCCTCCTCCAGCAGTGTCACACGACAGGGAGAAGTCGCCGTAACATCAGCGCGATGAGAAAACCCGGCGAGGATGGTCTGCTCAATCCGCTTTGCAAACTCCTCGAACGCGGCAATTGTCACGAACTCGCCACCTCGTGCGACATCTCCAACACCTGTCGAGTTGCCGACCAACCCTCCATGCTCGCCATCATTGACCATCTTACTAAACCACTAAACTTTCCTCCTTGGCTGCGATCCACGCTCACCGCACCAAGTGTTGAAGCCAGCAAAATTCCCAACCTCGAATTCCGGCCAAAGCCGCCTAAGGTTACCGGCTCAGAGGTTAGATCAGACGGCTAGAATGACTAGGATGAGGAACTAAGTCAAACAGGATCCCAGATGTTGCTGCAGAAAAGTCCCACCACGTACCCGGATGCTCGAAAGGAGCATCCATTCTCAACCAGAAATAGCCGAACTAGGTACGAGGGAGACTAGCTGATGACGAAGTCGCAAGGTCGCGACCTGGCCTCTTAGGAAAAGGAATCCAAAGGCTCGGCTAGTAACCAAGATGAAGAGCTCGCGAGATCCTGGAAGGGATTTCAAGTGCCTCAGCTCGTACCCTTGGGGTCCTATTTATAGGCAAATCCAAGGAGGGGGGGGGGGTCATATTTATACCCCACCCCCTGGCGACTAGGCGACTTCCAGGGGAACTCGCACGGGCTGGGCGAGTATCTCGCCTAGTCGCCTACCTGGCGAGTATGCGAGGGGAGCTCGCCATACTCGCCCAGACCTTCTAAGGTCTTGCGCGATGTTGCTGACTTCTGTCTTGACTTGTTGACTTTGACTTCTGCTGACCTGACTGTGGTAGAGCCCATCCTCGACGAATACGGGTTGTATAATGATGATTCACCGTGATTCAAAATTTGAGTAGAAGTAATATATTAATACACTCCTAGAAATTCTAAACTAATATGTATATTTAGAAATTTCTTCTACTGCTTTTCTGTGAGTGTGAGTATGCGACTTCGCATGATACTCCACATTTGCAATTACTTAGCTAGCTAGTCTTTTTTCTTTTCGCCGAGAGATGATTTGCTCGGGACGAGCAAATAGTTAAGTCTGCGGGTGTGATGAGTTCAATATTTGTAGTGTTTTTCGGACTCATCTGAGCTAATTTTCACTCACGTGCACTGCACTTTCGGGTCGTTATTGCTCATATTTTGCTTTTTCTGTAATTGTACACATAGTGCACTCTTAGGCCCATTGTGGTGCGCAAGTGCGCTCACTATCGCTGGGGGTAAGCACATGGTGCTCCCTGACTTGCTTGCGTTGTGCTGTGCAAGTGGGCAGATCCCTATTGCTGCTCTAGTCTTTTCTGTAGGAATCACACGGTCGTGCATTTTTCTTCACGCACGATCAGTGCGATCGTACGATGCCTACAATTCCGATTTTCGGTGATCTGCCCCGGGCCGTGCGATTTGCTCGTGCACGGGCTGTTTTGCCCGTGCGTGACCAAATCACACGACCTCGTCTTTTTTTTTCTAAAATTTTATGCTTTTATTGCCCGTGCGTTTTCTTCACGCACGGTTGGATTCAACCGCGCGCGAAGGAAAACGCACGATCTGTCTGTTTTGCCTGATTTTCAGCGATCTGTTACTAATCGTGCGATTTGTTCTTGCATGGGCTGTTTTGCCCGTGCGTGATCAAAAACATACGGTCTCCTGCTGTATCAGGCTGAGGGAGTTCTGTGCTGTTAATAACACACAATTCACGCACGATCGTGTGTTCGACTGTGCGTGACCATTTTTTTGTCTGTTTACTATTTAAGCTCCAGGACTCCGCCCATTTTGGGGAGAATCATTGTTTTCGCGCCCAAGGGTTCCAACTCGCCCCATTCCACCGCTTCACCTCCGACCATCATCTTGAGGAGCTTCGACCACGCTTTTCTCTCAAAACTCAAGCTAGAGCTTCCTTTCAGCCTCCTCCATCATCCACAAGCTTCCAAGCACCATTTCTAGAGATTTCTCACCGCACTTGGAGAGTTCTCCGGTGAAGGTCGTGATCGAAGGTTATTGACAAAGAAGACGGCTATAGTGGAAGACGGTGACAGCTCCTCTGGACCCCGGACGACAGTCGAAGTCCGAGCTCGGACGAGACTTGACAATCCTCGATTCCGGTCGTGAAACTTGGATGAGACTTCGAGCTTCGGTTGTACTTTTCCCTCTCCGTTTGTAGTACATTTCTCTTTGAATTATTGGTTGTTTGTGTGTGGTCGTGTAAACTCTAATTTCTCTTTAATGCAATCTTTCATGTCTATGTGATTGTCTTGTGGTTTATGCTTGCAAGGAGCGCCTCCATCTTATCTCATCACCGCCACTATCGTGTGAGTGCCACACTAGCATTTTTTAGTAGCGTGCGTTGCAAAGTGGTGCTTACGACCCGCATCCGTCGTGAACCATTCCACCCGCTAGCCTTCTCGGCCTTCCCTTGCGAAGCGGTGAAGGCGACCCACATTAGTAATTTAGTTATTTGTTTTCTTTGCTCAAGCCAAAACCAAGCCTTGTTTTCTTTTAACTCTTACAATTGATTTTCTAAACAATCAGATCACGCACCCTAACCTGCGTTTCTTGAGAGATCGATATTTGGGGAGTTACTCCCACAGTTTATATTACTTGAGTGACAGGTGCACTTGCCGAATGCACATCATCGGGTTGCTCGTGATTTTACTCAACAACAAGGTCTAGATTATGATGAGACCTTTTCTCCCATCGCCAAACTCAATACTGTTCGTGTGTTGATCGCCCTCGCTGTTCATCGGCATTGCCCATTGCACCAATTAAATGTCAAAAATGCTTTTCTTAATGGTGATTTGCAGGAGATCGTCTATATGCAACAACCTCCCGGGTTTGAGACCACGAGGGAGTCTGTTGTCTGAAGAATTCACTTTATGGTCTCAAACAGTCGCCTTAGGCATGGTTTAAAAAATTCAGTCAGACATTTAGTGTTGTTTACTCAGAGTTCAGTCAACTTCTCGTTATTTACTCATCATCGTCCAACAGACACATTGATTCTCTTGGGGTATGTTAATGATTTTCTGATTACGGGAGACGATCTTATAGGAATACATACGATCAAACGACATATGGCGACTGTGTTCCAAACAAATGACCTGAGAAGTCTTTGTTACTTTCTTGGTCTCGAGGTAGGTCGACGACCTGATGGGCTTGTGTTATCTCAAAGAAAATACTGTCTTGACTTGCTTCATGATGCAGGCTACTCTGGGTGCAAGTCTGGCGACACTCCCATGGATATCAATCACAAGCTCCGTGCTCATGCCTCAGACTCTGATCTGCTCCTTTCGAACCCATAGTACTATCGTCGTCTTGTGGGAAATTTGATATATCTCACTGTTACAAGACCTGATATATCATTTGCTGTTGGAGTTGTCAGTCGATTCATGCATGAGCTTCGTATCTCTCATCTGTAGGCAGTTGAGCGCATTCTTCGATACTTGAAAACTACTTTTGGACAAGAACTTGTATACAAGCCCTCTTTGTCTCCCTTATCTCTGAGTGCATATTCTGATGCTGATTATGCTTGTTCATTGGATGATCGTCGTTCCACAAGTGGATACTGCACTTCTTTTGGAGGATATCTCATTACATGACGTAGCAAGAAACAATCTGTAGTTACTCGCTCATTTGCTGAAGCCGAGTATCATTCAATGACAGCTGTTGTGTCTGAGCTCACATGGCTTGAGGGTCTCCTTGATGATTTAGGAGTCAAGCTTTCCTCACCGGCCACCCTATTTTGTGACAGTCAAGCTGCCATACACATTGCAAAGAATCATGTTTTTCATGAACGAACGAAACACATTGAAGTTGATTGTCATTTCATTCGGGAGAACGTTCAACTGAAGAAGATAGAGTTAATGCATGTTCCCGCTGTTGAGCAAGTCGCTGACATCCTCATCAAAGCCTTACCACGACCTCTGTACTATCAGTTCTTGTCCAAGCTTGGTGTCTACGATTTGTACGCTCCAGCTTGCGGGGGAGTGTTAAAGGAAATATGTAAAGGCCCATTAGTAAAGACCCATTTAGTCTCTTAGCTAGGAAGTTTAGTTCCACATCTTGAATGAGACGTTCTCTCCTATTACTCCTATATATTTGTACTCATACTTGTATATTAAAAGTTTTTTTACATGAATATAAGTTTTTTCTACATGAGTAATAATAACCCGTTTAAACTTAATCAAAATAATAGTTAAACCGTTATAATGTACTAGATTAATCTCCTTCGTTACTTTTTTGAATGACAGTAGAACAGTAGGAAATTTCCTTGGTTCTTGAGATGAAAACCGGAAGAATGATGGGATTAATAAATAGGAGCAGTCTAACATCTTCTACAACCAACAATATGGCATCCTCCTTATTATCCTGATTGTTTACACCGATTTGAGGAGAAGAGAGCCAACCTGAAAAGGAGCTAACTTGAATGCTCTGTATATTATACATTTATACCTGAATGACTGCAGTTTGAGGAACAGGTGGCATGGGGTGGTAGACCTTGCCGGAATAAGAGAGAGAAGCTCAAAAAGAACTGTTGTTTGAGGAGATCACAAAATGAGAGAGATGAACAGGGCGTTTGCTGGGATTTCCGACATCAAATTGGAGGTTTCCAACAGGCCAATGGGATTTCAGGCACAGTCGAGGAGTCGCGGATTCAGGGAGATGAACATGGAGTTCGATGGGATTTCTGGTGGCAAACGGATGTTTCTGGCAAGGGAACGGCGAGATTTCGGGCGCAGTTGGAGGATTCACAATAAGGGGGCGGCCTGCCGGTAGAAGAATAGAGGGAAGAAAAATTACGTTTTAGGGTGGGTTTTGGTGTGTACATATCGGGTTTTGGTGTTCATGTAACAAGCCTCTATATAGATAGACGCACCCACAGAGACATACATATTATATACTTAAATTGTCTAACATTGACAGCTTTTCTATAGGGAGGGATGGCCTCACACACAATATGTTGAATGACATACACAATAATTGGAAGCATGCTGAGGCTGTGAGGATAAAGTGTCTTGGCGTGCCCACTGTTGACATGAAAAATGTTTGCACCCAGCTTGAGGTACTTTCTCTTTCTCCTTACATATGTACTTATTGATAGTTTATCTTACAATGTATATATGGATCTAAGATTTAGGTATAGCAGCTAATTTTCTCATCCTATTTATAGTTGATATTTTCTATTTATTTAGGTGGGAAAAGGGCATGTTCACAGGTGGTTTCCACTAAACAATTTAAGACTTAGTCGTTCCACAAATTGTCAGTGTAAATTATACACGTGTTCCTAAGGTTAAGGGATAGTTTTACGTTGGTCTGTGTTGGAAGTATGTATAAGGGTTTCAAGCCATATTATATTATATTTGTTTTGTTAATAAGTTGCTTGAAAAATTCTCTTTTTAAATCACTGTTGTGGATATCCTCCGACATGGCCGATATATCGGCCGACATAAAGGTTTAATGGACAAAACGACACGTTTCCGATTTTTTTTGGAAAATATCCTTTTGTAATATCTCCTCTGATATGTCTGCTATTAATTGATATATTCGCCGATATATCGGTTGATATATCCCAACATTTTATCGACTGATTTTTTTTTAATTTATTTTTATTAGTGTCTATGGTCTAATAGACAATAGGCCAAAATTATTTCATTATTTAGGTTGTTTTTCCCTTCCTCTAGCTTTCTTACTTGCTCAAGTCCGTCATTGACTTTAATTATGCATGATTTTTGAATTATGGACTAAATGTTCCTTATCTTTCATTAACATTGACAACTTCTCAATATTTTGTTTGCTCTTGTTTTATTTCACGTGTTATACTGTTATTACTACTGCAACACAAAATGTTTATATTAGTTTCATAAATTTAGGAGTTCAATAAATATCAAATAATCAATATATTAATATATAAATAAAAAAAATAAATTTATAAATGATTACTCATATAAATAATTAAATATTAAAACCCGATATATGAAATATTCTCGATATATCCCCCAACATATTAAAACTGACATGAAGAATCTAAACCCACATGTTCCTGATATCCGACATCTACAATTTGTTTTAAATTATGATTGCTTAAACTGTCATGTGATAGAAGCATTTCAATTTTAAAAATATGATTTACTTTTAAACTTTCATAAACTTTTTATTCATTTAAATTTGTTCCATCTCAATTTATGAATTCATTAACTATTGGTATTTAATCTTTTTGAACTTCACATCTTTGTAACATATTTATGCAGGACTAGGAGTCCACCTGCCTGCCACCTTGGAGTCTACTAGGGGCCCACCATGCAGTTCACCAAGGTGGTTTATCAGGGCCGCTACCCGTACACCCCAATCCATCCCTGGTCCCACCACAGGACCGATAACCCGATAGGCCTTATCAGGGCCGCGGCTCGTACACTCCAACTCATCCCCGGTCCCACCACAGGGCCGATAGGTTGTTGAGGCTGAGGATCGATTCCCCGACCTCCTTGATAAAGCAACTTCAGGCAGACTCTCATCACCAACTGATCTGCGTTCCCACCACAGGGCCGATAGGTTGTTGAGGCTGGGGCTCGATCCTCCGACTTCCTTGATAAAGAGACTTCAGGCAGACTCTCATCACCAACTTATCTGTTGGGGTGTACAGGCCGCGATCCTGATAAGGCTTATTTGGGTGGACTCCCGGTGGGACCCCCCGACAGGTGGACTCCGGGTCCCGGGATTCCAGGTTGGTGGACTCCTGGCTCTGCATCACATATGTCATTAGAAAATGTAGAAATTTTAAATCACATAAAAATGTATTGTTAATGATTGTATGCTTCGAAAGTTTATTTAAAATATATCAAACGAGAATGATTGTGTTGAAAAGTTTATAAATTACATAATCCGGAAAATATCTAAAATTTCTTTCAGAGGTAATATTTTGATTTTTAATAGAAAGATTAGATAGAAAATTAAATCAAAATATTGCGAGATAAAAATTCAGTTGATTACTTTGTAGTATTTTGTATTTATAAAAAGCATAATATGAAGGTATTGCCCTTAAAATTAATTATTTTTTCGAATTATATAATTTTATTACGCATTTAATTTGAAAACAAGTTCTCAAATAAATGATAAACATTTTTGCTTGATAAAATTTTAAGCTATTGTTTTTGTAGTATTAATATCCTGTATTAAGTGCATGTGAACTAAATGCTTTTTGCTAGTTAAGTGGATCTTCTTAATATGATATTTATGGTTCAGATGTTTTTTAGTAAATAATATAGAAAATAAAAAAAATATTAATGAAGTAGAACTGCTTTATAGATTATATACGGACACCCAACTTAATCACCATGGTAATGTAGACAACAGACAGGAAGTTGAGGGTAGCAGGAATGCAAATCTGTAAACATCGCTTCATGCCACAGTTTAGTCCTGATGGAATTCGCCTTGGTCTTGGTGGCTGTACTAAGGATCTGCGGAATCTCAAGAAGAACTCAATGTTTACAATCAAAAGCCTTTCTAGTGATTTGACAACACTGTGAAGGAGTCAAAGTTCATTATAGCAAATGACATCTACTTTGGGCAAAAGAGCTCAGTGCAAGGAGAGAAGAAACATTGACCATTATCAAGGATAGACTCTGACATCATAACCAAATGTACGATGCTCTCTTACTACCTTGTACCTTTTGTCCATGAACACCATGCATGACCTGATAGATAATGACTAGAAGCACACATGATTATGTAGAATCATTGTCAAATATTAAACCCTGTTCTGATCAAACAATGACTGCCTTTCATCCAAGATCACCAATACACAAGGGAGGTAGGGACCAAAACAAGGGATAAATAGCTTGACGGTTGAAGAGCTCAAGCAAAGAGACTTCCATATTACCTCTCTTTTTGAGTGCATTTGCGTACTTGTAATTGATGGGGCTACTGGAAGCCATCACATAAGTACCTATAACTCCCCACAATTTCATAATCCTTAACTACCCACCACTTATAACTATGCGGAAGTCCTTGTACTAACTACTCCTATTTACATGATTGCCAATTCCACACCCCCTCCCAAGCTATAAATAAATAAAAAATAAATTTCATTCTCACGTGCCATCAATTACCCACTAATTGCCGCCCACTATGTTGCACAGGGACGGAGAGATAATACGAGATACAATACGAATAGGGGATTCGTGATTTTCAAAAAGGATACATGATACAATTTTGAATTTAATTATTTAAATGTATGTACAAGTTAAAATGAAGATGTATGTGACTTTACGTCATATTTATTTTTCAATCATTATATCTCCCATATTATATATTAAATAAAGACAGTTTGTGTACAAAAGTGTGTCATATTATATATAAGACTCATGACTGCAACTATGTAATCAATTGACTCCCACTACTTTTCATCAAAATATATGTTTTTCTCCTTATTATAATCAGAACATACACAATTTTTGTGTATTCTTGAGCACACTCGAGCATATCTAAGGCTGCATTTGGTTCGGCGTTTTCGAGCACCGTTTGGAGCAAACGCCGTCGGACGGTGGGTAACCAAATGACCCGCCGCCCCCGTTTGCTCCATTTGCACCCGCAGGAAGGAGGAACCGCCTGGAAAAGCCGTCGTTTCGAGCAACGCCTCTCCCCCTCTGGTTCAAAAGCCCGGTTTCGAACTGCCGGGTGCTCCTGCCACTGCTCAATCAAATAAAGCCTAAGTGTATTTGAGAGTTTCCGATTTTTTATATTAAATTAATGGAAAAAGTTTCAAAGAGTTTCAGAGACAGGTTTCCAGAATTTCCCGACTCTGAAATGCTTAATATACGACATGTAAGGTCGTTACTAGTATTCGGGCTTCATAGGCCACCCATCCCTTTCTCTCCCATATCCCCATACCTAGGACTGGAACAATACTATCGAACATTATATTGTTTTTTTGAGAATAAACAATATAATATATTGATATTGTAATGCTAACAATACAATATATTGGTCTTGCAATTCTAGCAATACAATTTATTGTATTGTAAATGCTAGAAATGCAAATACAATATATTATAATTTTTTGAAAGCTTCAAATAGATAATATAATATAGCATTTCAAAAGTGTCAAAATCTAATATTCAAATTACAAACAGACACTATAATATAACATTTCAAAAGTTACAAACAGACAATATAATAAATAAATTGAAAAAAAGATTGAGAGGTGCAACTGCACCTCTAGGCTCTAGCTCATAATTCTTTTTTTTTTGTATTTTTGTTATATATATTATGTATATTTTTTAAATTTTAAATTTACAATATTATTGTCAATATATTGTTATTGTCAAAATAACAATACAATATATTGTTATTGTCAATTAGACAATACAATATATTGCTTACAATATATTATAATATATTTGTCCCATAAATATATTATTTCCAATCCTTGCCCTATACCCACTTTCAAAAGCAACTTCCCGCATTTCCTAAATCCGACGATCACTCCCTTTCCTCTAATTCCACAAACCGACCATCTTCATTGAGAATCCACCTAAATTATCGACTAGCTGCACCACTCTCACATGGACTACCATGAACTGTTTAGGAACCTATTCTTGGGTTTGGAATGCCTTTCCAACACCTGAAAACCAACATTCACGTAGACCTTCGTTCATCCACTACGTCACCTGTCTTCCTTAAGTATACCCACTAAAGTCTAGTTCTCGTCCAATCTTGGATACAACTACCCCTCACCGAGAAACTATAAATCAACATCGGACATCCGTCGAGGTGTCTATCTCGTAAACGTTTAAAGTCCATTCATGGTAGTAATTTATTCTGTGCTGGAACTTGTGTAATTTCACTGTTTTTGGGTAATATGAATTTCTAATCCTTACTTCCAAATATCTTGCAACCTGCCGGACTTGTTTCGCTTGAGCATTTGTTTTCTGCTTGTTTCTTTATGTAGAAATACATAGAAGCAGAGGAAAAACCAATATTTTATTAATTCAAGGAAATTACAGAGAATTCGTCCAGACTTATTTCAAGGAAGAATTTAAGGAATTATTTCAAATAATTCTAGCCGTTGGAAGAAGAGATTAAGGAAAGGGATTCTCCATCAAATTCAGAAGGATTCATATGGAAATATTTTGATTAATATGTTGAAATCTGTTGAAGTAAATTTGGAAAAGGATAGCATTATTCTTTCTGAAGAATATATTTTATGAAAAGGACAATTCAAAATCATTCAGGAATAATATACATGAATGACAAAAGAAATCGACAAGAGATAGAACATACAATATACAGAAACATCAAGAGAAATATACAGAGAGCCGAGAACTCTTGACAATCATCATTTTCTTCATTCTTCTCTGCTAGTGCTAGAACATAAATTGAAAAAGGATAATCAGAGAAGATCATTGGATCCAAAGGTTATAACCCCTGCAAATTCTTCACCAACAAGGGTTCATCTAATCAAAGGGATCCAATTCACTTAGTGCCAAACAGTTCTCAGATTTTTGCCGAGAGGACTCATCCAGAAGACATTTTCTTTTATTCTTTCTTCTCTTCCACTCAACTTTCTCCTTTGTACTGTTGAGTAAAGAGTTTTGAGAATCCCTCTTCAAATGATTCAAATTGTGTTGGTTCTGAGAGTCTCCTTATCAAAACTCAGTTTGTGTTGGTTCAAGATCTCCTTATCAAAGGATCTAGCTGTTAGTTCTGATAGCCTCCTTATCAAAAGACCCAGACACTGTGATAGTGTATTCCTACCAAAGTGGTAGAAGAGTGGATATACCCAGATTTTGGGGAACCACTATAGCTTTGGTGTTCTCTGTGATTATGCTTTTCTGTGATTGCTTGTTGTGCTGTGGTTTTTATTTACTGTTTTAATTCACTGGCCAACTATTTGCGAGTCCAAATCCTGTGTTAGCAAAAAATCAGCAAATTTATTAAGTGTAATATTAAATCTTTATTCACCAAAGTGAACTAGCAACTTCAATGAGGTGATAATTCTTGCGCTTAGCTACGCCATTTTGTTAGGGCGTGAAAACACACAAAATTTGATGGATGATGCCGAACTTAATACATATATTTTGAAGCACATGACTAATATTCCCGTACACATTATCGGTCTAAAGGGCTTTAATAGTGATAGAGAACTGTGTACGCATTTCAGCGAGAAAGACACAAAACACACGAGATAGTTCAGAGAGATCGCAAAGTAAATACAATTAGATCATGTAAGAGTAATCATCAATAATTATAAGGAAATAAGGGTAACCCAAAACACCTGCTGTTTTATAGGGTTCCAATATAACCATATGATCTAAATCAAAAGGAGTACAATGAAGGGAAAGAAGAACGATGTTGTTTGTCGTAGATGCAAGAATCGCAGGTGAAGTTGGCGAGGGACAAATCAGGAAGAGCCTTTTTGAGAATGTGGAGAGAAGCATGCCCAAAAAGTCAATGCCAATCGACATAACAATGGAGAGAGCACTTGGCAAAACGTCTAAAGTGTAAAGTCTGTTAGACAGTCGTCATCTACCAATGATATTCTATGTCCGACAATCTTGCACAACAAAGGAAGAGGAAGAAGTTACAAAACAATCAAGGTTTTGAGTAAGACGATTAACAAAAAGTAGATTAAAATGAGAGCCCAGAACATAACGAGCGAAGAGAGAGTTGAAGTCAGGGGCACATCTCTTGATCCACAAACCGAGGTGGTGTCACCATTGGCCACCGTGATGTACTTAGGACAAGCAGAGTTAAGTACCGAGGATGCTTATGCGGAGTAATATGATTTGTGGCCCCGGAGTCCCCAATCAAAGTTGGACTATGTGATGCAGGACGACGCGTAGGGTTTGCGCGTCTGTCGGCTTTTCTCTAGGAAACCCTAAATGCATGCAATATTCGATGAACTTTGTGCGACGAAATCAGAGCGAAATTAACACGACCTGTAAGAAATGAAGCAACTAGATTTTTTTTATAAAACACAAAATCGCTATTTTGTTTAAATATTAAAATTTCTTTAAAATGGTTCAATTTTCTAAATTCGGGAAGGAAGTTCGCAACTTTCGTTCCGTTCCCCTTGTTGTAGCAAAACAAAAATCGTGAATTCCAAATACGTTTCCGTTTGGAGTTTTCAACGTAGCGTTCACTGACAAAACTCGTGCGAAAACCCAACAATGAGTTTATTATCCTACGAAAAATATAGAGGCACACACAAAGAAAAAGATGGAAACAATTACTTATGGAAGAGGCGTCTTCCGTATTTGAAGTTGATGGCGATCATGCGAGAAACTCCTCGTCACCTTCGATCTCCCGCTTCGAGGTCGGCCGCTATCACACACAAGCACCAAGGAATTAAATTGCTCCCTCACACGAGGTGGTTCCACGGAATCACTCAACAAAGCAAGTGAGCCACAAACTAACAACCTAAAACTCACTTGCTCTCACACAAGTGGCTCCACGAGATATCTAAGCACAAGAGAAATGAATCTCTCACTACCAATCCTAAATCACTCTATTTGCTAATGCTAACGCAAAAGTGGTTCCATGTAATCTTAATCGCTCTACGGTCTCACGTAAGCAAACAGACAGTAAACTCCCAATCAATTTTCATTGGGCAGAAAGCAGAAGTCCATGATGTTCACTAACATTGACCTATTACAGGACCTCTAAAAACACTGTTCATTCACCAACAGCGAATCCAGGAAATCTCATACGCCAACAATCAATTTAACTGAACTCACAACAAACTTCACTAATTACTCCAACACTACTATTCATCCACTGCAAAACTTTACAGGAATCCAACTACAAAAGATACAACACTAAACCAATTTCAGTCGGCACTGTTCATCTTCTTCTCTAATGGGAATCAAACTAACAAGACATAAAATTAACTCTCCATACAACATCATACGGAAAATTTCTTCAACAACATTATGTCCTAACTCCTACCCAGGAAATCACAATCCGGCAAGCACACAATAAATTCTCATTCAACATCAATCTAACACCTAAACAAAAAAATCTACAACAATATTTTTTCAACATTCACCTCTACACTCCTACAACTATCACAGGAGCAGCAACCTTTAACTCTAACAAGAAGTACACCTTCATCAAAACTAAATTCCTACAGGAAATCAAACGGAAATCACTTCCATTTTCTAAACTCATAACAACAAACCTTCAATTTCATCAACATTTCCCCCCAAAAACCAAACGATTACAGAGTTCCTCTTTTATAGAGAACAACTACAAACCAGAGAAAAGACAAAAAAATAACTTCACATCTTGCCCCGTCGGCCATGGCTGAAGCAGGTGCTGTGAGAGATGGAGATCGTGCTGAAACCGCCGGGGTGGTGGCTCGTGGGGTGCGGATGTGGCCCTCGGGGTGGTTGGCGGTGTCGAGGCGCTGAAACCGGCGAGCGGTAGGGCGTGAAATCCGCTTGGCTTGAAGCCAGAAATGGCGGAGCAGGAGCGGTCTGCGGGATCGGGAGAGATGAACAATTTTTTATCTTTTGCGCGGCTGCTTCTCTGAACCGTGTGAAGTTTACACTTAACATTATAAGATAATATATATTTATAAATATATAATCGTATATATATATAGATATATATATATATTTATAAAATTTAAACTTATATATATATATATTTATAAATTTATATATATATACATATATTTATAAATTTATATATATATACATATATTTTCACAAAATATAAAACTTTTGCATCGACCCGATGTGGGCTGGTTTCCACCAACTCTCCCCCTCTCGAAAACACTCATCTCTGGTGAGTGCTGCGAGTGGTAGTATGGGAGAGATCAACATCTATGCCAACGAACCAAAGATCTCTGAAAACCACCATCTGGAGTGTTCACTGTCCAACATGTGCTCGGGAACTGGAATAGAATAATCTACTGGTGTCCATGCTCAACCTGAAACTGTCAGTGAAAAAAGAAGGAACTACGATGTAAGTGTCAGTAGCGGAATGAACGTCAGTGTGTCCTGAATGTGGCTCCTCACTCTCACTCACCAACCCAGAAGAATCAAATGAAGGAGAAGACAATGGAAATTCTAAAGACTCATGCGAGTAATCATAGAGTTAAGCCAGATTGGCTACGTTAAAAATAGGATTTGTTCCCCAAGCGGAAGTCATGCCAAGTTCATACGCGTTTCGCCCAATTCTCTTTATTACTCGAAAGGGTCCAGTTTTACAATAGCTAGCTTCTTTACGCTACCAGAAGGTAACCATTTCGGATCTAGCCGAACCATTTCCAAGCCATTCATTTTAAAACTAGTAGCCCGTTTATGCTTTTTAATTTGAGTTGCATAAAAACCAAAGTACTATACAACTTTTCGCCCATTTTTTTCATGCAAATCATACAAATGCACAAGATGACTACTAACACGAGTATGCCCACAAACCGATGGTTTCAGTTACTGAAAATAACTCTTGAGAGAGGTACATGATTAGGAGGCTCAGAAGGTAGACCGTAAAGGAATTCATCGCGGGGGCGATGAATACTCAAGAGCAAATCAGAGACATCAGTGATCAGATGTGTCAATATGGTGTGCGAACTGTCTTTGCAAGCGCGGGTGATAAGTATCAACGAATCAGCGAGTGCACCCTCAAACTCGATGGTGATACTAAGGATGGTTATATCCCAAAAGTGCGGTGAACCCATATGTGGTTCATCCGGGGGTTCACCAGGAGAGGTATAATAAAATTCGTCGCAAATACGACGCGTACAAACGTAGGCTCCAATAACATATGGAGTGCTCTCATGTAAGTGGCAATGCACATGAAGTGTGTCAATCGTGATAAACCTACTAAGAGAAAGTGAGACATCATGAGGCTCACCGGGTGGGACATCTGAAAACTCATCGCGAATACGATGTTCAATAGGTGGTACGTCCCATAACTCATCTAGAGTGCGGGTCAGCAGATGGCTATGATCAAGCCCTAATATATAGATGTCACACTCAAATCATCTCTCTGATGCATTATCGACATCAAAGGCGAAAATGAAGCAGGTATCCATGTCTTAAAATTTATAAGTGTATTATTCAGATAAAGCTCATCCACACATGGACGAGGTGACTCATCTGGAGGCTCAATAGGAGGGTCGTGAAATGACCCATCAGTAGAGTGATGGTCCTCCATAAGTAAACTATCAGAAGAGTTCGTACTCCCAGATAGGGTAGGGGTGACTACCTCGAGTTCACTACTGAGCTCTCGGCTCCCGATCGTAATGTCACTCGGTGCGTCATCGGGTGTGGTGATGTGAGTCGATGCGCCATCGGGTGTGGTGAAGTGACTCGGTGCACCACCAGGTGAAGTGTGCAAGGAATCTATAATCAAAAGTGAGCCAATAGATATAGAATCAAGAGAGGGTTCACAAAGTGGAGCAGACTCACATGGGGGTTGACTCCACACATCCTGTACTAGAATATCAGACAGAGTGGGTGATGTCTCCTTGCTTTGGGCAGTGGCATGCCCTTGCTGACCCTTAATGGTTATCGCCAAGTTCGTCTTCGGAGCACTATAAGGATCACTAGGTGTGATGTAATCTTGACGATAGTGACTTCTATAGGATTCGTGAGTGTAGTTGTGACGATCGTCCATATCATAATCATGTCATGCTCGTGGATGATCACGAGTCCTACGAACGTATAGTGGTGGTCGCACATATACAGACTCAAATTCCTCGTATAAGAGAGACGTGTAGTATCGATAACTAAAGTGATACTGAACTTTATCCTCATAATAAAGGACCAATAGGATCCACTCGAGTGCGAGGATAATAACGACGATAGTCATCATACTGATCGTCTCTAGCATAATGAGATCTTATCGGTGGGTCAATACGTTCTCTAACAGTGGTGTACTGTGATCAATGATAATCATCGAAGTATCGCACAGATCTCTGTGGTGGGGTACTATGGGACTGGGTACAAGTGAAGTCGTAATCCTCAAATAATGGATTTCTCCTTAGTGTAGATCTTTCCACGTAGTGACGTGGAACATCGTAATGAGGACGGACCAGATGCTCATCTCGAATTTGAGGTTGCATTGACGCTCGGGGGAGTATTTCTAAACTATTCATTCTACCTCTAAGGTTTTCTAACCTTTCACGCATCTGACAGGTACTCTCAGTTAATACCGTCATTTGGTGGACGAAAGGTAAAAATCATGAGGGTGGTTCATTCCCTTTGTTTCCACAACTCGGTTGATCATGTTCAACTCGACGCATCTCTGGGTTTACCTCGTGAAGGTGTTTAGGTGGTGAATTGTGGTGTTGTGAACTCATACTCACTAACCTACCACTACGTCAATGCATGTAAACAGACAAATAAATGCAAATATATGATTCTTAAAAAAAAATTTTTTTTTTGAAAAAATTTTAAATGCTATGCGGGTTCTACACAGAGCGGATTGCGAAACATAAAAAATTTTTGGAACCTCCCTCTGATACCAAATTGATGCAGTACGGCGCATAGGGTTTGCGCGCCTGTCAACTTTTATCTAGAAAACCCTAATTGCATGCAATATTCGATGAACTTTACCCAACGAAATCAGAGCGAAATTAACACGAACTTTAAGAAATGAAGCAACTAGTTTTTTTATAAAGCACAAAATCGCTATTTTATTTAAAAATTAAAATTTCTTTAAAAAGGGTCAATTTTCTAAATTCGGGAAGAAAGTTCGAAACTTTCGTTATGTTCCCCTTGTTGTAACAAAACGAAAATTGTGAACTACAAAAGGATACAACACTAAACCAATTTCAGTCGACACTGTTCATCTTCTTCTCTAATGGGAATCAAACTAACAGCACATAAAATTAACTCTACATACAACAATCATACGAAAAATCTCTTCAACATCATTCTGCCCTAACTCATGATGATTAATTCCTCATAAAAGCATGCTCATAGTTACAAGTATTTACACACACACACACACACACACACACACACACACACACACACACACACACACACACACACACACACACACACACACACACACGCACATATGGAGTTGAGTTGAAACTTCGTTCTGAGATGTGAGACTAATCTCTAAGGATGAAAATGAGCTCTAAATGGGGGCATTGCGTTTACCTTTTTATACAAGTTAGCTTAACACTTTACTAGAAACTTTCTTAATTGTGATTATCGTGTTATATCATTTATATCTTTCAAATTTTGCAAGTTAGTATTGTTGGATTAATGTCTAGTTAATTTAATTATTTGTAGTAGTCTCATGACCTCATTAGAACCATCTTGTGTTACTTTGGTATAAGAGCCCTGAGTTCAGGCTTAGTTATGATAGGAATAGCCTATAGATCATTCATGACATGTCATAGTAGTAGTCTAGCATGATGACATGTCATAGTAGTAGTCTAGCATGATGACATGTCATAGTAGTAGTCTAGCATGATGACATGTCATAGTAGTAGTCTAGCATGATGACATGTCATAGTAGTAGTCTAGCATGATGACATGTCATAGTAGTAGTCTAGCATGATGACATGTCATAGTAGTAGTCTAGCATGATGACATGTCATAGTAGTAGTCTAGCATGATTTATGGTTATAATAATCATCCTCCAGGCTACCATTGTTACTCCTTTATTCAAGTACCTAAAGTTTGTTTATACTTTACAATAGTGGAAACATCAATAGAGACCTTTGCACTATCGCATGGGTTACTATTGTTACTCCTTTCCTCTATTTGTGGATCCCGAGTTCAATCTCTGATAGAGCCTCATGATGCCACCCTCTTAAAAATGACACTAACGCTGCGACATTGAATTTCAGAAAGTTTTATTAGCTCGATTTGACCGCATAAACAACTCTTTGACGCCCACATCGATCACATAAAAAATGATTTAAATTGCATAAATGCGAGCTTAGACATGATATAACTTGAGAATTTGCATCAGACCACTCCTTCCAAGGCCCAATATTCTTCAAAGAATCCACTTTTTGGATAGTGAAAATGAGTCTACCCTTGACCCAATAGTGCAGATTTAGAAATGTAACGTTATGATTATCATGAATGTTTGAGTGGCTAGTACCTGCACCTAATATTATTGAAAATGAGACTCAAGTGAGAGATTCTTCTACGAGTATAGGTTTCGCTAGTCCTTTTCCCATTATATCTCGGAGCTTAGTATTTTGTATATAGGGCCTGTATTTCACACACCTGAGCACACTCCCGATTTCTCAGGAACCTGTCCTAGTACTCATAGTACATGACAATGTTTTTTATATTTTTCCCAGTAAGCCACGCTAAAGTTTTAATCCATAGAGATTCTCAACACATTCAAAAGCCAAATTATAGTGGCAATGTCTCAGCCATTTATTAGGGTGATTGTTGCATTTGATGAATTTTTCTATACACCTCATAAAGAGCCTCCGAATAGGTCATCTATTGTTAGGGATTTGTCCATTATTAGTCATACGATCAAGAGAGTAGTCTCGATGGCTCGTAGATCACTTCATCATTACTAGCACTTCTTGAAACATTCAACATATTAATATTGTTTTATCTTATTGTTGATACCTCTTGTGATTTTTTAAATGATCATCGCACTCGCGATGAATTTTTCTACACCCCACCTACTGGGCCTCCCGACTATGTACCTCCTATGGATAGATATTTGGTGTCTTGTAGAGCCTCTGCATGGGAGATCTGTTGAGTCTGTTGACCATCATGTACCCTTATTGCATGACATGCATGATCTATCTGACATGATTGATTGCAATAATTCAATTTATAAATCATATGTAGACAGTCACATGGGAGCACATAATTTAAAAAAAACAAGTTATGGTCTGTAATCGTACTTAGAGGTTCCCTCGAGGAACTGACCAAAAATTAAATGGATGGAGAATGCCTCCCTATACAGTTATCAAGCGAATTGGGGTGAGTGCTTTTGAATTAAAATTTCATAAGGATATGAGAATTTATCCATATTCAACATTGGATACTTGACCCCATTTGATAAGCCACATGTTTACATGAGCTCATTATCTTCCACCACCTAGGAGACTCAATCCAACATACCCTCCCCACTCCATCCTCAGCCTCCTCTTACCATTCAACTACCGACAGTACCCCCAACACCATCGATGCCAATACCATTGTTGATATTATCTTCGTCATCACTTCCAACATCTTGGCTAGCAACGCCATTCTTGACGTCGATGACAACATCTTTATTACTACCATATTCAGTATCGTCTTCAACACAATCATTATTTTCTTTGACTCCAGTATCTTCAACACTATCTCCTGCAGTTGCAACACCATCTTCAACACCATTGACCATCGTTAGCAACACCATCTTCAACACCATTGACCATCGTTAGCAACACCATCTTCAATACCATCGTCAGTATCAACTTTTGTAGTATTGTCTTCAGCATCAACACGACTGCAATAACAGTACCCTCAGATCCATTTGATTTTTGTACAAAGATCTTAGCTCACAAGGCCACAACAACAGAGCTAGAGAAATTTAGCTCGCCTTCTGACATGAGCACGATCATCTTCATTCACATAGATGAAAGCTTTCAAGGCATAAGGAATTGATGGGGATCATGTCACATAAGGGTCTACACAATGACTAAAGCCATTCATTTTTGTGTGAATCAACGATTTATGATTTTTTGCTATTTTTCTGATGTTTATTGTCTTTTAGAGGCTATCATGATTCAAAAATCGTGATCATTCATGACAGCTCCTAAGTCTATAAACAGGGATAGATGACTCATTACAAGACATTGAAAGTTTGAAAGAAAATATTCCTTTTGATCACCAGTGCCAAAGCCAGAGTCTGAGTGCGACACTTGGACACCCCTTTCCCTCCTTTGCCAGCTAACCCCTCCCCATCCCACTTCATTTTCGGCCATCTCACCCATCCTCCATCTCTGCCCACCCTCCACCACAGCCGTCCACCACGACTGGTGGACAATCACCCCACTTCCTCATAACTGCCGACAACCACCACACAACTACTTACAACAATTACCATAACTACCAAAGTATCTGCCCACCAATTATAAAAACCCGTGAAATCCCAATCCTAACCTCCTCTATTTATAGTTAATTGCCCTCTAACTGCCATGTGTCCTTTACTTTCCCAAATCCTCAACCGGCCCACTTCCAAAGCAACTCCCCCTATTTCTTGATGCCCAAGACGACTCCCCTTTAAATCCACAAACTGACCTCTCCTCTTCCTTGAAAATCTATACAAATTGTCGGCCTGCTGCTCCACTGCCGCCTAGACTATTATGAACCATCTAGGAATCTACTCCAGGGTTTTAATTTTTTTCCCAGCACTGGAAACCACCATTCTTGCAGAACTTTTTTTAGGGGCGGATCTAGGGGCTGGGGCCTGATCCCCCCAAGAATTTTGCAAAATGGACAGTATATTTGGATTCCTCTTGTTGAGACAATGAATTTCAACCACTTGCACATCAAAATGGTGGTCGGATGAGGGAGAAACGACTCTGGTAAAATGAAGACTTTCATATTTCTTTGGTTGGAGGAAGACGATGTTTGTCCCCTCCTTGTTGAAATTTTTAGATCTGCCTCTGCTTCCTTCATCCACCACCCTACCAGGCTACCAACCTTCCCTCGGCCCACTCAAATCCATCCCTCGTCCAATCTGCACCACCACTACCCATCCCAGAAAATATGCAATTCAATTTTGAAAGTTCCATCCAGCCCCCTGAACCCCCTGAAAGTTCAGATTCATTCCATCCTTGGTGTTCCCATCCACCTTCCCGGCTGCCGACGCATCATTAGACATCCTCCGAGCTGTCTACCTCATAATTTGTCAGTTCATTCATGGTTGTAGTTTCTTTTGGAGTTGAAACTTATGTAAAATCATTGTTTTTGGGTAATATTATTTCATGATCTTTACTTCCAAATATCTTGCAACTTACCGTGCTTATTTCATGTGAATATTTGTTTTACAGTTCTCTTGCATGTCTACTACATTGCTTATTTCCTTACTAGAAATTTTACTTCATTGTGATTATCGTGTTATATCATTTATAATTTCAATCATTGCAACTGTACTGTCAAATTAATATCTATTTCATTTAGTCGTTCCTATTAGTCTCTCGACCTTGCTAGAACTGTCCCGCGTCAGTTATCTTAGACCAAGTAGATCACATTCAAGGAGGAAGTAACCAAGTGTGCAGTCAATCAAGTTTGCAGCACCCCTGAAGTTCAGAGGAGCCTTGTTGTTGAATCCCAGTAGTCGGGGAAGGAAGGAGGGGCCTTAGCTTATGACTAAGTGAAAACTACATAAGCTGGGATGAGGCAGTAAAGTCATTTTCCCCTCCGATGGTTCTTCCTTTGACGTGTTTAACAGTTCCTTCGACAAAGTGACAACTGCATTAGGTTGTTGTAAGTGTGCTATCAGAACTTCAGTGGAGCAACCTGAAATGTGGTGCAATCTCGTTGTGATGTTGATTACATGATTGCAGTACCTCTTTCATCATAGCAGTTGCCGACCACAAAAGATTGTGGTTGGGTTTGTTGCTTTGCAGTGGACCAGCTATTGAGGGAATTGTTTTAAAGTATTTCCAAAGAAGTGGTATCACAGTTTCGGTTGAAGATTCAAAAGCTTGACAATTACTAGGATTGAATGGTTAGAGATGGAGAAGTTTGATGACAAAGGAAACTTCATTTTGTGTTGGGGAAGGGTTAAAGACTTCTTGGTGCAATAAGACCTTCACAAAGTATTGTTGGGAAAATTCAAGAAGCCATAGGTGATGAGTGATGATGATTGGGAGGATGATAACACAACACTTTCATTGATATCATGGGGGAAGAAATTACAGTCAAAATTTGGAACTCAATTTGGCGAAGCTTGTCACAACAAAGCTTTGCTTGAAGTGGTTATTATGTGGATTGAGGATTGAGGAATGTGTTGAGCAGGTTTTTTAATCAATTTTGCATTTTTGGTGCAAAAGTTGATGAAGAACACAAGGTAGGTTTTTGAGCAGGTTTTTGCATTGTTCGTTGGGCGATGACTTGACTTGTAAGGTTGTCAGTTAATGGATAATATATTATGATGTATTGAAGACTATTATTTTTATATTAGTATGTGAAAGTGAGCAGTTAAGCCTCAGAGAATTCTCTAGGGGGTGAATAGAGATTTAAGACTATTTATTAAGATATTAACTAGATTCTGACAAACTTAAACAAGCATCAACAAAAACACAACCACAAATAAGTATTTCACAGCAAAAGTAAATGCAGGAAATAAAAAAAAATCAAACACAGTGATGCAGGATGACGCGGAGGGTTTGCGCGCCTGTCAACTATTTCTAAGAAACTCGAAATGCATGCAATGAAGAAATGAATTTTGAGCGGACGTTGCACGAACTTTAAGAAATGAAGCAACTTTAATTTTTGTAAAGCACAAAAAGAACTATTTTGCTAAAAATGATTTTTCTTTAAAAATTGTTTAATTCTAAATCCGGGAGAAGAAGGTTCGCAACTTTCGTTCTTTCTCCTTGTCGTCGCAAAATGAAAATCGTGAACTCAAAATACGTTTTTGTTTGGAGTTTTCGACGTAACGTTCGCTGACAAAACCCAGGAGAAAACCCAACAATGAATCTAATTAACCTAAGAGAAAATTTAGACGCACACAAAGGAAGTGAAAGAAGCAAGTTACCCACGGAAAGAGGCGTCTTTCCGTAATCGAAGTCGATGGCGATCCACGAGGAATTCCTCGTCACCTTCGATCTCCTCCTCCGAGGTCGGCAGCTTTCGCACACGGGCACCACAAAAAAATTTCACTCACTCTCACACGAAAGTGGTTCCACGGAATCTCTAACAATCAATGGTTTTTGAGAAGGCACAAACTAAACAACCTAAAATTCACTCACTCTCACACTCTCAACAATGGTGTTAAATGTCACTAGGCGGAGACAATCTACAAATTTCACCCACTACCCTGAATGGGATTGCAAAACATCCATAACATCCAAGTATTCAGCCCTCAACAGGACTCACACGGGAGCAAGCTCAAACAGATAAGTTTTATCAACATCAACTAGCAACAGCAACATTAGATTTCAGTTGTTCATCTTCTCTAAAAAGAACTCTCACACGGGATTACTGGCAAGAAATTCTTCACATAAACAATAACTCAATACATTCATTCACCAACAACAGCTAACAACTCTCGTAATCTCACTCACAACAACGTTTTAGTTTCACTGCTCATCATCACTAACTCCCAAATCAGAAACAACAACAGTAAAATCTCCTCTATTCCGGTGGAAAGCATACAAACAGCAGCAATCTTTCTTAATTTTTCATCAATCCCCTAAATTCCTACAACAACATTAACTACACTAGTCATCGTCTTCTCCAATTGAAAATGGTAGCAAAACAATCTCATTCATCAGCATTCATCCAACGGGAAACACACAAGCAACAAATCAATTTCAATATCAACATCATCACCTTCTAAAACATTATACGAACCCCTTTTTACAGGGCAACAACAAAATTAAAAAATGAAATAACAATAACTTCCCCTTAACGATCAGTTTCCCGGAGGATCAGCCATGGCAGAAGCTTGAGGGCGTGGCGGAACTGTCGGGATGCTGCAGACGTGACTAAAATGGCGTACAAAATCATCAGGGAAGTTTGCGGGAGGGGACAGGGAGTTGAAATACGCGAGGGTTTGCAGGATCCTGTGCAGCCGCGAAAAGCTCGCGTGACCTAGACTGATCAGGGAAGATGAACAGTGCCTCGATGAAATTGAACCGGTCCAGCAAGGTGTAAATGACATTATTTATATATATATATACATATTCATATATATATAAATATATATCCACACAATAAAATTATAAAATTACATGATTTTGCAAAATAAAAAAAAAGCAAAAATGACATTAAATACACAAAACTCAGAACCGATAGAGGTCCGGACGGGTACGACGTCCAGATCGAGCCTGGTCTTCATCACACAGAAAAGCCACATAACAAATGAACAAAAAAGCTATAATAGTTCCCCAAAATCTGGGTACATCTACTCTTCTATCACTTTGGTAGGAATCTACTATCCCAGTGCCTGAGTCTTTTGATAAAGAGACTCTTAGAACTAGTGTCTGAGTCTTTTGATAAAGAGACTCTTAGAACCACACAATATGATATTCTGATAAGACGATCTAACCAACAAGTGAATCCTTTCAAGAGAGATTCTAAAAATTCTTTTGTGAACTGTAAATTAAACAGATTTGTTCTGAGGATTCTTTGGCACTTAAGTGGACTTTGAATCTCTGGTCAATGATGAATCCTTCGTGAAGAAGAAGCTATAATTATTTGCTTAGATTTAATCTATTTTTGTGTCAGAGGACGAAAAAGAATTGTTGTCTCTCGATTATTTCCTTTCAATTCTGGTTTCTTGTCTATATACCTTATGAAAAATCAGAGTATATGTATTTCTTGATGATTTTGAATTATTTCCTCTTGTTGATTATGTTTAGAAGGAATAGAATAAGATCTGATAAAACCTTTCTAAAAGTGTTCTTCAATAATCTTGTCAATCTATTCAAATTTCTTCCAAATACTCCTTCAGAAATTCTGTAAAAATCTCCTCTCATAAGTGCTCTTCTAACAACTCTTAAAATTCAAATGAATTCCGTAAAGATGATCTTCAAATAATTTTGAATGAAATCTTCTAAATTTTCCTTTTTGGATGAGTATTTGATGTTGCGCCAAGTTCTGGCTGAAGATGCATCGAATTTTTGATTTAGAAGAAGTGTCTGTCAACATAACTGAGAAATCAACATTACGTCGATTACTCATTTATGCTTGCATCGACATCTGCATTGGAGATGTGTCGACTTCACATCAGATGATGCGTCGAATTCTAGTCGGAGTTACGACGACTTTTAATCGACGTTGCATATCTTCTAGTCGACGTTGCGTCGACTTCTAGTTGACTTCTAGTCGACGCATTTTTAACTTAGCTGATTTTTATCCTGATTTCAGATTGCCTTCTTTTGACCTTGACTAGAATGACTTCCTAGGACTTCTAATGAACAAATTACCCTCTCTATATAAGAGTAATTATCCTACATTACAAAATCACTTAGAAATAATTTGTTAAGTTAAATTTATGGTTTTTCCAACAGTATGTCGGTCTATTAGAGTCTCTTTAGAAGAAGTTGGGTTTTGTCCCATATCTTGTGTCGGTCTTTGTGAGTCATTTGTAATTCTATAAAATACCCCCTATGTGGATGAATGAATACACCAAAAATATTTTCTTTTGGACGAGTATGGCTCGTATGATCTTTCTTGTTTTTCGCTTTAGTCCTAGTGTCCCACACAACCCTCTAGGCTTTTATCTTGTGTTGCTTGTGTCTCCCCTCATTGTTGGGTTAGTGTGGTATGGTCTGTGGTGGTTGAGACTCTCTTTTCTGTGAGGTCTCGTAGATCGATGTGGTGTTATCCCCTCAGTCTCGTAGATTCGTGTGTGGACCAACATCGTGTCTATGGTCGGTGCATTCAGCGAGTTCATGGTCGGTTTGTGGAACAACATCGTTTGGCTTGTGTCTCGTTGGATTATACCCGGTGAAAGTACCTAAGTTATCAAAGGCGTAAGGCGCATCGAGGCGCATCGAGGCGCAAAGGGACTCTGGAGCCTAGGCGCAAGGCGCAGGCATGCCTGAGGCACGTGAGGCGCAAAAATTGGGGGAAAAGGAAATTGAGCGAATTGAGCGCCCAATTCGCTGAAATTGCGCGAATTTGGCACCCAATTCGCTGAAATTGAGCAAATTCGCGGAATTTCAGCGAATTGGGCCCCTAATTCGCGCAATTTCAGCAAATTGGCCGCCCAATTAGCGCAATTTCAGCAAATTGGCCGCCCAATTCGGGCAATTTCAGCGAATTGGGCGCCCAATTAGCGCAATTTCAGCGAATTGGGCACCCAATTCGCTCAATTTCAGCGAATTGGGAGCCCAAGTGCGCCTAGGGGGAGCCTCGGGTGCGTCTGAGATCATGTTTTTGCTTATATCAACAAAAATTTTTAAAAAAATACCTTGAAAGGCCCGGGCGCGCCTTTGGCGCGCCTGGGAGCCTGTAAGGCGCGTGCCTTGGTGCGCCTGGGCGGGCCTGGGGCACATCGCCCGCCTTAGCTGTGCTGAGGCGCGGCGGGCTGCGCCTGGTGCGCCCGGCGCCTCAGGCGCGCGCCTTGACAACTGAGGGTGACACGCAGTTGGTCCCCGGTGGTATGCCTATTGATTTTTCCTAGCGTGTCCATGGTCGGTGGGACCGCTATGTCGGAGTTAAAAAATCAATAGGCATACCACTGGGAACCAACCACTTGTCACTGGTCACAACCGCGTGTCAACACTCCCACATCTTGTGTCGGTCTTTGTCAATCATTTGTAATGCTATAAAATACCAAAGATGTGGATGAATGAAAACACCAAAGATATTTGTTCTTCTATTTTCTAAGAAGATGCATGATGGCATGCAGACTTGATGAGATATATATTTATGGTGAATAACCTTAAATCGTTGGGCAAGTTAGCCAGTGTAACTTATGTTTTGTTAGAGGTGTGAATTTTTGAGGGCGACACAGGTGAATCGTTCTCATGAAGGTAGATGTACAATAATATTTACTAACTGATAAGTGACTCTATTTTAGATGGTACTCTTATTATTTCTTTCACAAAATGATTGATATTCAAGATGATTTGTTTGCAGTGGATCAACTTTCAGTGGCTTGAGATTTAGGAGTTAAATTTATTGATGTGTGTGAAATGACTGTTATTTCCAGAATGCTTTATCACAGAGATGTTGCATAGATGAAGGATGAAATTAAGCTCAACTTGGGCTTGGAGTCTAGTTAAGTTAAGTTAGCTACGGCGTTTACCCTTTTTGGACTGTTCGCCAATTCCTTTAGGAGAGGGGTTGGTTTTAGAGATTGAAATTATATTGTGGATCCACGTTGGGGCGTCGCATACCAATGTTGTGCAAGACCCCGCAAGGGATGATTCCGCATTACTAGCATTTTTTGTGTTTTAATTTTGTGCCTTGCTATCTTCATATTTTATTTTGGAGTTCATATGATGTTAAGCTCAGTGAAGGGGCATTTTGGGGAACTTAATGTCGTTGCATTTGTGCCCACCCGGATATAGGGGGAGGGCAACTGGGATTATGATTATGCAAGATTTAATCAATTTCTCCTCTCTCTTCTCTCTCTTTCCCTTTTTATCTCTTAGTTTTCTTTCACGCCCGCTCATGCCCTAGCCACATGCCCACTCTTGCCCTATCCGCTCGCCGCTCGCTCCCGGGAAAACCAACATGCCATTCTCAAGCCGCTCTCCACCGGAATCTCTCCCTCCCTCGCCGATCACCTCCCAGCTCTGAGATAGGTTTCCGAGGATCCAAGATGGAGAACTCCAACCTCCCCCAGGATTTCTACATCGCCCGACCATGAACAAGATCCCAGACAATGGTCTCTATCAAATTGATATTAGATCGAACACCTTCTCCTGCCGGCCTTCCGCTATTCCATTCCACCAATGACCTGTCGGTCCCGCCCCTTTATGCAAGCACCTCCGATCGGCCCACACAGACGCCAAGCGCACCCGCTCTGCCTCCTACGTGCCTTTCTCCAACCGTCTAGCCGCCTCCTTCAACCTCATCTGCAGTGACCATGACCCACAACAATGTGGTCTCTTGCCCACCCCTGACCACAATCTTCTCTTTTCGACAACCACTCCCATGGATGAACGAGGCCTTACTTTGTCTCATTTCATGGAGTCCTTTCAGAAAATGATGGTGGCTCACAACAATGCCATCTTCGAGGCCATCAACAATCACCTTGATGCTTCCCCACCACCATCACAACCCGCTTCGAGCTCCTCCAACGACATATCAGCGGGCCACCCCGCTCGGAATTCATTCACAACCGTTCTGATGGCAGTGACATTCCTCGCTATATGGACTTTCCTCTCTTCGATGGTCGCGAGGACCCCTTGACTTGGCATAAGCATGCGAGCAATTTTTTGCCAATCAACACACCTATTGGTGGGATTGGATCAATGCAACCTCTGTTTCGGCCCTCCCCTTCGCAGTAACCCCATTGAAGACCTTATCTCTCTCCGTCAAACGTGGTCCATTGACGACTATTTGGAGCAGTTCCAGGTGCTTCTCGCTCGTTCCCCTTCCATTCCACCAACACTTCAGGTGCTCATCTTCACGCTGGTCCTCCATGTGCATCTCCATCTGGATGTGGAGCTCTAGAATCTGGCGGACCTCACTATCGCCATGATCCGTCCCATTACCGCGGATGGGGTCACTCATATCTTCTTTGATTAATTGCTTCGCCTACATGACATACCCAAGAGTATTGCGTCCGACCGGGAATGGCTCTTCACTTCCCAGTTATGTCAGAAGTTGTTCGCGCTATGCGGTACCAAGCTAGCTCTTTCCTCAACTTATCATTCATAGTCGGACGTGCAGACTGAGGTGGTCAATCAGACAGTCGAGATGTACCTTCGTTGTATCATTGGGAATCGCCGAAGGACACTTGGCATATTGGCTTCTGCGGGTGGAGTATTGTTACAGTACATCCTACATGATGCCCGGTTTCACAACGTTTTCCATGTGTCACAGTTGAAGTCGTTCATTGGAGTGCCGCCCCCAGAACCCTTGGTCCAACTACCACCATAGCTATCAGACAAGTTTGATGTCGACAAGGGAAGAAATGCTATAAATCCATGTTGGAGCATCACATATCAACGTGGCGCATGACCCCGCAAGGAGTGATTCCGCATTTCTGGTATTTTATTTGTGTTTTTTTTTTTATTTTGTGCCTTGTTATTATTGCATTTTATTTTGAACTTCATATAATGGTAAGCCTAGTGAGGGGACATTTTGGGGAACTTAGTGATGTTGCATTTGTGCCCACCTGGATATAGGGGGAGGACTACATGGATTAGGATTATTCAAAATTTAATCAATTTCTCCTCTCTCATCTCTTTATCTTTCCCTTTCCATCTCTTGGTTCTCTCTCACCCGCTCTTTCTCTAGCCACTCGCCCTTTGCCGTTTGCATCCATGGAACGCCAACCTATTGTTCTCTAGCCGCTCTCCACCGGAACCTCTCCATCCTTCTTCGCTGGTCACCTCCCATTGCCGAGATATGTTCCCGGATCCAAGAAGGGGAACTCCCACCTCCTCCAGGATTTCTATGTCGCTTGGCCATGAACAAGAACTCAAATGGGTGTCCCTATCGAATTTCTTGAAGGCCCCAAAAGTATCAAATTACTTGAAGGTGGATGTTTGATTGGGTGCTCAATGTGTTCACTAGAAACCTTGATCCAATGTGGAATTTACTGGGTTTTGTCGAAGTTTAAATTGAATCGGGTTTTTGAGCTGAAATTTATCATTGTTTATAGCCTCAAGCTAGTTTTGTCTTTATGATTAGTAGGCATGTGATTGTTTCCATGGCTTCCTTCTCTTCTTTTTTCTAGTTGAAACCACATGATCAACAAAATTAGGAGACCACAGCCAGAGGGGGTGGTAGCTAAGTGTGTGATTGCTTAAGCATGCAACTCTGGAAGATAGAAGAAGCCTTACTGTTGAATTCATAAAAACCGTTGAAGGAAGGGTGAGCCCTAGAAGCTGATGGATCAAAAACCATATGTGGGAGGAAACAACAATGTCGTTTCCTGAGTTGGTACTTCCTTCGACAATGTACTAGCAGTCTAGCAGTGTTTCCTCTTGCAAAGCGACATTGGTGTTTGGTTGTTGCAGGTGTTGTTAGGGTTTCAGTGGAGCAGTTCTATGGGTGGTGCAATCAGTGATATCATTATCTAAGTATGGTTATCTCTATGCAAACTATGCTCAAATACCATTTCAATGATCATCTTTTTTATAATCAACACTGTTCTTTCTTTACAATTTTTTGAAATGAACAAGAACCGATGGAAACAGAGTTAAAAAGGGCAAATAGTTTGTAGGTTGGACTTTTAGGTTCTAACATGGTATTAGAAGCATGGTAGTCCGAGTGGCTCAGTCTCTAGGTCCAGTGTTGGATGTCGAAGTTCCTGTACAAATATCATACCTTGGTCAGTGAACTACAAAATCTATTTATAAACTGTGTTAATGTCAAATGGGAAACTTGTCTTTTTCTTATTGCTTTCTTGATATCTTGATTTTCACCACCGCATCTCATTAGCTGTTTTTGAAGTCTCCTTTCACTGAAGTGTAGAATATTCACCTTGATTGATTCTAGTTTCACATGTCTTGCTTTCTTCGTATGCGTGCGATAATTTTCATGAAACATTTTGATGTTTCTATTTCAGGAAAAGACCGGCGGGCTTATTATCCACAGACACGGTGGCCAGATTATCTTGTATCGAGGAAGGCATTATAATACTAAAAAAAGGCCTGTGGTTCCATTAATGCTTTGGAAACCCCAGGAACCAATCTATCCAAGATTGATTAAAACAGTTATAGATGGATTGAATATTGAGGAGACAAAAGAGATGAGGAAGAAGGGCCTTGCTGTTCCCGCCTTAACAAAATTAGGTAATTTGTTGACTATTGACTATTATTTAATTTAAAAAAGAGTTATAGATGGATAGACTGTTGAGTTTTTATACTCAGTAACCTCATGCTTATGTTGCAGCTAAGAATGGCTACTATGCTAGTCTTGTTCCAATGGTTAGGGATGCTTTTTTGACCGATGAGCTGGTTCGTATAGATTGTGAAGGCCTTCCTCCTACTGATTTCAAAAAAATAGGAGTTAAACTTCGGGTAAGAAATGTAACGGTATTTTCAGTTTTTAGTTTCAACTTCTAAATTTTTATAGTCTGATCAACTCGACTATATATTACAAAGGCTTTCCTTTAGCTTGCCTGTCCACTCAATCCAGAATGTTCTTTAGTTGTTTCATATCTTTAGTTGTTCAAAATTCATTTGTATTTTTGGTTTTGGTTTGTTTCAAGAGTTTTGGTGAAGTTACAAATGAATTTAGAAGTTTTACCCAAAACTCATGTTTCTGACAAAAACTCATACCGTTCTGAATGTACTAAAACCCTTAGCATTCAAAAAATTCTTTTATTTGACCCCCATGAAGTTTCATATAAGCTGTAGGTTTTGAAACTCATTGGTTCTGAATATAACTTCACTATAACTTTTTAGAAATCGTGAAAATTCTACTATTATTCATCGAAATTCAACTATTGTTGCATCTTTTGGCCCCGCCAAGGTTCATTCGAGTTATAACCGAAAGCACACAGGGTCCCCCTGCGCATAATGTACAGTTGCGACAGTACCTCAGCATCGCCTCATGGCCATTCATGTAAACTGATATGTTTGCGTACTCCACAGTGAGACGACGGGTGATGCCTGCGGATATTGCTGTCACTGCACACTGCTCACGAGGAGACTATGTGCACGTTCCTCTAGTAATATATAAAATATTATATTGATTTTTAATGTTTTAGACTTATTCACATCAAAAGTTCTACATACGATAGATTTCCCAGTTTATTTGAGATTTAGTATTTCATTACAATTTTTTTGTGACTAAATTTGTATAAAGAATGGGGCTGTATGATGTCTTGAAGATTGCTTGAAAATTCGCTCAAGTTTTGGCTATGATCGAACCTATCAATCTGAGTCATGTGCCAAAGCTTGGCTCGGTCATAATTTCAAGCCGACCTCAGATCGGATTGAGTTGACCTGTGCACGGTAACCCCCCTTGTGCTTCGTGTGGCAGTACCTTAGGGCGCATTCTAAATGTTTTAACATTTAAAGTGTATTTATTAAGTTTTGTAGACCATCAAAATAATCGGTGCTTAAATGATCGTGCATGATGGATGCTTAATTCAATATTAGATTAGCTGGCGCATGGTCACTGTGCTTACCGACAACATTAATGTTTCAGTGGTCTCAAGTTTTTCTCATGGGCAACGTTTGTAGCAACAGTACAATAAATTACGTCATAATTTTCTACCATGTGATTTTATTTCTCCCATTTGTGTTTCTTTAGTTTATTTTTGTTAGAATAGCCCATGTATTGGGGCCCATGTTTTAGGCCCATTTATGGTTTCTCTCCTTTAGTCCCACATCTTGTATAGGATTTGTTCTCTCTCTCTCTCTCTCTCTCCTATATATATGTATTCTCTCCTTGTATTTACATAATCAATACATACAAGCTTTGAGCTTTTTCTACATGGTATCAGAGACAGGTTCCGGTTCTCGCGGTCTCCCCTGTTCTGACCGCACCTATTGACCTCTCTTGCGGCCTCTCTCGCGGCCTGCCTTAGCGGACTGTTCGTTTCTATCCACTTGCCTATGCGGCTTGCCCCCTCTCAGACCGCTTCTTTTCTGCTTCCTCCTGTTGCTCTTCTTCTCCCGTGGATCCACCTCTCCCCCCCTTCGCTTTTTATAGCCTTTCCTCTTTCCTAATACGTGGGGCCACCTTCTTTTCTGCCCGCTGCGGACTCTCTACTCGCCGCGGCCTGTCTTCAGTCCGCCGATTTACTCTCCGCTTCTGCCTGTTCGCGGACTGTCTTGCTTGCGACTTGTTCCAGCTCGCCGGCTTCTGTTTTTCCCAAATCCGCCTGTTTCTCTACTCGCGGTTTGTTTCTGTTCGCTGCTGTGATCTGCCTGACCGTGCGGGTTGTTTCCTTTCTCACCCGCATCTTGGTCGCGGTCTCTTGCTCTTCTCCTCTCTATCCGCGCGACTTGGTTCCCCCCCTGCGGACTTCTTCCCCTATCCGCTTCGCCTTTGGTCGCGGCCTCATCCAGCCGCTTGTGTGTTTCACACCTTGACCGGGCGGTCTCTGCTCTAGTCGTACCGGCTATCCTCTCTTGCGGATTGCTCTTTTCCGCCGACCTCTCCCTCCCTTCTTGCGGCCTGCTCTTGTCCGCTGCGGCCTGCTCCTGTCCGCTGCGGCCTGCTCCTGTTCGCTGCGGCCTGCTCCTGTCCGCTGCGGCCTGCTCCTGTCCGCTGCGGCCTCTCTCCTGTGCTTTGACCGCTACTGTGTTTACCTAGACCGTGCAGACTCTCTTTCTTTCCGCATTTGGGTCGCGATCTGACTCATCGCTGGTGCCAGTGTGACCGTGCAGACTAGTTTTTCCGCTTTCTTGGTCGCGGTCTCCTGTCTTCCACGGTCTGTAGCCTGTCTCTATGACTTCTTCTGGTAATTCTACGGGCTCGGCGGCCAGCCCGCCTACTGTCCACCCGGCCTGTCCGCCAGACCGCCCGGCCTGTTCTGCCGACCTCCGTGACGAGCTCCGGATCACTACCATCTCTCTTTTTGGCAAGACAAACTTTATTCCTTGGGTACATTCAGTTCGGCGGGTTCTTCAGGCTAAGGGACTTCTGCCGCACCTTACTCAGGCCCCCCCTCTCCCCTTACGGATGATTGGCTCCGCAATGACGGACGCGTTCAAACTTGGATTCTGAATTCCTTGGATGGTGAGCCTTACCAAATGGCTATGTACCACGACACCGTCAAGGCTATGTGGGATGAGCTACATTCCTTATACTCCGGCCGCGACAGCCTTCAACATCTTTACGACATCCTCACTGACCTCTTCACTCTCGACACTGGCGGCACTTCAGATATGACCTCGTTTGTCGCTCGGGCTAAAACTCTTCCTGAAGCCTGGATCCAACATCAGCCGCCCACCAATGATCATGCTGCTCAGCGAGCTCAGAAGGAAGCTGCGTGCATTGTCATCATCATGGCCCGCCTTCCATCTCATCTTCAGAGTCTTCGTGCTCAGGTCCTGACTGCTCCCACTACACCATCTTTCTCTGATGTCTGCTCCATGATTCTCCGGGTCTCCCCCCCTCCAGATCCTCCTGCTCCTCCACCGGCTCTTCTTCAGCAGGCACCTCCGCTATTACCCTCCCCTCCCACTTCTGCTCGGGGGGGGGGACGTTCGGGCTCGTGGGGCCGTGACCGACCAAAATGCTCCTTCTGCGGGAAAGATGGTCATCTTGAGGCGACCTGCTATAAGAAAATCGGCTACCCCCCTCGCCCGACAGCTTCTGTTGTTACTGAATTCAGTTCTTCTGATCTTGAGACCGTCTGTCTTCAGCTCCAGCATCTCCAGGGCCTGCTCAACCCACCTTCGGCCTCCGTCGCCTCCGTCTCCAACACAGGTACTGCTTGTCTCTCCACCAGCCCGAGTTGGATTGTGGACTCTGGTGCCACTCATCACATTACTTCGCAACGGCCTGCAAAGTACTCGGAGTCTCCTTATCCGAAGTCTATCACTGTGGCCAATGGGGCGCTGGTTCCCGTCTCCGGCTCAGCAGATCTTTCTCTCACCCCATCCATCCCTCTTCGCTCGGCTCTTCATGTTCCGAGTTCACCCTTTAATTTACTCTCTGTTGGGCGTCTTACTAGTGATCTGGATTGTTCTGTTATATTCACCTCTTCTTCCTTTGTTATACAGGATCGGCGGATGCAGATTACCATTGGTAGAGGACAGCTGCGGAACGGTCTCTACCTTCTCGATGACTCTCCCACCATCTTGTCTTCCGTCTCCTCCACTGCATGGCATCGCCGACTTGGTCATGCCCCTCTATCGGTTCTACAGCGGGCTCTTCCTGATATTCCTTTTACTTCTTTTCAGTGTGATTCATGTATTCTCGGCAAACAGACGCGTTCTTCTTTTCCTTCGCATTGTACTCGGAGTACAGCTCCCTTTGATCTAGTTAATTCGGATATATGGGGTTCCTTTAGGATTCCCAGTATAAGTGGTTTTCGTTATTTTATAACCTTTATTGATAATCACTCTCGCACTACGTGGCTCTACTTACTCCGTGAACACTCCGAGCTTCCCCGGGTTTTTCGTGCTTTTGTCCTCGAGACCCGGACGCAATTCCGCACCACTCTCAAAACCCTCCGCACTGACAATGCTCGTGAGTACACCAGCCACGACTTTACCACTTTGTGTTCGAAATACGGGATTCTACATCAAACCTCTTGCGCTTACACACTCCAGCAAAATGGGGTTGCTGAACGGAAGAACCGCCATTTACTCGATGTCGCCCGCTCCCTCATGCTTCAAATGCATGTGCCCAAGGCATACTGGAACTTTGCGGTTTCCACTGCCTGCTTTCTTATCAACCGTCTCCCCTCTTCTGTCCTCAATTATGCTACTCCGTTTAGCATACTATTTCCCTCCACTCCAGCTTTTTCTCTACCACCTCGTATCTTTGGCAGCACCTGCTTTGTCCACTGCCTCGGGCCCTCCTCGGATAAATTGGATCCCAGGGCGGTGAAACACATCTTTGTCGGCTACTCACGCACCCAAAAGGGCTATGTCTGTTACTCACCCGCTACTCGCAAGATCACCGTTCCTGCTGACGTTACCTTCCGGGAAGAACAGCCGTTTTTCCCTGCTCCGTTGCCTGCTACGCTCCCACCGACACCTCTCCCGCCACCTTTACCACGTCCCGTTATTCCTGCTACTACACCATCTTCACCCGTTTCCCCTGCCCCCGCTCATGCTACCACCAAACCACCTGTCATCCGTGTCTACACTCGTCGCCCTCCCGTTTCCGTTGCCCCTCTGCAGCAGACTTCCACCACAGATACTTCGCGTCCTTCTGATCAGTAACGTCTTCCACTGCCCATCCTCTGGATGCCTACGTCTCTCTTCATCGCCTCTCTCCCCCTCTGCACACCTTTGCTACTTCTCTCTCTTCGATTGCTGTTCCTAACTCTGTGCAGGAGGCGCTTCAACATCCGGGCTGACGGGCAGCTATGGAGGAGGAAATGTCTGCGCTTTGGGCTAACCGGACATGGACCGTTGTACCCCTTCCTCCGGGTCAGAAACCGGTTGGGTGCAAATGGGTCTTTGTCATCAAACATGCTGTTGATGGGTTGATTGACCGACTGAAGGCTCGTCTTGTGGCTCGCGGCTTCACCCAGCAACAGGGGCTCGACTATGAGGTAACTTTCTCTCCGGTCGCCAAACTCAATACCGTTCGCGTCCTCATCTCTGTTGCTGTTCATCGACAGTGGCCCCTCTTTCAACTTGATATCAAGAATGCCTTCTTAAATGGGGATCTCTAGGAGACGGTCTACATGCAACAACCGCCCGGGTTTGAGATCACGGGGGAGTCTCAGGTCTGCCTCCTTTTTAAGGCTCTGTATGGTCTCAAACAATCTCTACGGGCCTGGTTCGATAAATTCAGTAAGGTTCTTCGTGATATCGGGTTCACTCGAAGCTCGGCCGACTTCTCGCTGTTCACTCGTCACCGACCAACAGTGACGGTCCTTCTGTTTGTCTATGTTGACGACATCATCATTACAGGAGATGATTCACAATGGATACATGTCGTCAAAGTGCATCTAAACTCGGATTTCCAGACAGAGGACCCGGGAACTCTACGATACTTTCTGGATCTTGAGGTTGCCAGGCGCCCGGACGCGCTTATTCTATCTCAACGAAAGTACTGTATTGATCTTCTTCATGATGCTGGTCTTTTAGGGTGTAAGCCAAGTGATACCCCCATGGATGTAAACCACAAGTTATGTGCTTAGGCATCTGACTCGGATCTACTTCTCCAGAATCCTGAATATTATCGACGACTAGTTGGGAAATTGATCTACCTCACGGTTACCAGACCAGATATTTCCTTTGCTGTTGGTCTTGTCAGTCGATACATGCACTCTCCTCGGAAATCTCATCTTCAGGCTGTTGAACGCATTCTCAGGTACCTAAAAACAGCCCCGGGTCAAGGACTTGTTTACCGGACTTCCTCGTCTGCTCCTACCTCAGTGGCATACTCTGATGCAGATTATGCTGACTCTCTCGATGACCGGCGATCTACTAGTGGTTTCTGCACATACTTTGGAGACCACTTGGTTACATGGCGAAGCAAGAAACAAGCGGTCGTTGCTCGATCATCCGCTGAGGCAGAATATCGGGCAATGACATCTGTTGTATCAGAACTGACGTGGCTTGAAAGTCTCCTCATTGATCTGGGTGTCAAATTATCTTCTCCGGCTCTTCTTCTTTGTGATAGCCAGGTGGCTATACATATCGCCAAGAACCCAGTCTTACACGAAAGAACGAAGCACATTGAAGTCGATTGTCACTTCGTTCGAGAGAAAGTTCAAATGAAGAAGCTCGATCTGAAGCATGTCCAGGGACGGAACAAGTTGCGGATGTCCTCACAAAGGCTCTTCACAAGGCATCCTTCTATCAATGTCTGTCCAAGCTTGGTGCATACGATTTGTACGCTCCAGCTTGCGGGGGAGTGTTAGAATAGCCCATGTATTGGGGCCCATGTTTTAGGTCCATTTATGGTTTCTCTCCTTTAGTCCCACATCTTGTATAGAATTTGTTCTCTCTCCTATATATATGTATTCTCTCCTTGTATTTACATACTCAATCAATACATACAAGCTTTGAGCTTTTTCTACAATTTTAATTAAAATTGACCATTTTCTTTATATTTTTTGTTTTATTGTATTATATTATTTTAATTTAATTTATTTTTTATTTGTTTTATTTAAAATTTTTTTAATGATGATGTGAATAAAACATGAATTGCTCCAATGAGTTTGATGATGTAGTACTGGATTGTCTTATTAATAGTAATAGATAATATTGGGTGCGAATGCCATCGTTGGCATCATTTTTATCCCGAAAAGAGAAATGACGACAAGTTGAGCAAACACATCGTTGGCATCATGTATCTTTAATCCCAAGTTGTACATATAATTGCTTATCTAAGTCACTTTGCATTAGTTGTATATTTTTTTTAACAAATTGAGAAAAATGAGTCAAAATTAAAAGCTTGTAACAATTACTATCGCCCTCACCAATCGTCACTCCTTATATACATATATATACACAACTATATATCTATATCTATCTATATATATATCTTTATTATATAAAACAATAGACATATCTTGAAGCATCAAAGAAATGAACAGGAACCATCCGATCAAGCATCTGCAAATATGGGCCGTTGTATACAGAAGAAGAGAACTGTCTATAACATTTCCACCAAAACCGACACTGTTCACTTCAGGAAAAATCCCGATAACTGCCCGCGCCTATTTCCGAAGAGAACAGCCCGTGCCTATTCCCTCCGTCGCCGCCGGCGGAACCTCCCGCGGGTTGCCCCGCGCCCACCGGCGTGTTCGCCGGCCTCCGACGAACACGCCGGTGGGCGCCGGGCAGGCAGCCGGCGGCTCCGCCGCCGCCGGCAGAGCAGCTGGCGGAAGCAAGGAAGGGGGCATCGGGAATATGTTATTAATTTTTGTTTTTTTATAATTTAAATAAATAAATAAATAATCTATGTCGTTGAGTGTGCACTCAACACCGGGGGCGTTGAGTGCACAATCAACGCCTGTTCCGGCGTTGGGTGCACACTCAACGCCTGTTCCGGCGTTGGGTGCACACTCAACGCCTGTTCCGGCGTTGGGTGCACACTCAATGCCTGTTCCGGCGTTGGGGGCACACTCAACGCCTGTTCCGGCGTTGGGTGCACACTCAACGCCTGGGCAAACGTGCATTCAACGCCGAGGGGCGGGCGAAGCCCGCTTGAATGCCAAGTGGGCGAAACCCGCTTGGTTGCGGGCGAAGCCCGTTCGAAGATGCTAGTATATGTATATATGTATAATTTTCAAGGTGGTTTTAGGTTGCAGCGGGCGAAAGGGGGAAGAGTCGCGGGATCGTGAGGAGGCATCGAAACGAATGTCAATCAGGAGGGTTTAGGTTGTCGTGAGTACCCGTGCCGTAACTGGCGATCCGTGGCATTTGCTTAGGTGGAGGATCCGTGACCTTTGATTTACAACGATCGTGTGACTAATATTGAAAGTGCGGTGTGCTTTAAGAATGATATATTGCTTTATATAAAATATATATATATATATATAATTTTCAAGGGGGTTTTTTGTACATGTTCGAATTTAGGAAATGTAAACTTACGGGAGAGATTTTTGTTATCCCACAAGAGAGGTGCAACCTGTGTTTTAGTAACCTTTGAGGGGAGGCCTTGGTAAATGCCCTATTATAAAGGCAAATGTGGATATGATCAATACGGGTGTTGACGCATCACTCACATCTCCAGTTTCCCGAAAATGCCCTTACACTCGCAATATTTGTATCTCTCAGTCTCCCTCTTTCACAATTTAGGTGTTCCCACGCCATATGCTTTAGAGTGCTATCTGTTTGTTGTCTCCTTATCCACATTCAGAGAATTATGGATGAACAATACAGGTGTTGACGCATTGCTCACATTTTGGGTTTCCTGAAAATGCTCATACGCTTGTGATTTACGTGTTTTGTATCTCCTCCCTGTCTCGTTCCTCACAGAAAAGAGGCGAAGCGCCGCATCTTCTTCAAAAACTAATGGCAAAAAAGACTTGTAAAGTAGGATGGTCAATTCTTTCGTGGCCGATCTTCAACTGAAGATAGGAATTCCTTCAATTTTCTTCTGCTCGGGATAACCGTTTCTTCATTTATTTTGCTGCTTAAGTTTAATTGCACTTTGTAAGCTCCTTTTGTTTTGACCGAAACTCCAACTTAGTTACACGATCGTCGACCGGGGATCGGCAAATAACTGTAAAGACGGTCAGCGAACGGCTGTAAAGACAGTCGGAGAACAACGACTGTAAAAACGGTCGGGTAACGACTGTAAAAACGGCTGGCTAACGACGGTAAAGTCGTCCGACGAACTGTTGTAAAGACGACCGACAAACTTCTATAAGGAGCGATTGGCGAGCGGATATAAGGAGCGATTGGCGAGCGGATATAAGGAGCGGTTGGCGAGTGGCTATAAGGAGCGATCGACGAGCGGCTATAAGGAGCGATCGACGAGCGGCTATAAGGAGCGATCGACGATTTGGGATCAAATCTAAGGAGCGATCGATGATTGTTTATCGACTAATGACTATAAGTGTCGCGACCTGTCTCGACAGAAGTCAGAGTGCACTTTGAGACGAGTCGTAATGCCACAGACATCGGCGGAAAGAAAGCCATGCCTGCTAAGGCGGATGCAGATAACACTGAAAATGGTTTAAAAGTAGTTAATTTGGAGAAAAATAGTTTAATTTTTTTATGCGGAAGCTTTCAAAATTTTAAATCCATATATATTTTGTAAAATTCATGTTTTACAGACTACTACTATAGTTTTCATGTCATTATGATGCAACAGAGAGTGCACATGCGTTATATTCAGGTTCTAGTTCATAAATATTTATATAGCCTGGCAGTTATCCATGATATCAGAGAAAATGACTGATTGCAATTATTACATAACAAAATTAATTGACAGTAAAAGAAATGTAAACATAGAATCTGAAACTTGAAGCAGATCGGGCTCGAGGACCTGGCGGCGCTGTACGAACTCTAAGGCAATCCCAAAATAAAAAGAAAAAGCATCAGAACATTGAAATAAACAGAACGAGCAAAGTAAAATACAGAACAGTAATAGAAGCAGAAAAGTATGAGTACTAGATTCTCATGAAGCAAAACTATCCGGGACAAACAAAAAAGTGCTAAACAGAACAAATTAGTTTATTAGGCTACTCCGAAGAATAACCTAAAATTATACATGTAATATGTTGTAAGCTGTGATCGATGATTGGTGTAGGTGCTATAGCGGACGCACATGACTCACGATCAGATCTGAGTGCAAGTCTTATCGGAAAAGTAATTATGCTTGTCGTGACCATATCAACAGACAGATGCACAGTTAGACGCTACAGTTCAAGGATTTGCTTACAACCACAGATTTGTTTTCGAGTTTCATACTTAGATTATTATTTATCATGTTATTTTATGACAACATTATGAGAGGAAACCTCAGATCGTGAAGCAAATTCACGTCAACGAGAAAGATCAGATTGGAAATAAGTTTTACTCGGGTCTTACAATTAGACAGACATCAGAAATCTGACAGTCATAAGAAACCAGACATACGTCGGAAACCAGATAGACAACACAGAAGAAATCAAACAGTGAGTTTCGAATCTTGCGGGTTCGAGGGGATTAAGGTCATAATAAACGAAAGATTTTTCAAGTAAAACGCCGAGGTAAGCTGACATGTATTGGATCGAGGAAGTCAAGTAATCATCTAGGTTTAATCATCATTGGACTTAAGTATTTTTCACGTAAAAAGCGTGTTACGAGCATGATACATCAAAACATCAATCATATACTTGCTAATCAGAATTAATTACAGTTATTATCGTGACATTGTTGCTCGTGATTAACGCTCTTCTATTTTTCAAATTATTTCTCAAAAGAGACAGAATCCATTAATTTACATATTCAATTAACTATCGTTCACTAACTCATCTCCAAATTATCCAAATATCATCATTTGCACTCACAACTCGCGTTATGCCTATCGCGGGAACCTTAAACAAATAACAAGTCTATTTAGGGATTCGAGATCTAAATTATTTGACGAAATAAGAAATCAATGACGAATTCAGACAAATACAAGATCAGACAAAGTAATTAAATTCAATGTTTGTAAGAGAGAGATCTCTACTTGCCTTAAATTGAATCTGACGGAGACGACTGAGCAGCACAAGCGAAAACCCAAAATCCTATTTCAAAACTGATCAAGTACAAACATTATTGATACAACGCTCTTCTATTTTTCAAATTATTTCTCAAAAGAGACAGAATCCATTAATTTACATATTCAATTAACTATCGTTCACTAACTCATCTCCAAATTAGCCAAATATCATCATTTGCACTCACGACTCGCGTTATGCCTATCGCGGGAACCTCAAACAAATAACAAGTCTATTTAGGGATTCGAGATCTAAATTATTTGACGAAACAAGAAATCAATGACGAATTCAGACAAATACAAGATCAGACAAAGTAATTAAATTCAATGTTTGTAAGAGAGAGATCTCTACTTGCCTTAAATTGAATCTGGCGGAGACGGCTGAGCAGCACAAGCGAAAACCCAAAATCCTATTTCAAACCTGATCAAGTACAAACATTATTGATATTGACATGACGGAAGTTCTACAATAGCACATGGTATAATTTACAAAAATCTAAAGCACGAGAGATTAGAAATTACCTCCCTCAAAAGTGATGGGAGAAGAGATTCCGTGCGGAGACGAAGACTTGGAGGCGAATAGGTTGCGAAAACCCTAAATCGGAGAGGGATTCCATCACTTGAGTCGCGGAGCGGCGCCGGAAAAACACGCATAGAAGGGTTAGACTATAACAATGGGGGCAAAATCTGAAAAACAAGTTCTACACAATTATTTGGAGGCAAATAATTCCCAAGAAAATTAGGGAAACTAAAAAGAGAGGGAAAAGAGTGAGTTTCTTACCCAAGGAGAACAAATCCGGGCTCACGGTGGAGAGGGAACCAAACCCTAGGCATTTTCTTGAAATTCATGGCCAAAACAAAGGTGAAGTGGTTGCTGGAGGGAGAGGAGGCCCGCTGGAGGAAGAAGAGAGAAAGATGAGACTATTGCCGGCCCCCAAGAGGAATAGGGAAGGGAGCAGTTGGCCTCTGGAGGAGCAGTAGGCCGCTAGCCCTAGCATCGGAGGGGGGGGGGGGAGTCGCAGACCAGAGCAAGAGGAGGAGAAGCCGGAGGAGTCAGCGCCTGGAGCAGGAGGAGGTGGCGACCTGCGTGCGGCTGACTGGAGACGGGAATGGGGGAGTCGCGGCTTGCGGGCTGCGGAAGAGCGGGATGCAGGAGAATCGTTGCGGGTTTGCGGGAATAAAAGAACCGGGGGGGGGGGGGGCTCGGGTAGGTAGGAATTAGGTTTTTATTATTATTACCAAAATGTCATCCAAGTTACAATATAACAACTCATTTTTTTATAAAATCGGGTGGTTACATTCTCCCCCACCTAGTAAGTTTCGTCCCAAAAATTTTCTGAGAATTCTCTGAATGGGGTCAAGAACAACGAAGATTCACACGATATTCATTCAAACTAGGTTTGCAGATCAAGGCATAGAAGTTAACTATGAATACAATTATACAAAGAAACAAAGAGGAGAACGAGCGGCGGAGACTTTTCAAAATCAAGAGAAAAGTTGCAGATACTTGCAACGCGGGTCAGATTCAATTCACAGGAGAACTTTCCAGACTTAGCGGGCTCGGACAGATACAAAAGATTGACTTCAGGAAACACAGGAAAGTCTTCAATTAGCTCGAAATTGAGCAGCAGAATGCGAGAATCCGGGAGCAAAAAGATCTTACACGGAGCGAATATAGAACGTCCACGGGGAAAAGAAGTTGGAGGATGATTGAGTATCGATAGGAGCGAGTCAAACTGGAGTTGGAGAATCACAAGACAACGCTGAAGAAATTCAGCAGAGCATCACTGAAACTTGGAAGCTATCTAGAAGGAGATACAAGATGACCAGACAAGATTGACAGACACGCGAAACAGCAAGAACCATCTACAAATGTCGGGAACTAGCAATTATAGATTTTAACACATTTTTTACTGTCAAGTACATAAATTATGTAATAATTACAGCATTTTCATTGGACAACTCTAGACAATAATCATGCAAGTGCCACAATGCGAATATGTGTGATGTCAAGCAGAATAGTAAATCTATGTGTGTACATATTAGGACCCATATCACTTAACATGTCATACATATTAGGACTTTAATGCCAGCGCACTTGAAAATATTAAACGTCATACAATTTCATATTCGCAAGCGGTGTATATCTTAGTGGAAATTCATATGCACAAAAATGTTAAGTTTGCCCATAACCCCTTAACATTCGTGTGCATACTACTTATGCTTATGAGTGAGTGTGTGCGTGTTTCAGCTGCGAACAACAAATAATGACAAGCTGAGTGACGCAATGATATATGCTTATATATATATTTTTAAAGTTCAATATATTTGATAATTACAGAATACTTTATCTTTTAAATCAAACCTCTCTCTGATACCAACTGTCACGACCCGTTTCGACAGAAGTCAGAGTGCACTTTGAGATGAGTCGTGATGCCACAGACATGGGCGGAAAGAAAGTCATGCCTGCTAAGGCGGATGCAGAGAACACTGAAAATAGTTTAAAAGTATTTAATTTGGAGAAAAAAAGTTTGATTTTTTTATGCGAAAGCTTTCAAAATTTTAAATGCATATGTATTTTGTAAAATTCATGTTTTACAAACTACTATTATAGTTTTCATGTCATTATGATGCAACAGAGAGTGCACATGCGTTATATTCAGATTATAGTTCATAAATATTTATATAGCCTAACAGTTGTCCATGATACCAGAGAAAATGACTGATTGCAATTATTACATAACAAAATTAATTGACAGTAAAAGAAATGTAAACATAGAACCTAAAACTTGAAACAGATCGGGCTCGAGGACCTGACGGCGCTGTACGAACTCTAAGACAATCGCAAAACAAAAAGGAAAAACCTCAGAACATTGAAATAAACAGAATGAGCAAAGTAAAGTGCAGAACAGTAATAGAAGTAGAAAAGTATGAGTACTAGATTCTCATGAAGCAAAACTATCCGGGACAAACAAACAAAGTGTTAAACAGAACAAGTTAGTTTATTAAGCTACTCCGGAGAATAACCTAAAATTATAGATGTAATATGTTGTAAGCTGTGATCGATGAATGATGTAGGTGCTATAGCGGACGCACATGACTCACGATCAGATCTGAGTGCAAGTCTTATCGGAAAAGTAATCCTGCTTGCCGTGACCATGACAACAGACAGATGCGCAGTTAGACGCTACAGTTCAAGAATTTATTTACAACTACGGATTTTTTTTCGAGTTTCATACTTAGATTATTATTTATCATGTTATTTTATGACAACATTATGAGAGGAAACTTCAGATCGTGAAACAGATTCACGTCAACGAGAAAAATTAGATTGAAAATAAGTTTTACTCGGGTCTTACAATCAGACAGACATTAGAAACCAGACAGACATCAGAAATCAGACAGACATTAAAAACCAGACATCAGAAACCAGACATACGTCGGAAACCGGACAGGCAACACAGAAGTAATCAAACAGTGAGTTTCGAATCTTGCGGGTTCGAGGTGATTAAGGTCATAATAACCGGAAGATTTTTCATGTAAAACGCCGAGGTAAGCTGATATGTATTGGATCGAGCAAGTCAAGTAATTATCTAGGTTAAATCATCATTGGACTTAAGTATTTTCCACGTAAAAAACGTGTTACGAGCATGATACATCAAAACATCGATCATATACTTGCTAATCAGAATTCATTACAGTTATTATCGTGACATTGTTGCTCGTGATTAACGCTCTTCTATTATTCAAATTATTTCTCAAAAGAGACAATCCATTAATTTGCATATTCAATTAACTATCGTTCACTAACTCATCTCCAAATTATCCAAATATCATTATTTGCACTCACGACTCGCGTTATGCCTATCGCGGGAAACTCAAACGGATAACAAGTCTATTTAGGGATTCGAGATCTAAATTATTTGACGAAACAAGAAATCAAGGACGAATTCAGACAAATACAAGATCAGACAAAGTAATTAAATTCAATGTTTGCAAGAGAGAAAGATCTCTACTTGCCTTAAACTGAATTTGACGGAGATGGCTGAGCAGCACATGCGAAAACCCAAAATCCTATTTCAAACTTGATCAAGTACAAACATAATTGATATTGACATGACGGAAGTTCTAAAATAGCACATGATATAATTTACAAAAATCTAAAGCACGAGAGATTAGAAATTACCTCCCTCAAAAGTGACGGGAGAAGAGATTCCGCGCGGAGACGGAGACTTGGCGGCGAATAGGTTGCGAAAACCCTAAATCGGAGAGGGATTCCATCACTTGAGTCGCGGAGCGGCGCCAGAAAAACACGCATAGAAGGGTTAGGCTATAACAAAGGGGGCAAAATCTGAAAAATAAGTTCTACACAATTATTTGGAGGCAAATAATTCCCAAGAAAATTAGGGAAACTAAAAAGAGAGGGAAAAGAGTGAGTTTCTTACCCAAGGAGAACAAATCCGGGCTCACGGAGGAGAGGGAACCAAACCCTAGGCATTTTCTTGAAATCCATGGCCAAAACAAACGTGAAGTGGTTGCTGGAGGGAGAGGAGGCCCGCTGGAGGAAGAGGAGAGAAAGAGGAGACTGTTGCTGGCCCCCAAGAGGAAGAGGGAAGGGAGCAGTTGGACTCTGGAGGAGCAGTAGGCCGCCAGCCCTAGCATCGGAGGGGGGGGGGGGTCGCAGACCAGAGCAAGGGGAGGAGAAGCCGGAGGAGTCGGCGCCTGGAGCAGGAGGATGCGACGACCTGCATGCGGCTGGCTGGAGACGGGAATGGGGGAGTCGCGGCTTGCGGGCTGCGGAAGAGCGGGATGCAGGAGAAGCGTTGCGGGTTTGCGGGAATAAAAGAACCGGGGGGGGGGGAGGGGCTCGGGTAGGTAGGAATTAGGTTTTTATTATTATTACCAAAATGTCATCCAAGCTACAATATAACAACTCATTCTTTTATAAAATCGGGTTGTTACATTCTCCCCCACTTAGGAAGTTTCGTCCCGAAACGTTTCTGAGAATTCTCTGAATGGGGTCAAGAACAACGAAGATTCACACGATATTTATTCCAACCAGGTTTGCAGATCAAGGCATAAAAGTTAACTAGGAATACAAAGAAACAGATAGTAGAACGAGCGACGGAGACTTATCAAAATCAAGAGAAAAGTTGCAGATACTTGCAACGCGGGTCAGATTCAATTCACATGAGAACTTTCCAGACTTAGCGGGTTCGGACAGATACAAAAGATTGGCTTCAGGAAACACAGGAAAGTCTTCAATTAGCTCAAAATTGAGTGGCAGAATGCGAGAATCCGGGAGCAAAAAGATCTTACACGGAGCGAATATAGAACGTCCACGGGGAAAAGAAGTTAGAGGATGATTGAGTATCGACAGGAGCGAGTCAAACTGGAGTTGGAGAATCACAAGACAACGCTGAAGAAATTCAGCAGAGCATCACTGAAACTTAGAAGCTATCTAGAAGGAGATACAAGATGACCAGACAAGATTGACAGACACGCGAAACAGCAAAAACTATCTACAAATGTCAGGAACTAGCAATTATAGATTTTAACACATTTTCTATTGTCAAGTACATAAATTATATAATAATTACAGCATTTTCATTGGACAACTCTAGACAATAATCATGCAAGTGCAACAATGTGAATATGTGCGATGTCAAGCAGATAGTAAATCCATGTGTGTACAATCATTATTGTTGTTCTTGGCTTAACACTTGTGCAATGATTTATGATATTCATGCAAATGAATGGATACACACGCCATGTTAAGGCCCATATCACTTAACATGTCATGCATATTAGGACTTTAATGTCAGCGCACTTGAAAATATTAAACGCTTATACAATTTAATATTCGCAACGGTGTATATCCTAGTGGAAATTCGTATGCACAAAATGTTAAGTTTGCCCATAACCTCTTAACATTCGTGTGCATACTACTTATGCTTATGAGTGAGTGTATGCGTGTTTCATCCGCGAACAACAAATAATGACAAGCTGAGTGAAACAATGATATATGCTTATATATATTTTTTTTTAAAGTTCAAAATATTTGATAATTACAAAATACTTTATCTTTTAAAACAAATCTGGCTCTGATACCAAGTGTCACGACCCGTCTCGACAGAAGTCAGAGTGCACTTTGAGACGAGTCGTGATGCCACAGGCATGGTCAGAAAGAAAACCATGTCTGCTAAGGGGGATGCAGAGAATACTGAAAATAGTTTAAAAGTAGTTAATTTGGAGAAAAACAATTTGATTTTTTTATGCGGAAGCTTTCAAAATTTTAAATGCATATGTATTTTGTGAAATTCATGTTTTACAGACTACTACTACTACAGTTTTCATGTCATTATGATGCAACAGATAGCAACTGGAGATCAACTATAACGAGCGGTCGACGATCGTCGGTCGACTATAACGAGCGGTTGGTGGTTGGCTATAGCAAGCGATCGTTGATCGACGTTTATCTATGAGGAGTGGTTGGCGATCAACCATCAATTATATTGAGCGGTCGGTGATCAGCTACCAGTTATAATGAGCGGTCATGACATTGCGTGGGGGGGGGGGGGTCCTTGTGCTTGTGCGACCATGAAAGTATCTCCGCCCATGCTTTCCTGCTCTCAGGCGCAGGAGTTCCACAAAACTGTACTATTTATATTATGCTTGGAGGGAGGGGGCTGCAAGTGGCGAGAGTACTGTCTTGCGGTGTCATGCACTCGAGAGTAGGCAAGCATGGAAGGAGGTACTGTCGTGGCCGGGGTAATGTCGCCGCTGCACTGGGGGACCCACGATGTGCTGAACTCACATTCTTCTGAGCGGACACTCCTTGTTGGAACCAACAAAATGCGCATATGGAAGCCTCTATGATATACAATATTTTGTAATTAATTTGTATGAATTAATTGTTTAATATTAATTAATGGCAATGAAATTGTAATCAAAGGATTCAATGATTTGAATGCTAATGTCAGGTGATGGAAACAAAGGTTAATGATTAACTACACTAAAAAAAGTTATTAATTTCACCCTCAGAGAGGAGATGAAATTTTCCATGGATTTTAGCGTGAATTGGCACCTCATCAACAAAATAGGTTAGAATTTGTAAGTAAAGTTCATTGGTCAAAAATTCAAACCCATGTAAGCTAACGTTCAAAGGGCTCCATGAACCGCAACTTCGATAAGGAAGTTGGTGACGGGGGATGTCTTGGCGTTGGCAATGGACGACAGCAGAGGCATCAACCAATCTGGATCTGGATATTTTTGAAGCTTAAAATCGAAGGAGATTGTAAGCAAGATGAGATGCGGCGGAATCTCTGTAGAAATAAGGAAGATGAAGAGGAGGGAGACGAAGAGGAAGACAAGGAGGAATAAAGAAGCCAAAAAACTCACCGGCTGCAAAATCTCCCCTCTTGATCGGCATGGCAAGAAGAGAAGCAGCGTCACACGAAGAAGGCTGCGGGTGCTTCCGTCAAAACCAAGGGCCGGGGTCAAGAATTGGGGAATGACTTGAGTTGAAAACCGCGGCTTTGTGGAATTCCGAAAGCCGTGGCAATTCTTACGAACCGAACGACATAAAAGATTTATTTTTCCGCAAAACCATTTCCACGCGTCCAAAACTGCTGAACCGAACGGTCCCTTAGATTGGAGTGAAATCCATGTTATAGTTTGAACCGGGAAAGGTAATCTTGAATATTGATATTATTAAGAAATTAATAATTCAGATGGTATGAAGGAAATGTTGTTTTCCCATTTTGGACTATCAGTTGATTGATTTGAATCTAAGTGAAATCAGAATTTATCGTATGATCATTTATAAATGAATGATTGTGTTCTAAATCTAAAGAGTTTTTGGAACGTGTGTTAAAATAGCCCATGTAAAGGGCCCATTATTGGGCCCATTTATTGTTTTATCTTCTCTCCTCCTTTAGTCCCACATCTTGTATAGGATTTTCTTCTCTCTTCCTCTTCCTATATATTTGTATTCTCTCCTTGTATTTAAATACACAAGCAATACATACAAGTTTTGAGCTCTCTCAACATGATATCAGAGGGAGGTTTCTGTCTTCTGCGGCCTGTTTCTTTTCTAACCGCAAAGCCCGCCCGGTCTCTTTTCCCTCCTACCCGCTGCTTTCTCTCTTGCGGACTGATAGCCTACCCTCTCCGGTCTTCTGTCTGCCCCTGACTCTGCGGTTTGCACCTTTGCATCCGCTTCTCCTCTCCCTCTCCGTGGTTCCATCCTCGTCAGGCTTCTTATAGCCACCCTCTCTCTGCTTCGTGGGGCCCACCTTTCTTCAAACCGCTGCGGCCTCTCTACTTCTGTCCGCTGCCAGCTCCGCTGCGGCTTCGCCTTCAGACCGCTGCGGCCTTTGCCTTCAGACCGCTGCGGCCTTCGCCTTCAGACCGATGCGGCCTTTCCTTCTGTCCGTTGCCAGTATCTTTCCTAGCCGCTCGAGTTCCTACTCGCGGCCTCTCTTTTCTAGCCGCTCGAGTTCCTAATCGCGGCCTCTCTTCTCTAGCCGCTCGAGTTCCTACTCGCGGCCTTTCTGTCAACCCGCCCGGACTGTTTTTTTCTGACCGCTGTTGGCTTCACCTAGACCGGGGCGGTCTCTCTTTTGTTTCTGCCCTTTGGTCGCGACCTGACTACTCGCTGGTGTCCGGCTTGACCGTGCGGACTGCTTCCTATCCGCACTCTGGTCGTGGTTTTCCTTAGTCTTTCTTGCCGGCGGCTTCTCCTCTATTCGCCGCGGTCTGCCTTATGGGCTCTTCCGGTAACTCTTCTGGCTCGACGGCCAGCCCGCCTGCTGACTGCCCGGCCTGTCCAACTGACTGCGCGGCTTACCCTACAGAACTTCGTGACGAGCTGCGCATCACTACCATTTCTCTTTCTGGCAAGAAAAACTTCATTCCTTGGGTCCATTCAGTTCGACGGGTTCTTCAGGCCAAGGGTCTTCGCCCTCACCTTACTCAGGCTCCACCCACCCCTCCTTCCGATGACTGGCTCCGAAATGATGGCCGAGTTCAGACCTGGATCTTGAATTCTTTGGATGGAGAACCATATCAAATGACTATGTATCATGAGACTGCCAAAGATATGTGGACTGAGCTACACTCCTTATATTCTGGCCGGGACAGCTTCCAGCATCTCTACGACATCCTCACTGACCTCTTTACTCTGGACGCTGGAGGGGCTTCTGATATGTCCTCCTTTGTTGCTCGTGCGAAGACTCTTGCTGAAGCCTGGATCCAGCATCAGCCGTTTACCAATGATGCTCTTGCTCAGCGCGCTCAGAAGGAAGCCGCCTGTACTGCCATTCTTATGGCCCGTCTTCCCCCTCACCTTCAGAGCATTCGTGCTCAGGTCCTGGCGTCCTCTACCACACCATCTTTTTCTGATGTGTGCTCCATGATTCTCCGAGTACCACCTCCTCCAGATACTACGACTCCTCCGGCCCTTCTTCAGCAGGCACCTCCGCTTTTACCCTTCCCTCCTCCTCCTTCTACTCGGGGGGGGGGGGGGGGGGTCGTTCAGGCTCTCGCGGCCGTGGTCGTGGTGGCCGGGGTCGGCCGAAGTGTTCCTTCTGTGGCAAAGACGGTCATCTCGAGGCAACCTGTTACAAGAAAGTTGGCTATCCTCCTCGCCCGGCGGCTTCTGTTGCTACCGATGCTGGTCCTCCTGATCTTGAAAGTGTCCGTCTTCAGCTCCAGCATCTCCAGGGCTTGCTCCATCCCCCCTCTGCCTCTGTTGCCTCCGTCTCCAACACAGGTACCGCTTGTCTCTCCACCGGCTTGGGCTGGATTGTGGATTCTGGCGCTACTCATCACGTTACTCCACATCGCCCTGCCCAGTACCTGAATTCCCCTTATCCACAGTCTATTACTGTGGCCAATGGAGCCACTATTCCCGTCTCCGGCTCGGCAGATCTTCCTCTCACCTCCTCCATCTCCCTTCGCTCGATTCTTCACGTCCCGAGTTCTCCGTTCAATTTACTTTCTGTTGGACGACTTGCTACCGATTTGGATTGTTCTGTTATATTCACTTCCTCTTCTTTTGTTATACAGGATCGGCGGACGCAGACTACCATTGGTAAAGGCCGGCTGCGGAATGGGCTCTACCTTCTCGACGACTCTCCCACCATCCTCTCCTCCATTTCTTCCACAGATTGGCATTGTCGTCTTGGGCATGCTCCTCTACCGGTCCTCCGACGGGCTCTCCCGGATGTCTCTCTTACCCCCTTTCAGTGTGATTCCTGCATCCTCGGCAAGCAGCCTCGTTCATCTTTTTCTTCGCATTGTACTCGGAGCGCTGCTCCTTTTGATTTAGTCCATTCGGATATTTGGGGACCATTTAAAATTTCTAGTATTTCCGGGTTCCGGTATTTTATCACGTTTATTGATGATCACTCTCGCACTACCTGACTATACTTACTTCGTGATCGCTCAGAGCTTCCTAGTGTCTTTCGGGCATTTGTCCTCGAAACCCGTACGCAATTCCACAAGACCATCAAAGTCCTACGCACTGACAATGCTCGTGAGTACACTAGTCCCGAATTTACTGCTTTATGTTCCGAGTTTGAGATTCTACATCAAACTACCTGCGCTTACACGCCGCAACAAAACGGTGTTGCCGAACGCAAGAATCGCCACTTACTCGATGTTGCCCGTTCCCTCATGCTTCAAATGCATGTCCCTAAACCGTATTGGAATTTTGCGGTCTCGATCGCCTGTTTTTTCATCAACCGTCTCCCTTCCTCTATTCTCAACTACGCTACTCCGTTCAGCATCATCTTTCCCTCCGCTACAGCCTTTCCTCTCCCACCTCGTGTGTTTGGTAGCCTATGTTATGTCCACCGTTTGGGGCCTTCATCGGATAAGTTGGATCCCCGGGCCGCCAAGCATATCTTTGTTGGATATTCTCTCACCCAAAACGGGTATGTCTGTTATTCTCCTGCTACACGCAAGATTTCCGTTTCTGCTGATGTCACTTTCCGCAAGGATCAACCATTCTTTTCTGCTCCCTTCCCTGATCATCGCCCACCTACACCTCCATCCATTCCCCGCCCGGTCATTCCTACCACTCCTCCACTGCCTGTCATTCCCTCTACACCGTCTGCCGTTCCCTCCAAACCACCAGTTATCCGTGTCTACACTCGTCGCTCTACCCCTTCCGTTGCCCCTCTGTCGTCGGTCTCTACCATGGATACTCCGCATCCGACTGATCAGGTATCACCTTCCACTGCTCATCCGCTGGCCAACTCCGTCTCTCTTCATCGCCTCTCTCCCCATTTACGCACATTGGCTACTTCTCTCTCTTCGGTTGCTATTCCTAATTTTGTGCAGGAGGCGCTTCAACATCCCGGCTGGCGAGCAGCCATGGAGGAAGAAATGTCTGCTCTCTGGTCTAACCAGACCTGGTCTGTTGTTCCCCTTCCCCCGGGCCAGAAACCAGTTGGGTGCAAATGGGTCTTTGTCATCAAACATGCTGCCGATGAGACAATTGACCGTCTAAAGACCCGTCTTGTGGCTCGCGGTTTCACTCAACAGGAGGGGCTCGATTATGAGGAAACGTTCTCTCCGGTGGCCAAGCTTAATAGTGTTCGTGTCCTCATCTCTGTTGTTGTCCATCGCCGGTGGCCTCTCTTTCAGCTGGATATCAAGAATGCCTTCTTGAATGGGGACCTCCAGGAAACTGTCTACATGCAGCAACCACCCGGGTTTGAGACCACGGGGGAGTCTCAGGTCTGCCATCTTAAAAAGGCTCTATATGGTCTCAAACAATCTCCGCGGGCATGGTTTGAAAAATTCAGCAAGGTCCTCCGTGCGATTGGCTTCACTCGGAGCTCGGCCGACTTCTCGCTTTTTACTCGTCACCACCCAACAGGAACGGTTATTCTGTTAGTTTACGTCGATGATATTATCATTACTGGAGATGACTCTCAAGGGATACATGCAGTCAAAGTCCATCTAAACTCAGTCTTCCAGACCAAGGATTTGAGACCCCTTCGCTATTTTTTGGGCCTTGAGATTGCCAGAAGGCCAGATGGGTTCACTCTCTCTCAACGAAAATATTGTCTTGACCTTCTTCATGATGCGGGTCTGTCTGCCTGCAAGCCCAGTGATACTCCTATGGATGTGAACCACAAACTGTGTGCCCAGACCTCTGACTCCGATCTCCTTCTTCAGAATCCTGAATATTATCGACGTCTTGTTGGAAAACTGATATATCTCACGGTTACCAGACCGGATATCTCCTTTGCTGTTGGTCTTGTCAGCAGATACATGCACTCTCCTCGAAAATCTCATCTTCAAGCAGTGGAACGAATTCTCAGGTATCTGAAAACCGCTCCTGGTCAGGGACTTGTCTACAGGACCTCCTCTTCTGCTCCAACATTGGTGGCATATTCGGATGCCGACTACGCTGGCTCTCTCGATGACCGGCGATCTACGAGTGGTTTTTGCACTTACCTTGGAGGACATCTTGTAACTTGGCGAAGTAAGAAACAAGCGGTCGTTGCTCGCTCTTCAGCTGAGGCAGAGTACCGGGCAATGACATCAGTTGTATCAGAATTAACATGTCTTGAGAGTCTTCTTACTGATCTGGGTGTAAAATTACCATCACCGGCTCTTCTCCTTTGTGATAGTCAAGCCGCCATACACATCGCAAAGAACCCGGTCTTTCACGAAAGGACGAAGCATATTAAGGTCGATTGTCACTTCATCCGGGAAAAGGTTCAAATGAAGAAGCTTGACTTAAAGCATGTCCCAGGATCGGAACAAATTGCAGATGTCTTCACAAAGGCTCTTTCCAAGACATTATTCTATCAGTGCTTGTCCAGGCTTGGCGCATACGATTTGTACGCTCCAGCTTGCGGGGGAGTGTTAAAATAGCCCATGTAAAGGGCCCATTATTGGGCCCATTTATTGTTTTATCTTCTCTCCTCCTTTAGTCCCACATCTTGTATAGGATTTTCTTCTCTCTTCCTCTTCCTATATATTTGTATTCTCTCCTTGTATTTAAATACACAAGCAATACATACAAGTTTTGAGCTCTCTCAACAGTTTGAATCTAAGTGAATGTTGCTCCAAGGATGGGGCATGACTTCGAACGATACAAAGTTGTGTAGTTTGATCGATTGAATGCCATCTTTGAACTAATCTTTTGGTTGGTTGATGAATTCGTGGTTTTATTGAGGCTCATTGGGAAAGAGGTTATGTTATAATTGCTTTCGGATATGGTTGGATTTGTGTATCATTTGTAATGTGAGATGACTATTAGTGTTGGATCTTTTTTAAGTGGCAGTTGCATAGTATCTTGGTCTCAGATACTCACTAGCTGATGCATCAATGCGTTGGCTTAAACAATGCCATCACATTACGTTATAAAATGTGTTGTGAACACATGGATTGCGCTCACTCTGACTGTCCATTTCAGTCCCCTTGGCTCTTGATGAAGGTACTTCACTTTATTCGTCCTCAAAATATCTGTCTGCATCAGCCGTCTTTATTGAAATCTTCAGCTGGTTTTCATGCTATAGAATCTAATGAGATGCGGGCAAAGAGAAGGCGCTCGCTCGAACTGGTGTTCGCGTAAGCACCGCCAAAAGTATTTTTCATTCGGTCTTCGTATCATGTCAATCTGTAATGTAGCGTTCATGCACATGAATATTTCACTAAGACCACAACAATTGTATCTTTCGAAAACCTGTGCCAAGTACATCGTCAAGAACGTGTATATATCAGAAATAGGAAATATGTTCCCCTGAACAATTCACGGGACATCAATATATCTAAACACAGACAGTAAGCTCGCGAAGGGGGAGCCAAGGTAACAATATCCTTTTCATTAACTTGAAAGGTTTTACAAGTATAGCGTCCATATTTACAAAAAAAGGAGACGTGATCACCTTAATTCAAAATTAAATCACTCCAACCCAAAAAATTCAGGAACGTGCTAACAATTATTCTTGAAGCACATTCTTTCCCTTGCCCTTTTTTCTTTTCTTCTCAGGAGGATGCAACCCCTCCGACGGGTTAGATGAGCTTGTTTCAGATGAACTCACAGACACTACAGTCTCCCGGTTGTTCTCTTCCTCCTCATCAATGCTCAAAGAGGGATTCTGGCACCTTTGAACTCTCACTAGAAGGGCCGGGGTCCATCTAGTTCGCGCATCAAGGATTCCAAAAGGCATAACCAGTATTGGTGAATTCTAGTTTGAACCCTTCTCTCTCATTAATGTTCCTAATTGTGGCCTCCCCGGACACTTCACTGTACTTGATAATCTCTTTCTGGATTCTGAGGTTTATATGCATCCTGCAAAACACGAGTAAAGATTACTTCGTGCGAACAAGTGGAGCGCGATCGCGACTAGTTCGAACCACGTTCACCTCAAGCTGCTTCTACAATTTTCAATCTTTTTCTGCTGCTTTTTCAGCTGGTCGAGCGCGTTGTGGTTCCAGCTACTGTGGCTGGGCTGCAGTTTACTGCTGCAGTTCCAGCAGCTGCACCCTGCAATTGCTGGAACTGCAGCCCAGGTGCAGTTGCTATCTTCAAATAAAAAGTAGTGATATGTAAATATAAAAAACATAGTTGATGTAGAATAAAATTGAAAAGTAGAAATACATTTCATTTATAGATGATTTTATTGGTGTTTATAATGTATAAATCTTTTTTTATCTACAAAAAATGAATATACTACCATTCAATCAGAACTCCCCCCCCCCCCCCCCCCCCACACACACACACACACACACACACACACCATTCCATTATTAGTCATCATAGCATATACCCCAAGCCTAAATCTCCTATACCTTGCTACTTTCAAACTTAGCAATTCCTGCACCGTGCGCTGCACACTACTAAATCAACGTAAATTCCTGCAATTCTCTGAAGGGTTACTTCTCAGCGGAACACAACACTCTCAACTACTAGTGCTAAACCTCAAAATGAAGCCTCCTATCCTGCGACTCTTGCATCTCGTGCCTCCACCTCCAACTGAAGCCTGCCGCCGCCACCTGATTTTGACGCGTGATGCCCCACCTGATTCTCGCTAATGCCCTCCTCCTTCGTCTGTTGCTGCCACTTACAATTGTTGTCTGCTGTCTGCAAATCCCTATGCTCTTCTTCTGGTCACCTGGAGTAAACCTTTCATCCGCATGCATTCGAGTTCTGTTATTTTCTCTTTGTTTAACCGGAAAATGCTATTGTTGGAGGAAATAAAATAGCAATGCTTGAAACTATTATTCATTCACTTATGGCAATATATAGGAGTTACAACATGACATATAACACTGATAGGCAGTGTGAGACTAAACCTCAAACACAGAGACACTACAAGACCGACATTGATTCGATAATTCCAACACTCCCTCTCAAGCTGAAGGGGGGACCCTTCAGCTTGGACACAACAAATAACGACAATGGAAGTAGATGATGCGGGACAAAACATCAGGCGAGCCACCGGGGGAAATTCCAAACCGGGGACATAACCACTCACGATGCTGACCCACACACGACGCAGGACCCACACACGACGTGGACTCACTGGAAACTGGTCAACCAACATCACCTACACACATAATATGTGAAAGAGAACGAAAGATGTGGAACAAATTATCAATCAAGTGATTGAGGATAATCAGTCAAGGATAATCAGTCAGGGATAATCCGCATAAAGAGCAGTCCCTCACGACACAGTCCCGCACAACACAGTCCCGCATGACACGGTCCCACGCGACACCACCCGATGAGACTAGAGCACCAACGTGAGCCATGTCCCCAACACACGACCAAATAGAAAGACTATAGGGAGACACAAACGACATAAGCCGGGAGGCCGTGTGGAATAAATGCAAAAAGACGGGAAAGATCATCTGAGTCGTTTCACCCCAACACTTCCCCTCACGTAGATACCACATGCAAGAACGCAAAACTAAGACACATAAAAACGACCAAAAACAACACAAACTTCAGCTTCAGAGAAAGATCAGCGCCCCGGAAGGGGAATCAACAACTGAAATTGGTAGAAATCTATGATGCAGTTGTTGGAGTCGTTCGGAAGCATCAGGAAAATACGAGAAACTGCTGGAAGCGTCGGAAACACCATGGGCAACCGCAGGAAGGCGACTGGAATGGACTGAGGGAAGCTTGCACCTGCTGGAGTTGGACTCTCCATACAGGGAGAGGAGTGGCAGCTCCATAACAGCAGTATAAACAGTTCATAGAGGAGAAGCTTATTGAGAGAAGCAGTCGAGGTTTTTGATGAGAGTTGCAACCGGAAGGGAAGGCATCGATGGTGGGCAACATGAAGCATCATCGTCAACAGACGGGATTGACAAAGTCGTCGGCAGAGGGAGACGTTGTCCAGCACAGAAGCATCATGATAGGAATAGCATAAAAGCGAAAGCCGGTGACGATGAGCAGCGGAGGGGATGACATCGGAATGAGAAGAAGAGGGGTCGCACACCGGGATCTTGCGTCGATGTCGCAGACGGGATCTGGAGGCGGTGATGTCGGCAGGATTTGGCGGCGGTGACGTAGACGACATCTGGCGAAGGTGACACAGGCGGGAGGTGTAGCACTATCGCTCCTGTCGATGAAATCAGAGATCGACTTCGAAGACTGGAGCGGGAGCAGAAGAACTTGACAGGAGCAGAAGGGCAGGATCAGCTCGATGAGAGGGAGGGAGAGGCAGACATCAGAGTTAGGAAGCCACACAAAAAAATTAGGGTTTCAGCTATGATACCATGTCGGAGGAAATAAAATAGCAATGCTTTATACTATTATTCATCCACTTAGGACATTATATAGGAGTTACAACTTGACCTAACACCAATAGGCGGTGTGAGACTAAACCTCAAACACATAAAGACACTACAAGACCGATATTGACTTGATAATTCCAACAACTATAAATGGACTTGGGTTTTAAAATTGATTGCATGATTTGAATGAGTAAAATCTTGATGTCAATTGGTTCTGACCGATAGCTCGAGTGAATGAAAATTGATTGCATTATTTGAATGAGTAAAATTCTGATGTTGTTTGGTTCTAGGGAGAAGCATCAGTTCTACATGAAAACAAATTCTGAAAATAACAACAGGAAGAATTAAAGAAAAAATGGGAGTGCAAATGGCTAAACCAACCAGATGCAAAATAGATGGATGCATTGGTGAAATTATCTAGATTTATTGGGAGCCCTCTTTTTTTTTTATCTTTCAAGCATTGGCCAATGTCATCAAATATTTTTCTAGGAACATAACTTATTTTCTTCCTTGAAAATTTCATTATTGCCAATTGTCTCCAATTGAGCTTTGATATTTTCAATGTCAACAGCATCACGACCATTTGAACTTTCACCCATTTCAGTTTCCTGGTACCCATCAGCCACAGGTGTTGTGAAGACATCTCATGCGGTGTGAGCATTAAATCCCTTTATTTTCATCCCTTCTAGTTCAGCATACCAGAGCTGATATAGTATCAATCCATAGATCAAATTTACAAACGGCTCCCTTATTTCATCATTAACAAGACTGAAAAAGTGTTTAAGTCAAATTTTTTTTGTTTATTTCAATTACACAGATCTCACTGATTGATCGCTCATGATTCAATAGAAGATTAAGGCTCCGTTTGGGGGGGGGGGGGGGCGCTTACTTTCAGCGGTCAGGCGGTTACGACCGCATGTACCGGACCTTAATTTAGGTCCAGTACATGCGGCCGTAACTGCCTGACCGCTGAAAATAAGTCCCTCCAAACAGAGCCTAAGTGACCGTGATATTTTAATTTTGTGAAAGGTATTAACTTACTTTTCCTATGAGTTTGGTTTTGATACTTTTTAATTTTATTTTGAAGTGTTTTGTAATAATGGTAATTGAAACTGAAACCTTCAGAAGTGGGAAGATGTGCTTCAGCTTGTTTTTGTTTTCTTACTCAGGACTTGGTTCCATGTATCCCAGTGACTTTTGTGAAGGAGCAAATTGTAGTATGGAGGGGAAAGGACTATAACAGCAACCTCCACACTAATTCTGAAGAGAGATCCTTTTCTCTGCTACTTAGATCAGAAGATAGCTCGGATAAAAGTGTCGCAGCCATTCCTCCAAATAATTACTCTGAGTTTAGCATCCACTCTCAATACTTTGACGATGACTCAATTAAGTCAAAATCTTAAGTTTTGTAAATTGATCTCAGCATCGAAGAGCATGCAGTCAGTAATCCTTGATGCAGCTCAGAAGGCTAACTACTTGCTTCAGGCTCTCATATTTGACTCAGCTGAGGAATCCATGAGATAAGGTCGCCGCAAATTCTTCGTGTTTCAGTTGCAAACACGACCATTTATGTTGATGTCAGGTACTTGTGTTTTTTGACCTTTTCTTTGTTGAAGTCCATGGTGATGCTATTGTGAAAAAGTAGGCATGATCCATGGGACAAGGATGAGTGGCTAGGGTTATAAACTGAATCAATGTCTATGGGTAATGAAGTTTAATAATTGAGAGATCAAGGGCATATGTGTATGTTAGCTCTTTGTTTATTACAATTTTTTTTAGGAAGTGATGACCCTATGGGCCTTACTGAAAATATTACAAATTTGATCTTTTTGGAGAGTATTTTGATTAATGTTTCGTCTTAAGACATTACATCCTTGAAGGTTTTTTACATCCAACTACTTATCCTTGATATATAATTTATGAAGCACCGATACTTCCCCAATGGTCATGTACTCGTATTGGGAATATTTCCGGTATCGGTATGTACACGATACTCGGCGTATTCACCTGCTACTCTAGTTTGCCGATTCGTTTGAACTTGGAAGATCATTTTGCACATTGTGATAGGAGTTTTTTTTCCCTACGCAAGAGTCTTGATTGTATCTTTTAGAAAAGAAAATATTGCGATTCATGAAAAAATGGGGCATATGTATAGTGTGTTTATATATAAATTAAATTTAATTACGATGTGCTCTTAGTGTACTCGTATCCTTATATGTTTAATTTTGACGTATCCCCACACCAAATACGCATCGTACCTAGTACTTATACCCGTACTGATCTCATACCTTTACCGATGCAGGCCTTGTTGAGTTACTATGAGAGTTCATTCATTTGATAAAAATTATTTTGTTGAAGACACAAGAGTCAGCCACTTCAAAAAAGGACCAAAACATCATTGCAATAATTTTCATAAATTGATCCGAATATTTATTATTTAACATGAGAAATGTTGATCTACAGTGAGAGACTTCCATGGTTGAAGTTTCAAGCTTTTTGGTAAGCATAGCATTGATGTTCCAAAATGGAGAAAAAGTGTATTCATGCAGGAAGATCAAGACAGTGCGAGTGATTACAAATTATCATTTTTGAGTTGAGAGTTTTAATACGGTGATTGATTGGATGTTAAATGAGTTAAATGATCTATTTAATTAAGTAAATATCAAATTACCTCCATGTGTTTTAAGTTTGGTTCAAGTGATAATTTTATTTCCTCTAATAAGAATAAGTTGATTCACTTTGCTGAATTTTACTCATGTTATTTTACTTAATTAAACTTGCAATTAATAGATGGTCAACTAGATGTATTTTTTTGATGTGCGCTTTAATGATTTTTTTTAAAAAAGTAATAAGTGGAAAATATTGTTTTCTATCGGTTGCTACTGTCACTGTGAAAATGATGTTTTCTGATATGAAAGATGATAAAAGAGTCGACTCGACTGAGAAATAAAATATTGGATGAATTGATGAATAATTGTTTGATAGTATATATTGAGAAAGATACTGTAAACAATATTACAAAGGAGGCAATTATTGATCGTGTTCCAAAAAAAGTTGTTTGCTAAATTGGAAGTTTTTTTGAAACATTTTATCACAAATTTTCATTGTGTACTGTTTAATATTACTAGAATATTTATTTTGACAATCACAATGGTCTCCGCTCTCATTTGTTTTTGAATAAAAAACATCATAAATTATTATTATTATGTGGTGCTCAGGTCTTGGATTAAAATCTTAATTCTGCCCCTCGCTGCATAATAGTAGCAGTGACCCTAAACCCTAAAATTATTCAATCTTTCAAATATATTTTTTTTGCTTCTAAAAGATTATTTATTATATCCAAAACAATTAATATTTTTTTTTTTGTTTTTTGCTGTCTATTATGCCGGCAAAATAATAAACCTCAATGTTACAATAAAGAGGCAACTACCCTTTTATTTGACTACAGTTATAGAGAGACACACACACCACACACGCCCCACACAAACATATAATCCTGGAGTCATTACAACCCCAATATTTGATGTTTTGTAGCATACTTAATGATACCGAAATGTGCAAGCATGCATTAATTTCACAACTTCAAGCTTCATTGAAGCCAATGTGTTTATAGAGAGAGAGAGAGAGAGCTGCCATGAAGCCACTGGGTTGAGGGAAGGGAGAGAGAGAATCATTGAAGCCATTGTGGAGAGAGAATTTCCATTTTGGAGGCCATTAACTTGCTCTTTTCCCTTCATCGACCGCACAGCATTAAATGCCAGGTTCAAACTTCGAAGACACGGCCGACTCCATGCTCGTGACTCTATTCCTTCTTCCCTCCACAAATTTACGATCCATCTCTTTCAAATGAAATCCATTAATGAACACACATCATCAATTCTACCCTCACTCTTCAATTCTTTTGAATCTTTCAGACAATGCCGCATGAATCATGTGATCCCCATCAAACATCCCCCCATCCTTCTATATATAACACTATGACCAGACATTCCTTCTCCTTGTCTGTCTCCTTCGCCCATTTATGAAGAGCCACTGCATCACATTCTTCGTTCTTGTTGTCGTCTTCTGTGCCGGCGAATGCCTTCGACCGACCTCTGGTTAGCTTGCTCGCTTAGTTAGGCTTAGCTCGAAATTGAAATTTTCAAATCTAGCTCACCACCTCAATTTGAAATCGAGTCAGTTTCGTGCATGCACGAAACCAATTCGATTTGCTTATGAATTTGGATTCCCTTTAATTTATTCGGCAAAACATATCATAGTATTACTTATTTAATTGAAATGGACGGGCACGGGGCCACGGGTAGAATTATGCGTGCAAGTTGAGTTGGGCAAACTTAAGCGTCGCACGAACAACCTCAAAAAAAACTTGAGCTCGAGTTCGTCGAACTTGTGAGCCAACCTTCATATTCTTATTTATGAGGTCTGAGCAGACTCATGAGTTTTTTTTAATAGTTTTTTATTTTTTTTAATAAATAAAAATGTATGAGCTCCCGAGTGAAGCTCGAGCTTCATATATGTCTCAAGTTAGTATATATGAGCTGGCTCCAGCTCGAGCTAGAAATGACAAGCATGTGTTTGAGTTTGTGCTTGAAAATTTTTCGGAGCTCGCATCAATAGGTTTTTAATTTTTAATTTATAAATAGTATATATTTATATATATACATATATTTACATACATATATGTATGTTTACAAATATGTATGGAGACATATGTATGTATACATACATTTATGCATGCATATGATATATCTCACAAGTACAAAAGCTCGAGTTCCATATATAAGTCTCAAGCTTGAGGTTGTATATATAATCTCTTCGAGCTCCGACTCGAGCTCAAATAACAAGCATGTGCTTTAGCTCGAGCTTGAAAATTATGCAGAGCTCGAGTCGAACTTAACTCATTTGCACCCCCAGGGTCTAGGTAGAACATGCAAATCATGTTATAACTAACTCACCAGCCATGGCTTGAAATTGGATTTGAGCCGTGTTGTTTCGAGTGAAACTGACTCGATCTAATTTAACTCGATTTTGAACTAAGTCTAACAACGAGTAATTTTCAGACGACTTTCGAGTTTTGATTTTTATATGTTCAAAACTATGTTTATATAGATGTTTTGTTGAATTTGAGCGGAAGAACGGATTCGATGATTTGAACCTATGTCACAGGTTCGAGCCTGCCGGATTGCTCGCATGCATGCGGACCTTGCTTTCCCTGCAAAAGGGTGATGGTGAGCTTCGAGTGCTCGGTGGCGGAGTCGTGCCCGATGGTGTACCGGTGCGTTTGCAAGGGAAGATTCTTTCACGTGCCTTCTAATTGAAAGGCCAACTTGGGTTTCCATGTACAATGAAAAGTAGCATGGAGGATACAATTGAAAGGCCAACTTTGATCCATGGTGATGAGATTGCATGCAAGAAAGAGATCAGATGGTAGAGTTTTGAAGTTGTTGTAGGGAGAATCTTGTAAATGATGTATTTGTTGTCTGAAGAGAAAACTTTGTTAGGAGGATTCAATGTTATAAGTTTTTTGAAAAGATTGATTACTACATATCAGAGACTGCATGGGATGACATGCGTCCGTGACAGTGTCATGATGTTATGATACTCTCGTCGCTTGCAGGGCAGTCGTACTGATGGATTGCATTCGTGCGTTTAGGGGGTTGCGAGCGCCGGAAGTGTCATCGCGTCGGGATACTATATATATATATATATATATATATATATATATATATATATATATATATATATATATATATATGTATATTGTGAATTTTCAATGACATAAGATAAATTTGGCTCCAACATGCAACATAAATACAATCAACCAAGCTCTCTATATTCCACCTGTTCGATCAAGCTTTCCCAGGAAAGTGATATGGGAGTAGCTGCTCCCCATCATTGTTATAAATCCCTCCCAGCCGTCCCCATTTGATTATCGTTTCGTGGTCATTCGCTCCGGCCTAAGGAACCGTCTGAAGAACGTCTAGGGATCCGACGTAGGCCTTTTTGGTTAGGCAAAAATTTCTGTACGTGCAACATACCAAGAGGTAGGTGCGCGAATCATTTTTTGGGGCAAAATTATGATTTTTTTTAATAAATAAATTATGAAATATTAATCTATGTATTTTTACGATCATTTTAAGACCTAATATATATATGTTTTGAGAAAAAAATATAGTTATAAATTATTATACTTATTTTACAGCTGTATTTTATTCAGAAATTAGAGTTGTAATCTACAACTGTAAATGACATTTAAAACTGTAAATGACGTTAGAACTGTAATTTTGCATATAAAAAAGGTCCTGCACGTACCTCTTGGTACGTTACAAGTAAAAAAATTCTCTTTTAATTAACCTTAATATATAATACAAATTTTTACATTAAAAAATAAGAAATATGAGAATTGATTATATATGTACTTTACATTAAAATTATTGTTATATGCAAATCACATATGCTTACTAACTACTCAAAATAAACATGGTTCTCTCTCTCTCTCTCTCTTGCTCGCTCTCTCTCCATCTCTGTTTTTTCTATCTCCCTTGTCTCTTCACGCTCCCCCTCTGGGGAACTCTCCCTCATATTTTGGGGGAGTTAAAATTCGGTTGATTTTGTTTACTTATTTTAGATATTAGTGAGGGGTTTCACTAATATTGATTTTTGTATGAACTTTAGCTATTAAATATTGATTTTTGTAATCCATAGGGGGGGGGGGGGGCTTCAAAGATAACCTCATTCAACATGCCTAAACTCTCACATCGGTGAGAGATGCATGGGCTTTGGGGGAGAGAGGTGTGGACTATGCAGGCTGTCCAACTGCCGCTCGACTTCTCAGACGAGAACGTATGGGGAAGTAAGCATTGGCATCTCCAAAAATATCAATGCAGACAAGAATGGAGAGCAAGTGATGAGCAGATAAGAAGGAAGCCCTGTCCAGATGAGCAAGCGACTTCTTGTCGGACCACGGAGGCATCATTTGTGGCTAAGATGATTTTTTAAAAAATTATGTTGATGATTTGCTAGCAACAAAAATATTTGCTAATAGAAACTTGCAAAAAGAGTAATTTTGCTAATAATCGATATTTGCTAATAGTATAACAACACCCTACATCAATTATATTTAATACAACTAAATTGAATTTTACTTTTAGCAACAACAAATTTGACTCTCATTAATGGCAGGGGTGGACCCATGCCTAGACACACTCGGGCACGTTGTTTTCCTCGGACTGAGATCGGAAAAAAAAATCTCGTTGTTTTAACAAAAAATAGTTTAATGATTTTAATGATTAGTTAGAATACAACGTCGAGAAAGATGCATCATTTTGTGTAACATGTGAAATGTTGATCTACAATGGGAAGGTTTCATGAAGGAAGTTTCAACCTTTTTTGATAAAAATGACATCGATGTTTCAAACATGGAGAAAAATTTTATTCAAGCAGGAAGATCAAGACGTAATACGAGAGATATTACAAATTATCATCATTTTTGAGTTGAGATCTTCAATACCATGATTGATTGACGGTTAAACGAGTTAAGTGATTGATTTAATAAAGTAAATGTTGAATTACTTCTCTGTGTTTCATGTCTTGATCCAAACGATAATTTCATTTCTTTTGATAAATATAATTGATTCATCTTGCAGAATATTATCCATGTGATTTTACTCAATTAGACTTGCAGTTGCTAGATGGTCAGCTGGATATATATATTTTTGATGTCCATTCTAATGAGAAATTCTCACAAGTTAATGACATAAGTGGACTTACTGCAAAATTAGTGGAGCTGAAAAAATATGATCATTACCAGTTAGTGTATCGACTTTTAAAATTGGCTCGTCTTCTGTAGATCGCAACTTCTACTGCGAAAAGGATGTTCTTGGCTATGAGGATTATAAAAAAGTCGTCCGAGGAATAGAATGAAGGATGATTGGATGAATGATTGTCTGATAGAATATATTGAGAAAGATGTTGCAGACAACATTACCAATGAAGAAATTATTCAGCGTTTTTAGAATGTGACCGAGAAAAGTGGTTAGCTCTTTTTTGAACAATTTAATATAAAAAATTTCATTATGTAATGTTTAGCTCTACTATTATCTATTTTGGTTAGTTCCAAATATTTCGTTCATGTAATGTTCAAATTTCTCATTTATGCATTGTTCCAATTTTTGGTCATTTATTGATTTTCATTTTTCTTTGTCAATTGCAATATTTTCTTTGATTTTTGAATAAAACGTTATCATAAATTAAATAAATATTATTTATATGGTGCCCGGATCAGATTAAAATCCTAGTTCTGCCACTATGGTATACTAATGGCATGTGCTCTCTGGTGCTCAATTTGCCACACTATAGTACATGATTGTTGCTCGTTATTCCTCAATATTTGTAGCAGAAGAACTAAACTTCATTATCACGAGTGAGGCCATGAAACCCGTGGGAAGTGGGACAACTATCTAAATGTAAAGATGCAACTAAGGCTTCGTTTGGGGGAACTTATTTTCATCGGTCAAGCGGTTACGATAGCATGAACCAGATCTTAATTAACCAAGCCTAAACTTTTTACCATGACGTGCGGCCAAAAATATAGTTCTGCTTGGATCAGTCCACTTTGAATTTTGTCTGATGTTGACATTCTTGATGAAGCCCGAGAAGGCCATGATGCTGATCTGAGGATATGCACCATGCAGTGAGAAACACGATCGTGTCGTTTGGTTAAGCTTTTCAGCTGTTGTGCAGTTGGGACGCACCGTCATTTTGATAATAAGCGTTGTTTTGTTCCACTTATTTCCAAATCATTGTTTATGAATAGCCGTTGTTTTCTTAACCTCCTCATCCACTACTTATACCTGTGGTGAATCACAAAAGTCGCTCCTTCCCGAAACCCTACAGATATTGCGAGGCAAAATTTTGTGTACATGTCGTGTACCATGCTTATGGTCCCTAAATAAATACCCCCTTCCATACATAATTACAGAAATACCTCTCCCCTAATTTTTTGTTTTTGCGCTCCTTTTGATTTCGCGACCTAGCCGCCCTCTGAAGGCCGTAAACGTCGCCTTTTTGCGATTCGATCATGATCGCCTTTCCGCCAATGTTGAAAAACACGGAAATGTATCCCGATGTCCACACTGCTCCTATATTAGACGACGAAAACGATGCTTATGACCTTGCAGACCATTGTTCCTCTTCAGTATTAGTTTCCAACGCAGGCTCCAGCACAGGCGGTAGTTTGCCGACTGTAAATCCAAGTTTATGTCGGCCATTTTTGATGTTTTCTACCGATTACATAACTCAATCTTCTAATCTATGTATATTTATGTGTCCAGGTGATTTGAACAAGCCTCATAATGGCCAAATAAGTGATTCCAAGATATCTTCCCAAACAATTGTAATTGTTTTTCTCCTTCTAATTTTTCTCTTCTTCATATATGACCTAGATTGCATTTCAGTGATCTTTCTGTGGTTTAATTATTGTTAGATCTGAAATATCTTCGCAGCAAATGTAAATTTCGAATGTAAAAAGTAAGTTTTTTTTAACTATAAGTATGTCAAAATTTGGACTGTAAAAAGAACTGTCTTTTGAAATATAATTGAAAGAACAAAGTTTATTTTAACTTTAATTAAAAAAAGAAAGCTAGACTGTAAATTTGAAAGAACAAAATGAGGTTTTTTTTTGAATTGTAAGTATCTCAAATTTTGGACTGTAAAAAGAACTGCCTTTTTAACTGTAATTGAAAAAACAAAGTTGATTTTAACTTTAATTAAAAGAAAAAAGCTGTACTGTAAATTTGGACTATAACAAATAAGTTTTTTTGAACTATAAGTATCTCAAAATTTGGACGGTAAAAACAACTGTCTTTTGAACTATAATTGAAAGAACAAAGTTGATTTTAACTTTGATTGAAAGAAGATAGCTGGACTGTAAAAAGTAGGTTTTTTGAACTGTATCTCAAAATTTGGAATGTAAAAAGAACTGTCTTTTGAACTGTAATTGAAAGAACAAAGTTAATTTTAACTATAATTGAAGGAAGAAAGATGGACTGTAAATTTGGAAGAACAAAATGAGATTTTTTTTGAATTGTAAGTATCTCAAATTTCGAACTGTAAAAAGAACTGTCTTTTGAACTGTAATTGAAAGAACAAAGTTGATTTTAACTTTAATTGAAAGAAGAAAGCTGTATTGTAAATTTGGACTGTAAAAAGTAAGTTTTTTTGAACTGTAAGTATCTCACAATTTGGACTGTAAAAAGAACTGTCTTTTGAACTGTAATTGAAAGAACAAAGTTGATTTTAACTTTAATTGAAATAAGAAAACTGGAATGTAAATTTGGAAGAATAAAAGGAGGTGTTTTTGAATAGTAAGTATCTCAAATTTTGGACTGTAAAAAGAACTATCTTTTGAACTGTAATTGAAAAAAATTTATTTTAACTTTAATTGAAAGAAAAAAGCTGGACTGTAAATTTGGACTGTAAAAAGTAAGTTTTTTTGAACTGTAAGTATCTCAAATTTTGGACTGTGAAAAGAACTATTTTTTGAAGTGTAATTGAAAGAACAAAGTGACTATGCTTAGGTAGGGTCTACTGAATGTTCAAATGGTAAATTTTGTCATTATTTGTAAATTAAAAGGACAAAGTGAACTCTAAATTTTGTAATTGAAAGAATTGTCTTTTGACTGTTATTACTTAATGTTTTGAGCTGTTTTTAGACTGTTATTATATGTAAATGTGATGATTTGTATATTTATAACAATATGACTTGTATATTGTTATATTTGAACCGTTAATTTGTACTGTAATTATCTAATTTTTTTGAACTGTAATTGAAATAGCAAAGTTGATTTTAACTTTAATTGAAAGAAAAAAAACTGGACTGTAAAAAGTACCATTAATTTGAACTGTAATTAACAATAAGTAATTCCATATTATAGACCATCATTTTTGTTTCACTCTGGATTTTTTGAACTGTAATTATTTCATTTTTTGAAACTGTAAATTTCTTTGTCATTATATGTATTTTTAGAACTCAAAAAATAAATGTATTTGAAACATTAGGTTATAACTGACAAAAATTTTATTTTTTCTTAAGATTCATGTTGTGTTCCATTTTGTGCATTCAGAAGAAGAGGCTTACATAATGTACTGTGAATATGCAAACCGAATAGGATTTAGTGTGCGAAAGCAACACATTACTTATTGGACTCATACATAAACTATCAAAGTTAGAGGATATAGTTGTTCCAAACCAGGAAGCAAACGCGTAAAGCCATCCCCAAAGAAGTACCATAAATTAGATACCCGAACGGGTTGTCTTGCTTGTATCAATTTAAAAATACAGGGTAGTTTTCTTAAAAATATGACTGGTATTTAAAAATACAGGGTAGTTTTCTTAAAAATATGACTGGTGCAGGGATTAAACATGTTGACGCATACAATTTTATGTCGGATGAGCCAGGAGGACCTGAAAATATTGGTTTTTCCAAGACAGATGTCTTCAACTACATACAACGTGAAAGAGCAACTTTAATTGAAAGTAGAGATGCAACTAGTTTGCTTGATATATTACAAGAGAAACAGTCGAATGATAACATGTTCTCGTACTATGTTCAGACAGATGAGCTAACGCGTTTAACGAGTTTCTTTTGGATGGACTGCAAGAGCAAACTCGATTACGATTGTTTTGGTGACGTTTTGATATTTGATATAACGTATTGTTTGAACAAGTATAATCTTGCATGTGCACCTTTCATCGCCATCAACCATCATTGGCAGAACATTTCCTTAGGAGGGGCTTTCATTGCTGAAGAAACAATTGAGTGGTTTAGTTGGGTTTTTGAGTCCTTATTGAAGTGTGTTGGTGGCAAGGAACCAATAACTATTTTTACAGATCAAGACCAAGCTATGTCTGCTGCTATTGACCAAATATTCACGAGAATTAGACATCGATTGTTTCAATGACACATCTGCAAAAAAGCCCCTTCTAAGGTTCCTAGCTTCAACCATAATAGTGACATTCATGAATTTTTTTATAGATGCATGTCGAAGTGTGATGGCGAAACTGAATTTGACATAAATTGGTATGAGATGATAATGAAAAGAAATTTACAAGATAATAGATGGTTGAATGATTTGCAGAATGTCAAGAGGAAGTGGTCTACGACTTTTAACAAGGATGTGCTTGACCTTGGTATCTTATCAACCCAAAAAAGTGAATCCGCTAATAATTGTTTGCATGGGTATTCCAAGGCTACTAGTAATTTAGTTGAATGTTTTCTTGGCATAGAAATGCTTGTTTTATCTTGGCGTAGAGGTGAGCGTGAGGAGGATTTCAAAAACAAGCACGGAGCGGTTACCTTGAGTTACAAGACATCTGTCTTACTAAAGCAAGCCTTGAAATTATACACTAGAAAAAATATACGGGTTTTTTGAGAAGACATACACGGAGGGAGCACTGAGATCCAGCATTGTGGACAAAACGCGATATGATGAGGAACACATGTTATTTATGACAACAAACTGTGATGGTTCTGAGGATGAGAAGAGATGGTTTGTAAATTGCAACTCAACCACTTATGATTCAAATTGCTCATGTAGAAGATTTCAAACAAAAGGTCTATTATGTCGACACATATTAAGAGCCTATAATTGGAGGAATGTGAAACAAATGAAGGAAGTGGTGTTTTTGAAAGTTGTCTTTTGCTTATAAATGTTTTCACATTTTGTTCCTTGATTATGTGTTGAGTCTCATATTTGGTTTGGGAAGATGCACTTAGTCCTGAACTATAGAACTCTGAGTTTATACCATCACGTAATCTTTTGCTCTGCTCACAATCGATGTAATCGAAGAGGAACATTAATTACCAAGTTAAGATTGTCATATCGATTAAAGTACAATGTAGTTCTATAAATGTTGATAAGGGATTATCATTTATTCATATGAATATGTATATATGTTTTATATATATTGAGTTTGATCTATTCCATGTTGTAACATTATTTGGATTGTGTTGAGTGTCATTCACAACGTGTCTTATGATTTGTAGATTTGAGATGTGTAGATTTGGCGCTTTGGTGTGAGCAATGTGACTGCGGTTGAAGACTATCTTTTGATGGTGATAAATATCGCGATTCGTTGCTCATACCTATGCGTGTGTAACCTACACTAGATAATATCTGTGTCCCTCAAATTTATTTGAGTTATGATATTAACGGGCCCCTTGGTAAAGCGAGTTTGTATAGCATGCAATATAACTGATGTAGTTATAAATACACGTCGCTTATGTGACCGGGAAAAAAATTAAATATAGTGCGAAAATGACACGTTCCTAGTTTGCACAATATTCATGATATCATGTGACAAAGAAAAAGGCACAGGTCATCAAAACGCGTTACCTAGTTACCATGTTATTGAGGCGATTATAATGCAGTGACAAAGCCTCTTGTAGTCCATAATATAGGTTGTTATATTATCGCCTTGACGACATAGTTCCTCTGTAAGGTCGCACCAATTGAACGGGAACAGTTTCAGTTCGTCTTACTTGGATATTTATTTCCTAGAATATTTAATCTAAATACTTTAGTAAGTGCGAACGCATTATGTCGTGTCTCGACATGCTTAGACAAGTTTTTCTGTGCGACTATTAAAAGAGGAAATTATGACGAGGCGAGTCGTCATAATTGTTTTGGTAGAGGAGCACAATTTTATAAGAGGTATTTGTGTTATATATATATATATATATATATATATATATATATATATATATATATATATATACCATATTATAAAGAAATACTGAGGTCTGCAAATAGCATGAGTTCGAAATTGGAAGAAAAATAGGTGACCATCGGATTTCAGAGTTTTGATCATGAACCGTTGGATCAAACCAACCCTCTCTCTTCACATTTTACTAGGGGTCTTAAACCTACTACTAGGGGATCTTAAAGCTAGATAGATAACATAAAAAAGGCCCACTAAAAGCTCAGATTTAAAACAGCCCGCAAACCCACCTGTTCATAGAATTAAATATAAGCCTGGCAGCCCACAAGCCCACAAGCCCGCCTAATTTCAAACATTCATTATGGAGCTTCAAACCTACCGGCAGTGTGAGACTAAACCAAACACAAATTAAAAAAAAACAAGGGACGCGACTTTTTGGGGGGTCAAGATGGTCTCAAAACGAAAAGTGATCAACATGAAAGTTGTAGATCTCGGCAAGACGAACAACTTTCATGTTAATCACTGTTTGATTTGGAGCCGTATTGGCTTCCGATTTGGTCCTCGAAATTGGGGGCGGCGAGAGTGCTACAGTTCAGCCTCTCGCCGCACCCGATTTCGAGGCCCAAATCGGAAGCCAAGACGACTCCAAATCAAAAGATGATCAACATGAAAGTTGTTCGTCTCGCCGAGATCTAAAACTTTCATGATGATCAATTTATGATTTGGAGCTGTCTTGGCTTCCGATTTGGGCCTCGAATTCGGGGGCGGCGAGAGTGCTACAGTACAACCTCTCACCGCACCCGATTTCGAGGCCCAAATAGGAAGCCAAGACGGCTCCAAATCAAAAGGTGATCAACATGAAAGTTGTTCATCTCGCAGAGTTCTACAACTTTCATGTTGATCAATTTGTGATTTAGAGCCGTCTTGGCGTCCGATTTGGGCCTCGAAATCGGGGGCGGCGAGAGTGCTACAATACAGCCTCTCGCCGCCCCCAATTTCGAGGCCCAAATCGGAAGCCAAGACGACTACAAATCAAAAAGTGATCAACATAAACGTTGTTAGTCTCGCCGAGGTCTACAACTTTCATGTTTATCGCTTTTCGTTTTGAGATCATCTTGACCCCCAAAGTGGTTGGGCCGGGCGGGCTGGGGCAGGCTTCGAGCGGGTGGGCGGGCGAAGCCCGCCGTCGCAGGCCGGGTACTGTGGCGCGTGGCCATCGGGCCGGAGACCCATGCCTGTCGCTCGTATATATATATATATATGTATATATATATGTATATATATATGTATATATATGTATGTATATGTATATATATGTATATATATGTATATATATATATGTATATACTAGCATCTTCGAACGGGCTCCGCCCGTTCTCGATGCGTCACTGCGGGCTTCGCCCGTTCTCGATGCGTCGCTGCGGGCTTCGCCCGTTCTCGAGCGGGCTTCGCCCGCAATCAAGCGGGCTTCGCCCGCAATCAAGCGGGCTTCGCCCGCAATCAAGCGGGCTTCAAGCGGGCTTCGCCCGCAATCAAGCGGGCTTCGCCCGCAATCAAGCGGGCTTCGCCCGCAATCAAGCGGGCTTCGCCCGCAATCAAGCGGGCTTCGCCCGCAATCAAGCGGGCTTCGCCCGCAATCAAGCGGGCTTCGCCCGCAATCAAGCGGGCTTCGCCCGCAATCAAGCGGGCTTCGCCCGCAATCAAGCGGGCTTCGCCCGCAATCAAGCGGGCTTCGCCCGCAATCAAGCGGGCTTCGCCCGCAATCAAGCGGGCTTCGCCCGCAATCAAGCGGGCTTCGCCCGCAATCAAGCGGGCTTCGCCCGCAATCAAGCGGGCTTCGCCCGCAATCAAGCGGGCTTCGCCCGCAATCAAGCGGGCTTCGCCCGCAATCAAGCGGGCTTCGCCCGCAATCAAGCGGGCTTCGCCCGCAATCAAGCGGGCTTCGCCCGCAATCAAGCGGGCTTCGCCCGCAATCAAGCGGGCTTCGCCCGCAATCAAGCGGGCTTCGCCCGCAATCAAGCGGGCTTCGCCCGCAATCAAGCGGGCTTCGCCCGCAATCAAGCGGGCTTCGCCCGCAATCAAGCGGGCTTCGCCCGCAATCAAGCGGGCTTCGCCCGCAATCAAGCGGGCTTCGCCCGCAATCAAGCGGGCTTCGCCCGCAATCAAGCGGGCTTCGCCCGCAATCAAGCGGGCTTCGCCCGCAATCAAGCGGGCTTCGCCCGCAATCAAGCGGGCTTCGCCCGCAATCAAGCGGGCTTCGCCCGCAATCAAGCGGGCTTCGCCCGCAATCAAGCGGGCTTCGCCCGCAATCAAGCGGGCTTCGCCCGCAATCAAGCGGGCTTCGCCCGCAATCAAGCGGGCTTCGCCCGCAATCAAGCGGGCTTCGCCCGCAATCAAGCGGGCTTCGCCCGCAATCAAGCGGGCTTCGCCCGCAATCAAGCGGGCTTCGCCCGCAATCAAGCGGGCTTCGCCCGCAATCAAGCGGGCTTCGCCCGCAATCAAGCGGGCTTCGCCCGCAATCAAGCGGGCTTCGCCCGCAATCAAGCGGGCTTCGCCCGCAATCAAGCGGGCTTCGCCCGCAATCAAGCGGGCTTCGCCCGCAATCAAGCGGGCTTCGCCCGCAATCAAGCGGGCTTCGCCCGCAATCAAGCGGGCTTCGCCCGCAATCAAGCGGGCTTCGCCCGCAATCAAGCGGGCTTCGCCCGCAATCAAGCGGGCTTCGCCCGCAATCAAGCGGGCTTCGCCCGCAATCAAGCGGGCTTCGCCCGCAATCAAGCGGGCTTCGCCCGCAATCAAGCGGGCTTCGCCCGCAATCAAGCGGGCTTCGCCCGCAATCAAGCGGGCTTCGCCCGCAATCAAGCGGGCTTCGCCCGCAATCAAGCGGGCTTCGCCCGCAATCAAGCGGGCTTCGCCCGCAATCAAGCGGGCTTCGCCCGCAATCAAGCGGGCTTCGCCCGCAATCAAGCGGGCTTCGCCCGCAATCAAGCGGGCTTCGCCCGCAATCAAGCGGGCTTCGCCCGCAATCAAGCGGGCTTCGCCCGCAATCAAGCGGGCTTCGCCCGCAATCAAGCGGGCTTCGCCCGCAATCAAGCGGGCTTCGCCCGCAATCAAGCGGGCTTCGCCCGCAATCAAGCGGGCTTCGCCCGCAATCAAGCGGGCTTCGCCCGCAATCAAGCGGGCTTCGCCCGCAATCAAGCGGGCTTCGCCCGCAATCAAGCGGGCTTCGCCCGCAATCAAGCGGGCTTCGCCCGCAATCAAGCGGGCTTCGCCCGCAATCAAGCGGGCTTCGCCCGCAATCAAGCGGGCTTCGCCCGCAATCAAGCGGGCTTCGCCCGCAATCAAGCGGGCTTCGCCCGCAATCAAGCGGGCTTCGCCCGCAATCAAGCGGGCTTCGCCCGCAATCAAGCGGGCTTCGCCCGCAATCAAGCGGGCTTCGCCCGCAATCAAGCGGGCTTCGCCCGCAATCAAGCGGGCTTCGCCCGCAATCAAGCGGGCTTCGCCCGCAATCAAGCGGGCTTCGCCCGCAATCAAGCGGGCTTCGCCCGCAATCAAGCGGGCTTCGCCCGCAATCAAGCGGGCTTCGCCCGCAATCAAGCGGGCTTCGCCCGCAATCAAGCGGGCTTCGCCCGCAATCAAGCGGGCTTCGCCCGCAATCAAGCGGGCTTCGCCCGCAATCAAGCGGGCTTCGCCCGCAATCAAGCGGGCTTCGCCCGCAATCAAGCGGGCTTCGCCCGCAATCAAGCGGGCTTCGCCCGCAATCAAGCGGGCTTCGCCCGCAATCAAGCGGGCTTCGCCCGCAATTACAGGCGGGCTTCGCCCGCCCCCCGGAGGGCTTAAAGTTATTTAAAAGCATTTTAATAACTATATTAATTATAAAAACATATTAATTATTAAAATAATTATTAAATAAAAAAAAGAAAAAAATACCCCTCCCGCATCCCCCCACGGCCTCACCCAGCCGCCGACGGCCTGCCCGCCACCCACCGGCGGGTTCGCCGCCCTCCGGCGAACCTATCGGGGGTTGTCCGGCGGCGAGCGGGCTGGGCCACCGCCGGCGGTGGCCCTGCCCGTGAGCTACAAACTGGAGCTCACGGTCAGGGCCACCGCCGGCGGTGGCCCTGCCCGCTCGCCGCGGGACAACCCCCGGCGGGTTCGCCGGAGGGCGGCGAACCCGCCGGTGGGCGGCGGGCAGGCCGCCGGCGGCTCCGACGGCGGCAGCTCGATGAGACCATGGGGGCGGGATGCAGGAGGGAGCAGTATCGGGGGTGAAACGGAAATGAACAGTGCATTTCTTTATGAGTTGGATAATGGCAGGCCAGCATCTCTAAATCCAACGGCCAGAAACAATTGTTTGGAGATCAGACGGTCCAGATGCGTTTCATGGTGTGATCCAAATATGGCTATTGTATTATATAATAAAGATATATGTATATATATATATATAAATATATATGAGTAAGATTTATATATAAATATATATAAAGTTATTCGATATATATAAATACAAAAACAGTTGAGTGGGAGAAAGAGGTTTTTCACGGGCTAGGGTCTTTCCCGATCTCCTCCACCTGACGGCGCCGGATCTGCGCTCGGGGTTGCTCGCGCTGAAGTGCTGTCGCGCCGCCTCTGTCCTCCTCACCGGTGAGAGCTCTTATTGTTAGCCCCTCCTTATCGTCGCTGGTCGGCCTCTTGGAGCTCGCCGACGGTTGGAGGAGGAGGAGCACCGTGCGCTTCATGGTCGGTGCTCGTTTTTAAGATCTCCAGTAAAGGCAAGTGATTTTCCTTGAGGATTTCTTCCTCTAGCCGGACCAGTCTAGCCCAAGTTTTTCCCCTTCCTCTCCCGGTGACTAGTGTGGTTCGGCCACTAGGAGTCCCTGACACACTTGGAGGAGAACGTCTAGGCTTTGTGTCTTTATTCCCCGTCAACAGAATATAGATTCCTCACTGTTCGGGTTTAAGGTGAACCGAGAGGCGAAAGGGATTGCTTTCTCCTTCGTGGTGGATTCGTTGTCGTCTTCACCCACACATTCGTCACTTCACCTAGAGATATAATCTCTAGAGGTAACATATCCTAACCTTATGTGATCGATTGGTTGTGAGATTTGTTTTTAAAAATCTTTTGCGCTCCGCTCCGCTCCATTGCCAAAAGACAACCGCGATCCTTTCAGTGGTATCAGAGCCAGGTTATAGGGTTTTTCTCTTGGCAATGAGGTTGGATTTTTGTGTGTGGCTTTTGCCTCTTTAGGTTCATGTGGAGATCACTATTGATTGTGGTTTGTTTGGCTACAAGAGTGATCTAGATGAATCGGTTGGCGTAGGCGGCTTGGACCGTCCATTTCCTTTTGTGTTGCAGAGTTGTTCTTCGCTCCTCTTTTTTTTTATTTTATTCTTTCGTCTCTGGAATGTATTGCTTGTGATGCATGTAATATTTAGAATGTCATGAGTTAGGTTTTATTTTTGATTCCTTCGTTGTTTAGAGGAATTAGAGATTATGAATTGAAACAAAAATTTAAGATGTTTTTTTCCTTCTCATATTATCCAATTAAGCTAGTAATCTTGGATAATCATGAGTGTGACTCCAATTACTAGATGTGGTGGAACCGGTGTGAACTTGATATTAGGCCGCAGGTGAGTACGTTTTGTGTGAGGCACATCCTACTCATGTTGGGGGAATATCTTTGTCACATTGGTTGCCCAATAATATGAGTTTTCTTAATCAAATTTTCAAGATCTAGGCTTGAATTTTTGGGAAAGTGCTTTTGGTTATTCTCAAGAATCATAAGGTTTAAGTTTTTTTGCTTAAAAGGTTATGATTGGTGACTAATACCTACTTGCACAAACCAAATGGATGAGTCCTTTTGTTTGGATAAGATCTTGTGTGGCAATTTTTTATATTGCAAAATTTTTTTTATGGTCTTGTCTTTACTCTTTTCTTAATTTTATTTAGAGAGCTATGTCTACCCTTTCCAATTTCCTGCGTTCCATGATTGATAAGAGCCCGCTTGCTAACGACGGGTCAAACTATTCTGATTGGATCCTCAAGTTGAACATCGTGTTGCGTTTGGAAAATCTCCAACAAATTCTGGATGGCAGTTGCCCAGAAGAGAAGGAGAAAGGCAAACCACCTGATATTGAAAAGGAGGAACAAAAGAAATGGAATGACCAACAGCGTGTTGTTCAAACACTGATCTGGGCCATCATTGGCGATCAGTTGCATAGGAAATTCCTTGATACTCCTGCAAAATAAATAATGACACAACTGGAGAAGATGTTCACCGATAGTGCTCGAAAAGAGTGCTATAAGACCACCATAACACTCACAAGGTGCAAGATGATGGAGGGTGAATCTGTCTCGGTGCACTTTCTTAAGGTGCAGGGCTACTTGGAGAAATTGGAGAAATTGAATTCTCCGCTTCCTGAAGACATTGCTGAGGATATCATTTTGGGGTCTCTTCCTTACTCCTTCAAGGATTTCATAATGCATTATCATATGCGTGAAAGGAAGATGACCATAAATGAGCTCCATAATGCCCTCAAAACAGCTGAGGTGGACATGGGCAAGACAAAGGCAAATCCTGTCTTGGCCATTGCGTCAAATAGCAAGAAGCCCCTTAAGAATAAAGGCAAAGCTGCAGTCAAGACTGCACGTAGAAATTCCTCGTTCAAAGGTAATATGGGAGGAGCTCATGTGAGCAACTCCAAAGGAAGCAAAGTGAAGAACTCTCCGACGTCTGTCACCGAATGCTTCCATTGTCATGAGAAAGGACACTACAAGATGAATTGTCCCAAGTATAAGCGTGATTTGGATGAAGGCAAGATTGAACGCAAGCGTCCCAAAGGTATATGTGTTATTGAATTAAATTTAAACTTGACCACTACTATCCTTGATTGGGAAATAGATACCGGATCATGTGCTCACTTAGTTTCTAATGTGCACTCACTAAAGGATAGAAGATTGCTCTCCAAGGGAGAAGTTGTGCTGAAGGTTGGAAATGGTGCAAGGATATCTGCAGCTTCTGTGGGCACCCTAGACCTTCAATTACCTAGTGGTTTATGTTTAACTTTAAAAGATGTTTATCATGTCCCTTCTGTATTTCGAAACATTATTTCTGTATCATGTTTGGATGCAGAAGGTTTTTGTTTTGTGATAAGTAATTCACAAATGATGATTAAGAAGGATGGTATATTTTATGCAAATGCTTTTATTTCAAATGGTTTGTATTTGCTAAATATAGTTGAAGATAAACCTGTATTGAATATCAATAACAAGAGACTCAAGATATCTCACATAAATGAGACACTCTTATGACACCATTGTCTTGGTCACATAAGCGAGAAACGCATAAGGAAATTACATCAGGCTAATATTTTGGATTCTTTTGACCTTGATGCAATTGGAACATGCGAATCTTATTTATCCGGTAAAATGACCAAGACACCTTTCAACAAGGTGCAAGAGCGAGCAACTTGTTGGAATTTATACACTCCGATGTATGCGGTCCAATGAGTACAAGTGCGAGAGATGGTTATAGGTACTTCATTACCTTCACAGATGATCATAGCCGTTATGACTATGTTTACCTTATGAAGCACAAAAGTGAATCTCTTAAGAAATTCAAGGAATTCAAAAACGAAGTAGAGAACCAACTTGATAAGAAAATTAAAATCTTGAGAACAGATCATGGTGGTGAGTACTTGAGCAATATGTTCACTACTTACCTAAAGCATTGTGGTATAGTACCACAACTTACTCCTCCTGGCACCCCGCAGTGGAATGGTGTCTCCGAAAGGAGAAACCGAACCCTGCTAGACATGGTTCGTTCCATGATATGCCAAACTGATCTTCCTTTATATTTCTGGGGACATGCGTTATTAACTGCGGCTTACACTCTGAATCTTGTCCCAACAAAATCTGTTGATAAAACTCCTCATGATATGTCGGTTGGCAAGCCACCCAACATATCTTTCCTCAAAATTTAGGGTTGTGAGGCATATGTTAAACGTATGCTATCGTCAAAATTAGAACCCAAAGCGGACAAATGTTTCTTCATTGGATACCCAAGAGAAACAAAAGGGTATAATTTTTGGCACAAGTCGACGAATACCATATTCGTAAAGAAGGGTGCAACGTTCTTAGAGAAAGAGTTTCTCGAAAGAATTGAAGGCGGTGACTGTAGGATAACACTTGAGGAAACTCAAGAAGGCCTACAAGGGAGTGATCATGAGATGAATTTTGACATTCAAGATGATCACGAGATGTCACATGGAGTTCTTTTGTTCAGTGGGAGTATGAACATTCCACCTCCACAAATGTTTGTAGAGGAGGTTCATACCGCACCACCAAGCGACTGCTTGACTCGTATTGAGCATGAAATAATTTTGCAAGAAATTGTGGAAGATATTCAGGTGACTCAAGAGGAGTTGATGAGCAAAGTGGACTCAGAATATCGATAAGGGTGAGAAGAAAACCTGACCTATACATGGGTTTTCATGAAATATCGGTGATCGATACTGAAAATCCCTTGACATACGAAGAAGCTTTAAAACGGATGGATTCCATTGCCTGGCAAGAAGCCATGAGATCCGAAATACAATCCATGTATGACAATCAAGTATGGGACTTGGTTGACCTTCCTGATGGAAAGAAGTCCATTCCCAACAAATGGATCTTCAAGAGGAAGATGGACATGAATGGGAACATGACAACCTACAAGGCTAGACTCGTGGCAAAAAGTTTCAGTCAAGTCCAAGGGATTGACTATGATGAAACCTTTTCGCCGGTTGTAATGTTCAAAACTATTCGATCATGCTAGCCATTGCTGCCTTTTATGATTATGAAATATGGCAATTGGATGTCAAAACAGCGTTCCTAAATGAAAAGTTTGATGAGGATGTGTTCATGGAACAATCTCAAGGTTTTGAAGATCCGGACAACATCAACAAAGTATGCAAACTTAAGAGTGTCATTTATGGCTTAAAGCAAGCGTTAAGGAGTTGGAACAAGCGCTTTGATGAAGAGGTTAGAACTCTTGGATTTATTCAAAGCAAAGAAGAGCCTTGTGTGTACAGAAAGGTTAGTGGGAGTCGCATTATCTTTTTGGTCTTATATGTCGATGACATTTTATTAATGTGGAATGAATTATCATTAATGGAACAAACAAGAGACTCATTGAAAACAATTTTTTCAATGAAGGACATGGGTCAAGCACAATATATCTTGGGAATTAAGATATATAGAGATCGATCGCGGAGACTCATTTGCCTATGTCAAAGTGTTTACATTGACAAAGTCTTAGAAAGGTTTCATATGGAGAACTCTAAGAAAGGGAATATGCCAATGAAAGTGTCTGTGCAACTTGGCAAGTCTCACTGCGCTTCAACGCATATTGAATACATGAAGAATGTTCCGTATGCTTCCGCTGTAGGATCCATTATGTATGACATGACTTGCACAAGACCGGATGTCGCATATGCTTTGAGCATGACTAGTCGACATCAGGCTTCACCCGGTCCTAATCATTGGAATGCCGTCAAAAATATTCTTAGGTACCTGAAGAGGACCAAGAATAAGTTTATTGTTTTTGGTGGGCAGAAGGATCTAGCTGCCGAAGGGTACACAGATGCTAGCTTTATGACAGATCCGAATGATAGGAGATCTCAATCTGGGTTCGTTTTTCTTCTGAATGGTGGTGTCGTGAGTCGGCGGAGTTGGAAACAATCAACTACAGCTGACTCGACCACCGCAGCGGAAGTCATGGCGGCCACAGAAGCAAGCAAAGAAGGAGTATGGATAAAGAAGTTCCTTGAGGAACTAAAAGTCGTTGCATCCAGTGAGGGGCCTTGAAGTTGTTTTGCGACAATAGCGCTTCTATTTCTCAAATCAAGGAGCCAAAATCACTGTCACGACCCGCATTTTCTCCGTATTCAAAAATACGTCAGAGTAGAGAAACTACTAGCCGTGATGCCACGCTAAGCAGGGGACAACTGCCGACGCTCAGGCATCCCGTCCTCACATTTACTTCAAGTAAAAGATTTATAACCCTTAGTTAAAAACTATGCATCTATTTTAATAGAATTAATGACCGTGTCCCTCGGTCGAGTGGACTACTGTCCATAGGTGAGAAAATATACATCTTTTACGCGGCGGAAAGTACTGAGTTAGCCCATTTATTATCCTACGTGGGAGTGAGAGTCCAGTATCATAAAATGATGATGTGACTTCTACGTTTACTATATATATAGAAATCTTTTGTACGCTTAAAAGTAGTAGATTTAGCAGTTGAAGTCACGCCATGTCAATATTCCGGAAATGCAGTTTTGTATACTTTAAAATAACTAAATGCATCCTAACATAAATCCTTCCCAGAGAGCAAGAACAATCAGATAAAACGTAACAGCAGTAACAGCAGCAAGTAGTCCATCACAGAAAAGTCAAGGTCTATGGGCGTCAACAACTGACACGAACCCATAGTAAAATCTGACAAGTCCAAACAAGACAACTACCTCAAGCTCAGAGGTAGAATCAAACGACCGCAGAAACTAGCAGCACCAGAAGCCCAACGCTGTCAGCTAAACCTGCTATAGCTCTGATTCCGAGGCATTCAAAAGAAGAACACCTCAGAAGCAAGTTACAAGTAGTACGAGAGTAAAAGCAGACTACACAAACCTCAAAGTGAAAGAAAATGAAGAGCGACTACAACAAAATGGTCAGCAGAGTAAAAGTAAACAACAGTAAAATTAACCGAGCAAGAAGGTCTAAACACATTAACAAGACAAAACAAGCACCAGCAACTGAAGTTCAATCTTTCATTAACAATTACTATGCCGAGGGAGAAACCCCAACGCACACAGTCTATCTGAGCATTAAGCACTATGCCGAGGGAGGACCCCAATGCACACAGTTCATCTGAGCATTAAACACTATGCCGAGGGAGGACCCCAACGCGCACAGTTCATCTGAGCATTAAACACTATGCCGAGGGAGGACCCCAATGTGCGCAGTTCACCTGAGCATAAGACACTATGCCGAGGGAGGACACCAATGCGCACAGTCCATCTGTGTTTCTTTAGTTACATAATTATACAAGCAGGGTTTATTTCTTTTTATTCATCATAAACTCAAGTAATATCCAACAAAGTGGACTGCATAAGAGCATTTCAAAGTAAAGCAAGTGAAGTTTAATCAAGAAAAGAAAAAAAAAACGAACAAGATGACTCGATGATTATAACAGCATGACAACCAATTTATTTACCAGTTCAATGGACTAAAAAAAATTTGGGGTTAAGGCTTTAGGGACAACAAGTCACAATTCCAGGAATAGAGGGGGAAAAAAATTAGGATTTCAGGACAAGTATCTCCACAATCGAAACATAATAAACTCAAACAAATGAAGAAAAAAGGGCAAAAACTTAGAATCAAGAACACGAGGGAGAGGAAGAACACCACTTGCATCGTTTTCACCGGAAAAATTCTCCGAATCACCTCACGTCGCAGATCGGGGCAAAAGAAGAAGCTAGGAGTCGAAATCTGAACGAAAATGGGCGAAATAGAGGTTATGGCCGAAAAACCCTAACGAGGAAACTCAAGGGATGAGAAAAGAAATTACCACGATAGCGTAGCTCTCGACGAGAGCTTTCCAGATCTACGATCGGTTGGAAATTTCGAGTACTGGAGCTCCGCCGGCGGCCACCGGAAGATTTCCGACTTAGAGCGCTGTCGTCACAACGCTCTGGTTCGGTCAAGAGAAGAAGAAGATGTCTTCTGTTGATTTTAACTCTCATAAGATAAGATTATATATATATATATATATATATATATATATATATATATATATATATATATATATATATATATATATATATATATATATATATATATATATATATATATATATATATATATATATGTATATATATATATATATATATATATATATATATATATATATATATATATATATATATATATATATATATATATATATATATATATATAATTTCTTGTCTTAGAATGGACGATCTACGAGGCAGTGCGCGGAAGACGAAATAAAGTTTTAGGATGACCTCAAATCAAAAAGTGTCCAACATGAAAGTTATAGATCTTGTCGAGACGAACAAATTTCATGTTAACCATTTTTCAATACGACATCGTTTTGACTTTCAAAACGATACTCAAACGTAAACTGCAACGGGCTACTCGGGTAAGCAGCAGCAACCACTCGAGTATATAAAAAGTACTCGAGTATATAAAAAAAAATCTACTCGAGTATATATAAAACTATACTCGAGAGGAACCTGACTACTCGAGAGCAGGTGAAGATTACTCGTGTAAGTGCAACAGATCACTCGTGTAAGTGCAACAAATCACTCGAGTAAGTGCAACAGACCACTCGTGTAAGTGCAACAAATCACTCGTGTAAGTGCAATAGATCACTCGTGTAAGTGCAACAAATCACTCGAGTAAGTGCAACAGACCACTCGTGTAAGTGCAACAAATCACTCGTGTAAGTGCAACATACCACTAGTGTAAGTGAACAATTCCTTTGCATATTGAACAAATTTTTTGCAAATTTATCCTTATGATTAAACTATACAAATGAATAGTGTTTTTCATTTTTGAATAGTATTTTAATATTAAAATATTCATATGTATATATTTTTGAATAAGGAAACTACGAGATCAAAACGGGGGCCTAAACGCGCGCCAAATAAAACGAAACTCACGCCGTAGGCGAACACGGACTCTACGAACACAACGGCGAAGTTAAAACCAAAATCCGACGAGCCGTTCTTGAAATATAAATCCTCAAAGTCTACGACGAACATAAATTTTCCAAAACTTCGGAAATTCGCCGAGGCTCGAAAATCGCTCGGATCGCGACGAAACTTGATGAGCATGCCAGAAATTAATCAATTTAATTTTCCAATGTAAAATTTTCCATTTTTGGCAAGGATTCACGAATTTGGCCGACTAGATCGAATAGCCGCGGAAACGCACTAACGACGACGCGCTGTCAACTCCACGCTACGTAACGCCCCTTACGTCATTATGACGTCAACAAGAGAATTATATAATTGTCGGAAAGTCAGGGGCGTTACAGTCACCCCTCCAAAAAGGGAGTTTCGTCTCGAAACTTGGAACACGAAACGAAACAAGAGGGCGGAGGAAGAGACACGACATAGGAATTCATTAAACAAGAATACTAACCAGAGAGACTAGGAGAACAGCTGAGGATGAGATTCTCTCATCGCGAATTCCAATTCCCAAGTTGCACCTCTTGCATCCTGATTTCGCCAAAGAACCTTAATCATCGGAATTGTTTTCTTTCTTAACACACGATCTTGCGTCTCCAGAATACGGACAGGCTCTTCGACATACGAGAGATTAGGCTGCAACTAGGGTATTGATTCAAGGACATGCCGGTCGCTACGGACACACTTTCGCAACTGGCTCACGTGAAACACGTCGTGAACACCAGGGAAAGAATCAGGCAATTCCAGTCTATAGGCAGAAACTCCAATGCGCTCTAGAATCCGAAAAGGTCCCACATACCTGGGATCTAGCTTATGGTTCCTTCCAAATCTTTTAACACCTGACATCGGGGAGACCTTCAGAAAAACCAAGTCCCCAACTGCAAACTCCAGATCAATTCTGCGCTGATTTGCATATTTCTCGTATCGCTCCTGAGCTATTCTCAGCTTTTCACGAATATGCATTACTGAAGTACTCATATCCTCCAGCGCTTCCGGTCCGAGCAATGGCTTCTCACCAAGTTCTGCCCAAAACAGGGGAGTTCGACAACGCCTTCCATATAAAGCTTCAAAGGGCGCCATCTGCAAACTCTCCTGGTAACTGTTATTGTACGCAAACTCCATCAATCCGAGGCATTTATCCCAAGCCCCACCATGGTCTAGAATATAGCATCTAATCATATCCTCTAAGATTTGATTCACTCTCTTCGTCTGACCATTTGTCTGAGGATGATAGACAGTAGAATACCTAAGGTCCGTACCTAGATCTCCTTGCAAACTCTGCCAGAAACGAGACATGAATCAGGAGTCTCGGTCTGACACAATACTCGTAGGTACACCATGCAGTCTGATAACTTCGTCCAGATAAAGCTCAGCTATCTTTTCCATGGAATAATTAATCTTGAAAGGCATAAAGTGGGCACACTTAGTTAGTCTATCCACGATAACCCACACTGCATCATGCCCTCGGGGAGATCTCGGCAAACCAGTAATGAAATCCATGGATAAACTCTCCCATTTCCAAGTCGGTATATCTAAAGACGTCAACTTACCACCCGACCTTCTATGATCAGCTTTGACACGCTGACAGGTATAACATTCAGATACAAATCTTGCGATGTCATTCTTCATGCCTGACCACCAAACAATCTGCTTCAAATCTCTATACATTTTTGTGGAGCCAGGATGATAAGCAACACTTGAACCATGCACTTCACTGCATATTCTTGATCGGATGTCCCCAACAGCGGGAATGCAGTATCTGCCAAGGTACTTTAGGGTACCCACGTCATCAATCGAAAAGTCAGGTAATTCCCCTTTCTCAGTTCTACTGCGGAGGTACTGTAAATCAGGATCGTCTTTCTGATGTGTTGTCTAGTGAGAGTAATCCACAAAGGCTCAGCCACCTCTAAGCTACTCGGCGAAGCACTATACCCTACGGTTATGTCCATGAGTAAAAACTCTTCAACAAGGGATTGCACCGAGAGGTTAAAGATATGTGCGGGCTTCCGGCTCAACGCATCTTCCACTACATTAGCCTTGTCGGGATGGTAAAGGATATCGACTTCGTAGTCCGCAACATACTCTAACCATCGACGCTGGCGCAAATTCAACTCCTTCTGAGTGAAGACATATTTCAAACTTTTGTGGTCTGAATAAATTTTGCACGACACTCCATACAGAAGATGCCTCCACAACTTCAAGGCATAAATGACGGCAGCAAATTCTAGGTCGTGCGTAGGGTAATTCTTTTCATGCACCTTCAATTGTCTCGATCCATATGCAATCACTTTGCCGTCCTGCATCAACACACAACCGAGTCCAACTCGCGAGGCGTCCACATATACAACATACTCTACTCCTTCCACCGGCAATGCCAACACTGGAGCAGAACACAATCTCCTCTTGAGCTCTTGAAAAGCTTCCTCACAGGCATCACTCCAAACAAAAGCTGCGCTCTTTTGCGTAAGCCTGGTCAACGACGCAGAGAGAACAGAGAATCCTTCCACAAATCTTCTATAGTAACCTGCCAACCCTAAGAAGCTCCTTATCTCCTTAGGCGATGTAGGTCTCTTCCAATCCAAAACTGCGGTTATCTTCGCGGGATCCACAGAGATTCCGTCCTTACTTACAATGTGTCCTAGGAATGACACCTGAGACAACCAGAACTCGCACTTGCTAAGCTTTGCATATAGCTTGTGCTCCCTCAGAGTAGACAAGACCAAGCGCAAGTGCAAGGCGTGCTCATCTGCATTTCTGGAATATACTAGGACATCGTCAATGAATACCACTACAAACTGATCTAGAAAATCCTTGAACACCCTGTTCATAATGTCCATAAAAGCTGACGGTGCGTTCGTTAACCCAAACGACATCACTAGAAATTCAAAGTGACCATAGCAGGAACGAAAAGCGGTTCGCGGAATGTTTGACTCCCGGATTCTTAATTGATGGTAACTTGAACGGAGGTCAATCTTCGAGAACACGGAGCTACCTCGCAACTGATCGAACAAATCATCGATCCTAGGCAACAGATATTTGTTCTTAATTGTCACCTTGTTTAGCTCTCGATAATCAATGCATAGCCTCATCGTTCCATCCTTTTTCTTCACGAAGAGCACTGGCGCACCCCAGGGGAAAGAACTGGGTCTAATAAAACCACACTGCAATAACTCATCCAGTTGAGTACACAGCTCCTCTAACTCACGCGGTGCCATACGGTATGGTTGTAACGCCCCCGATTTTCCAGTGATTTATTTAATTTCTTATTTGACGTATTATGACGTCAGAGCGTTATGTTAGCGCGTGTTGGTCATGTGACGTTGTTAGAGCGTGCTCTTAGCTCTTTAGGTTCCCTGCGTGGCTTGGTGATGCCTGGTAGCAAGATTCCCTAGCGAGCCGGAGTCTGTTTGGTGACTCGGTGGAGCCTCTTGGGGAATGCTTGTGTTTTGGCTTCGGGAGAAATTTGCCCGAGGTTTGTTCGTCGGATTTTGTTACCGACTTTGTCGTTAGCGCGTTTTGCGTTCGTTAGGTTTGACCGGCCAAATTTTGGGATTTGCGTCGGAAGTGGAAAATTTTACATTAGGAAATTAGATCGGCTAATTTTAGACTTGCTCGTCAAGTTTCGTCGCGTTCCGAGCATTTTTGGAGCCTCGGCGCGCGATTGAAGTTTGTATGTTTTCGCGTACGCCGTTAACTTTAGAAATTATTATCTCGAAAATGGTGCGTCGGAATTCGATTTCGACTTCGCCGTTGGATTCGTAGCGTCGTCATTCGCCTACGGTGCGAATTTCGTTCGATTCGGCGCACGTTTGGCCCTCCGTAACGATATAATGTTATATCTTTGTTTTTAATAATTATATATTATTATTTTTTATATATTTTATATATTTCATATATTTACCATTCTCACCGATTCAGCCCCCCCCCTTGCCTTTCCCACCGAATCAGCCCCCCCCCTTTTTTCTTGTTTTATGTATATAATATTATTATTTATATATATATTATATATATAAAAAAGAAGAACCAGCAGCCCTTCCTCCGAACCAGCAGCCCCCCTCCTGTGCGAAAACAAAAAAAGGCGAGTGCGGATCCTCTCGTTCGCGAACCTTCCGGCGGCCGCCACCGCCGATCCGGTGGACGGAATCTCGATCCGATCGCGGCGTTGGAAAGCTCTCGGCGAGAGCTTCGAGATCGCGGGAAGATTTTCCCGTTTCTGTGACCGTTTCGCCATAGATTTTTTCGGCCCTAACCCCGGTTGTCCGTTTTTTCGTAGATCTCGTCTCCGCGTGCCCCCTTTTGGACGGATCTACGTGGTGGAGTATTTTGGGTGGACGTTTTCAAGAACGATTTGAGGCAAGTGGATTTCTCCCCTCTTGCGTGCCTCCATGGGTTGTATTTCGCCTTATTAACTCTCCTTGTCGTAGAATACCAGAGTTGTATAGCTGAGATTAGAAATTTTCCTAGGTTAGGGCTTGTAGTCGGCCTAAACTAGGAAGATATCGGAATTTATTTTAAGTTGAATTCGGCGGGTAGGGGAAAATAATTCGGCGGGTAATGGGAAATAATTCGGCGGGTATCGCCGAATTTAGGTTAAGTCTATTTCAGCGGGTTTTGGTTGTAGAACTTGGTAGTTTCTAAGTGGTGTTGTCGGCTAGTTTTGGCGCCGAATCGTGGATCCTTAGCATGTGGTAGCTGGGTTTCTGAGGGAGTATAGTACCGGGGGAGTTCGAGCCGTGGCCACCACCATTCCCTCCTTTGGACGTTTTGGGTTCCTGTAAGAGGTTGGAACTCTATGTGTGTGAACCCTGTGGCGGCCCCTTTAGTACTCTTGAGACACCTGGACCTGGTTGTTCGGTTGTGACTGTTCTTAGTCTCCGACACAGGTTTGGGATTTGTGCCAGTGCTAACGATTTACAAGTTTAGCACTGTTAGTTCCTTTCATACTGTTCATTTGATGCATATTGGTTTCCTTTTTGTCTCTGCAGGCTTGAGCGGAGTTTGGTACGTTTTAGTACTTGATGCATTTCTCTCGCTTTACTGATTGTTATACTTACATTTTGTCCCTTTTTGGATTCTTTAGCTGAGATTTTCAGCATTTCTCTTGCAGGGTTGGTAACCCTTTTTCTTTCTGCTCTTTTCATTCGATTATTATTTGATGTTTCTTTGCCTCTTATTTTATTATTTCTTGCTGAGGTGTTCTTCTTTTGAATGCCTCAGGTTCAGGTCTGTAGCCGGCTGAACGGCTAATTTCAGGAGTTCCCTTGTGGACTGCGTTGTGGCAGTGTTTTCCTCACCTGTTGAGGTAGTTCTTTAGCTTTGTAGTAGTACAGACATGCATGCTCGCCAGCGAGTTCGTGTCAGGTTGTTGACGCTCGTTGGTGATTTTCCTTGGTGATACTAAGTCTTTGCTTAGCTGCTAGTTTACCTGTTTTGTGGTAGTTTCACTTGCTCTCTTGGAATATTTTATGCTAGGTTGCTAGTTACTTTAAAACGTATAAAAAAAACTACTATATGTATTGCATGATCAGCATGTTTTATAAAAGCTCAATCATTATTTTCCAAATGCGTAAAAAGATTGTTTTCTTTATAAATATTATAAATTGAAATCTAGGGTCTTGCATAGTGTAAGTTGTCCTCTTAGGACATTTATGCGCTCTTTTAGGATGTTAAACATAAATGAAGTATTTTTCCGCTACGTATAAAAATAGTTTTCAAACCGTGGACTATCTGATCCACTGAGCCGAGGGATACGACCAATTAATTTAAAAAAAAATCAGTTTTCTATTCATTTTAACTTATGATTTGAAGGATTAGAGTGTTGCCTGAGCGTCAGCAGTTATCCCCTGCTTGACGTGGCATCACAGCTCGTAGTTATCTCGTGCTCTGATTTATTTAGTAATGAGAAAAATACGGGTTGTGACAGTTGGTATCAGAGGGAGGTTGCTTGACAAATTGTCGGGCAACCTGTCCCTATAAGTATTAGGTGTTTAGAGTCATATCATACACACACCGATATGTCATCAGTACGTCTTGGCTGAAGCACGAACACTACACTCATAGCATGATATGAAGTATACGAGGCATATTATGTAGTATGGGATGCATACTATGTGTTTGTATATGGATCCACCATAGGAGGCAACATGTGAGGGTTATGTAGTATGGGATGCATAACCTCACCACATGAATGCGGCTAGCACATTTTCTTTTTCGTTGCATGGAAATGTTATGTAGTATGGGATGCATAACATTTTCATGTGTACGCCGCTCATAATATGCATTAGGGCCTTTTTAGAATGCATAGCACAATCATGCATATCATAACATCGCATAAGCACAACGTGCCAAGCTAAAGATTTGCAGGATGACATGTGTACACACATAATTTTTGAGTCAAAAAGAATAATAATTCATGCATTCCCGATCTAGGCACAAGAGTTAGTGTGATGATAGTGAATCATCGTAGGATAAGCATAACATCATTATTGAAAATCCCAGAGCAAGTTAGCAGCATGAGCAAGTACTTAAGTATGTATTGTTTGTACTATGTTGTTTGGTTCTAGTGGGTGGGCTAGGTGTCTGATTAGTGTTTTGTTGTTCCATTAGAATGTCGAGGCGTCCTTCGACAAGGTTGACTCCCCAATCGGAGGGAGAATCTTCAGGTGCGCAGAGCAGTGCAATGATAGAAGGTCTGCGACATAGCAATGAAGCCTTGTCAAAGCAAGTAGTGGATTTGCAGTCTCAGGTCCAGTCCTTGTTAGCAGTTGTGGCAGGGCAAATTCCGAGAGTTCAGGACCCTGTTGTGGGTCAAGCTGTCCCTGTTCCCCCCGCTCCTCTAGTGCCTCCGGTCGTGGTGCCACCAGAGATGACCTTTATTTCTCAGTTTCAGCGACTTAGGCCTCCGACGTATGATGGCAAGGCAGATTACATGGTCTTAGACGATTGGATGATATCAATCGAAGAGATGTTCTCATACTCCGGGATCACTGATAATCAGAAAGTGATGTTAGCCGCATATCAGCTCAAAGGGTTGGCAAATGGCTGGTGGCTGAGGGAGAAAGAAGGTCTGAAGGACGGGTGTTCCTGGGAGTCCTTTAAGGAGCTACTTCTGAGCAAGTTTCTGCCATCGGTCGAGAGGGACCGTCTGATGAATGATTTCCTGCACTTAAAGCAGAGGCAGCTCACGGTTAGTGAGTACGAAATCGAGTTTAGTAAGCTAAGCCGATTTGCCCCAGACTTGGTGAGTTCCGATGAAAATAGAAGCAAGCGATTTCTGGCTGGGCTAAGGAGTGACGTCCAGTAATTAGCAAGTGCCTATGCGACATCAAGTTATGCTGGTATGGTGGAAGCTGCCTTAAAGGTAGAGGCAATTGATAACGCCAAGAATCGAGATCAAAAACTGAGAAAAGATAAAAGAAAGTCTGATGAGGGTAAGAGTACTCAGGTCCCTGACGCTGCTCCGAGGAAGAGAAACAAAGAGGTATGCAGTTTCTGTGGCCGACCGGGCCATCCATTGGAAAGGTGCTATCAAAGATTAGGAGCTCAGAAGAAAGAGCAGATTCATGCGATCCAAGGTATCCCAAAGAAAGACTTGCTTTGTTCTGTATGCAAGAAGCCGGGGCACGATGCTGCCCATTGCTGGAAGAAGGCGAGAAGTTGTTTCTTGTGCGGTCAAGAGGGTCATCTCAAGTATCAGTGCCCGCAAGCTCAGCTTACTCTGCAGCCAGTTCCTCTTCAGGCTTTGCCGCCGCCGCAGCGAGTGGACAAGGGAAAAGGAAAGTTGAACGTGGTCTCTATGGAGGAAGCTCAGGCATCCATGCAAGTGATATCAGGTTAGATTCTCCTCTAGTTTTAATGTTTAGCTCATAGTTATAGTTTTGAGCGTTCTCTTCCTTAGTCGCATGTGCAATTTTATAGGACGATTTAAGGTAAAGAACCGCTGGGCGCGTGTTCTGTTCGATTCCGGCGCTACCCACTCATTTGTGGCTAGGGCCTTCGTAGAGCGTTACCGTTTGGATCTCGATCGTGTTGGTGATGCGTTCTGTGTCAAGTTTCCTTCAGGTGAATATGTAGTTTCGGATCAGGGTATTCAGAGTTGTCCGATTTTACTAGGCGATTTTCTCGCGATTGCTGATTTGAAGCTGTTGGATCTGGAAGACTTCGATGTGATCCTAGGCATGGACTGGTTGTCCAGATATGATGCTGTGATCCAATGCAAGGGTAAACGCTTGGACTTCAGGATGGACAACAGTCAGCCCGGGAGTGTTTACGGTTATCCGTGCCAGGATTCTCCGACTATATCGGCGGTATGTGCTCGGAAGCTTGTAGATTCCGGATGTTTTGCTTGTTTGGTTTCGGTTTTAGAAACCAAGGTTAGTTTGCCGTGTTTGGAGGAGATCCCGGTGGTTCGTGATTTTTCTGATGTCTTTCCAGCTAATCTTCCTGGTCTCCCGCCTGATTGAGACGTGGAGTTTATTATAGATTTGGAGCCGGGTACGCGTCCTATTGCCAAGGCGCCTTACCGGATGGCCCCACGCGAACTGGAGGAGTTGCGTATCCAGTTAGACGAGTTGCTTGAGAACGGATTTATAAGGCCGAGTTCTTCGCCTTGGGGTGCTCCCGTTTTGTTCATCAAGAAAAAAGATGGATCGATGAGGTTGTGCATCGATTATAGAGAACTAAATAAGGTAACGATCAAGAATAGGTATCCGTTGCCGAGGATAGATGATTTGTTTGATCAACTGCGAGGCAGCGCCGTGTTCTTTAAGATTGACCTTCGTTCGGGCTACCACCAGTTAAGGATCCGTGAATCAGATATCCCGCGGACTGCCTTCCGTTCCAGACATGGACATTTTGAATTTTTGGTGATGTCGTTTGGTTTGACCAACGCACCTTCTGCTTTCATGGACATGATGAACAGGGTTTTCAAGGACTTTCTGGACAAGTTTGTAGTCGTATTTTTAGACGATGTGTTGGTGTATTCACGCAATGTTGAGGAGCATGACCAACATTTGCGTCTAGTTTTATCTGCCTTGAGGGACCATAAGTTGTTCGCCAAGCTAAGTAAATGCGAGTTCTGGTTGCCTCAGGTTTCTTTCCTGGGTCATGTGGTTAACAAGGACGGAATCTCTGTCGACCCAGAAAAGATAGCCGCAGTTATGGAATGGACGAGGCCTGCCACACCCAAAGAAATAAGAAGCTTCCTAGGGTTGGCTGGCTACTATAGAAGATTTGTAGAGGATTTCTCTACGTTATCTGCGCCATTGACCAAATTGACGCAGAAGAATGCAGCATTTGTGTGGAGCGATAAGTGCGAAGAAGCGTTCCAAGAGCTAAAGAATAGACTGTGCACTGCTCCGATATTGACATTGCCTACGGAAGGATTGGACTATGCCGTTTACGTGGACGCATCCCACGTGGGTCTTGGTTGTGTGCTGATGCAAGAAGGAAAAGTGATTGCGTATGGGTCAAGACAGCTTAAGATTCATAAAAGGAACTACCCTACGCATGACTTGGAATTCGCAGCAGTTATTTATGCATTGAAATTATGGAGACACTTGTTGTATGGCGCGCAGTGCAAGATTTATACAGATCATAAGAGTTTGAAGTACGTCTTCACTCAAAAGGAGTTGAACTTGCGCCAGCGCAGATGGTTAGAGTATGTGGCTGATTATGAAGTGGAGATCCTATACCATCCGGGTAAGGCTAACGTGGTAGCCGACACCTTAAGCAGGAAGACAGGAAAAATTTTCAATCTCTCCACTGAGTTGTTAGTAGAAGAGTTCCTTTTAATGGATATTTCAGTTGGTAGATGTGACTCACCAAGCAGTTTGGAAGTGTCTGAGCCTTCATGGATTTCTCTTACGAGGCTTCATCAAAAGGACGATCCTGATCTACTGCACCTTCATAATAGAACTGAGAAGGGGGAGCTGCCTGACTTTTCGATCGATGACGCGGGTACTCTAAAGTACCGCGGTAGATTTTGCGTCCCCAATTTTCGAGATATTCGAGTTAAGTTGTGCAGTGAGGCACACGGTTCAAGTGTGGCCTACCATCCAGGGTCTACAAAAATGTATAAGGACTTGAAACAGATTGCCTGGTGGATTGGGATGAAGGGTGACATTGCAAGGTTTGTGTCAGAATGTTTTACGTGCAAAAGAGTTAAGACTGATCATGGAAGGCCTGGTGGAAAGTTAGCGCCTTTAGAGATTCCAACTTGGAAGTGGGAGAGTATCTCAATGGATTTCATTACTGGTTTGCCGAGATCTCCCTGAGGGCATGACTCTGTTTGGGTGATTGTTGATAGATTAACAAAGTGTGCGCACTTCGTACCCTTTCAGATTGGTTACTCGATGAAAAAGATAGCGGAACTATATTTGAATGAAGTTATCAGGTTACATGGAGTACCCGTAAGTATAGTATCAGACCGAGACTCCAGGTTTACGTCTCGTTTCTGGAAGAGCCTTCAAGAAGGATTGAGAACTGACTTGAGATATTCTACCGCATATCATCCACAGACCAATGGTCAAACGGAGCGTGTTAATCAGATTGTGGAAGATATGATCCGTTATTATATATTAGACCACGGAGGAGCGTGGGATGAACGCTTGAGGTTGATGGAGTTCGCATACAATAACAGTTATCAAGAGAGTCTGCAAATGGCTCCTTTCGAAGCGCTATATGGAAGACGATGTAGAACTCCTCTATTTTGGGCTGAGGTTGTGAGAGGCCGATGTTAGGTCCAGATGCCTTAGAAGAAATGGAAGTCTCTGTAAATCTTATTCGAGAGAAGCTTCGGATAGCTCAAGAGCGATACGAGAAGAACACCAATCGGCGTAGGTCCGTTTTGGAATTTTCTGTGGGGGACATGGTATTCCTTAAGGTCTCCCCGATGGTTGGAGTGAAGAGGTTCGGTAAGAACCATAAGTTGGACCCAAGGTATGTGAGACCATTTGAAATTGTGGAGCGGATTGGTGTGTCAGCCTACAAGTTGAAATTGCCCGCAAATTTTCCTGGCGTGTACAATATTTTTCACGTGAGCCAACTGCGGAGGTGCGTGCTAAGTGACAGACAAGTTCTGGATGCAGTGCCCCAGTTGGAGCCTAACCTTTCCTACGTGGAAGATCCTATTCGTGTTTTGGATGTGCAAGATCGAGTGTTGTGGAGAAGGACAATACCGATGGTAAAGATTCTGTGGAGAAACCAAGACGTGGAGAGCGCGACTTGAGAGTTGGAGTCAGCTATGAGGGAGGCGCATCCTCATTTGTTCTCCTAGCTGTGCTCGGTAAGCATTCGATAACCCATGGTTATTTTCTTTTCCTTCTATGGTAGAAGTGTTTTATGCGTAAAGTTTCGGGACAAAACTTTCTTTTAGGGGGAGTGACTGTAATGCCCCCGATTTTCCAGTGATTTATTTAATTTCTTATTTGACGTATTATGTCGTCAGAGCGTTATGTTAGCGCGTGTTGGTCATGTGACGTTGTTAGAGAGTGCTCTTAGCTCTTTAGGTTCCCTGTGTGGCTTGGTGATGCTTGGTAGCAAGATTCCCTGGCGAGCCGGAGTCTGTTTGGTGACTCGGTGGAGCCTCTTGGGGAATGCTTGTGTTTTGGCTTCGGGAGAAATTTGCCCGAGTTTTGTTCGTCGGATTTTGTTACCGACTTTGTCGTTAGCGCGTTTTGCGTTCGTTAGGTTTGACCGGCCAAATTTTGGGATTTGCGTCGGAAGTGGAAAATTTTACATTAGGAAATTAGATCGGCTAATTTTAGACTTGCTCGTCAAGTTTCGTCGCGTTCCGAGCATTTTTGGAGCCTCGGCGCGCGATTGAAGTTTGTATGTTTTCGCGTACGCCGTTAACTTTAGAAATTATTATCTCGAAAACGGTGCGTCGGAATTCGATTTCGACTTCGCCGTTGGATTCGTAGCGTCGTCATTCGCCTACGGTGCAAATTTCATTCGATTCGGCGCGCGTTTGGCCCTCCGTAACGATATAATGTTATATCTTTGTTTTTAATAATTATAAATATTATTATTTTTTATATATTTAATATAAAAAAAAAGAAAAAGGGGGAGAGGGAATCGGTGAGAATGGTTTACCATTCTCACCGATTCAGCCCCCCCCTTGCCTTTCCCACCGAATCAGCCCCCCCGCCCCCCCTTTTTTCTTGTTTTATGTATATAATATTATTATTTATATATATATTATATATAAAAAAAGAAGAACCAGCAGCCCTTCCTCCGAACCAGCAGCCCCCCTCCTGTGCGAAAACAAAAAAAGGCGAGTGCGGATCCTCTCGTTCGCGAACCTTCCGGCGGCCTCCACCGCCGATCCGGTGGACGGAATCTCGATCCGATCGCGGCGTTGGAAAGCTCTCGGCGAGAGCTTCGAGATCGCGGTAAGCTTTTCCCGTTTCGGTGACCGTTTAGCCATAGATTTTTTCGGCCCTAACCCCGGTTGTCCGTTTTTTCGTAGATCTCGTCTCCGCGTGCCCCCTTTTGGACGGATCTACGTGGTGGAGTATTTTGGGTGGACGTTTTCAAGAACGATTTGAGGCAAGTGGATTTCTCCCCTCTTGCGTGCCTCCATGGGTTGTATTTCGCCTTATTAACTCTCCTTGTCGTAGAATACCGGAGTAGTATAGGTGAGATTAGAAATATTCCTAGGTTAGGGCTTGTAGTCGGCCTAAACTAGGAAGATATCGGAATTTATTTTAAGTTGAATTCGGCGGGTAGGGGGAAATAATTCGGCGGGTAATGGGAAATAATTCGGCGGGTATCGCCGAATTTAGGTTAAGTCTATTTCGGCGGGTTTTGGTTGTAGAACTTGGTAGTTTCTAAGTGGTGTTGTCGGCTAGTTTTGGCGCCGAATCGTGGATCCTTAGCATGTGGTAGCTGGGTTTCTGAGGGAGTATGATACCGGGGGAGTTCGAGCAGTGGCCACCACCATTCCCTCCTTTGGACGTTTTGGGTTCCTGTAAGAGGTTGGAACTCTATGTGTGTGGACCCTGTGGCGGCCCCTTTAGTACTCTTGAGACACCTGGACCTGGTTGTTCGGTTGTGACTGTTCTTAGTCTCCGACACAGGTTTGGGATTTGTGCCAGTGCTAACGATTTACAAGTTTAGGACTGTTAGTTCCTTTCATACTGTTCATTTGATGCATATTGGTTTCCTTTTTGTCTCTGCAGGCTTGAGCAGAGTTTGGTACGTTTTAGTACTTGATGCATTTCTCTCGCTTTACTGATTGTTATACTTACATTTTGTCCCTTTTTGGATTCTTTAGCTGAGATTTTCAGCATTTCTCTTGCAGGGTTGGTAACCCTTTTTCTTTCTGCTCTTTTCATTCGATTATTATCTGATGTTTCTTTGCCTCTTATTTTATTATTTCTTGCTGAGGTGTTCTTCTTTTGAATGCCTTAGGTTCAGGTCTGTAGCCGGCTGAACGGCTAATTTCAGGAGTTCCCTTATGAACTGCGTTGTGGCAGTGTTTTCCTCACCTGTTGAGGTAGTTCTTTAGCTTTGTAGTAGTACAGACATGCATGCTCGCCAGCGAGTTCGTGTCAGGTTGTTGACGCTCGTTGGTGATTTTCCTTGGTGATACTAAGTCTTTGCTTAGCTGCTAGTTTACCTGTTTTGTGGTAGTTTCACTTGCTCTCTGAGAATGTTTTATGCTAGGTTGCTAGTTACTTTAAAACGTATAAAAAAAACTACTATATGTATTGCATGATCAGCATGTTTTATAAAAGCTCAATCATTATTTTCCAAATGCGTAAAAAGATTGTTTTCTTTATAAATATTATAAATTGAAATCTAGGGTCTTGCATAGTGTAAGTTGTCCTCTTAGGACACTTATGCGCTCTTTTATGATGTTAAACATAAATGAAGTATTTTTCCGCTACGTATAAAAATAGTTTTCAAACCATGGACTATCTGATCCACTGAGCTGAGGGATACGACCAATTAATTTTAAAAAAATCAGTTTTCTATTCATTTTAACTTATGATTTGAAGGATTAGAGTGTTGCCTGAGTGTCAGCAGTTATCCCCTGCTTGACGTGGCATCACAGCTCGTAGTTATCTCGTGCTCTGATTTATTTAGTAATGAGAAAAATGCGGGTTGTGACAATGGTGCCTTTGAAATAGGGCGAGTGCTTGGCTCGAGGTCTATAACAAACTCCACCTCTCTCTCAGGAGGAAGTCCAGGAAGGCTAACTGGAAAAACATCCAGAAAATCACACACCACAGAAACATCCTCTACCCGAGGCTCAACCGGTGCAGCTCCCAGAACAGAAACGGAGACAAGAAAAGAATCACAGGCAGACTATAGAAATTTGCGAGCACGTACCGCAGAAATGATCGGAGATTCCTGACGCGGCAAACCATACACACTCATGGGCTGGCCATTACTACCTTTGAAATCCAAGTGCTTGTGCTTGCACTGAATGACGACATCATAGCTGGATAGCCAGTCCATGCCCAAAATCACGTCAAAATCTACCAGATCTAGCACCTTCAGATCCGCAAAGGCTAGAAAATCACCTAGAAAGATGGGGCATTTTTGGATACCCTGACTTGACCTCACCAACTCTCCTGAAGGAAATTTGACATTTATGGAGGTGTCTAACTGGTCGAGAGCCCAGCGATGATGGTCTACAAAACTCTTCGCCACAAAGGAGTGAGTAGCACCCGAATCGAACAAAACGCGCGCCAACTTATTCTTCACCTTATATTCACCTAAACACATAGCGCGCGCAACTAATATGCGGAAACTATAAATCTACAAAAGAGATTACTAGCCGAGTCAGAGACTAACCTGAGATCACTTGAGTAGAAGATTGGGCTTCCTCCTTGGTCAGCACATTAAACTTTCCTTTTCCCTTGTCCACGAGAGGCGGGGGTGGCGGTAGAGTCTGCAACGGAATTGCATGCAGCGCAGGCTGGCTCTGTGGGCAATTAGCCTTCATGTGTCCTTTTTGGCCACAGAGAAAACAGGCTCCAGCCTTCTTGCGACAACGGGCCACATCATGCCCACTTCTATGACAATAAGAACAGACAGGACCCCCCTTGGGAACATCCTGGATCGCATGCACCTGAGACAGCTTCTGCGCATCCAATCTCTTAAAGCACTTATCGAAAGGGTGCCCCGGCTTACCACAGAAGCTACACGCCTCTCTTCTATCCTTCTTTGCTGCAGGGCCAGATGCCCCAGCACTTCCTCCATCGTCAGATTTCCTCTTGTCCTTCTTTGCAAGTAATCCCCGATTCTTCGCATTTTCAATCGCCTCAACCTTTAAGGCAGCTTCGACTACTTCTGCAAAGGTCTCAGACTTGTATGTGCTAACCAACTGCTGGATGTCATACCTCAGACCACCCAGAAAACGCTTCACTCTGCCTTCTTCAGATGCTATCAGATCTGGGGCGAAACGACCGAGCTTGCCAAACTCGACCTCGTACTCAGCAACAGTGAGTTGCCTCTGCTTTAGGTGTAAGAAGTTATTCATTAGGCGGTCTGACTCGACCGATGGTAGGAACTTCTTCAGTAACATGCTCTTGAACGACTCCCACGAGCACCCATCAGAAAGGTTCTCTTTTTCTCTGATCCACCAACTCTTTGCAAGACCCTTGAGCTGATATGCCGCAATCATCACCTTTTGATCAGAGGATACACCAAAGTAGGAAAACATTTCTTCCATGACAATGATCCAGTCATCCAATGCCATAAAGTCTGCTCTACCATCGTATGAAGGAGGTCCTAGTCGTTGGAAGTGAGAAATGAAATTCATCTCAGGCGGCAGTGCGACTGGGGGAACTAGAGCAGCAGGGCGAGTAGGAACAGCTTGGTCCACAGCAGGGCCCTGCGCTCTGGTCTGCTGCCTGGAGTTGACAGCCAACAACAATTGCACCTGGGACTGCATGTCCACCATCTGCCTTGCCAGGGTCTCATTACTTTGCCGCAGCGCTTCGATCACCGCTTCGCTCTGGGCACCAGAAGACTCACCCTCTGACTGGGGAGTCGACCTTGTCGCAATGCGTTTAGGTGGCATTCTATAGAATAAACGGATATCTAGTCAAACCTTGCCTAAGACATCACAAACTGGGAAGATATTGCCTTAGTAAACTGTTTCGGGTTCATATTTTACCGATACGAACAAACAACTTATCAAGGTCCTAGCTTACGACACTGAAGCTAGAAAACTCGAATACCCGATCAGGAACGAACAGACACTTGCTCTTGCTGTTACCTTACTTTGGGAAATCATAAAATGATGTTATGTTTCTAACTTGTGCCTATAATATGAATGCATGAATGTTTAAATTTCATCTCAAATCATGGGTGTACATATGTCATCGTGCAGATCTTTAACTTAGCACGTGTGCTTATGCAATGATATGTTATGTATGCAGTGCTATGCATTCTAAAAAGGCCTTAGTGCATGTTATGAGCGGCGTACACATACAATGTTATGCATCCCATACTACATAATATTGTATGTAACGAAGAAAAGTAAACGTGCTAATGGGCATCCATGTGATGATGGTTATGCATCCCATACTACATAACCGTCACATGTTGCCACCTATGGTGGATCCATATACAAACACATATTATGCATCCCATACTACATAATATGCCCCGTATACTTCTTATCATGCCATGAGTGTAGTGTTCGTGCTTCCATCAAGATCTACTGATGACATATCAGTGTGTGTATGCAATGAAATGATACGATTAGGGTTTTGCTTAAGGGAAAGATGTTCGACTAGCTTGCCAAACCAACCAACCCTCTTGCAAAACCTCCCTCTGATACCAACTGTCACGACCCGCATTTTCTCCATATTCAAAAATACGTCAGAGTAGAGAAACTACGCGCCGTGATGCCACGCCAAGTAGGGGACAACTGCCGACGCTCAGGCATCCCGTCCTCACATTTACTTCAAGTAAAAGATTTATAACCTTTAGTTAAAAACTATGCATATAAATTAATAGAGTTAATAACCGTGTCCCTCGGTCGAGTGGACTACTGTCCATAGGTGAGAAAATATACATCTTTTATGCGGCGGAAAGTACTGAGTTAGCCCATTTGTTATCCTACGTGGGAGTGAGGGTCCAGTATCATAAAATGATGATGTGACTTCTACGTTTACTATATATATAGAAATCTTTTGTACGCTTAAAGTAGTAGATTTAGCAGTTGAAGTCACGCCATGCCAATATTCCGGAAATGTAGTTTTGTATACTTTAAAATAACTAAATGCATCCTAACATAAATCCTTCCCAGAGAGCAAGAACAATCAGGTAAAAAATAACAGCAGTAACAGCAGCAAGTAGTCCATCACAGAAAAGTCAAGGTCTATGGGCGTCAACAACTGACACGAACCCATAGTAAAATCTGACAAGTCCAAACAAGACAACTACCTCAAGCTCAGAGGTAGAATCAAACGACCGCAGAAACCAGCAGCACCAGAAGCCCAACGCTGTCAGCTAAACCTGCTACAGCTCTGATCCTGAGGCATTCAAAAGAAGAACACCTCAGAAGCAAGTTACAAGTAATACGAGAGTAAAAGCAGACTACACAAACCTCGAAGTGAAAGAAAATGAAGAGCGACTGCAACAAAATGGTCAGCAGAGTAAAAGTAAACAACAGTAAAACTAGCCGAGCAAGAAGGGCTAAACACATTAACAAGATAAAACAAGCACCAGCAACAGAAGTTCAATCTTTCATTAACAATTACTATGCCGAGGGAGAAGCCCCAACGCGCACAGTCTATCTGAGCATTAAGCACTATGCCGAGGGAGGACCCCAACGCACACAGTTCATTTGAGCATTAAACACTATGCCGAGGGAGGACCCCAACGCGTACAGTTCATCTGAGCATTAAACACTATGCCGAGGGAGGACCCCAATGCGCGCAGTTCACTTGAGCATAAGGCACTATGGCGAGGGAGGACACCAACGCGCACAGTCCATCTGTGTTCCTTTAGTTACATAATTATACAAGCAGGGTTTATTTCTTTTTATTCATCATAAACTCAAGTAATATCCAACAAAGTGGACTGCATAAGAGCATTTCAAAGTAAAGCAAGTGAAGTTTAATCAAGAAAAGAAAAAAAAAACGAACAAGATGACTCGATGGTTATAACAGCATGACAACCAATTTATTTACCAGTTCAATGGACTAAAAAAAATTTGGGGTTAAGGCTTTAGGGACAACAAGTCACAATTCCAGGAATAGAGGGGGAAAAAAATTAGGATTTCAGGACAAGTATCTCCACAATCGAAACATAATAAACTCAAACAAATGAAGAAAAAAGGGCAAAAACTTAGAATCAAGAACACGAGGGAGAGGAAGAACACCACTTGCCTCGTTTTCACCGGAAAATTCTCCGAATAACCCCACGTCGCAGGTCGAGGCAAAAGAAGAAGCTAGGAGTCGAAATCTGAACGAAAATGGGCGAAATAGAGGTTATGGCCGAAAAACCTTAACGAGGATGTTGAAATTTGTGAAGTGGAAGTGGGTGACAGGACAGGCCGCGCAGCCTGTGGCGGACAGCTTTGGCGGACTGGGCGGACTGGGCAGACTGAGGGTTGCGGCCTGGTGGAAAGTCTGGTGGAAGCCGGCTGTGTTGAGCGGGTTGTTGCATGGAGTCCGCGGTTTGGTACGGCCTGGTATCTGCGGATAGAGAGGCTTGCGGACTGATGCTTTGCTCAGTGGCCGCGGGTGCAAGCTTGCGCTGTAGGCAGGTTGGCTCGAGTTCGCGGGAAGCCTTGCGGACTGATGTGTCCGCGGTGTGGGCTGTTGCGGACTGGGTTTAGAGCTTGGCTGAGGCCTTGTCAAGTTCTGGTGGCACAGCAGGGTGTTGCTGTGGAGATCGTTGTGGCGGCCTGGTTTTAGAGTCCGAGATTAGATCGCTGTGATAGGGCAGGAGTGCGAGGAGCTCGCGGACTGTGGCGGTCTGCGCTGTGGTGTTTTGGCGGACTGGAGTTTTGCGTCCGCCAAGCTCGCATTAGCCCCTTATGGTTTTGGGCTTGGTCACACTTGGTGCCGAGTTCAGTGTGTCCGCCGTATCCGCCGAGTCCGCTGTGACCGGGCGGTCTGTCTTTAGCTGCCTTTGGTCGTGGACTTGTGGCGGATTGAGGTGTGTGTCTTGCGGACTGCCTCGGGTTGGTGCGGACAGCCATTGAAGGGGGTTTGCTGTCCTGAAGCGGTTGGAGCTTTGCGGGCTGATGCCTTGTCCGCTTAGCTTAGGCGGACTGGAGAGGGTTCGTCATTGGTTGCCTTGCTCCTGGCGGTTTTCCTTGGTGACCGGCTAAGTCCTCGCGGACTCAGCGGACGGTGGTTTGTATTCGCGCGGGCTGGGGCGGTGTCGCTATCTCTTGGGCGGTGACCACACTCCTCACCCGACCTATAAATAGGACCCCCCTGGCACATCTACAGTAGCTTGAGTGAACAGTAAGTTGGGGGGTGCGAAGTGCTGCGGTCTGTGTTTGCCAGTCCGCGCGGATTGTTTCAGGCTGACGGTTTGCTGTGTGCAGGTCGCGCGGATAACTTCAAGGAGCCAGGAGTTTGGCTGTGACTTCGGTCAAGTGCTTGGAAGTGTGCGGTCTCTGCGGACTCAGCAGGAGGTCGATCTGCGGCTTGTCAGTTCTGTTTCAACTTTGCCAGCTTCAATAACCTGTCGGGGAGTTCCTCAGTTCGGGTTCAGCAGGAGGCGAATAACGGTCTGTCCGCGCGGCCTCGCGGCTTCGGCGGACTTCGCGGTATTCGGCGGATTGCAGCATAGCTTGGGCGAGCTCAGCGGTCTCGGCGGTCTCGGCGACCTCGCGGTCTCGGCGGACTCCGGTGCTGTCCGCCCGGCTTGTTTTTGTGTTCTTTCTGTTTTCAGCTGTAATACAAGAGAAATCATGTCTCGCTATGTATGCCTCGGATTGTAAAGAAGTGAATGCATAAAAAGACCTTCTTGTGCTTCCATTGTTTTGTTGGGTGCAACCTCTAGTACTTGGGCTTTCCGCAGGTTCAGCGTGCGAACTGGGTAGTTCCGAAGATATTAATTTGGCGTTTGGGCTATCTTGCTGACCACGTTGAGAAAATTTAACAGGGGAAACTCAAGGGATGGGAAAAGAAATTACCACGATAGCGTAGCTCTCGACTAGAGCTTTCCAGATCTACGATCAGTTGGAAATTTCGAGTACTGGAGCTCCGCCGGCGGCCACCGGAAGATTTCCGACTTAGAGCTCTGTCGTCACGACGCTCTGGTTCGGTCAAGAGAAGAAGAAGATGTCTTCTCTTGATTTTAACTCTCATAAGATAAGATTATATATATATATATATATATATATATATATATATATATATATATATATATATATATATATATATATATATATATATATATATATATATATATATATATATATATATATATTTATAAAATTTCTTATCTTAGAACGGACGATCTACGAGCCAGTGCGCGGAAGACGAAATAAAGTTTTAGGATGACCTTAAATCGAAAAGTGTCCAACATGAAAGTTATAGATCTCGTCGAGACGAACAAATTTCATGTTAACTATTTTTTGATACGACATCGTTTTGACTTTCAAAACGACACTCAAACGTAAACTGCAACGGGCTACTCGGGTAAGCAGCATCAACCACTCGAGTATATAAAAAGTACTCGAGTATATATAAAAAAAATCTACTCGAGTATATATAAAACTATACTCGAGAGGAACCTGACTACTCGAGAGCAGGTGAAGATTACTCGTGTAAGTGCAACAGATCACTCGTGTAAGTGCAACAAATCACTCGAGTAAGTGCAACAGACCACTCGTGTAAGTGCAACAAATCACTCGTGAAAGTGCAATAGATCACTCGTGTAAGTGCAACAAATCACTCGAGTAAGTGCAATAGACCACTCGTGTAAGTGCAACAAATCACTCGTGTAAGTGCAACAGACCACTCGTGTAAGTGAACAATTCCTTTGCATATTCAGCAAATTTTTTGCAAATTTATCCTTATGATTAAACTATACAAATGAATAGTGTTTTTCATTTTTGAATAGTACTTTAATATTAAAATATTCATATGTATATATTTTTGAATAAGGAAACTACGAGATCAAAACGGAGGCCTAAACGCTCGCCAAATAAAACGAAACTCACACCGTAGGCGAACACGGACGCTACGAACACAACGACAAAGTTAAAACCAAAATCCGACGAGCCGTTCTTGAAATATAAATCCTCAAAGTCTACGACGAACATAAATTTTCCAAAACTTCGGAAATTCGCCGAGACTCGAAAATCGCTCGGATCGCGACGAAACTTGATGAGCATGCTAGAAATTAATCAATTTACTTTTCCAATGTAAAATTTTCCATTTTTGGCAAGGATTCACGAATTTGGCCGGCTAGATTGAATAGATGCGAAAACGCACTAACGACGACACGCCGCCAACTCCACGCTACGTAACGCCCCTTACGTCATTATGACGTCAACAAGAGAATTATATAATTGCCGGAAAGTCAGGGGTGTTTCAATCACATCATGAAACAAAATACATGGACAGAAAGTATTTTGTTATACGCAACTTTATTGACAAAAACAAAATTGCACTTTTTTGGATAGACACAAGCAGTAACACAGCTGATCCCTTCACAAAACCATTGTCTCAAGCCAAAGTCGAAGTTCACTTCGAGTCCATGGGGCTTCAAGACCATGGAGAGTGGCTTGTCGATTGATTATATGAGTTTCTCTTTATGTTTTACTTTTCTTGATTAATAAACTTTAAAAACCAGTGAGAGATTGAAGGAAGTGGTGTTTTTGAAAGTTGTCTTTTGCTCATAAATGTTTTCACATTTTGTTCCTTGATTATGTGTTGAGTCTCATATTTGGTTTGGGAAGATGCACTTGGTCCTGAACTATAGAACTCTGAGTTTATACCATCACGTAATCTTATGCTCTGCTCACAATCGAGGTAATCAAAGAGGAACATTGATTACCAAGTTAAGATTGTCATATCGATTAAAGTACATTGTAGTTTTATAAATGTTGATAAAGGATTATCATTTAATCATATGAATATGTATATGTGTTTTATATATATTGAGTTTGACCTATTCCATGTTGTAACATTATTTGGATTATGTAGAGTGTCATTAATGTTCACAACGTGTCTTATGATTTGTAGATTTGAGATGTGTAGATTTGGCGCATTGGTGTGAGCAATGTGACTGCGGTTGAAGACTATCTTTTGATGGTGATAAATATCGTGATTCGTTGCTCATACCTATGCGTGTGTAACCTACACGAGATAATATCTGTGTCCCTCAAATTTATTTGAGTTATGATATTAACGGGCCCCTTGGTAAAGCGAGTTTGTATAGCATGCAATATAACTGATGTAGTTATAAATACACGTCGCTTATGAGACCGGGAAAAAAATTAAATATAGTGCGAAAATGACACGCTCCTATTTTGCACAATATTCATGATATCATGTGACAAAGAAAAAGACAGGTCATCAAAATGTGTTACCTAGTTACTATGTTATTGAGGCGACTATAATGCAGTGACAAAGCCTCTTGTAGTCCATAATATAGGTTGTTATATTATCGCCTTGACGACATAGTTCCTCTATAAGGTCGCACCATTTGAACGGGAACAGTTTCAGTTCGTCTTACTTGGATATTTATTTCCCGGAATATTTAATTTAAATACTATAGTAAGTGCGAACGCATTATGTCGTGTCTCGACATGCTTAGACAAGTTTTTTTGTGGGACTATTAAAAGAGAAAATTATGATAAGGCGAGTCGTCGTAATTGTTTTGATAGAGGAGCACAATTTTATAAGAGGTATTTGTGTTTATAAATATATATATATGTATATATACATACGTATATATATATATATATGTATATATATATATATATAAATATATATGAGTAAGATTTATATATAAATATATATAAAGTTATTCGATATATATAAATACAAAAACAGTTGAGTGGGAGAAAGTGGTTTTTCACGGGCTAGGGTTTTTCTCGATCTCCTCCACCTGACGGCGCCGGATCTGCGCTCGGGCTTGCTCGCGCCGAAGTGCTGCCGCGCCGCCTCTGTCCTCCTCACCGGTGAGAGCTCTTATTGTTAGCCCCTCCTTATCGTCGCTGGTCGGCCTCTTGGAGCTCGCCGACGGTTGGAGGAGGAGGAGCACCGTGCGCTTCATGGTCGATGCTCGTTTTTGAGAGCTCCAGTAAAGGCAAGTGATTTGCCTTGAGGACTTCTTCCTCTAGCCGGTCCAGTCTAGCCCCGAGTTTTTCCTCTTCCTCTCGCGGTGACTAGTGTGGTTCGGCCACTACGAGTCCCCGACGCACTTGGAAGAGAACGTCTAGGCTTTGTGTCTCTATTCCCCGTCAACGGAATAGAGATTCCTCACTGTTCGGGTTCAAGGTGAACCGAGAGGCGAAAGGGATTGCTTTCTCCTTCGTGGTGGATTCGTTGCCGTCTTCACCCACGCATTCGTCACTTCACCTAGAGATATATTCTCTAGAGGTAACATATCCTAAACCCTATGTGATGGATTGGTTGTGAGATTTTTTTTTAAAATCCTTTGCGCTCCGCTCCATTGACAAAAGACAACCGCGATCCTTTCAGCAAATTCTAATGAAATATGTGTTGAACCGGTTCACCATTGATGCTAAAAAAGGCATATACCTTTTGAATATAGCATCTATGACAGAGTTTGAGTCAAATAAGATATTCAGGAATCATCTCATGCGATCCAGTTACAATTTGGCCACCCGCATTGAGAACTGTCGGGCTGCTAAAATTCATGTAATGAATGTTATGCACGAGTTGTTAGAGTGTACAGATGAGATGTTGGACAAAGATGACATGGAAATGAAAGGACTACTGGGAACGTGGGACGAAAAAAAACAGTAACATGTTCAATTAATAACTAATGTTTAATTTTTTCATCTATATGTTTACGTCATTTATTAAGAAATATTTTCTTAATATTTTTCTTTTATTAACTTGTAGAGAAAATATGTTTGAGCCAATTCTTCTTATAGCATTGTTGATGAAGACCGAAGCCCAATCAGTTGTCATATTATATGAGGGACTGTAGTTATTTAAGTAATTCAAGGACAACAATTTTGAAATTTGATTTGGAACTGTAATTTAATTGACCTTCAGAACTGGAAGTTGTACTAAATGTTTGTGGCTGCATTTTTTGTGATTTTGAACTGTAAATTAACTCTTTTTAGAGCTGCAATTAGCTCTATCTTATTTTTTTGCCAATGAAAAGAAAGATTACTCAAGTACGTGGTTGTCTTTTTTGCAACTGTAAAAGCACAGGACTTTTGAACTGTAAATTAGTATAAGCACAATGCAGCATGTAAATTGCACTTTCAAAATGTGATGTTTTCTAGCACTATAATTTGAAACTGTGGAACAACTATACATTTGAAATGAAAAAATTTTCTCAAGTTGCTAATTTTTTTGGCAAGTAAAAAACAATTGCTTCTTTGAAATATAAATTACAAATAAAATTAGCATACGACATGTCATATGTTACCAAAGATATTATACATCAACAACAAATTAAAGTACCACAAAAATTTCAAAGTCTTTAAAGCAACTAGCATCTAATATAAGTTTCAATGTGAACATATCTCCGCAAAAGTTGTAATTAAATCAGCCGCAATTTCTATGCGGAATTTGGCTGTTTGAGCAGACCAAGAGCTGCATTCTGTCCAGGATATCTCATCAGTTGATAGAACAACCTCCATGTACTTTAGAACAAAAATTCCATAATCGTCTCCATTTCCCTATTGTGGCAATCCTGGAACTTCCACAATAGGCCAATTCTCGATTCCGACTGGAAGTGCTCGTGTTGCTTCTTAATGTAATATTTTAACATGCAAGAGAACTCGGAAAATTAAAAGGTTGTTGAAATCTGAATGTTAATTAATTGTTTCTTTAAAAAGCTCACCAATGATTCAAGTCTCTTACTATGACGCTTTCTTTTCATTAAGTCATAAAACTCTCATCTATGTTGCTTCAATTGACACACCAATAATGCCCAATGATTGGTTAGGTGGCATGACATCATAATTAAATCACTATTTTTCACACTGACTTTTGTTGAATGTTTATTAGACATCTAGTATTGCTAGCATTGTTTCTGCAGTAGTACTATGGAGAAATATTGGTTAACATGAGAGCAACGCAAAATATAAGTATATGCATTTTTTGGTGTACTTACAACATAGTCAGATGAAACGTAAATGAAATTTCTTATATTCGACTTCAAAAGTGTCTTCTTGGCTCTAAGTGCCACAACATAGGCATTTATGTGCATGTTGTGCAGCCATCGACCATGAAGGAGTTCATCCATACCACCTCGCGTCATCAAAATGGTTCCATTGTTGAAAATGGTGTCGCAGCTGCAAATAGCAAACATATCACTTACATATTACTAATATGTAATTGACTATAACAATATTACATACATGCTATATAGACGAGTGACAATACGTTTCTGGGAATTTTTGAATCATATCATCTATAACCTTCCACTCAAAAGCTGATATGTACGGTCTGCCGGGGTAATTGTTATTTTCCTTTACCTTCTCCTTGAGCTTAGCTTTTTCTTTCGAAGCAGTATTTGGTAAATTCTTTTTTTTGTTTTGTCTATTCTTTATATTTTTAACCAGACTACTAATTTTAATGTCTTTTGTATTGACCTCCGATTTAACTTTTATAATCGGCATAAATGGTTCATCTGGCGATACGGGTTGCACATGCAGTGCAGAGGTCTGGGGCTTTGTAAAATGCAGTGGAGAGGTCCGGGGAGGAGTAGCATGCAGTGGTTGTGGTTCACCACATAATTTGGCTTCTAATTTGGCAAACCATGACTCACAACAGTCTATAATTGAGCGCACATCCAACCGTACTTCTTTTTGAATAAAATTCTTGAGACGGGCCTCCAATCCTCGCACGTCATTATCAAATAAAAATTTCTCTGCTTCCATTCTTGCTTTCTTCTTTACTTTCCTCTTCGTAATTTCTTTAACTCTTTTCTTCAACATGTTCTTCTCATTTTTAGAATTCTCTCGAAGTTCTTCAGCGGTCAACACATAATTATCTAACTCGGTTTTTAATTCCACATGCACCTTCTCGTCATATATATTTTTTGTAATAACATCTTGTTCTTTTTAACATGTTCGAAGTCTGAATCATCATCTTCCTCCTCTTCAGCAAGTAACCTTTCCTCACTCTTCAAAATGTCTACGAAGTTTGGTTTTATCTACAGTTCAAACCAAAAAAATGTACTACATCAAAATACAATTGAAATGCGGTTTAGAATTACGACTGCAAATGTGTACTACAATTACGACTGCAAATTCTTACTAGAATTACGAATATAAATGCATAATAAAATTACCATTGCAAAAGCGTACTGCAGTTACGACTGTAAATGTCCACCAGAATTACAACTGTAAATGCATACTGCAATTACGACTGTAAATGTTTATTATAATTACGACTGTAAAGACCTACTAGAATTACAACTGCAAATGCATAATACAATTACGACTGCAAATGCCTACTACAATTACGATTGTAAATGCATAATAGAATTACGAGTACAAATGTCTACTATAATTTGGAGTGTAAATGCATTTAGACTTATGACTGTAACTAGTTTTAAATTTTCAACGAAAAAAATAATTGCAACTATAGTTGCAACCATTTAGGTATTACCAACCTTATAACTCGTTCGTAGTTTTGTTAATAGATCAAAGCAAAACTGGGCATGATAACTCTTCTTAGATGACCAACGATAAATTCTCAGGCTACCAAGTTCATCAACAATCACCTGCACATCTGTGTGTTCGTAAAGCCATACCTAGAGCCAAAAATACTGTAATTAGAAAATATTTAATATAAAAAGAATATACTGAAAGTTATCTTACTTACCAATAGTATGGTTGCACAACCCTCCAAGTATCCCAAACTAACACCAACTTTCTTAACTACACTAGCTTGACTTAGTGCATCAACCTGTGATAGCAAAAAATGGTGAATTGCCTTTGACCAGTTGTACTTCAAAAAGTTCGAGAAACCTTTAATTTTGTACAGAGAGGTTGAGATCTTCATCCCTTTCAATGGGAAGAAAAATGCATTGACCAAATAGAGGATTAAGCTATCCAATTTCCTACTCTCCAAAGTAGGAGACCAATCTTCCAAAGCGAGACTATTAAGAACCTCAGTCAAATCTTTGTAGGATATATTTATACACGATAGTCTAACGAACGTAAAGATCTCTCCCCGGTTTGGAAGATACAAGATTAAAGAAACCTCATTAACAATCAATTTACAGTATTTATTACCTAGTAAAAAAACCTGTTTATGTCTGTTAAAGGTCCGTACAAAAACATAAAGTAATGAAATATTTTGAGGAAGGCTGGACATCTCAAACAACTGCAACACACTGACTTCCCTCAAAATCTTCAAAGTTCCCTCTTCTAAAGCGTATAACAAAGGATGAGCATTCAACTTGAAAGTCGATATATCACATCTGAAGTGTAAGTAATTGATCTCAGGCACTACAAAAGAGGTTTTGATTTGGCATATATAAATACAAAAAATACGCCAAAGAATATGTGGATAATCTTACTTATTTATGAATGTTCTCTTCCTTGAATATCACCTATAAGAAAGTTGTATTACAAAAATATGTAATTAATAAGCATATTGTAAAACGAAACAATAAACTTTCAATTACAATTGGAATTACATATACTTAAAAAATAGAAATGTAACTTTATTTTAATATGCAAGATATAAGTGAAAATCCAAAAAAGAACGACAACTAGTTACAACTGTAAATAAAACCGTGATTTAGACTGTTTTGGGTTCTGCAGTTGTAATCATACAAACAATTGAAGTACAAAAAAGAGAGGAATAAATTGTAAAAAATTTTACACAGATTAAAACCGTAAACATTAAAACATATACAACTGGAATAATCAAACAGAAATCGCTTTTTATATTAAGTCATTGACTTCATACCAATAGAACTGTAAATTAGAATGTTTTGGGTTCTGCAGCTGTAATCATACAAATAATTGGAGTTCCAAATAGAGAGGAATAAATTGTAAAATTGTTTTACACAAATTAGAACTCTAAACATTACAGCAGTTACAACTGGAATAATGAGACGGAAATCCAAAAAAAATTAAAGTAATTTCTCTACCTCCCGGAGCTATGTACAACTAATGATGTGAATAGTTTATTAATTAAATTTATCCTAAATAGAACTATGATTACGACTGTTTTTTGTCCTGCAATGTAATTATACAAAAAAATGGTGAGCTTTTTAACAGAGAAGATATTGTAACAGTACTGTACAAAAATTAGAACTGTAAATAGTACAGAAGTTAAAACTAGAATAAGTAACATAAATAAAAAAATTAATTAGACAGCATTTTACAGTTCAAAAACAAGGAACTGTAAATACTACCGTAATTACAACAAGAATGACAAAAATAACTGTGAGGGTCTTTGAACTATAGCCAAACTAGAATAACGACTACATATGTTTATACAATTTGAATTGCAACAAAAACTCCAATTACGACTATAACTATTACAAAAACTGTTTGGTTCTTTGAAATATAAAGATAACTAAAATAACGACTGTAATTTCAATTTGTACTGTAATTGAATGCATGAAGAGAAAATGACTCTAATTTGGACTAGAATAACGATTGTAATTTCAAAGAGCACTGTTTATCTTCATACAATGTGGACTGCAATTTCAACACACTTTACTGCAAACAGTACATGCATTAACAAACCAAAACTACATATAATTTGCAAGAGAAACAATAACTTACAACTGAAAAATTTCACAAAAAACTTTCATATGAAGTGAAACATAAACCCTAAATTTTAGTGTATTGGGATTAAGATTTTTTGTCTTCTTAAACCAGAAGCGAGTTCGTTTGGAGTTGTAAGGCAGTAATGGCGAATGACGACGCCCTGGATCGCAGTAACGACGACAGAAGAAATACGAGAAGGTAGCTTTAGGTCTTCATTTTTCGTTTGGGCAATGAAGAGGCGCGAGAACCGTCCGTTTCAGAGATGTCACTTACACCCACTATCGCAGAAAATGCGATTGGAGAAATACTGGAGGTGCAGCTAGGGCAGAGGCGCAAACAAAGAAGAAGAAGCGTTTCTGGCATCTGTTTCGGAAAGGAAGAGCCGCGACGTTTGGGAGGGCTCCTGGCGGAAAGGCGATCGATTATCGAATCGCAGAAAGGCGACGTTTACGGCCTCCGGAGGGCAGCTAGGTCGCGAAATCAGAAAGAGCGCGAAAATGAAAAATTAGGGGAGAGGTATTTTCGTAATTATGTAGGGAAGAGAGTATTTATTTAGGGACCATAAATATGGTATACCACATGTACACAAAACTTTTCCATATTGCGAAGTTTCCCGATCCCCCCTTCGATATCACAAGCGACTGTCGATCCCCTCTTCACTGTCGATGGCAAAAAACCCCTTCGCTCCTGATCCCCTCTTCACTTTCCTCTTTCTCGGCATTATCTAACGGAGAAGAAGAGTTGACGTCGCTTAGCTTGGCACCTGGACATTCTCGAAAATTGAAGAAGGTGCTCAAGACAAGAATAGACTCCACCGATCTGCTGGATTCGCTATCTACCCGCTCAGCCTTTTTTACGATCCCGCCGAACTTGATGCAGGTGGTGACCGGCACGCTCCGATGTGGTGGTTCCTAAAGGTATAAGCCAGAGAAGAATGCCCAGGAGGGGGCGTGGGTTGGGGAAGAAGAACGGGCAAAGGGGGAAGATGAACAGTAGAAAGGATTTTAATTATATTCTGCTTAGCAAATAACGGTACAGTGAAGGGTACATATAGGCGGAGAATATATCTGTTACAGGTAATTTATATCTGTTACAAGAATAAAAGATACAAAAAGATCGGGGCAGCTGGACAGATCGGATGGCTGGAAGTGTATCAAAATAAGACCTGGTCAATGATGAATCCCGATCGTTGGATTGCCTGATGAGGTGTCACGCTGAGGGCTGATAAAAATGCGGCCGATGTCTCCTTCGTCATTGCCGTAATTTGCCGAGAGAACTGAGACCGCCGTAATCCTAACATCACCTTCCCCTTCAAGAACGCTGTCCTCAGCGTTAGGCCCGGTTCTCTTTTCGTTGGCGGGGAGCGGTGGGGCAAACAGCGTCCGTGCTTCTGGGCTTGTCGGTGATGGATGGTGGTGCAGATGCGGAGGGTTAACTATTACCCCTACCTTAGCGGCAGCCGAGGTTTCTGAGATGGCAGTGGTGATGTCGGGAAAGGATGCCCAGTGGCTGTAACTCGCGATTTTGGCTGGAAAGCTGAGGTGGGGGGGGGGGGGGGTAACGCTTTCTTCTATGTGTTCTGGATTTATGTAGTTTGTTGTCCTTCTAGTTGTATGCTGAACTGGAGCAGGTGTTGATGATGGTAGCGGGGTGTTATGTTCTTCTTTCGAGTCCATGTTGTTTGCATTGGAGGGTTATTCTGGTGAGACTCCTCAATCTGGTTCGCCCATGCGCTACGTTTCCCTTTTTTTACATCGGGTGCTGTCGGAATCTGGTAGCAGTTCCTGTAGCTGTTGTGCTAGAGCTGTGCTTAATAGGGGGTTATCTTGTAGTGCTGAAATATCCTCCCATGTGCTGTCGGAGGGTGAAATTCCCTGCCATTGTATTAGTGCCTGATGCACCTCCTGATTTTGCCGCATGACTTTGCGAGTGTCGATAATCGCCATAGGTTGGTGCATGGGACTGTTTTCCCAGCTTAGCTCGGGTAAGTCTGTGATCTTAATTTTGGAGTCCCCAACATAGGGTTTCAGCAAGGAAACGTGGAACACCGAGTGTATTCGGGATGAAGGAGGGAGGAGCAGTCGATATGTTGTTTCCCCGATGACCTCAGTTACCTGATATGACCCATAAAACTTTAGTCCCAACTTCTTTCCTTGTTGTCGTTTCATGGTGAGTTTCCGGTATGGGTGTAGTTTGAGCAATACCCAATCCCCTATACTTAATTTGAGTTCCTTCCGTTTCTTGTCCGCTTGGGCTTTCATGCGTTGTTGTGACTTAGATAGGTTCTCCTTAAGAACGTGAAGTAGCTGTTCCCGTGTTTGTAATGTCTCCTAGACAGCTTCATTCCCGGTATTTCCTGCACATAAATTAAGCAAACCAGGATGTGGTCGACCAAACATGACCTCAAAAGGGGTCATATTGGTTGAGGATTTATACGAGGTATTGTAATGATCTTCAGCAATGTTGAGAAAAAGTGACCATTTTTGGAAATTTCATGTGAAAACATTCTCAAGTATTATCCTAGGCAACGATTAACACGTTCAGTTAGCCCGTCGGTTTGTGGGTGGTATGATGAACTATATTTTAAAAGCGTGCCTTGAATACGGAAAAGTTCGACCCAAAAGTTACTCAAGAATATTGTGTCCCTATCCGATATTATGGTTTCTGGAATCCCATGTAGTTTGCCTACACAATTCCAAAATTCGGCCGCTACCGTAGGCCCTGTCATGGGATGTTTGAGATGTGCAAAGTGGGCGGCCTTTGACAAGCGATCTACCACTACTAGAATGATGGTAAATCCTTTTGAATTAGGTAGATGGGTGATGAAGTCCATGGTGAGATCGGCCCATAATCGTTGGGGAGTGGGTAATGGTTGGAGGAGCCCATATGGTAGGTGATTTATTGTTTTTGCCTTTTGGCAAAGGTCACACTTACTGATAAAGGTAGTTACTTCTTCTTCTTCATGTTATACCAAAAAAACTGATTTTTAAGCCGATGTAATGTGCCTTTGATCCCGGAATGCCCCCCTATTAAGCTGCAGTGGGCCTCAGATATGAGTTTGTGCTTAATATTGGACATGCTTGGGATATAGATCTTTGATTTGTATGTTACATATGTTCCCTGTTTTTTCCAGTCAGGGTGCGCCTGTGGTGCCTGGAGAAATTTGTGGATCCACAGATCATTGGGGTAATCCTGTTCCAACCCATCTAACATGGTGGAGATCGGAGTGGTGATTGTTATGAGGCTTAGCAGGGACGGTTTCTCGGGTGTATCTGGTGGTTGTGGAAGGGTATCGACGAGTATGGGCGGTTGTTCGGGTATGTACGGTAATCTTGAAAGGGTGTCGGCGGCTTGATTGTTTTCCCCGCACGATACTGAATGACGAAATCATATCCCAGTAATTTTGACAAGAAAATTTGTTGCTCTGGGGTATGAATTTGTTGGGTGAGTAGGTGGTGTAAACTTTGATGATCCGTTAGGATGGTGAATGGGTGGCCTATCAAGTATTGGCGCCATTTCGCAACTGCTGCGGTGACGGCGTACAACTCGTGTATATATGTTGACTTTCTTTGCATAAGGGGTGGAAGCTTTTTACTATAGTATGCGATGGTGCCCGTGGTTTGCTTAAGTACCGCTCCAATTCCCGTGCCTGAAGCATCCGTTTCTAACATAAAGGGTTGTTCAAAATCGGGTAAGGTGAGTATGGGGGAGGAAATCAATTTGTCTCGTAATTGACTAAAGGCCTCTTGGGTGGTATTGTTCCAACGAAATGAACTTTTTTTAACAGTTCAGTTAACGGGAATGCAATCTTGGCGTAGTCCCGGATGAATTTTCGGTAATACCCCGTCAATCCTAAAAATGCACAGATGTGTTTTTGGTTAGAGGGTGTGGGAAAATGCTTAATCGACTCGATGTTATCTTCGTTGGGGGGTAACCCTACCATCGTGAATGAAATGCCCTAGGAACTCGACTTTGGTGGTGAGAAACGTGCATTTAGAGAGTTTGACAAATAGCGCGTTATTCTCAAGTGTTTCTAAAGTGATTCGGAGATGATCAAGATGTTCCTCCTCGGTGGTACTATACACGAGAATGTCGTCAAAAAATACCACGAGGAATTTCCTTAGGAAGGGTTGGAAAACGGTGTTCATGAGTGCTTGGAATGTGGAGGGGGCGTTCGTTAGCCCAAAAGGCATAACGAAAAACTCATAGTGTCCTTGGTGGGTGCGGAAGGAGGTCTTGTGGACGTCATGTTTGTCCATCCGGATTTGATGGTAACCGGAGCGGAGGTCTAATTTTGAAAAGAAACGAGCGGAGCATAATTCATCTAAGAGTTCATCGATGGTGGGGATGGGAAATTTGTCTTTTATTGTAATTTTATTGAGGGCCCGGTAATCTACACAAAACCTCCACATGCCATCTTTTTTTTTGACTAAGAGGACAGGTGAGCTGAATACAGAATTACTAGGTTTGATGTGCCGGTGGGTGAGCATCTCGGAAACTAATCACTGTACTTCGTTTTTATGGTGGTATGTGTATCGGAACGGGCGCAGATTGGGTGCTAATGCATCCTTGGCTAGAGCAATCCTATGGTCAACATCACGTGGGGGTGGAAGACTGACGAGTTCTTGGAACAAGGAGGTAAATGATGTGAGTAACTTCTTAAAGGGCGGTGACACCTGTTTTTCTATGCTACCCAATGTTTGTGGGGGTGATCTTGTTGGATTTGCCTTGGCAAGTAAGAGACACATTGCAGATGGCTTGATTGCAATCATTCTCATCAATCGCAATGATTATACCTGACCGGGTGGCGAGGCGTTGCGATGACCCACCAAAGTCACTTGGCCGTGTGTGCCGGAATATGATAAGGTAAACTTATCATAGTCCATCGTGACCGGGCCAAGTGTCCGAAGCCAGCTTTGCCCCAAGATGAGATCCATGCCTTCGATATCGATGACGTACAAGTGGACTGTGTAGTGAACGGTTTGGATGAGCAATTGTGTGTCCTTGCACTTGCCTTGGCAGGATTCAGTGGATCCATTACCCACAAACATTGGGAACTTCTTAACTGTTAGGATTGGAAGTTTTAAAAAATGTGCCATTCGAGGGGAAATAAAATTGTGGGTGCTACCGCTATCAATAAATAACTGTAACAGGGTGTTATTTATGTAGCCGGTCATGCGCATCCCGTGATCGGGAAGGGCACCGAGCAACGTTTGTAAACAGATCATTGGAGGTGGAAATTCATCATCGGATGGAGGATCACCAGGATCGATTTCGTCCAAGTCCTCGGGTTCCTCTGCACCCACTAGGTAAAGCAAAGCCCCTCGCCTATTACATCTATGTCCCGCGTGAAACCGTTCATCGCAATTATAACAGAGTCCCTTGTCGCGCCTAGCTTGTAGTTCGGCGAGCGTGAGGCATTTGATAGGGGGGTACTTGGGTTTGAAGTTGTTTGGTGGTCGAGTGTGGTCCCTCGTGAAGGGGGCGCGGTGGTGAAACGTGGGGGGTGTGGTTTTTATGATTTATGTTATGTTAGTCCTCATACATACGCGCGATGGTGTAAGCGTCATGAATTTCGACTGGTCGGGCAATTTGGACCGGTCCACGAATGTGTTCTTTAAGTCCCGAGACCCACATGTCGGAGATGAATTCGGGGTGTAATCCCGGAACCTTTGTCATTAGTTCTTCAAATTCAGTTTTATAGTTGAGGACAGTGGTGGTTTGGTGTAGTTTGGTTAGTAGACCGGCAGGTTTAACTTAAAGGGATGCTCCAAATCATTTTTTGAGTGCGTCGACAAATAAAGGAAAAGTTAACGCGGGATGATCTTTAAGTGTCGCTTGATACCATTTTTAGGCCGGATTATATTCAAAATACTGACACAAATCATATAACCAATCTGTGTGGTCACCATCGGAAAAACGGGGGCAAGGAATCTCATAGTTACCGGGTCGTTCAGAAACTACCTGAGTTTTGTTGCCGAAGGGGGTTGATCCAGGTATGCCGTTTGAAGATTGAGCGGGGTAACATTCTGGAGCAAACCCCCGCTGATTTCTGTCCGTCGATGGCCGGTCCACAGTGTTTTCATCCAGGCTGGGCCCCTTGCCAATGGCTTTCTGAAGGTTCGTGAATTGCTGTAGCAGGTCCTGCTTCAGCGTGGTTATCTGAGCGGCGAGTTGGTCGGCCGCCTCCTCCTTAGACGCCAGGATCTGGCGGGTTAGGAGGTTTTCTTTTGACTGAAATTCCGTGGTAAATTGCTGTTGTAGCTGCTGCGTGTGTTGAGTCAGTTCCTCGATCAGTCGCCGGTGCATGTCCTCCATCTGGGTTGCCCGAGTGGTTTGTTCAGCCAGTATGGCCGCCTTGACGTCGGAGATGGAGCGTACTCCGTCGCCCATCGCAACAGCGGGATCAATGGATCTCAACGAGAGCACCAAATTGTTACGATCCCGCCGAACGTGATGCAGGTGGTGACCGACACGCTTCGATGTGATTGTTGCTGAAGGTATAAGCCGGAGAAGAATGCCCAGGAGGGGGCGTGGGTTGGGGAAGAAGAACGGGCAAAGGGGGGAAGATAAACAGTAGAAAGGATTTTAATTATATTCTGCTTAGCAAATAACGGTACAGTGAAGGGTACATATAGGCGGAGAATATATCCGTTACAGGTAGTTTATATCCGTTACAGGAATAAAAGATGCAAAAAGATCTGGGCAGCTGAACAGATCGGATGGCTGGAAGTGTATCAAAATAAGACCTGGTCAATGATGAATCTCGATCGTTGGATTGCCTGATGAGGTGTCATGCTAAGGGCTGATAAAAACGCGGCCGATGTCTCCTTCGTCATTGCCGCCATTCGCCGGGAGAACTGAGACCGCCGTAATCCTAACAGCCTTCTACACCGAAAACACCTCACATGCTCGGAGAAATCTCCGCTCCTCCATTGAGCTTCGCCTCTCACCCTGCGCAGCAGGTAATCACTATCATGTCTCTCTCTCTCTCTCTCTCTCTCTCTCTCTCTCTCTCTCTCTCTCTCTCTCTCTCTCTCTCTCTCATTCCCAGTTCTCAGATCATTCTTTGGTTTTTCAGGCTTTGGATAGAGTGTCATTGGGATGTTTTTTATTGTATTATAATTTTTGGCCTCATTTGTTCTCAAAAATTTAGCTGGCGAGAATGCATATATTGAAAGATACATTAGATTAGCTATTCCCCCTCAATGTCCTATTTTTTGAACAATTTTATCAAAAAGTCATAGTACATGCCCTAGGGTCATGCCCTGACTCAATGCATGTCAATCAGTTCACACCCCAGTCTATCCAGCACGACGTGTGTAACGATATCGGGGTGAACGGGTCTGTTGCTCACAGGGCTATCTCACCCAGGATCCATAACGGCTCCACCACCGGCCTTTACAGACCTCCTTGATAAGAAGCGCTTAACCCGCGCTCTCATCACCAACTGAGCTGCAGCTCTGTAAAGGCCGGTGGTGGAGCCGTTATGGATCCTGGGTGAGATAGCCCTGTGAGCAACAAACCCGTTCACCCCGGTATCGTTACATAAAATGCGCATTTTATGTAATGATATTGGGGTGAAGTGGTCCGTTGCTCACAGGGCTATTGTGAGGTGGTCCGGGAGACCCTATCCGCACAGTGAAGTGATTGGTTGCGTTGGGCTGCAGCTTTGTAAAGGCCGGTGGGGGAGCCGTTATGTATCCTGGGTGAGATAGCCCTGCAGCTCAGTTGGTGATGAAAGCGCGGGTTAAGTGCTTCTTATCTAGGAGGTCTGGGTATCGAGCACCAGCCTCAACAACCTACTGTGCCGGAGACCCTATACGCACAGTGAAGTGGTTGGGTGCGTTGGGCTGCAGCTCTATAAAGGCCGGTGGGGGAGCCGTTATGGATCCTGGGTGAGATAGCCCTGTGAGCAACTGACCACTTCACCCCGGTATCGTTACAACGTGACTCCTAAAAGTTCATGTTAATATGACATGTCCCATGGTCACGCCAGGACCCATGTCAAGTCAATTAGTTCACACCCCAGTTGTTCCTGTGGAAATTTGTGAAGTGAAAGTGGTTGACAGGACAGGCCGGGCGGCCTGGGCGGACAGCATTGGCGGACTAGGCGGACTAGGCGGACTGTGATGTGCGGCCTGGTGGAAAGTCTAGTGGAAGCCGGCTATCTTCTGAGCGGGTTATTTGCATGAAGTCCGCGGTCTGTGCGGCCTGGTATCTGCGGATAGAGAGGCTTGCGGACTAGTGCATTGCTCAGTGGCTGTGGTGCAAGCTTGTGCTGATTGGCGGTTTGGCTCGTGTCCGCGGGAAGCTTGCGGACTGATGTGTCCGCGGTGTGGGCTGTTGCGGACTGAGCTTAGAGCTTGGCTGAGGCCTTGTCGAGCTCTGGTGGTACAACATGTGCTTTGCTGTGGAGATCGTTGGCGGACTGGGTTTGGAGTCCGGGGATGGTTGCTGCGTTGGACATGAGTGCGAGGAGCTCGCGGACTGTTGGTGGTCTGTGCTAGGGTATTTGGCGAACGGGTGTTTGTGTCCGCCATGCTCGCATTAGACTTTGATGGTTTTGGACTTGGTCACTTTGTGCCAAAGCCATGGTGTCCGCGGTGTCCGCCAAGTCCACTGTGACCGGGCGGACTGTTGCTATCTGACTTTGGTCGTGGACTTGTGGCGGATTGAGGTGTGAGTCTTGCGGACTGCCTCGGGTTGGTGCGGACTGCCATTGAAGGGGGTTTGCTGTCCTGCAGCAGTAGGAGCTTTGCGGGCTGATGCTTTGTCCGCATAGCTGGGGCGGACTGGAGAGGGTTTGCCAATGTTGCCTTGCTCCTGGCGGTTTTTCCTTGGTATCCGGCTAAGTCCTTGCGGACTCTGCGGACGGTATTTTGCTATCACGCGGGCTGGGGCAGTGTCTATATCTCTAGGGCGGTGACCACACTCCTCACCTCGCCTATAAATAGGACCCCCCTGGCAGGTCTACAGTAACTTGAGTGAACAGTAAGTTGGGTTTGGCAAGGAGCTGCGGTCTCAGTTGTCTGTCCGCGCGGATTGTTTCAGTGCTGACGTTTGCTGTGTGCAGGTCGCGCGGTTAGCTTCAAGGAGCCAGGAGTTTGGCTGTGACTTCGGTCAAGTACTTGGAAGTGCGCGGTCTCTGCGGATTCAGCAGGAGGTCGCTCTGCGGCTTGTCAGCTCTGTTTCATCTTTGCCAGCTTCAATAACCTGTCCGCCGGCTTCAGGCGGGTAGGGGGTGTTCCTCAGTTCAGCCTCAGTAGGAGACGAATAACGGTGTGTCCGCGCGGCCTCGCGGCTTCGGCGGACTCCGTGGCTATTCGGCGGATTGTAGTTAAGTTCGGGCGATCTCAGCGGACTCGGCGACCTCGACGACCTCGGCGGTCTCGACGGACTCTGGTGCTGTCCGCCCGACTTGGATTCTTTGGTACTTGCTGTTTACAGCTGTTATACTAGCGAAATCATGTCTCGCTATGTATGCCTCGTGTTGTAAAGAAGTGTATGAATAAAAGACCTGCTTGTGCTTCCATTGTTTGTTGGGTTTAACCCTTGTTCCTTGGTTTTCCGCTGGTTCAATGTGAGAACTGGGTAGTTCCGAAGATATTCATTTGGCGTTTGGGCTATCTTGCTGACCACGTTGAGAAAATTTAACATGGTATCAGAGGGAGGTTCAGTTGCGTGAGCGGAAGTCAACCAGCATTGTTACTCAGTGATTGAGTGGTGCTCAACCTGTGTTGTTGCTCGGAGCTTCTGAAAGGGTGCCAACAGGTGTTGCAATGGAAGGGAGCTTTGTAAGAGGTTTGGGCATTGAACTCTTAACGCCGACTAACTTCAAGAAGTGGACGTCGTGCATGAAGAGTTATCTTCTTGGTGAGGAGCTGTGGGAAGTCGTCGGTGGTGACGACAGACAGGAAGTCACTGCTGCGTTCGGTACTGCTGAGCAGGTTAGGCTCTGGAGAAGAACAAATGCTAAGGCGGAGTTCATTCTGAAGAGAGCCGTGTCTCCGGAACTATTTGATCACATCATTGGATGTGAGTCAGCTGCTGATATTTGGACAACCATTGATGAGTTGTTCAATAGGAAGAATGTGGCGTGGCTTCAGTTCCTGGAGAATGAGTTGGCCAGGGCAACTCTGTTGGGTATTGTATCCACAATGTACCTGATTTGAAGAAGCCCCTGGACAAGCTAAGGTCAATAGACTATGTATTTGATAAAATCCTTCTAGTTGTGCTTGCAGTTTTTCCATGCTAAGTGCACACCAATGTCAGGGTGCAGTAGGTCAATATACACGGGTCTGCACGACGTAATCCCTCGTTGAGCAGATCAGTGTGTTGGCCTACGTGTATTCTCTCTATTGGAGTGCACTTATTTTCAAGCACAGGGCTGTAAATATACAGGAGCAGACAAGGAGCAAGGATGGGTCAAGGAGCACCTCATAGGTGGAAAGACGAAAATTCGTCTAAGTTTAAAATCGACGAGAATCACCAAGTGATTCTCGCCGATTCGGCGAGAATCACTTGTGATTCTCGCCGATTCGTCGAGAATCAGAAGTTGATTCTCGCCGAACTCGACCCAGCCACTTCTAAGCAAGCACCTCTGCTTCTAAGTAAGAATCGACGAGAATCACCAAGTGATTCTCGCCGATTCGGCGAGAATCACTAGTGATTCTCGTCGAATCGTCGAGAATCACTGGTTGATTCTCGCCGTCTTGACCTGGCCTAAAGCAGTGCGTGCAACCAAGGCAAATTCGACGAGAATCATCTTTGATTCTCGCCGAATCGTCGAGAATCACCTTTGATTCTCGGCGACTCGGCGAGAATCACTTTCGATTCTCACCGATTTTCACTTGGACATTTTTCTGGAACTTCCTGAACCGGATTCTGCCGCTGTTAAGATTCTGGACCGGGACTTAGGGATTCAGCTTGTGGGTCCCACAACGGTCATTTTGGAAAGCATCTACAGTATTTATATACGGGTATTTTGAACGGAATACCTAGACAGAAAGAAGCCGAGCAGAGAAAACCCTAAAATCGCGAAATAGCTCCGCCGCATCCGTCGCCGCTCGCGCTAGTCCGTCGCCGCTGCTGATCGCTCTTCTTCCCGATCTCCGGCGAAAGAAGCTTAGCAAAGCTTTGAGTCTCACGTGTCTATCCAGAGATCTCTTGTCTCTCGATTTGTTGATCGGGAAAAACTTCCCCGTCCGAATCGATCGAGACGACCGATCCTCGTGTGACCGTTGGAAGACCAAGCTAGCTTCGCTACGAAGTTTGGATCTCCAAGTTCAGCAGCCGCTCATCATCATAGCCGCCGATCCCGAAGCTAGCCACCGCTCGTGTTGCCGCCGCCGGTTCCGGGGAGATCCTCTCTAAGAGAGACCAAGGTTGTAGACTCTTTGTTGACTTCACGAACCCGTCGTCGAACGAAGAGGAACACCGTAGTCTCCAAACGAAGTTTGTATCTCGTGTACATTCTATATTTACTTTTGTTGTAAAGGAACGATTGTTCCGTGTTGTAAGGGTTGGGTGCAACCCGTTTTGTGGGAGTGTTGACTCTCACGTGTGGAAGGGTTCCTTCCGATAGTGCAGGGATTGGATTTCAATCCTGTTGGAGAAGAGACCGAGTCGTCCCGTGTTGGGAGATAGGTCGAAGGGGAAAAGTGGATGTACCCAAGTCGGGGAACCACTATAAATTGCCTGTGTATTCTGTGTGCTGTGCTTTTTATTTTTATTGTGCAGGTACATTCGTAAGTTCCGCAAAAGCACTACACGTCACCTATTCCCCCCCCATAGGTGCACATAGCCGACACTAGGTGGACTTTCAAGTGGTATCAGAGGGAGGTTACTCATCAAAAAGGTTAACACCTTGAGTTGAATCCTGCCCCTAGTGTCAAGAAGAAGACAAACATCTATTATGGACGGGCTCAAGTTCTCCGGCAAGATCCCAGTGTGCACCAGGCTCAACTTTCCGATCTGAAAGGAAAGAATCAGGTTTTACATGGAAGCAGTCGATCCTCGACTCTTCATGATCGTGGAGGAGGGACCTTATGTCCCCACTAAGGCCTCCACCATCGATCCCACCAAGAAGGTGCCGAAGACACTTTCTGAAATGGACAAAGACGAGATGGTGCTAGTGGGACTGGACAAGAAGGCACGAAACATTCTGGTGAGCGCAGTTGATGATTCTATGATGCAAAACTTCAGCAACTGCAGGACAGCTCAGGAGATCTGGCAGTGCCTGATCATCCTAATGGAGGGCACGGATGAAGTGAGGGATGATCAGAGATCCCTCCTGAACCAAAAATATGAGGCCTTCAGGCAAGGGCCTAAGGAAGAGATCGGAGTCACCTACGAGAACTTCCTAAAGATTGTCAACGCCCTCAAGGGCTACGAAAGAGTGTTCACCAATGGTGAACTCAATGACAAATTCCTTAGGTCCCTTACTAAGGAATGGGACACAAAGATCTGCGCCATCAGAGAATTTGGCAGACTAGCAGAAACTGATCCACAAATCCTGTTTGGGAAGCTGATGTCCTATGAGCTTCAGCTGAACACCAGGAAAGCAGAGGAAGAAGCAGAGAAGGCCGCTGCAAAAGAAAAGACTGTGGCCCTAAAAGCCAGTTACTCCAGAAAGGGCAAGGGTGCGATGTCATACCGTGCGAGGAATAAGGAAGAGGAGGAGGACTCTGAACCATGCTCCTCCGGCTCAGAGCTGTCGGAGGAGGATTTCTCCCTCATCACCCGAGAGTTCAAGAAGTTCCTCAAGATGAGAAATCAAAGAAAGAAAGACAGCTCTTCCTCCAGGCATCAGAAGAAAAATTATTCTTCTGATAGGTATGCATCTAAACCTAACAAACAACGCTCTTCTGACATTATTTGCTTTGGATGCAATAAGCCAGGACACGTCGTGGCCGACTGCTATCAAAGCAAAAGAGAAAAAGGGAAAGGAGAGGAGCTCAAATCCTCTAGAGACAAGAAGAAGGAGCGGAGCTACATCGCCAAACGGCCAAAGACACTGAGTGAGTCTGACTCCTCAGACTCTAGTGATGATGAGGAAGCCTACTTCGGGCTGGTGGGTCGCTCGGACTCAGACGGAGAATGCCCCCCATTTACTGGGAAGGTAAAAGCTCGCACCCCTCTCTCCGACTCCGACTCTGATTCTGAGTCTCAGGATGATGAACCTGAGGATGGCCCCTCGACCCGTGAAGCTGAGCTCCTCGAGAAGTATGAGCTTCTGCTCAACACTTTCGATGAGTGCCGTAAGAGACTGAAGGCTGAGAAGAAGGAAGTAAAATTCCTTAAGGGTGAGTGTGTATCCCTAAGGGAAGAGGTCACTAGCTTGATTTCTATCCGACAGGAGCACCTTGACCTGACTTCAAAGCATTCAGAGTCTTTGAAGCTCCTTGATCTTAAGCAGGAGGAAGTCGACAAGTTGGAAGAACTACTTGAGGCAGAAAGGAAGATCGTCAAGAGCTTCTCCATGCCAAAAACAGTTCTTCCAGTAGTTGATACCTTCTCTGCTCAGGCCAAGGGAGCTGGCTTGGGACATGTAGGGGTAGCTGGTTCCTCCTCCAGGAGAAACAAGAACCAGAGGAAGAATAAGGCCGCCAAGAAGGCCTCTGCTGATGAAAAGGGAAAGGCTCCGCTTAGTCCTGTTGCGTTCAGAAAGCCTGGCTTTCCTTGCAACCAACATGACTTTGAGTCAACATATGACCATCATTTCCGGCCCTCGGTTGCAAAGCCAAAGAGCCGATATGACGGTTGGACCTATCCCCGGAACTTCGGTGAGAGTGCCTTCAAGGCACCTTATGAGGAAATCCACATGAGAAATTATGGTCCGTTCTCTAGCGGCCATAATGGAAAGCAGGCACCAAAAGCCAAGCCTGTTATACAGAAGGTGACGAAGTCATGTGACTGCTGTCACCATGAGGGCTCCTCCTCCAGATCCAAGGCCCCAGCTGTACCCACCGTTCCCAGGATAAGGCAGGAGCCTAGGAAGAGGTACAACAGATTCGACTGTTGGTGCTGTGGCAAAGTTGGTCACTTTGCCGTGGATTGTTGGTTTAATACTAGGCATTACGAGACTCCCCATGTTAGCAATGCGAGGCCGACCACTCATAGGGTTAACCAACCGAGGGGGAGTGTGCTAACCAGGAATCTAGGACCCAAGTTCGATTGGGTTCCTAAGGCAAATTAATCTTGTTTTGCAGGAATGTCCAAAGGCCACCAAAACGCCGATCTGGTATTTGGACAGTGGATGCTCCTGGCATATGACCGGGACAAGAAACCTGCTGCGTGATTACACTCCAGTCGAGAATGGACCCAAAGTCATATTTGGAGGGTCAGATCGAGGAGTCACCAGAGGTTACGGTATGATTTCCAACGGTATAATCTCTATCACCGACGTGGCTTATGTTGAAGGGTTAAACCATAACCTGATCAGTGTAAGTCAGTTATGTGATAAAGGTTATGACGTTAAGTTCTGCAAGGATAAATGTCTGATAATTTCACGTACCACTTCTGAAACGGTATTATCAGGCATTAGGAGCAGAAATATCTTCTGTTTAGATTTTCTCAGTTTAGATTCATCTACCCCCGTATGCCTTGTGGTAACAGGCAGTGCATCTCTTTGTGAACAATGGCACAAGAGATTGGCACATATTAATTTCAAGACAATTAGTATGCTGTTTTCTAAGAACTTGGTAAGGGATGCTCCCAGTATCAAGTGCATCAAAGATAGCCCCTGTCCTGCATGCCAGATGGGCAAACAGACTCGGGCTACCTTTAAGAGCATCGCAGACAAAGACTCTTCCCGATGTCTTTACCTTTTACATATGGACTTGTTTGGTCCAATGCAAGTTCATAGCTTGGGAGGCAAGTCCTATACGCTAGTGATAGTTGATGATCATTCTCGTTTTACATGGGTGTTCTTTTTGAAACGAAAGTCAGATACGTTTGACATCTTCACTAATTTTGTCAAGCAGGTTCAGAACGAATTTAACTGCTCCGTGGTCAAAATCAGAAGTGACCATGGAACAGAATTCGAATCTGGTGCTATGACAGAATTTTATGAAGAACAAGGTATCTTTCATGAGTTTTCCTCCCCGCGCACTCCTCAACAAAATGGAGTTGTGGAGAGGAGAAATAGAACTCTCATTGAAGCCTGCACGACAATGTTGAAAGACGCTTCTCTCCCGGAATACTTCGGGGCAGAGGCTGTCAATACAGCTTGTCATGTACAAAACCGAGCATTGATCAACAAGCATCATCGTAATATGCCTTACGAACTACTGAAAGGCAGGAAACCAACCATGTCCTACTTAAGGATTTTTGGTTGCAGATGCTATGTACTGAATAATGGGAAGTACCCGCGTACTAAATTCGGTGAAAAATGCTTCGAAGGCATATTCATGGGCTATAGTTCCCATAGTCGGGCATATAGGGTCTTCAATAAGAAAACCCTAGTGGTAGAAGAATCAATAAATGTTGTATTTGATGAAGGAAGTTTGCTTAACAGCAATTCTTCCAGTAGTATTCTTGAAGATGCAGGTGCTCGACTTGAACAGCTGAGTCTGGATGAGACCGCTAAAGATAACGCTCCTCAGTACGTCAAAGTTTCCACCTCCACATCATCTGAAACTGTTGAAGATCAAAATGGAACAAATATCTTAGAAGAAGGAAAAGCCCAAGAAGTAGTCGAAGCTCCAGACGCCAGACTTCTTGAGCTCCGGCACGTGAGGGATCATCCTAGAGATCAGATCATCGGAGATCCTCGTGTCGGTGTCAGAACTCTAAGAGGTACTATTAACAAAGTATTGCATCTTAGCTTCCTGTCACAGGATGAGCCAAAGAAGTTCGACGAGGCGAACAAGGATGCGGCATGGATTCTGGCCATGCAAGAGGAACTACATCAATTCGAACGTTGCAATGTTTGGACGCTGGTTCCCAGACCATACAAGCAGAATGTGATTGGCACGAAGTGGATCTTCAGAAACAAGCTGGATGAACATGGTGTCATCGTAAAGAACAAGGCCAGGCTGGTGGCTCAAGGTTACAGACAGGAGGAAGGGATTGACTTCGACCAGACCTTCGCACCAGTAGCAAGGCTCGAGGCAATCAGGTTGTTCCTGGCGTATGCTTCACACAAAGGATTCACAGTCTATCAAATGGATGTGAAATCGGCATTCCTGAACGGAGACCTGAAAGAGGAAGTATACGTCGCTCAACCCCCAGGTTTTGTCGATCCTACTTATCCCAATCACGTTTATTTTCTTAATAAGGCCTTATATGGGTTGAAACAAGCTCCACGAGCTTGGTATGAGACTTTATCTAGTTTTCTTCTTGAGAACAAGTTCTCCAGAGGTAAAATAGATAAAACATTGTTTCTCAGGGAAGTCAAAGGCAAGATTTTGCTGGTGCAAATCTATGTCGATGACATAATATTCGGCTCAACGGACAACAATCTTTGCAAAAAGTTTTCTAAACTTATGCAAGGAAAGTTTGAAATGAGCAGTATGGTAGAGCTCAAGTATTTCTTAGGACTTCAAGTGAAACAGTCTGAGGATGGAATCTTCATCTCTCAGACGAAGTTCACAAATGAACTCCTTAAGAAATTCGGAATGGAGAGTGCAACCTCTATGAGGACTCCAATGGGATCCACCTTGTCTCTGGATAAGGATGAGAAAGGTAAACCTTTCGATGAAACCAAATACAGAAGCATCATTGGATCCCTGCTCTACCTTACTGCCAGTAGACCGGATATTATGTTCTCCACATGTGTCTGTGCCCGATATCAGGTGAACACTAAGGAATCTCACTATGTCGCTGCAAAGCGAATTCTAAGATACCTTAAAGGTACTCCTAATCTTGGCTTGTGGTACCCGAGAAACAATGATGTCGAGCTAATAGGCTTTTCAGATGCTGATTTTGCAGGGAGCAGGGATGACAGGAAAAGCACCTCCGGGACGTGTCAATTCCTCGGCAGGAGGCTTATCTCATGGAACAACAAGAAACAGAATTGTGTTGCAACCTCCACAGCAGAGTCAGAGTACATCTCGGCAGGAAGCTGTTGCGCACAACTTCTATGGATCAGAAACCAGTTAGCCGACTACGACCTTCAGTTCAAGGAAGTACCCATGTACTGCGACTCCTCCAGTGCAATTGCCATTGCCAACAATCCTGTATCGCACAGCAGAACGAAGCATATTGAAGTGCTCTACCACTTCATTCGGGATCACGTGGAAAACAAGGACATCTCTCTCTGTTATGTCCCCACGGACAAGCAGATTGCTGATATATTCACAAAGCCCTTAGACGAGGCCAAGTTCAATCTTTTCAAGACTGAATTGGGGATGCTCAATTATGAGGAATGAAGACTACAGAAGCTCCAGGCTCGTGCATGATCTAAGGGGGAGCAAGGAACTCCAGCGTGAGTACAGATGCAAGAACTGAGGAGGAGCAAAGGGCCAAACGCTACAGACCCCGATTTGCAGAAGCCGAAAAGGGGGAGATTACCCTCTCGGCTAAGGCTAAGGTGGCTCCAAGCTTGCTCCCAAGAAATTGGTATTGGTAAGGGATAACTCACTCAACTCAATTTTAAGTTTATGGTTTTCATTCCCATTTGCTCTATTCACCTTAGCTTGTAGGGTTTAGGCTTCTTCAAATAGGGGGAGATTGTTGGGTATTGTATCCACAATGTACCTGATTTGAAGAAGCCCCTGGACAAGCTAAGGTCAATAGACTATGTATTTGATAAAATCCTTCTAGTTGTGCTTGCAGTTTTTCCACGCTAAGTGCACACCAATGTCAGGGTGCAGTAGGTCAATATACACGGGTCTGCACGACGTAATCCCTCGTTGAGCAGATCAGTGTGTTGGCCTACGTGTATTCTCTCTATTGGAGTGCACTTATTTTCAAGCACAGGGCTGTAAATATGCAGGAGCAGACAAGGAGCAAGGATGGGTCAAGGAGCACCTCATAGGTGGAAAGACGAAAATTCGTCTAAGTTTAAAATCGACGAGAATCACCAAGTGATTCTCGCCGATTCGGCGAGAATCACTTGTGATTCTCGCCGATTCGTCAAGAATCAGAAGTTGATTCTCGCCGAACTCGACCCAGCCACTTCTAAGCAAGCACCTCTGCTTCTAAGTAAGAATCGACGAGAATCACCAAGTGATTCTCGCCGATTCGGCGAGAATCACTAGTGATTCTCGTCAAATCGTCGAGAATCACTGGTTGATTCTCGCCGTCTTGACCTGGCCTAAAGCAGTGCGTGCAACCAAGGCAAATTCGACGAGAATCATCTTTGATTCTCGCCGAATCGTCGAGAATCACCTTTGATTCTCGGCGACTCGGCGAGAATCACTTTCGATTCTCACCGATTTTGACTTGGGCATTTTTCTGGAACTTCCTGAACCGGATTCTGCCGCTGTTAAGATTCTGGACCGGGACTTAGGGATTCAGCTTGTGGGTCCCACAACGGTCATTTTGGAAAGCATCTACAGTATTTATATACGGGTATTTTGAATGGAATACCTAGACAGAAAGAAGCCGAGCAGAGAAAACCCTAAAATCGCGAAATAGCTCCGCCGCATCCGTCGCCGCTCGCGCTAGTCCGTCGCCGCTGCTGATCGCTCTTCTTCCCGATCTCCGGCGACAGAAGCTTAGCAAAGCTTTGAGTCTCACGTGTCTATCCAGAGATCTCTTGTCTCTCGATTTGTTGATCGGGAAAAACTTCCCCGTCCAAATCGATCGAGACGACCGATCCTCGTGTGACCGTTGGAAGACCAAGCTAGCTTCGCTACGAAGTTTGGATCTCCAAGTTCAGCAGCCGCTCATCATCATAGCCGCCGATCCCGAAGCTAGCCGCCGCTCGTGTTGCCGCCGCCGGTTCCGGGGAGATCCTCTCCAAGAGAGACCAAGGTTGTAGACTCTTCGTTGACTTCACGAACCCGTCGTCGAACGAAGAGGAACACCGTAGTCTCCAAACGAAGTTTGTATCTCGTGTACATTCTATATTTACTTTTGTTGTAAAGGAACGATTGTTCCGTGTTGTAAGGGTTGGGTGCAACCCGTTTTGTGGGAGTGTTGACTCTCACGTGTGTAAGGGTTCCTTCCGATAGTGCAGGGATTGGATTTCAATCCTGTTGGAGAAGAGACCGAGTTGTCCCGTGTTGGGAGATAGGTCGAAGGGGGAAAGTGGATGTACCCAAGTCGGGGAACCACTATAAATTGCCTGTGTATTCTGTGTGCTGTGCTTTTTATTTTTATTGTGCAGGTACATTCGTAAGTTCCGCAAAAGCACTACACGTCACCTATTCCCCCCCATAGGTGCACATAGCCGACACTAGGTGGACTTTCAAACTCAGGGAGACCTTTCCATCTCCAAGTACTTCTTAAAGATGAAGAGCTTGTGTGCTGAGCTGTTGGCACTAGATCCTGATGAGCCTATCTCTGAGGCTAAGATGAAAAGGCACATTATCCGTGGCTTGCGGAAGGAGTATGTGGCCTTTGTCACATCTGTTCAAGGGTGGGCTACTCAGCCGTCTTTGCTGGAGCTGGAGAATCTGCTTGCATCGCAGGAGAGCTTGGCAAGGCAGATGGCTTGAGTGAACCTGAATCAAGAAGGCAGCGAAGCTCTCTTCTCAGGCAAGAAGAAAGGATGAGAAGGGAAGAAGAAGAAGAAGGTGCAGGTTGTTGGTGAGAAGGAGACTTCAACTTCATATCAGCCGGAGAGGAGCAATGCTCCTAAGGACCGGAAGAAGAATTTGAAGTGCTACCGATGTCATCAGCGAGGGCACTTCAAGCGGGACTGCAAGGTCAAACTGCAGCCTGGGCATGCTGCGGGAAAGGAGGAAGCTTGCTCGAGAAGTGAAGAAGCAGAATGGGGCGGAGCTTTTATGACGGGCACTTGTGTCCGGGCCTTGTCTGCTGAGGACTTCAACGGTGAGTGGATCGTGGACTCCGGGTGTGGTCATCACCTCACCGGAGACAAGTCGAAGTTCACCTCCATGCAGGCGTACTCAGGTAATGAAGCTATTATCACTGCTGATAATATTATTTATGCAGTAGAGAAAGAGGGGGTTGTGTCTTTGGGTAGTGATCAGGGGCCACTCACATTAAGGAGTGTGTATCACGTGCCGGGCATGAAGAAGAACCTCTTCTCGGTGACCAATGCGGTGGACACTGGGTATCACATTCTGTTTGGGCCAACAGACGTGAGGTTCCTTCGCAACGTATCAGCGGTGAAGACTGATGTTGCTCATGTTGGGAGGAGGGTGAAGAACTTGTTTGTTTTTTCCACCAGTACTTATGTTGATAGAATGAGAGCCAATGATAGTGCTGCTATCTGTCATGAGAGGCTGGGGCATGTTGGCATGGACAAGCTGAAGGCGATGGCTAGTAGAAGTCTGGTGAGGGGGTTGCCGAAGTTGTCCTCCTTTGGTGATGGGCATGTTTGTGCGGGCTGTCAATACGGTAAGGCACATCGCCTTCCGTTTGATAAATCACAAACAAGGAGCAAGAAACCATTGGAGTGTATTCATGGCAACCTGATGGGACCGACAGTTACTGCCAGCCTTGGTGGAAGCAGATATATGCTTGTCTTGGTTGATGACTACTCAAGGTATACTTGGGTGTACTTCTTAAAGGAGAAGTCGGAAGCCTTCCGTTTATTTGTGGAGTTTAAGGAGTTGGTAGAAGGCCGGCTTGGCTTGCGGATTAAGAAGCTTAGAACTGATAACGGGGGTGAGTTTGTCTCCTCCGAGTTTTCTAACTTCTGCAGGAAGCACGGGATCCAACGAGAGCTTACTTGTGCTCACACTCCACAACAAAATGGGGTAGCGGAGCGGAAGATCCGTCATCTGACGGAGACCTGTAAATGCTGGCTTCATGCGAAAGATATCCCAAGGTCCTTTTGGGCGGAGGGGATGTCTTGTGCTGCTTATGTTATCAATCGGATGCCACTCAGCCCTATCAACATGAAGACTCCTATTGATCTGTTGCTGAAGGAGAAGCCGAGTGTGGGACACCTTAGGGTGTTCGGTTCAACTTGCTACGTGCATGTCCCGGATGCTTCACGGACAAAGCTGGATGCGAAGGCAAGGAAACTTGTCTTTGTTGGCTACGATGAGCGGAAGAAGGGATGGAAATACATGGACCCTGTGACGAAGAAGTTCGTGGTATCAAGAGACATTGTATTTGACGAGCTGACGTCATATGGAGGTGGCTCGGTGTAGCTAACCGGAAGTAGCAAGGTTGATGAAGCACCGGTGGTGGCTGCTGAAGGCTTGGAAGAGGAGCTTGCTGTTTCACCAGCAGCTCCTGTTGCTTCTAACTCCGAGGCTGAGCCTTCTGGCTCAGGAAGTAGGGGGAGCACTGCTCAATGCTTGCCCCAGGTAGGAGTGAAGCCCGAAGAAGCAACGGAAGCAGTGAGCAAGGAGCCGACCCTTCAGAGATCGAAGAGGGTGGTTAAGCCACCGGCTCGGTACTGTGATGGGAATGTAGTGAGTTTTGTCTCCTGCTTCTTTGCAGGTCCTCTGGATGAGCGAGAGCCTGCAAACTTCAACGAGGCCACTGGAGTGAAGGAGTGGGAAGGTGCCATGAAGGAAGAGATCGATGCTCTGAAGAAGAATGAAACCTGGGACCTTGTGCCCAAGGTTGATGGCATTACTCCGGTTACTTGCAAGTGGGTGTATAAGTTGAAGAAGAAGGCTAATGGGAGCATTGATAGGTTCAAGGCTCGCCTGGTCGCTAGAGGATTTTCACAGCAGTATGGAGAAGACTATGAGGAGACATTCAGTCCAGTTGCGAAGATGACTTCAGTAAGAGTGGTGATCGCCTTGGCTGCTAGCAAGGGATGGAGGTTGTGGCAACTCGATGTGAAGAATGCCTTTCTTTACGGAGAGATTGACAAGGACATCTTCATGGATCAGCCGCTTGGTTTTGTCTCTGAAAAGCATCCGGACTATGTCTGCAAACTCAGGAAGGCTCTCTATGGGTTGAAGCAAGCTCCTAGAGCGTGGTATGGGAAGATTGCAGAGTATTTGCAATTTTGTGGATACCTTGCTTCTAACTCGAATTCAAGCTTGCTCTTCAATAAGAAGGGAGTGCTACGAGTCTTGGTCCTGCTGTATGTGTATGACATGATCATCACAGGGAATTCGGAGGGGGAAGTAGCAAAGCTCAGGGCTGAGCTTGCTATACGCTTCGAGATGAAAGACTTGGGAGAGTTACATCACTTTCTCGGTCTGGAAGTGGAGAGGAAGGAGTGCGGGTTTCTCATTAGCCAGAAAGGGTATGCTGATCGCATTGTAAAGCGGTTCGGCATGGGCGAAGGGAAGAAGTGCTCTACTCCACTAGAACCTGGGCAAAATCTTCGACGAGATGAGGGAAGGGTTCTTCATGATCCCTTGGTGTTCAGGGCTCTTGTTGGGAGCTTGATTTACCTGACGATTACAAGGCCAGACATTGCTTATGCTGTTGGCCGAGTAAGTCGGTATATGGCTGAACCAAGGCAATCTCATCTAATGGCGGCAAAAGGAATTCTGAAGTATGTCAAGGTGACTTCTGACATGGGACTCCTCTATGGAAGGGACTCGGAGTTTGCGTTGCTCGGGTACACGGATGCTGACTATGGCGGTGATTCGGATGATCGGAGGTCTACTTCAGGTTATGTGTTCACTTGCGGTTCAGCTAGCATCTTGTGGTGTAGCAAGAAGCAGGACTCGGTGTCGGTTTCAACCACGGAGGCGGAGTATAAGGCTTCGGCCTTGGCTGCTCGGGAAGCCGTTTGGTTGAGGAGGCTTATAGAGGACGTTCATGAAGAAGTGCAAGGGCCTACTTTACTCCGGGGTGACAATGAGAGTGCTCTCAAACTGGTTAACAATCTAGTGTGTCACGCCAGGACCAAACATATAGAGATTGATCACCATTTCATCAGGGAGAAGGTGTTGGAAGGATCTCTGCTGGTCGGGCATGTTCGGAGTGAAGATAATCTTGCTGACATCTTCACGAAGCCACTGTCGAAGGGGCCTTTTGAACGCTTGCGCAGCTTGCTGGGCTTGGTCACCACTTCCCACTTCAAGGGGGAGTGTTGAAATTTGTGATGTGAAAGTGGTTGACAGGACAGGCCGGGCGGCCTGGGCGGACAGCATTGGCGGACTAGGAGGACTGGGCGGACTGTGATGTGTGGCATGGTGGAAAGTCTAGTGGAAGCCGGCTGTCTTCTGAGCGGGTTATTTACATGAAGTCTGCGGTCTGTGCGGCCTGGTATCTACGGATAGAGAGGCTTGCGGACTGGTGCATTGCTCAGTGGCCGTGGTGCAAGCTTGTGCTGATTGGCGGTTTGGCTCGTGTCCGCGGGAAGCTTGCGGACTGATGTGTTCGCGGTGTGGGCTGTTGCGGACTGAGCTTAAAGCTTGGCTGAGGCCTTGTCGAGCTCTGGTGGTACAGCAGGTGCTTTGCTGTGGAGATCGTTGGCGGACTGGGTTTGGAGTCCGGGGATGGTTGCTGCGTTGGACAGGAGTGCGAGGAGCTCACGGACTGTTGGCGGTCTGTGCTAGGGTATTTGGCGGATGGGTGTTTGTGTCCGTCATGCTCGCATTAGCCTTTGATGGTTTTGGACTTGGTCACTTTGTGCCAAGGCCATGATGTCCGCGGTGTCCGCCAAGTCCGCTGTGACCGGGCGGACTGTTGCTATCTGCCTTTGGTCGTGGACTTGTGGCGGATTGAGGTGTGAGTCTTACGGACTGCCTCGGGTTGGTGCGGACTGCCATTGAAGGGGGTTTGCTGTCCTGCACCAGTAGGAGCTTTGCGGGTTGATGCCTTGTCCGCATAGCTTGGGCGGACTGGAGAGGGTTCGCCAATGTTGCCTTGCTCCTGGCGGTTTTTCCTTGGTATCCGGCTAAGTCCTTACGGACTCTGCGGACGGTGTTTTGCTATCGCGCGGGCTGGGGCGGTGTCTCTATCTCTAGGGCGGTGACCACACTCCTCACCTCGCCTATAAATAGGACCCCCCTGACAGGTCTACAGTAACTTGAGTGAACAGTAAGTTGAGTTGGGCAAGGAGCTGCGGTCTCAGTTGTATGTCCGCGCGGATTGTTTCAGTGCTGACGTTTGCTGTGTGCAGGTCGCGCGGTTAGCTTCAAGGAGCCAGGAGTTTGGCTGTGACTTCGGTCAAGTACTTGGAAGTGCGCAGTCTCTGCGGATTCAGCAGGAGGTCGCTCTGCGGCTTGTCAGCTCTGTTTCATCTTTGCCAGCTTCAATAACCTGTCCGCCGGCTTCAGGCGGGGAGGGGGTGTTCCTCAGTTCAGCCTCAGCAGGAGACGAATAACGGTGTGCCCGCGCGGCCTCGCGGCTTCGGCGGACTCCGTGGCTATTCAGCGGATTGCAGTTAAGTTCGGGCGATCTCAGCGGACTCGGCGACCTCGACGACCTCGGCGGTCTCGGCGGACTCTGGTGCTGTCCGCCCGGCTTGGATTTTTTGGTGCATGCTGTTTACAACTGTTATACTAGCGAAATCATGTCTCGCTATGTATGCCTCGTGTTGTAAAGAAGTGTATGAATAAAAGACCTGCTTGTGCTTCCATTGTTTGTTGGGTTTAACCCTTGTTCCTTGGTTTTCCGCTGGTTCAACGTGAGAACTGGGTAGTTCCGAAGATATTCATTTGGCGTTTGGGCTATCTTGCTGACCACGTTGAGAAAATTTAACAGTTCCAGTGCGCCATGATCACATCTTGCTCATCTTAATTTGGCACACCCACGGTCAGGGAGTGACCTCTTCAGTAACAACAATTATCCAGCTATCATGCAGTGATGGAGAGGCATTTCCGCTCACACTGGTCATACCCTATGTACAAGTCACTATAACATTTTTGATATTTTGCAGCACTTGAAAATTGTTGCCTAAAACTGAAAACTGTTGCAAAAACATAAATAATTGTTGTCATAGTCTCATAGGGTGTTTGTTGTCTATACCACGTTATCAAAGATTAAAGACAACAATTAAACAGGTTCTCAATAATGGATAAGAGAATATTTATTAAATGTTATGTTGAATATATTGCCTAGAATTATTACTGTGTTGCAACAATTAAAAATTATTCTCTATTCTATGTTTAGAAATCATTTTTTAAATGTTGTCAGCTTAAGTATTGCTAAAAGTCAAAAATATTGTAGTGCGTTGCGACCTAGTGCATTTTCACTCAATTTAAGATCAAAATGGGGCTTTCACTCCCCGCATTTCCCGGTCTTTTATTTTTGCGGTTTTTATCCAGCTACATGCCCTACGTCAAGGCATGACATGTGGGTGTGTACTCCAGAACTTTTCAGCTATATAAAGCAGGCATTTTCGAGAGTTCAAGCCTAATTTTATACTGCATTTTTACCTCATTTTACTGCCTGGTGTTAGTTGTTTAACTACTACTCTCTGTCTTTTAGTTGCTTTGGATAATTTGCAAGGGTTTTCTTTCATATCAATTTTATTTCAATTATAAGTCTTTCTTCTACACTTTTTATAATCATGTCTCTCTATATATTGTTATATTTTTCTCATCACGATGAATAATTAAATTTTATTTAACACTTGATCATGATAAACTTTGAAATAAAATAATCATTGATGGGGATCCCCCTAAAATTTTTAAGTCAAACCAGCAAGACTCGGATCAAGTACGCATGAACCCGACCGGACATGTCACGTGCGCGAAGTCGGGCTTCCCCCAAGTCACGGAAGAACCCAAGAAGGAGGTTGAACCGGCGCACACGCCCAGACAGCGCCCCCTAATGCGCACGGCTGCATAGGCCCGCCTGGCCTGTGCACGGGCACGCGGGGCCTGCGCACACACGGCCAGCGCGCGTGAAAGTCCACCTAGTGTCAACTAGCTTCACCTATGGGGGGGGGGGGGGATGGGTGACGTGCAGCGTTTTTGCGGAATTAAAATTGTACCTGCACACGAAAATAAAACACCACAGCAAATAGAGTACACAAGCTATTTATAGTGGTTCCCCGATTTGGGTACATCCACTTTCCCCCTTTGACCTATCTCCCAACAAGGGACGACTCAGTCTCTTCACCAACAGGATTGAAATCCAATCCTTGCACTATCGGAAGGAACCCTTCCACACGTAGGAGACAACACTCCCACAACACGGGTTGCACCCAACCCTTACAACTCGGAACCAACGTTCCTTTACAACAAAAATGAACTAGAATGTACAAGAAATACAAACTACTTTTGGAGACTAAGGTGTCCCTCTTCGTTCGATGACGTGCCCTAGAATTGAACGAAGAGTCCAAAACCCTCGATCTCACTTGGAGAGAATCTCCCCGGAACCGACGGCGGCAAGAAGAGCGGCGGCTTGGTTCCCGGGATCGGCGGCGACAACGGTGTGCGGCTGCTGTACTTTGGAGATTCAAACTTCATAGCAAAGCTAGCAAGGTCTTCCAACGGTCACACTAGGATCGATCGTCTCGATCGATTCGGACGGGGAAGGTTTTCCCGATCAACAAATCAAGAGACAAGGGATCTCTGGTTAGACGCGTGAGACGCTACGCTTCGCTAAGCTTCTGTCGCCGGGAGATCTGGAAGAAACCACGATCTAGCAACCGGCGATCGACCAGCACGAGCGGCGGCGGCGGCGGCGGAGGTATCGCGATCTAGGTCACATCGGCGGCTCGGCTTTTTCAAATTTTCTTCGTCGTGCTTACTGTACAAAAATACGCGTGTATTTATACAGTGGAATGCTCTTTTATGACCATTATGGGTCCCACCTGAAGAAACCCTAAAAGCGGTTCAAAATAGAGCCTCAACATTTGATCCGGTCCAGTGGGATCCAGAAATTTGCCCAAGTCAAATTCGGTGAGAATCGAAGGTGACTCTCGACGAGTCGGCGAGAATCAGCCGGTGATTCTCGACGATTCGGCGAGAATCACTAGTGATTCTTGCCGAATCACTTTGATGATACTCGACGATTATGACTTAGCGCCAGATTTCCACGCCTTGATGTAGCCGGATAGAGACGGCGAGAATCACGAGTGATTCTCGCCGAATCGGCGAGAATCACTTGGTGATTCTCGTCGATTCATACTTAGACGATTTTTCGTCTTTCCACCCATGAACTGCTCTTTGACCCATCCTTGCTCCTTGTCTGCTCTTGCATGATCACAGCCCTGTACTTGAAAATAAGTACACTCCAATAGAGAGAGTACACGTAGGCCAACACACTGATCTGCTCAACGAGGGAATACGTCGTGCAGACCCGTGTATATTGACCTACTGCACCCTGACATTGGATTGCACTTAGCGTGGAATAACTGCAAGCACAACTTAAAAGGTTTCATCAAATACATTGTGAATTCATCTTAGCTTGACAGGAGGCTTCCTCAAATCCGGGTAATTGTGGATACATTACCCAACAATCTCCCCCTATTTGACGAAGCCAAAATCCTACTAGCTAAGATGAATGCCACCATCCAAATAATATATACATCATATAGAATTTAAAAATGCGGTACAAGGAAATAGAGGCAAACAGATCAAAGCTTGAGGCAATCATAAATTCATATACATGTATATATATATATAGATTCCCAAGATTGTTCATATAACAATAAGAAAAGATAAAAGTGTTCATGAGACAATGACAAACTATAAATTTATGTCTATTGATTTTTGGCTAGGTCATCCTTATGTTTCTGAGCCAAAAACTTCTTTCTTTGCCTTTCAACGTACTCCTTGGGCTTTGGATAGTATCTGTGAGGAGGAGCTTTATCTGCCGCAGTGTTGGTCCTGAAGAAGATGTTCCGTTTAGCTTCATATGTCTTGTGCAGCTCCCACTCATGCTGGCTGTATACGTCGTTCCGATTGATTTCCCCTTTCTCTTGTAGCCAAAATGTGTCCAAGATGATACTCTTTGATACCGGACTCCACTTTTCGTTTCTTACTTCCTCCTCCTTCAATCTGATTCTCTTTTCAGCTTGTGTTTCCTTAGATGTCCCTTCTTGATATTTTCTATTGTCCCTGACTTTTGCTAGGGATCCCTGGTCAAACATTGCCATCAGTTTTGCCTTGGAGGTGGCCCTAGCAGCCCTATGAGCATCAGCTTCACTCAAAGGAGCTTCTTCAGCACTAGCTCCCTCATTAGCCGCAGGGTTAATTTCAGGGGCAGGAGTACCCTCGGGATTTTCAGGGATGTTAGCGCCTAACGCTTGTTTGAGCATCCACCAGCAACTGTCATAAACATATGTGTTTGACTGCTCAAAGTTTTTGATTATGATTTCTTGAAGCTCGGCCATCTTAGCTGTATATTCTTTCTCCCCCTTTTTGGCTTCGACTGCAATGGAGTTTGCATAAGAATGCAGTGATTCGTCAATGTGCTTAGTAGTCATGGAGAACTCGGTAACCAAGGCTTGTTGATTGCTGTTAAGAGTCACCATATTGCCATCAAACTTTTGAATGTTATTTGCTACGACATGAGCATTCTGATTTACTATTGCGAGAGTATCGGTGTTCCTTTTTAATCCGTCCATAAGAAGAGTTACAGCTTGGCCGGCCGCTGTATACTTGTCTTCAAACTTCTTTTCCATCACGTCCAGTTTGTGATTGATCTCCACCACGTTCTGGAGCATGAGATTCTCAGATTTCTTAATTCTTTTTAACATTTTATTTTGAGCTTTCTCAAAAGATGCTTTGAGCTCATCCACGATACCTTGAATAACATTCACGGTGTGATTGGCTAGATCAGCTCGTAGTGGATGATCCTGAGGCATTCCTTGGCCTTGCTCTTCAGCAGATGCACTTCTAGAGCTGGATACGAGCACAGTCTCAAAGGGGGGGAATACTTGCAGCCTCAGTAGATTTCTCGGAAGTTCTCTGCTGAGAGGACTCCCCCTCCACTGTTGCACCAATGTTCTCAGGAACGATCTCAGGAGCGTGCTTGTCAGATGGAACTTCAGTGATGTCCTGAGGCTCCAATGCTTCCTGTCCCACATTTCCTTCTTCCTCATCCTCATGATCCATGAAATCATTCTCAGCTGCATCGTCTTCCAAACCTTCCTCAGCAGTCTCCTCTACATCACCTCCGGCTCCTAGATCATTCAGGTTCAGGGCCGCCTCAGTTTCCATCACAACTTCACTTTCTTCTTGTAGATCTGCAACTGCATCTCTAGCTATCTGAGAGATGCCAGATATGATGTTATCAGAAGCGGGTAGAGGCTCCCCCTCAATTCCTGCAGTCAGTGCATCAGAAATTTCACTGGGGATTACTAAGGAATCAGCCACAGTTCCGTCCTCGGCTGGAGATACTTCTTGTTGTTCTACCACAGCAGCCTGCCCAATGCGTCTCTCCCATCTGTCAAATACACTCGAGTCCATTTTCTTCAAGTAATGCAGTGGAACTCCTTTACTCATGTCATACCTATCTCCGTTTAACTGATTGAGGTATAGACTGATGATTCGGCCAAAGCTAGGAGATCTGAGAGTGTCCTTTATCTTCTCAAAAAGCAATGCCCCCCAGTTGAATCTTTTTCTGCAGACTGTTGGGTACATTGGTTTAAATGTACCTGATTTGAAGAAGCCTCACCCAACTCAATGATATACATCAAAATATATTTGATGTGTTGTTGAGTTACTTGTGCAGGTTAAGTATTTGCAGGACTGAAGCAAAAATTTCTAAGTCCATGTGTCGACACCTAGAGGGAAAGTGTCAACACTTAAGAAGACTTGTGTCGACACCCAGGCAAGCAGTGTCGACACTTGGAGTCATTGTGTCGACACCTGGGATGCAGAGTCGACACCAGACAGAAAGTGTCGACACAAGGAGCTGTGTCGACACTCAGTGAAGAAAAGTACAGAAAAGCTGTGTCGACACTTAACAGCAGTGTCGACACCTAAAAGAACTGTGTCTACACCAGAAAGTGTCGACACTTGAAGCTGTGTCGACACTCAGCAAAAGTCAGCAGAGACTAAGTACAAGTGTCGACACCCAGAACAATGTGTCGACACACAACACAAGAGTCAGCACTTGAAGTAAGTGTCGACACCCAGAACAATGTGTCGACACTCAACAGAAGAGTCAACACTTGAAGAAAGTGTCGACACATGGAGCTGTGTCGACACTTAACAAAGAACAGAAAGATCAACAAAATATTCTAAGTACAAGTGTCGACACTAAGGGAATGTGTCGACACTCAGCTGAAGTCTCAACAGAAGAATCAAGTGTCGACACAAGGAGCTGTGTCGACACTCAGTAAGTATCAACACTAAAGACATGTGTCGACACCAAGAAGCAGTGTCGACACTTAACAGATTCAACACATGAAGATGTGTCGACACAAAGGAGATGTGTCGACACTTAGAAGAATTTAGCAAAATACAGAAGATCAAGTACTTGTGTCGACACTCAATTTCAGTGTCGACACATGCAGAAGAAACTGTGTCGAGACATAGAATCTACAACACAAGGAGTTGTGTCGACACCTTGTAGACTTGTGTCGACACTTACACAACTTGTGTCGACACTTGGTCTATAAGTGTCGACACTTAAAGACAGAAAGTCTCGACACTTTCAGACAGTTAGAGAACTTTCAAGAACTGACTGGATGACTTGACAGCTGCCGTTCCAGCCGGTCTACAGCACCTGTCAGAGATGTCAGAATTCAGTTATGGACCGGACCAGCCAGTTACCATGAAGAAGGCCTATAAATAGGCTCATACAGTCTACAAAAAGATGTTGTTATTGAACAGATTGAAAGTTGTTCAAATTATTGTTCAAGTATCTAACAAAGAAGATCTAGCTATTCCTTGAAGATTAAAGTGCAGATCTAAGAAGTTGGAGAGAGAGGGCTTCATCCAAGAAATCAGCCTTTGGAACTAGGCTGAGAAGAAGGGTTCAGATTTATTCTGAATTCTAAGAAGCAGAGATCAAGGATCAACTGCAGAAGGAGTCAGTCTTATTGAGTTCTACTTTCAAGAAGCTTTGAAGAAAGCTAAGTCAGATTGATTCCAGCTGAGTTCTTCCAAGAACTCATTAAGAAACTCACAACTCCCCTCTCTTGTCTTTGGGTTGCTGAGTTATCATTTGTAAATTCATTTTTATCTTGTAGGGTCCTTTGGATCTGAGTTTTTGTAAGCCTATAATTATAAAGGCTGAGTGTAGGGCTTTGGGAGACTGAGTGTAGGAGATTGGTATCTCTGAGTGTAGGCCTGGGTGGCTGAGTGTAGGCCTTTGTGGCTGAGTGTAGGCTTTGTGAAAAATCTGAGTTGTAGGGCCTTGGGCCTGCGGTGTAGGAACCAGTTTGGGTTCTGAGACAGTGGTGAAGTTTGGCCGAATCTAGTACACTGCTAGATAGGCGAAAGGGGAAAGTGGATGTACCCAAAGCTTGGGGAACCACTATAAATCTCTGTGTCTGCTGTGATTGTGATTTGCTGTGAATGCTGTGTAATAGTAGATTAGATTCTGTGATAAAAACTGTTTGCTGCCATAAAAAGTTAAAAAGAAATTGGTCACCTATTCACCCCCCCTCTAGGTGTTTAGGTACTATATCTTTCAAGTGGTATCAAAGCCAGGTTCCTCAAAAAAAAGGACTAACAGTCTGAGGAGATCCTGATTGGCAGATTCAGTGTAAGTCAAATTACAGATTCAAGAAAATCAAGAACCATGGGTTCCTCTGAGAATCACAAGGAATTGGGATCCATGAAATTACCTATATGTAGAAAAGAGATATTTGGGATCTGGAAGGAAAGGGTAAGGCTGTTTATGGAAGCCTCAGACCCTAGGATCTATATCACAGTAAAGGAGGGGCCATATGTGCCCATGAAGATATCAGTTCTAGATGCAAATCAGAGAACTCCAAAGGATTTCTCTGAAATGACAAAGGATGAGATTGTGCTAGCCACCATGGACAAAAGGGCACAAAACATTATAGTGAGTGCCATAGATGATGCAACTTTTCAGAATCTAATACACTGTAAGACAGCCAAAGAGATGTGAGATACTCTTATTGTGTATATGGAGGGTTCTGAAGAAGTAAGGCAAGACAGAAAATCCTTGCTAAATCAAGAGTATGAAAGTTTTAGACAAGGAAAGGGTGATAGCATAACTGAGTGCTATAAAAAGTTCTACAGAATTGTGAATGAACTCATGTCTTATGGAAGAGAGTTCAGTAATTATGAACTAAATGACAAGTTCCTAAGGCCCCTAACTAAAGATTGGGACACCAAGATCTGTGCCATTAGAGAAATGGCTAAGTTGGGAGAAATTCCTCCACCTACACTGTTTGGCAAGTTATTGTATTATGAAATGCAGTTGACAGTGAGAAAAGAGGAGGAGAAATCAACAAGAAATGAACATAAGAAAAGAACTGTAGCTTTCAAGACAGAAGCCCCCAGAAAGTACAGGAATAAGTCACCAACTCCACCTCCAAAGGTTGCTGAATCAGAGTCAGATGAGTCAGTCAACACAAAATCTGAAAGCAGTGAAAGTGATGAAGACTTTGCTGCCTTCACTAGACATTTTCAGAAATTCATGAAGAAGAAACAGTGGAGGACAAGGCCTTCTACTTCACAAGGAAAAGAAGACTTCTATTAGAACAAAAAGTCTTCAAAGAAGGACATGAAGAGGACTAAATCTAGCAAGGCAACTGTTTCAAAAATAGTGTGCTATTGCTGCAATAGACAAGGCCATGTTGTTGCAGATTGTCCTGAAAAGAGAAAAGAGTCTAGTGACAAGAAGAAGACTCATTTTAAAGGCAAGAAAGAAAAGTCTTTTGTTGCCAAGAAGGAGAAGACTCTATCAGATATCTCTTCTTCAGAAACTGAGTCTGATGCTGAGGCATACATAGGGCTGTTTGCTGAAGAAGAAGAAGAAGAATTCATGCAGATTATGGAGTCAATATATGAACAAGAAGACAGTCAATGCCAAGGGCTAATGGCTTTGACAGAGAGTGACAAAATCCTGGAGCAGCCAGGACCCTGTAAGGTACAAAGTTGAACTTTAAGTTCAGTTTCTTGTGCCAGTATAGAATCAGATTCATCTTCATCAAGTGATGAAAGTGTATCTGAGTCTGAGGATGATATTCATCAGCTGATAGATGAATATAAAGTACTGTTGCAAGCTTATAAGAAGAGCAAGTCCCTAGCCAAAAGTCAGGCAAAGGAAATTGCTGATCTCAAAGCTGCTGCAACAGATTCTGAGAAGTTATTTGATCAAAAGCTTAATGAGATAGCCAGACTGAAGCACATTACAGTGATTTAGATGGGGACTATCACCTTTAAAAATGATCAAATCAAGAGTCTGGAGATTAATCTTCAGAAGGAGAGAGAGCTTGTTGCTAGGTTTTCTAAACCTAAGTCAGTCCTACCTTTAATTGATGAATTTGTTCATCATAAAGGCAAGGCTGGATTGGGTTTCACTAGACCTGCAAGGACTGAGCAGTCCAAGTCCAAGTCCAAGGGCAAAGCCCCAACATTCAACAAGTTTGCTGTAGATAAGACAGCAAAGACAGTACCTAAGCAAAGGTACAATAAGTTTGAATGTTAGTGCTGTGGCAAGGTTGGCCATTTTGCAATGGATTGTTGGCACAATGCTAGTGCCAAAGTGAGTAACAAACTGCCTATTGGAAAACCAGTAGGTAGCTTTGTCAGGTTGCAAACTAACAAGTACCAAGGACCCAAGAATACTTTGGGTTCTAAGGTTCATTAATCTGTTTTGCAGGTGAGTCCAAGTGGCCATGCCCCAATATGGTACTTGGACAGTGGATGTTCCAGACATATGACTGGAACTAGAGGATTACTAAGGGACTACATTCCAATTAAAGATGGTCCAAAAGTAACCTTTGGTGGTTCTGAAAAAGGAATCATCAAAGGATTTGGTAACATTTCTAGTAACTTGGTTACCATTACTCAAGTGGCTTATATTAAAGGGTTGAAACACAACCTAATAAGTATAAGTCAATTAACTGATGTAGGGTATGACATCTCATTTGTTAAAAATGGTTGTCATATCAAGAGGTCAACTGATCAAGAGATCATTTTGACTGGTTATAGGAAAAGGAATGTCTATTGCTTAGACATTATGTTTGAGAACAATGGTTCTCCAGTATGTCTTGTAGCTGATGAGACAGTCTCTCATTGTGTCAAATGGCATAAGAGGCTTGCCCATCTTAACTACAAGACTATTAGCAAACTCTTTAGCAAAGAGTTAGTGAGGAATGGTCCTCAAGTTAAGTGTGTTAAAGATGGTATTTGCTCAGCTTGTCAAAAGGGCAAGCAGACTAAATCCACCTTTAGAAGCATAGAAAATAAAGATGCTTTGAGGTGTTTATACCTCTTGCATATGGATCTATTTGGTCCAATGCCAGTTCACAGCTTAGGTAGGAAGGTCTATACCTTTGTAGTTGTAGATGACTACTCAAGGTTTTTCTGGGTGTTCTTCTTAAGACAGAAATCTGAAACACCTAGTGTCTTCTATAGCTTTGTCAAGCAAATTCAGAATGAACTAAACAGTACAGTGGTCAAGATTAGAAGTGACCATGGTACTGAATTTCAGTCTGATAGCATGACAAAACTATGTGAAGAATTTGGGATATTTCAAGAATTCTCTTCACCTAGAACACCTCAGCAAAATGGCATTGCTGAGAGGAAGAATAGGACCTTGATAGAGGCTGGTAGGACCCTATTAAGTGATACATCACTGCCAGAATATTTCTGGGCTGAAGCAGTTAACACTGCATGCCATGTTATAAATAGGGCTACCATCACTAAAAGACTCAACAAGACCCCCTATGAAGTTGTGAAAGGCAGGAAACCAAACCTATCCTACTTCAAGATTTTTGGTTGCAAATGCTTCATACTTAACAATGGAAAGTCTTACTTGACTAAGTTTGCTGCCAAGTCCCAAGAGGGAATTTTTGTTGGGTACAACAATAACAGTAAGGCTTATAGGGTCTACAACTTGTCTACACAAGTTGTAGAAGAATCTGTACATGTAGTATTTGATGAGACTAAACTTATTAACAATGAGTTGTCTAGTAGTGTATGCAGCTCCACAGGTTTAACACAGAAGATGGACAAGCTTACTATAGAAGAAGACAGTGGCTGTTGTCCAGGGGGAGAACTACATGTACCAATTGCTGAAGAAGTTCAAGGAGTACAGCATGATGGAGATGTTGAAGAGGTTCAACCAGAACTTAGGATGCCTCCAGCCAATAGGCATCTTAGAGATCATCCAGTAGAGCAGATTATTGGAGATCCAAGATAAGGAGTACAAACAAGGAGCAGAAACCTGAATGCAGCAATCTACTCCAGTTTTCTATCTCAAGTTGAACCTAAGTTTGAAGAAGCCATACTAGATCCACAATGGACTGAAGCAATGCAAGAAGAGCTTAATCAGTTCAAGAGGTGCAAGGTCTGGGAACTTGTTCCTAAACCTAAAGACCACAATATAATAGGAACAAAGTGGATCTACAGGAATAAGATGGATGAACAAGGGGTCATCATTAAGAATAAAGCAAGATTGGTTGTTAAAGGATATATGCAATAAGAAGGTATTGACTTTGATCAAACCTTTGCTCCAGTAGCCAGACTGGAAGCCATAAGGATGTTCTTGGCATATGCAACCTTTCAAGGATTCAAGGTTTACCAAATGGATGTCAAGTAAGCATTTCTGAATGGTAATCTTAAGGAAGAAGTCTATGTGGAACAGCCTTCAGGTTTTGTTGATTCAACTCTACCTCATCATGTCTATAGACTTAAGAAAGCTTTATATGGGTTAAAGCAAGCCCCAAGGGCTTGGTATGAAACCCTATCTAGTTTCCTCATTGAGAACAAGTTCTCAAGGGGAAAATAGATAAGACTCTATTCCTTAGGGAATCTAGAGGCAAAGTTATACTAGTCCAAATATATGTAGATGACATTATATTTGGGTCTACTGAAAGCAGCCTTTGCAAAAAGTTTGCAAAACTCATGCAAGGTCAATTTGAGATGAGTAGTATGAGAGAGCTGAAGTTTTTCTTGGGTCTCCAAGTTAAACAGACTGAGAGTGGTTTATCCATATGTCAGTCCAAGTTCACCTTAGAACTCATAAGGAAGTATGGTATGGATTCATCCAGTACCATGAAGACTCCTATAGGGTCAAGTATGTCTCTTAGCAAGGATGATGCAGGGAAGCCTGTAGATGAAACCTTGTATAGAGGGATAGTTGGCTCCCTATTATACTTGACTGCTAGTAGACCAGATATCATGTATGCTACATGTGTCTGTGCAAGGTATCAAGCCTGCCCTAAAGAGTCTCATTTGACAGCTGTCAAAAGAATATTGAGATATCTAAAGGGCACTCCCTATCTAGGCCTCTGGTACCCTAGGAATGGGGATTTTGAACTAATAGGTTATTCAGATGCAGACTTTGCAGGATGAAAAGAAGATAGAAAAAGCACTACTGGAACCTGTCAATTCCTAGGTGGGAGGCTAATTTCATGGAGTTGCAAAAAGCAAACAAGTGTGGCTATCTCCACTGCAGAATCAGAGTATGTGGCTGCAGGAAGTTACTGTGCTCAACTTCTGTGGATACAACATCAGCTTGAGGACTATGGATTTCAGGTAAGTAGAACTCCACTCTTCTGTGATTCTACTAGTGCTATTTCAATAGCTAATAATCCTGTATCCCATAGTAGAACAAAACATATTGAAATTAAATATCATTTTCTTAGGGAGCATGTAGAAAGAGAAGATATTTTACTTGAATATGTTAAAACTGATAATCAAATAGCTGATATGTATACTAAGCCCCTAGAAGAAGCTAAGTTCAATAGATTTAAAATTGAACTAGGAATGATAAACTTAGAGTAAGTTTACAGAATTGAAATTGGCTAAGTAAAAAGGTGTCGACACATAGAGATTTCTGTGTCGACACAGAAAAGTGGTGTCGACACTTCAGAAAAAAGGTGTCGACACATCTAGGAAGTTGGTGTCGACACTTCTGACTATTAGTGTCGACACATGTCAAGTAGGTGTCGACACATCCAAAGTGGTGTCGACACTTAAGTTTTACTCAGAATTTTCTAAGTAAAGTCTCGACTATGTGTCGAGTTATGTGGTGTCGACACATAAACAAGTGTCGACACATATTATCTGTTGACTAAACTTGTGTCGACACATATGTGTCGAGACATTATAAGTCAGTGTCGACACTTATTGCCAGTGTCGACACATTTTAAGTTAGCTGTCCCGCCTGTTCATCTTCAAAAATCAGAAAGGTATAAATAGGATTTTGTCTTAGTTTGTCGACACGCTTTCAAAGTTTCTAGACCAGACTTATGTGTCGACATCTCTCTTCTCTCAAGACAAATTCTACAAACCCTAATGGCGCCTAATCTAGAGGAGAATGTCAATGAAGGCTACGAGCTGGTGCGCGGTGCTTTTGAGGATGCTGATCAAGAAATCTAGTCTGTCGTAACCCTAGTTGCCGAGTCAGGATTGGAATATCTTGTTTCAGAACCTACTAAGATATGGAAGAAAGAGGTACTAGAATTCCTAAATGGAGCCAATGTGGATGAATCTGGATACAAAATCAAATCCAGAGTTCATGGAGCAAAGGTTAAGGTATCCCCTAAGAGCTTGAGGAAGATTCTTCAGCTACCAAGAACTCAAGAGGAAGATAAGGTTACTGCTTCAAAAACCAGGGAAGCTCTAACCTGGTGTGGACTTGATTCTAAAATGAAGATTGGTTCAGTTTTCAACAGAAAGGGCATGAACAGCCAAGGCAAATTCATGTCTGAGATAGTTGGCAAGGTAATTTTAAGCAAGCCAGGAGGGCATGACAGAGTGTCTGCCTCTATGTTCAATATTATGACCAGGATTATCTTCACTCTAAGAACTGATTGGTCTGTTATAGTATTTGAGAAAATCAAGGAAAGCTTGAAGAAGCCCAACCTGGGCAGAATCTTAAGTCTATACCTAGCTGGTATCATACCAGAGGTAATGAGTACTGCTGCTGGAACTAAAATAAATCACATGAGGAAAATGGATCTGAGAATTTTCTCTAGATGGGACAGGGTGTTGTCAAAGGAGATGCCAACCCCTGAGAAGATAGTTTCTGAGAAGGAGATTCCACCAAAGAAGAAGAGGAAGACAGCTCCAATGGCTCAGGTTCCAACTAGCAGCTCTGAAAGTGAAGAGCAAGTTTTCTTCTCATCTGATGAGAATGAGGAAGGACCTGCAGTAAAATCTCCTGCTCCTCAAGATGATGCTGAGATCCAGGGGGAGCTACCTCAAGCTAGCCCCATCCACAAGGATCAAAGCCAGGGGGATCTTCCAATTGTAGATGAACCCACTACACTGGAAAGTGAACAAGCAACCACCATCATACTAGAGGTAATTACTGAACTAAACACTTTAGATTTTCCTATGGAAGATACTGATTTGTCTGATGTTCATCAGCAAACTCAGCTGGATAGTCAAGTTCCAGATGCTGTTATAGACAACACATCTGTTGTACTAGAAGTTGTTCCTGATTCAGTGGTTGAAGAACCTAGAATTTCACCAGCTCCTTCACCACAAGAGTACACTATGGAAGATTTGTTTTTAAATCTGGATCAGCAAGATTTTGACAAAGACAATGCTGCTACTGAAGAAGAGAATGCTTCTGCTGAGGGGGAGCAGATGGAAATTCTGGAAGAGCCTGTGAGGAAAGAAACTGAGAAGGCACCTGCTGTGCAAACTGAGAGGCCCCCAAGCCCTAAGGAAAGGGTAGATATAGCCAGCTCCTCAGCATCTGAAGATGAGGAGGCTGCCAGGGAAAAGAAAAAGAAACTTTATGTCTTCAAGAGAAGGAGTCAGAGTTACAAGAAGGCCTTACAATCTCTTGCACCACAGCCTATAGTTCAGCAAACACCATCAGTTGATTATAGTGCTTTAATGGTGGCAATGCAAATTAAACTGGATGAGCACAGGTAGGCCATAGAGAAATATGTGGATGAAGGGCAGAAATCCTTACAGTTTGATCTAGCCCAGGACATCAAATCAATAAGATTTGAGATGAATCTTAACAAGAAAGAGATGATAGACTGTTTCCACAAGGGTGGAAATGCAGTAGTGTACTTGGCTACACACCAGGAAAAGATAAAAGCACAAGTGGATGACATAGCATTGAAGCAAGGGTATGTTCTTGAAAATCAGATAAGGATGAATGACAATTTGACTGCTTCCCATAATGCTATTGTCACTGAAATGAAAAACATAGCTGCTGGACCTTCTACATCCTCTACTGCTACTATTAAAGCTGAATTTGACAAAGCATTTCAAGAAGAACTCACTGCTATTAAGACTGCCATCCAAGATTCACAAAAGCTAATCACTGACAAACTCCAAAGGTTAAAACCTTTCTTTAAGGATGGAGTCAATTACTTGGATAATCAGGTGAGATTTCAAAAAGATGATGTGAGAGATCATATAGAGAGAGAAGTCATAAAGGGGGAGAGAGTTTTAGTCAAGGCCAGCTCTGATCATGCCAAATGGATATCCAATTCTATCAGAGCTACCCTGGGTTATCCTCCTCTTTGTGATGATGACAATGTGGCAAAATCTGGAATTCAACCTGCATATCTAGGAGGAGAGCAACCTGAAGTGGCTCAAGTCATATACCCTCCTCCAGATTTTGACATGATTCATGCTGATGTACAGTCTATGTATAGCCCACCTGGGGGCAAGGACAATATTATTATTGAGAAAGTGGTTCAGCCTATTTCTGAAGCCATGCAAGAGGCACTGCACAAAGAAGAAGAAACAAGATTGTCAAAGAAGAGGTTTAGGGAACAAGCTGAACAGAGACCAGACTTTGAGCAGTGGAGCCCTACCTCTAGAAACATTATATTGACTGCCTGGAAAGCTGCCAAAGACAACATTCAAGACAGGAACAAGTGGTTCTCTGAGGCTGAATGGAGGAAACATGAATCAAGGCAGGAGGAAATAGTCCAATATAGAAGAAAGGCAAAGATGGGAAAACTACCTCCTACTACTCAGGAGCCTAGCAAGTACTTTCCAAAGCCATACCATTACTTTAAAAGACAAAAGATCAAAGCAGAAGAACTTAAGAAGAAAGACTTGAAAGGCAAGAAGCCTGCTGATGCTGAAGTTGCTGATGCTCCTGTCCAAGCTAAAGTTCAAGTTGGCAAAGGAATAGTGATTAAGGAGCCAGAACTGAAATAGAATTAGAATTTTCTTAAGTTTACTTTGTAATCTTTTTGATGAAAAACAATTTGTGAACTTTTGAAAATGTATAAGACAGATATTAGAACAATATGTTATATGATTAATCTATTTCATGTTTGTTCTGTGATAATGTCATGTCTATTTCATATTTGTTCTGTGATGATGTATTTGTATACATGTGAAATTGATACATGTTTATGTTTACCCTGCTGTATATTATCCTGCCTTACATCATTTTGTAATTTTAATTATGAATGGTGTATATCATTGACTAAGGGTTATGACTTCTCCAAATAGGGGGAGATTGTTGGGTACATTGGTTTAAATGTAGCTGATTTGAAGAAGCCTCACCCAACTCAATGATATACATCAAAATGTATTTGATGTGTTGTTGAGTTACTTGTGCAGGTTAAGTATTTGCAGGACTGAAGCAAAAATTTCTAAGTCCATGTGTCGACACCCAGAGGGAAAGTGTCAACACTTAAGAAGACTTGTGTCGACACCCAGGCAAGCAGTGTCGACACTTGGAGTCATTGTGTCGACACTTGGGATGCAGAGTCGACACCAGACAGAAAGTGTCAACACAAGGAGCTGTGTCGACACTCAGTGAAGAAAAGTACAGAAAAGCTGTGTCGAAACTTAACAGCAGTGTCGACACCTAGAAGAACTGTGTCTACACCAAAAAGTGTCGACACTTGGAGCTGTGTCAACACTCAGCAAAAGTCAGCAGAGACTAAGTACAAGTGTCGACACCCAGAACAATGCGTCGACACACAACAGAAGAGTCAGCACTTGAAGTAAGTGTCGACACCCAGAACAATGTGTCGACACTCAACAGAAGAGTCAACACTTGAAGAAAGTGTCGACACATGGAGCTGTGTCGACACTTAACAAAGAACAAAAAGATCAACAAAATATTCTAAGTACAAGTGTCGACACTAAGGGAATGTGTTGATACTCAGCTGAAGTCTCAATAGAAGAATCAAGTGTCGACACGAGGAGCTGTGTCGACACTCAGCAAGTATCAACACTAAAGATATGTGTCGACACCAAGAAGCAGTGTCGACACTTAACAGATTCAACACATGAAGATGTGTCGACACAAAGGAGATGTGTCAACACTTAGAAGAATTCAGCAAAATACAGAAGATCAAGTACTTGTGTCGACACTCAATTTCAGTGTCAACACATGCAGAAGAAACTGTGTCGAGACATAGAATCTACAACACAAGGAGTTGTGTCGACACCTTATAGACTTGTGTCGACACTTACACAACTTGTGTCGACACTTGGTCTATAAGTGTCGACACTTAAAGACAGAAAGTCTCGACACTTTCAGACAGTTAGAGAACTTTCAAGAACTGACTGGATGACTTGACAGCTGCCGTTCCAGCCAGTCTACAGCACCTGTCAGAGATGTCAGAATTCAGTTATGGACCGGACCGGCCGGTTACCATGAATAAGGCCTATAAATAGGCTCATACAGTCTACAGAAAGATGTTGTTGTTGAACAGATTGAAAGTTGTTCAAATTATTGTTCAAGTATCTAACAAAGAAGATCTAGCTATTCCTTGAAGATTAAAGTGCAGATCTAAGAAGTTGGAGAGAGAGGGCTTCATCCAAGAAATCAGCCTTTGGAACTAGGCTGAGAAGAAGGGTTCAGATTTATTCTGAATTCTAAGAAGCAGAGATCAAGGATCAACTGCAGAAGGAGTCAGTCTTATTGAGTTCTACTTTCAAGAAGCTTTGAAGAAAGCTAAGTCAGATTGATTCCAGCTGAGTTCTTCCAAGAACTCATCAAGAAACTCACAACTCCCCTCTCTTGTCTTTGGGTTGCTGAGTTATCATTTGTAAATTCATTTTTATCTTGTAGGATCCTTTGGATCTGAGTTTTTGTAAGCCTATAATTATAAAGGCTGAGTGTAGGGCTTTGGGAGCCTGAGTGTAGGAGATTGGTATCTCTGAGTGTAGGCCTGGGTGGCTGAGTGTAGGCCTTTGTGGCTGAGTGTAGGTTTTGTGAAAAAGCTGAGTTGTAGGTGTTGATGTGCGGAAACGTCGCGGGGCACCAGCCAGCTAACACGGAGGGGGTGTTCGGTCTCACAAGCTAGGAGAGGAGGAGAGGAGGGAAGGAAGGAAGCCTCTGAGTGCTCGAGAGTGGAGCAAACAGCTTGTCAAAGAGGGTTGCGGGGATAGATAGGAGAAGCTTGATCAACAGAGCGGGTTGATCAAGAGAGGAGGAGGAGGTTGATCAGGAGCTGTCGAGCAGACGGCTAAGGTGACAGTTGTGCTTGTAGGTTGACTGCCGAGAAGAGCTGAGCTGAGAAGAAGTTTGCTGAGCAGAGGAGCAAGACTTGCTGAGCAGAGGAGCAAGGCTTGCTGAGCAGAGGAGAAGAAGAGGGGGCCGCTAGCAGCGGCAACAACACACTTCGCCCGCCGTGGCCTAAATGCCACTCCTGCGACGGGCTTTCCTTTGATTAATAGCTAGAGATTACAAGCTTACAAGTACACCTTTACAACAAAATCACTTAAAGGGTACAAGGAGAAGCTGGCGGCTAAAGGAGAAGAAAGTGCCAGAAAACAGAGAGGAGAAGCTGCCAGAGACTAAGTAAAATAGTCTGCCAGCTGCTGGAGGACTGAGAAACTGAGTCTGCAGAGTCTGCTGACAAGCTGCTGAAGAGCTGTGGAGGACTGCGCGGACAGGAAATCTGAGTCCGCAGAGCTTGCTGGAAGGGTGATGACGGACTGCGCGGACTGGAAAACTGAGTCCGCAGAGCTTGCCGGCAAGACTTGTATCCACCTTCCGGCCTCTGGAGCGATGCAGAATGAGAGGCACCATGGGCTATTTATAGGCCCAGGGGAATTCTTCTAGAAGCGGGGCCCAACGACGTCAGCATGACGACCTGCGCGGACTCCGCGGACTGAGATTTTGCGTCCGCCATTGTCGAGCGATGAAGCAAGCGGATCCCTCTGTAGAGAACTGGAGGTGGCCCCCTAGCGGGCGACCTGGGCGGACTCCGGGAGGAGTCCGCCCGGCAGGCCGGAGGCCGCCCCCTAGCGGGCGGCCTGGGAGGACTCCAGGGTGGAGTCCGCCCGGCAGGATGCCGGGGCCGCCCCCTAGCGGGCGGCCTGGTCGGACTCCAGGGTGTAGTCCGCCCGGCAGGATGCCGGGGCCGCCCCCTAGCGGGCGGCCTGGGCGGACTCCAGGGGGAGTCCGCCCGGCAGGGTGCCGGGGCCGCCCCCTAGCGGGCGGCCTGGGCGGACTCCAGGGGGAGTCCGCCCGGCAGGGTGCCGGGGCCGCCCCCTAGCGGGCGGCCTGGGTGGACTCCAGGGGGAGTCCGCCCGGCTGGGTGCCGGGGCCGCCCCCTAGCGGGCAGCCTGGGCGAACTCCAGGGGGAGTCAGCCCGGCTGGGTGCCGGGGCCGCCCCCAAGCGGGCGGCCTGGGCGGACTCCAGGGGGAGTCCGCCCGGCTGGGTGCCGGGGCCGCCCCCTAGCGGGCGGCCTGGGCGGACTCCAGGGGGAGTCCGCCCGGCTGGGTGCCGGGGCCGCCCCCTAGCGGGCGGCCTGGGCGGACTCCAGGGGGAGTCCGCCCGGCTGGGCGCCGGGGCCGCCCCCAAGCGGGCGGCCTGGGCGGACTCCAGGGGGAGTCCGCCCGGCTGGGTGCCGGGGCCGCCCCCTAGCGGGCGGCCTGGGCGGAGTCCAGGGGGAGTCCGCCCGGCGGGCCTGGCCGCCCCCTTGCGGGCGGCCTGGGTGGACTCCAGGGGGAGTCCGCCCGGCTGGGGCGGAGGCTGCCCCGGGTGGGCGGCCTCGGCGGATGGCGGCAGGAGGCCGCCGCCCCTCGGGCAGCATGGAGGCCGCCCCTGGTGGGCGGCCTCGGCGGACGGCGGCTGGAGACCACCGCCCCTTGGGCGAAATAGGAGGCCGCTCCTGGCAATGCTGTTGGCGGACTCCTACAAGGAAAAGTACTGTACGATTAGCGGACCCAACCGCATGTCCCGCGAGGGTGAGCCATGGGAATAGCCCGCCGTCCCGTAGGGCACGCGATTGCTAGGAGACCTAGGCGGATATGGAAAACTGTCCGCCTACGCTGGGGCTCATCGCGATCAAAAAGGGAGAATCTAAGGGTCGCGATTAGCCAGCTGTCCACCTTGGGAAGGATCGCCGATTTCTGGGTTAACATAATCCCCGCACTTTTTCAAGTTCTGAAAAGAACTTCGAAAAGTTGGAGACCCACAAAAATCGTGATCCACCCCAACGGAAGAAGAGGAGCAAGGAGAGACAGAACCTGAAGACTCTCCTTACAAGCTTGGTGCTTCCTGTCTATTTTCCTGCAAGAGGAAAGTTAGGGTAAGCACGTATGGGTGGCACATCGAGTGTGTACCTGAATTTGCTTTTGCAAAACGAAGAAGGCGTGTCTTCTGTAAACGTTCTGCAAAACAAAAGTGAGGAAAACAGAAGGACATAACAACTCGCAATTACCTGGAAGGGACCTGCAAGTCTTTGCTGGTTTCTGCAAAAAGAGAGTTAGGAGCAGGTATTGTATAAAAATAAGCTGCAAGTACCTGGATGAGGCTTGCAGGTGTTTGCTAATCTCTGCCAGAAGAGGTGTTAGAAGCAAATAAGACATGAAAATAACTTGCAAGTACCTGTGATGAGAAGGCTTGCAAGTGTTAACTATTGACGAGATAAGGCCGATATGACCAATTAGCAAGGAGAATGCCTGATGAATACTATTATGAAGCCCAGATCAATAAACTGTGTTAACTGCTGACAGATATGACTGGATTGCGATAGCATGGCTGGTAGCGCTTGAGCAAACAATGTATAGAAGACGAGAGCAATAGAGCTTATATAGGTAGAGTGCGAGTAATCATCCGATAGAGCTTTGAATAAGCAATCCATATAGGATGAGCATGAGCAAAGTGATTGCTGGAAATCCTTTTGGTAGGTCGGATTAACCTGTTCACCTGTGAAAGAAGGCAATAGCCAAAAAGGGGAGGTCTATACTCGGAATGACTGAAGAAGGTTGAATGCTGCCACAGGTGTTCCCCGTGGGCCTTATGCATCACTTGCCTGAAAAATCATCCCGAGTATAGTCCTACTCAAAGCGGGCTGGCCGCGCATCCTGAAGGAGGGGAAAAGAAAAGGTCCATATTCGGAATGACTAAAGAAGGTTGAATGCTACCACAGGTGTTCCCCGTGGGCCTTATGCATCACTGGCCTGAGAAAATCATCCCGAGTATGGTCCTGCTCAAAGCGGGCTGGCCGCGCATCCTCAAGGAGGGCACATAAGAGAAAAGCAAGGGAAGGTCCTGAGAAGGACCGCTGGAAGCAAGGAAGATCCTGAGAAGGATCGCTAGAAACACAGCTCTCTTGCCTTGGGCACAAGCATCACTGATCAACGAGACAGGTTGCGCCAAGAGGCCTATATTGTCTGTGTATTGATCAGTGGAGTTGTGAGAACCCGAGAGGCACAGATCGAGGGTACCGGAGAGTGCTCGGCCACCACAGTTGAAGGATGATCAAAGAGACAAGGCTACGCTTGATCGCCATTGCTTGTCCAGCGAAGATCATCCTAACCGTAGTGTTTCCTATAAGACGCACAGTAGAGCTAACACATGGGGCTCCCCTAGCACACACTCTGTGTCAGATGCCGGCTAGGATCCTAAGTCTGAAGCCCATAATCGTAGAATGAACTGCTCCCACTACACACATGGGTATACTCCCGCCATATGTGGTCGAAGCGGTAGTGCGAGAACAAACTACGGAGGGAACGTTTCAGACTCGGTGAAATCTCATTGGCGTACTGATCCCAGAGAGAGAGAGAAAGAGGAAGGGGCAACAAAAAGGAAACTGTGTCAGTACGGGATCCCTGAATAAAAGCTTTGCAGAAAAGCAAGAAAAGAACACTGAGAAGTGTTGTAATGAAAATGTTTGAAAGAGGGAGAGAGTAAGGGTTGAGATAACCCCTGAAGGTTGCAAGGAGCTCCGGAGGACTGTGAAGTCCATCGCTTTGGAGGACTGTGAAGTCCTTGCTAGTTCAGAATAGCCTTCCCAGCACGCCATCGTCATCGGCATCGAAACATTCGACGGTTGGGTTAACAACGAGGAGAGGAGGCTCTTCGATGTGGTTCACTCCCCTTGAGGAGCAAGGAACATCTGAAATTTCTTTGCCCTTTGAAGTTGACGGGTCAGGGCGATCTTCTTTAGGAAGCAAGTCGTGCATCTTGCCCTGCCGGAGCATCCTTTGCACAAGCTGGCGGAATGCTCGGCAGTCTTCTGTTCGATGGCCTGACTCTTTGTGGAATTCACAATAAGGCTCTGAGTTTCTAGACCTCTGATCGGTCGGCCGGTAGGGCTTCTTGTAGTTGGCCCTGTCTTTCAAGATTTGGCTTACTTCTTGCACGACGTCGTCGAGATAAGACTCATGCAAGTCATCGTCTTGCTGCTGTTGGACAGCTGCTGTTTGAGAAGGAGCTAGTGGTAGCAATGGATCTTGAGCATCACGGCTCGGGAAGGAGTATCGCTGGCGATGAAGCCTTCTCTCCTTCCTTGAGTGAGCTGGGAAACGATTGCAAGGAGACCTTGGAGGTTGCTTGCGAAACAGATCTTTCTCTGATACGAGCTTGGAGACGAAGACTGGATTGCTCTTCTCGCCTCGGATGTATGAGTTGGCTAGAGCGATCAGCTCTTGGTATGTCCTTGGAGCACGGACATTAGCTTCAAATTTGAGAGGCCCTTCGCGAAGACCGTGGATAAGAGCCACTCGGTACATTTCTTGATCAACGATTTTGATGTCCAGAATTTCTCTCTGGAATCGATCAACAAATTGAGACCAAGTTTCATCACTGCGCTGTCTGATCTCAAAGAGGGCTTCAGGACCGCCCTTTCTCTTGGAGGAGGTAGAGAATCTGAGAAGGAACTCTCTACGAAGATCAAGGAAGGAAGTGATGGAGTGAGGACGGAGGCCATAGAACCAATCCCTCACTTGCCCATCAAAGGTTGTCACAAGGAGCTTGCACTTGGTTGCATCTGACAGAGTCTTGAGAGCAACGGCTGATTCAAAGGCTTGAAGATGCTTGACCAGATCAGTCTCTCCAGTATAGATTGGCAGTCGAGGCTCTCTAAAGTTTGCTGGAGTAGGTTCAAGGCGAATGCTCTCAATAAAGGGCGATGGCTCTTCCTGCTCTCCCACAGCATATGGATTAAAGGGAGCGTAGGCTGCAGCTGCAAAAGAAGTAGGGGGGTAGAAAGGAAAGGTTGCTGCAGGAGGAGTAGAGGCAGGAGCTGGGGGGCAAGGATGACTTCCTTGAAAGTTAAGAAATCTAGCAGGACTTCCCCGGGCTGCTTGCCGGAAGAAGTTTTGGCGAGCGGCAAACTCTTCATCTTGAGTTCGCAAAGGAGCAGCAGGACCTTGCGGGAAGGTTGGGGTGTAAGGCGGATAGAACGGCAGACAAGCTTGAGAATAAGCTTGCTTATGCTCCGATGTTGGTGTTAGATTGATTGGAGCAGCTGGAGCAGCTGGAGCAGTTGCTGGATGAGAGTCTAACCGCTGCGTGATTGTAGCAAGGACTTGGTTGATTGCTTGGAACTGTTGAGCATTCTCACGGTGCGACTGCTCAAAGGCTTCCCAGAGAGGATCTTCACTAGGACTTGGAGCAAAGTTCTCGGCTGATTGATCTGACATGGCTAACTGTCGCTGTTCACCGTCTGACCGGATCTGAAGGTCGCGTGTTAACTGTTGATGCGCGGAAAAGACGCGGGGCACCAACCAGCTAATACGGAGGGGGTGTTCGGTCTCACAAGCTAGGAAAGGAGGAGAGGAGGGAAGGAAGGAAGCCTCTGAGTGCTCGAGAGTGGAGCAAACGACTTGTCGAAGAGGGTTGCGGGGATAGATAGGAGAAGCTTGATCAATAGAGCGGGTTGATCAAGAGAGGAGGAGGAGGTTGATCAGGAGCTGTCGAGCAGACGGCTAAGGTGACGGTTGTGCTTGCAGGTTGACTGCCGAGAAGAGCTGAGCTGAGAAGAAGTTTGCTGAGCAGAGGACCAAGACTTGCTGAGTAGAGGAGCAAGGCTTGCTGAGCAGAGGAGAAGAAGAGGGGGTCGCTAGTAGCGGCAACAACACACTTCGCCCGCCGCGGCCTAAATGCCACTCCTGCGACGGGCTTTCCTTTGATTAATAGCTAGAGATTACAAGCTTACAAGTACACCTTTACAACAAAATCACTTAAAGGGTACAAGGAGAAGCTGGCGGCTAAAGGAGAAGAAAGTGCCAGAAAACAGAGAGGAGAAGCTGCCAGAGACTAAGTAAAATAGTCTGCTAGCTGCTAGAGGACTGGGAAACTGAGTCTGCAGAGTCTGCTGACAAGCTGCTGAAGAGCTGTGGAGGACTGCGCGGACAGGAAATCTGAGTCCACAGAGCTTGCTGGAAGGGTGATGACGGACTGCGCGGACTGGAAAACTGAGTCCGCAGAGCTTGCCGGCAAGACTTGTATCCACCTTCCGGCCTATGGAGCGATGCAGAATGAGAGGCACCATGGGCTATTTATAGGCCCAGGGGAATTCTTCTAGAAGCGGGGCCCAGCGATGTCAGCATGACGACCTGCGCGGACTCCGCAGACTGAGATTTTGCGTCCGCCATTGTCGAGCGATGAAGCAAGCAGATCCCTCTGTAGAGAACTGGAGGTCGCCCCCTAGCGGGCGACCTGGGCGGACTACGGGAGGAGTCCGCCCGGCAGGCCGGAGGCCGCCCCCTAGCGGGCGGCCTGGACGGACTCCAGGGTGGAGTCCGCCCGGCAGGATGCCGGGGCTGCCCCCTAGCGGGCGGCCTTGGCGGACTCCAGGGGGAGTCCGCCTGGCAGGGTGCCGGGGCCGCCCCCTAGCGGGCGGCCTGGGCGGACTCCAGGGGGAGTCCGCCCGGCAGGGTGCCGAGGCCGCCCCCTAGCGGGCGGCCTGGGCGGAATCCAGGGGGAGTCCGCCCGGCTGGGTGCCGGGGCCGCCCCCTAGCGGGCGGCCTGGGCGGACTCCAGGGGGAGTCCGCCCGGCTGGGTGCCGGGGCCGCCCCCAAGCGGGCGGCCTGGGCGGACTCCAGGGGGAGTCCGCCCGGCTGGGTGCCGGGGCCGCCCCCTAGCTGGCGGCCTGGGCGGACTCCAGGGGGAGTCCGCCCGGCTGGGTGCCGAGGCCGCCCCCTAGCGGGCGGCCTGGGCGGACACCAGGGGGAGTCCGCCCGGCTGGGTGCCGGGGCGCCCCCAAGCGGGCGGCCTGGGCGGACTCCAGGGGGAGTCCGCCCGGCTGGGTGCCGGGGCCGCCTGTAACGCCCCGAAACTCAAAGGAGCAGAGGGGAATAATTTGGGCCAGTTTGAGTTCTGGCTGCAGGCACACGGCCTGGGACACGGGCGTGTCCCAGGGCGTGTCAAGCCTGTGTCGACACTAAGGCGCGAAGTCGACACTTTGGTCTCGACATTGTGTCGAGACTGGGCACACGGCCTGCGACACGGGCGTGTCGCAGGGCGTGTCGACCCGTGTCGACACTTAGCCGTGAAGTCGACACAGTGCTTCGACGTTGTATCGAGACACGGCACACGGCCTGCGACACGGGCATATCGCAGGGCGTGTCAACCCGTGTCGACACTCGTCCCGCGAAGTCGACACTTTGGTGTCGACAATGTGTCGAGACATGGCACACGGCCTGCGACACGGGCGTGTCGCAGGGCGTGTCGACCCGTGTCGACACTTAGCCGCGAAGTGTCGAGACCTTGTACACGGCCTGGAGCCCAGGCGTGTCAAGGTGACACGGGCAAGGACACGGGCGTGTCCTAGAACCCGTGCAGTGCTCGGGTTGAAAACGGGAGAAAATCATGGGGTACACGGCCAGCTACACGGCCGTGTCAGATGGAACACGGGCGTGTCAGCTCGAACACGGGCGTGTTCGATACCCGTGTGAGGTTCCAGGTGATTCGATTTTGACGGCGAATGAGGCACACGGCCCTGGACACGGGCGTGTGCCAGGCCGTGTTCGGTCCAGATTGGGCATTTCAGTCCCGAATCGAAGCCGTTCGTTTCTTTGACTGAAGATCCAACGGCTGGGGGTTGTTCCTGAAGGGATATACCCGGGTTTTGACTTAGAAAACCCTCACTTTTTCCACTTGTTCTCTCTCCAAACCCTTGGAGAAAGAAGAGCTAAGGCAAGAAGAAGAGGAGCTAGATCCGTCATTGGAGGAGCTTCGGAGCTCCGAATCGCAAGCCGACTCCGGATCCACGGAGGCAACGCAAGTGCGGTGATTTCCATCCGATTACTTTTCGATGGCGCCAAAGAGGACCGCAAGGGTAACGATCCTCATCTTGAGCATGAGTCGCTCTCTTTCTTTGCATAGGAAGCCCGCTCTCGCGAGTTTGCGGAGAGTTGGAGGCGTTCCTTCGGGTAGATATGTGAAGTCCCCGTTGTTTAGAGTCCGTATGCGAGAACGGACATAGGCATTTTGGTTGAAGCCTACCCGGACATGTTAGTCCGGATCAGTGATGTTGCATTGCATAAGGCCGGAGAAGACTCCGTGCTATTGGGTATTTTTCGGGTTTTCTACGCGGTAGATTGCAGCAGGGAGCCTTGGGGACTAACCCAAAGGTGCACCCGGAAAACTGGGCGGACACGAGGTCTTGCCAACTTGGTGGCCTGAGAGCCAACTTGAACATAACAGGGTTATGTGACTTGTGTTAGAATGGGACTCGGTGAAAGTTTGGCCCGCGCATATGGCTTAAATTGCCGTTGCGATGTGAGCACGGGTTAGATGGAGCCGTACCCGCTTTATGTCGTTCGGGTTAGAGAGACCTAAAGTTACATGGCACTCGCCGTTGGCATAAATGGGGGTCTTCGGTGGTCGATGGCTTAAATTGACGTGACCAATACCATGAAGACGAATTGCTCATAGGAATGGCCGTCTAAGTGGCGGTGGTGAGTCCAGAATGTTAATGGCTTTAATTGACGTGACATCGACCGTTTCACCGAGAATGTGCCCTGAGTGCACGGGGCGTGTGGCCGTGCGAGCCAACGCCTGTGATGATATGGCTATGGTTATAATTGCTCGCTTATGCTAATGAAATGCAGGAAAGGAGCATCGCCGCCCCGAGTTGGGGGCGGGATCGTTATAATTTGGTCAGCATTGCTGACCGTTGCCTTGTTTGCCACCGTGCGGTGGTTTGTTTGCTTGCAGGTGCAGCTGGACCAAGCGGTCAATAGCGGGCTAAAGCCCTTTTTGCGAAGCTGGCCCTCGAAGGCCCAAGTGGAAATGTTTTATGTTTTATTCATGTATGGCCGGCCTGCGAGCCGAGGTTTGTAAATCATGTAAAAGACAAGTGAAACATTTTATAAGGCCTTAAGGCCGACTTTTGAGTATTTTGTAATAACATTCCTATTATCATGTTAGTGGACATTCATGCTTGTTGCTGGGTTCTTGTTTTGCAACTTATATAAACTGCTTCCGCTAGAATGCTCTGTGTAGGACGTTGAGATTGGTTGGATGGTTTCCATAAGTAACCACCCGGTCTGTCTGTGGTATATGGCGTCGGGCCCCGGCCGGACCTACTGCTATATGCTATGCGACGGATAGGGGGTGTTACAATTTGGTATCAGACTGCTGGTTTTGGTTGGGCTTGAATTGAATTCGTGGGCAAATTCTTTTTAAGGGGTGGTGAGCACATTGTGTGCGTCATCGTTATAACCGTAAAAAGAACCCATGAATGTCCACTTAGGAATGAAAATACTCGTGTTTGAGGAACCTGCGTGTTCCTATAATTGCTGTTTGCAATTTATTTGGTCGCTTAACGGTGTTTTGTACCACTATAGGTGACCCGAAGTGGTGTTGGGCCGTCAGAACGCCGAGTTTCTGAGGCAAGTAGTGCACCGGAAGTTGCTCCCGCAACACCTTTGTCGGCTGAAAATATAAGATTGGTGGCTGAAGCAGTGTTGGCCGTGATCAATGCGCAGCCTGGGAGGCAAGCGCAGCAGCCCGCTCCTGTGATGGAGCAAGTACCTCTTCAAGAGGCTGAGCCGAGGAGGATGGAGCAAGTGGTTGTAGAACCAATAGTGCCAAGGAGGGCGACTGAGAGGCAGTTGAAGCATGTAATGAGCTTTAACCCTCCGTTATTCTCGGGGTTGGGAACCCCATCTCAGGCTGAAGACTGGCTCTCCAGGGTGAAGAGAGTCATGACAGCGACGGAGACGGAGGAGTGGCAGATGACCACCATTGCTACGTTCCTGCTGGACGGTGAAGCGAGGATGTGGTGGGAAGGTTTGGAGCTGCATCATCTGCGAGGTAGACAACTGATAGACGTTCCGATGGAAGAGTTCTCGGAATTGTTCTTAGCAAGATACCTCCCTTCTACTCAGAGGATTTCAATGGAGAATGAGTTCCTGAAGTTGGTGCAGGGTGAGAGGAGCGTGGATGAATATCTCCACGAGTTTACGCGGTTGAGTCGTTATGCTAGCTCTACCATCATGGATGAGGAGCGCAAGACTAATCGTTTTTATGAAGGCTTGAGGGATGAGCTGAGATTATTACTGTCGGGGCCAATGACGCAGGGTTTCTTAACCTTGGTCAATACTGCCCGGTCCTTGGAGAAGGACATGAAGAGTGTACAAGCGAAGAAAAGCTTGGGTGAAAAGAAATCTGAGTTCAGAGTGCCGACTACTTCAAAGTCAGGCTATCGGAGGACTTTCAAGAAGCATAGGACTTCGGGTCCAGCTCCTTCTGGCGCTTCTGGGGCGATTACGGGTCGGACCCCGGGTGCGTGTTTTACTTGTGGCAAGACGGGGCATTTCGCCCGTGATTGTTGGAGCGGACGTCCTAAGTCCGAAAGGAGGCCTGGAGCTACTTATGAAGAGAAGGGCAAGGCGGTGGAATCGACCGCATCCCATTATGCTCCGGCCCAACCAAGGGTTTACAATCTTGGCCAACAGGAGGCCATTAAACAAGCTGACGTGGTGACAGGTACGGTTTAATTTATAGCAAGTCAATTCCTTTATATGCTTGTTATGCACATGTTACCTTACCACTACTTGTTTAGGATTTGTGTTGATTTGTGAAAATCCGGCACGAGCACTCTTCGATACGGGAGCTTCACACTCCTTCTTGTCCGAAGGATTTATATCACGCATCGGAGTCCCTTCTTCGATGGCGAAGGATAAGTTGGATGTGTTGTTGCCCAATGGGTGCTCGATGCGAGCGGATAGGATCTGCGATGTTAAGATTCGTATTGGAGAGCAGGAGTTTGACCTGCGGGCATCCTTACTTCCGTTGGTGGAGTTCGACGTCATATTTGGAATGGACTGGCTCTCGGAGCAGCAGGCCCATATAGATTGCGGTAGCAAGGAAGTAAAGCTGGGAGCAAGTCGTGAGACGACTTTTACGGGCTTAAAGGGGTCGAGCAAGACGTTGATGTCTGCTCTTCAGGTGGTGAAGGCGGTTCGTGCCGGAGCAGAACTGTTCTTTACACTAGTGGAGGTTGCAAAGCCGAAGCCCGCGATGGATTGTATTTCAGTGGTATCTGAATACCCTGATGTGTTCCCCGCAGATCTTCCTGGAGCCCCGCCACAACGGGAGATAGATTTTACTATCGAGCTAGTGCCAGGTGCAAAGCCTGTGTCACGATCTCCGTATCAGCTAGCGCCTAAGGAAATGGCGGAGCTGAAAGTTCAACTGCAAGAGTTGCTGGAGCAAGGGTATGTGCGCCCGAGTTCTTCGCCTTGGAGCGCACCGGTCCTCTTTGTTAAGAAGAAGGACGGAAGCTTGAGGTTGTGTATTGATTATCGGGAGCTAAACAAGCTGACTGAGAAGAACAAGTACCCGATCCCCCGGATTGATGATCTCTTTGATCAGTTAGTCGGGTCGACGGTGTACTCGAAGTTAGATCTCAAGTCTGGGTACTATCAGCTGTGGATAAGGGAGAGTGATATCCCGAAGACAGCGTTTAGTACGAGATACGGGCATTATGAGTTTACGGTCATGCCGTTTGGGCTGACTAATGCGCCGTCAGTGTTCATGGATTTGATGAACAGAACGTTCAGGGAGTACTTGGAGCATTTCGTGATCGTCTTCATCGACGATATTTTGGTGTACTCGCAAAGTGAGGAGAATCACTTCAAGCATCTCCATTTGGTGTTGGAGACACTCAGGAGAAATCAGTTGTATGCCAAGTTCTCGAAGTGCGAGTTTTGGCTATCCTCAGTGGCGTTCCTCGGGCATATAGTGAGTGGAGAGGGTATTGTTGTGGATCCGGCGAAGATTGTTGCGATACGGGAGTGGCCTGAGCTTGCTACGGTAGCAGAAGTCCGGAGCTTTTTGGGGCTTGCCGGCTATTATAGGCGCTTCGTAGAGAACTTCTCGCGGATAGCGTTACCTCTCACTACTTTGACGAGGAAGGATCATAAGTTCGTTTGGATGCCGGAGTGCGCGCGAGCTTTTGAGGAGTTAAAGTGTCGGTTGACCACGGCGCCTGTGCTGAGTTCGCCGGTTGGAACCGAAGGCTATGAGATATATAGCGATGCTTCGGGCAGCGGTTTGGGTTGCGTGCTATTGCAGCACGGCAGCGTGATAGCTTATGGCTCGAGACAGCTAAAAGTGCACGAGAGGAATTATCCGGTCCACGACTTGGAGTTGGCGGCCGTGATTTTTGCCTTGAAGCTGTGGAGACACTATTTGTACGGTGTGAAGATTGATATCTACACCGATCACAAGAGTCTAAAGTACCTGATTGATCAGAAAGATCTGAATATGTGGCAGCGTAGGTGGATGGAGTTCCTGGGGGACTATACATTCAAGATCCACTACGTGCCTGGTAAAGGGAATGCGGTTGCGGACGCGTTGAGTCGCCGAGACCCAGCTCAAGCGAATTGGCTATCAGTGCATGATGAGCGGTTGGTGCAGGAGCTGGAGGCGTTGGAGATTGTTTGTGTGGATAGACAATCTAGTGCTGAAGCAGTGCTGAATTGGACTGAAGTCCAATATGACCTGGCTGATCGGATTCGGCAGGCTTTGGATATGGATGCTCATATAAAACAGTTCATGATAGAGGCTTTGGATGGGTCAAATTCCCAATTCGTCGTGGAGGACGGATTGCTTTGGAAAGACGGTCGTTTGTGCGTCCCAAGTGTGGGCAGTTTACGGGTGGAGTTGTTGTACGAGGCGCACCATACCAAGTACTCGATTCACCCGGGGAGCACGAAGATGTACCGTGATGTAAAGAAACTGTTTTGGTGGCCGGGCTTGAAAAAGGATGTGGCGCTATATGTAGCGAAGTGCCAAACCTGCGCCTTGGTAAAGGCGGAGTGCCAAAAGCCGGGAGGATTTATTAAGTCCTTGCCTATTCCGGAGTGGAAATTCGACGACATCTCTATGGACTTTGTGCATGGTTTGCCAAGGTCGCAGAAGGGGAACGACGCCATTTGGGTGGTGGTCGATCGATTAACAAAGGTGTCGCATTTTATTCCGCATAGGAAGGATGATCCGGTGGAGAAGCTGGCAAAGCTTTATGTGGATAACATAGTGCGGCTTCATGGTGTGCCCCGTAGCATCGTGAGTGACCGAGATGGGCGGTTCACGTCCAATGATTGGAGGCTGGTGCAGCAAATGTTGGGAACAAAGCTGAAGTTTAGCACAGCCTTCCATCCACAAACGGATGGGCAGACCGAGAGGGTCAATAGAACGATGGAAGACATGCTTCGCATGTGTGTCTTGGACTTTGGAAAGCAATGGGAGGACCACCTTTATTTGGTGCCGAGTTCGCATACAACAATAGCTACCAAGCAAGTATTCAGATGGCGCCTTTCGAGGCCCTATATGGTAGAAGATGTCGCACGCCGTTGTCTTGGTTAGAAACGGGCGAGTCAAAGTTGTATAAGCGATCGGAAGTGGAGGATGCTACTTCTTTGGTAAGGACTATTCGGGAGAGGTTGCTTATCGCTCAGGACCGGCAAGCAAAGTATAATGCCAAGCACCGGAACGTGGAGTTCGCCGTGGGCGATTATGTATACTTGAAGATCAAGCCGTTCAAGGGTGTCTCGCGGGTGCGGCGATTGAAAAAGCTAAGCCCGAGGTACCTTGGACCGTTCGAGGTTCTGGAGCGAGTAGGAGAAGCGGGGCCGCCCCCTAGCTGGCTTTCAGTGGGCTAAGGGTTTACACGATGTATTCCATATTTCGGGCTTCGGAGGCGGTCAAGCCCGCAAGTGATCGGGTGCCGGTGGAGTGGGCTAACGACAAAAGTCAAGCCCTGCGGATTGCGGCCTCGGAGGTCACCAGGGGGCAATAAAGAGATCCGCCCAGGCTGGTCAAAGTCCGGTGGGCAATTGCGGTCGTGAGGAGCTCTCTTGGGCGAGAGCAGACGATGCTTGACGAATATCAGGGGGAGTTGTTCCGCTCAGGTACAAATTTTGTTTTGTACATGTTTTTCCCTTTATGTAATTTCGGGGCGAAATCCTTTTAAGTAAGTTGTAACGCCCCGAAACTCAAAGGAGCAGAGGGGAATAATTTGGGCCAGTTTGAGTTCTGGCTGCAGGCACACGGCCTGGGACACGGGCGTGTCCCAGGGCGTGTCAAGCCTGTGTCGACACTAAGGCGCGAAGTCGACACTTTGGTCTCGACATTGTGTCGAGACTGGGCACACGGCCTGCGACACGGGCGTGTCGCAGGGCGTGTCGACCCGTGTCGACACTTAGCCGTGAAGTCGACACAGTGCTTCGACGTTGTGTCGAGACACGGCACACGGCCTGCGACACGGGCGTGTCGCAGGGCGTGTCAACCCGTGTCGACACTCGTCCCGCGAAGTCGACACTTTGGTGTCGACAATGTGTCGAGACATGGCACACGGCCTGCGACACGGGCGTGTCGCAGGGCGTGTCGACCCGTGTCGACACTTAGCCGCGAAGTGTCGAGACCTTGTACACGGCCTGGAGCCCAGGCGTGTCAAGGTGACACGGGCAAGGACACGGGCGTGTCCTAGAACCCGTGCAGTGCTCGGGTTGAAAACGGGAGAAAATCATGGGGTACACGGCCAGCTACACGGCCGTGTCAGATGGAACACGGGCGTGTCAGCTCGAACACGGGCGTGTTCGATACCCGTGTGAGGTTCCAGGTGATTCGATTTTGACGGCGAATGAGGCACACGGCCCTGGACACGGGCGTGTGCCAGGCCGTGTTCGGTCCAGATTGGGCATTTCAGTCCCGAATCGAAGCCGTTCGTTTCTTTGACTGAAGATCCAACGGCTGGGGGTTGTTCCTGAAGGGATATACCCGGGTTTTGACTTAGAAAACCCTCACTTTTTCCACTTGTTCTCTCTCCAAACCCTTGGAGAAAGAAGAGCTAAGGCAAGAAGAAGAGGAGCTAGATCCGCCATTGGAGGAGCTTCGGAGCTCCGAATCGCAAGCCGACTCCGGATCCACGGAGGCAACGCAAGTGCGGTGATTTCCATCCGATTACTTTTCGATGGCGCCAAAGAGGACCGCAAGGGTAACGATCCTCATCTTGAGCATGAGTCGCTCTCTTTCTTTGCATAGGAAGCCCGCTCTCGCGAGTTTGCGGAGAGTTGGAGGCGTTCCTTCGGGTAGATATGTGAAGTCCCCGTTGTTTAGAGTCCGTATGCGAGAACGGACATAGGCATTTTGGTTGAAGCCTACCCGGACATGTTAGTCCGGATCGGTGATGTTGCATTGCATAAGGCCGGAGAAGACTCCGTGCTATTGGGTGTTTTTCGGGTTTTCTACGCGGTAGATTGCAGCAGGGAGCCTTGGGGACTAACCCAAAGGTGCACCCGGAAAACTGGGCGGACACGAGGTCTTGCCAACTTGGTGGCCTGAGAGCCAACTTGAACATAACGGGGTTATGTGACTTGTGTTAGAATGGGACTCGGTGAAAGTTTGGCCCGCGCATATGGCTTAAATTGCCGTTGCGATGTGAGCACGGGTTAGATGGAGCCGTACCCGCTTTATGTCGTTCGGGTTAGAGAGACCTAAAGTTACATGGCACTCGCCGTTGGCATAAATGGGGGTCTTCGGTGGTCGATGGCTTAAATTGACGTGACCAATACCATGAAGACGAATTGCTCATAGGAATGGCCGTCTAAGTGGCGGTGGTGAGTCCGGAATGTTAATGGCTTTAATTGACGTGACATCGACCGGTTCACCGAGAATGTGCCCTGAGTGCACGGGGCGTGTGGCCGTGCGAGCCAACGCCTGTGATGAAATGGCTATGGTTATAATTGCTCGCTTATGCTAATGAAATGCAGGAAAGGAGCATCGCCGCCCCGAGTTGGGGGCGGGATCGTTATAATTTGGTCAGCATTGCTGACCGTTGCCTTGTTTGCCACCGTGCGGTGGTTTGTTTGCTTGCAGGTGCAGCTGGACCAAGCGGTCAATAGCGGGCTAAAGCCCTTTTTGCGAAGCTGGCCCTCGAAGGCCCAAGTGGAAATGTTTTATGTTTTATTCATGTATGGCCGGCCTGCGAGCCGAGGTTTGTAAATCATGTAAAAGACAAGTGAAACATTTTATAAGGCCTTAAGGCCGACTTTTGAGTATTTTGTAATAACATTCCTATTATCATGTTAGTGGACATTCATGCTTGTTGCTGGGTTCTTGTTTTGCAACTTATATAAACTGCTTCCGCTAGAATGCTCTGTGTAGGACGTTGAGATTGGTTGGATGGTTTCCATAAGTAACCACCCGGTCTGTCTGTGGTATATGGCGTCGGGCCCCGGCCGGACCTACTGCTATATGCTATGCGACGGATAGGGGGTGTTACAATTTGGTATCAGACTACTGGTTTTGGTTGGGCTTGAATTGAATTCGTGGGCAAATTCTTTTTAAGGGGTGGTGAGCACATTGTGTGCGTCATCGTTATAACCGTAAAAAGAACCCATGAATGTCCACTTAGGAATGAAAATACTCGTGTTTGAGGAACCTGCGTGTTCCTATAATTGCTGTTTGCAATTTATTTGGTCGCTTAACGGTGTTTTGTACCACTATAGGTGACCCGAAGTGGTGTTGGGCCGTCAGAACGCCGAGTTTCTGAGGCAAGTAGTGCACCGGAAGTTGCTCCCGCAACACCTTTGTCGGCTGAAAATATAAGATTGGTGGCTGAAGCGGTGTTGGCCGTGATCAATGCGCAGCCTGGGAGGCAAGCGCAGCAGCCCGCTCCTGTGATGGAGCAAGTACCTCTTCAAGAGGCTGAGCCGAGGAGGATGGAGCAAGTGGTTGTAGAACCAATAGTGCCAAGGAGGGCGACTGAGAGGCAGTTGAAGCATGTAATGAGCTTTAACCCTCCGTTATTCTCGGGGTTGGGAACCCCATCTCAGGCTGAAGACTGGCTCTCCAGGGTGAAGAGAGTCATGACAGCGACGGAGACGGAGGAGTGGCAGATGACCACCATTGCTACGTTCCTGCTGGACGGTGAAGCGAGGATGTGGTGGGAAGGTTTGGAGCTGCATCATCTGCGAGGTAGACAACTGATAGACGTTCCGATGGAAGAGTTCTCGGAATTGTTCTTAGCAAGATACCTCCCTTCTACTCAGAGGATTTCAATGGAGAATGAGTTCCTGAAGTTGGTGCAGGGTGAGAGGAGCGTGGATGAATATCTCCACGAGTTTACGCGGTTGAGTCGTTATGCTAGCTCTACCATCATGGATGAGGAGCGCAAGACTAATCGTTTTTATGAAGGCTTGAGGGATGAGCTGAGATTGTTACTGTCGGGGCCAATGACGCAGGGTTTCTTAACCTTGGTCAATACTGCCCGGTCCTTGGAGAAGGACATGAAGAGTGTACAAGCGAAGAAAAGCTTGGGTGAAAAGAAATCTGAGTTCAGAGTGCCGACTACTTCAAATTCAGGCTATCGGAGGACTTTCAAGAAGCATAGGACTTCGGGTCCAGCTCCTTCTGGCGCTTCTGGGGCGATTACGGGTCGGACCCCGGGTGCGTGTTTTACTTGTGGCAAGACGGGGCATTTCGCCCGTGATTGTTGGAGCGGACGTCCTAAGTCCGAAAGGAGGCCTGGAGCTACTTATGAAGAGAAGGGCAAGGCGGTGGAATCGACCGCATCCCATTATGCTCCGGCCCAACCAAGGGTTTACAATCTTGGCCAACAGGAGGCCATTAAACAAGCTGACGTGGTGACAGGTACGGTTTAATTTATAGCAAGTCAATTCCTTTATATGCTTGTTATGCACATGTTACCTTACCACTACTTGTTTAGGATTTGTGTTGATTTGTGAAAATCCGGCACGAGCACTCTTCGATACGGGAGCTTCACACTCCTTCTTGTCCGAAGGATTTATATCACGCATCGGAGTCCCTTCTTCGATGGCGAAGGATAAGTTGGATGTGTTGTTGCCCAATGGGTGTTCGATGCGAGCGGATAGGATCTGCGATGTTAAGATTCGTATTGGAGAGCAGGAGTTTGACCTGCGGGCATCCTTACTTCCGTTGGTGGAGTTCGACGTCATATTTGGAATGGACTGGCTCTCGGAGCAGCAGGCCCATATAGATTGCGGTAGCAAGGAAGTAAAGCTGGGAGCAAGTCGTGAGACGACTTTTACGGGCTTAAAGGGGTCGAGCAAGACGTTGATGTCTGCTCTTCAGGTGGTGAAGGCGGTTCGTGCCGGAGCAGAACTGTTCTTTACACTAGTGGAGGTTGCAAAGCCGAAGCCCGCGATGGATTGTATTTCAGTGGTATCGGAATACCCTGATGTGTTCCCCGCAGATCTTCCTGGAGCCCCGCCACAACGGGAGATAGATTTTACTATCGAGCTAGTGCCAGGTGCAAAGCCTGTGTCACGATCTCCGTATCAGCTAGCGCCTAAGGAAATGGCGGAGCTGAAAGTTCAACTGCAAGAGTTGCTTGGAGCAAGGGTATGTGCGCCCGAGTTCTTCGCCTTGGAGCGCACCGGTCCTCTTTGTTAAGAAGAAGGACGGAAGCTTGAGGTTGTGTATTGATTATCGGGAGCTAAACAAGCTGACTGAGAAGAACAAGTACCCGATCCCCCGGATTGATGATCTCTTTGATCAGTTAGTCGGGTCGACGGTGTACTCGAAGTTAGATCTCAAGTCTGGGTACTATCAGCTGCGGATAAGGGAGAGTGATATCCCGAAGACAGCGTTTAGTACGAGATACGGGCATTATGAGTTTACGGTCATGCCGTTTGGGCTGACTAATGCGCCGTCAGTGTTCATGGATTTGATGAACAGAACGTTCAGGGAGTACTTGGAGCATTTCGTGATCGTCTTCATCGACGATATTTTGGTGTACTCGCAAAGTGAGGAGGATCACTTCAAGCATCTCCATTTGGTGTTGGAGACACTCAGGAGAAATCAGTTGTATGCCAAGTTCTCGAAGTGCGAGTTTTGGCTATCCTCAGTGGCGTTCCTCGGGCATATAGTGAGTGGAGAGGGTATTGTTGTGGATCCGGCGAAGATTGTTGCGATACGGGAGTGGCCTGAGCTTGCTACGGTAGCAGAAGTCCGGAGCTTTTTGGGGCTTGCCGGCTATTATAGGTGCTTCGTAGAGAACTTCTCGCGGATAGCGTTACCTCTCACTACTTTGACGAGGAAGGATCATAAGTTCGTTTGGATGCCGGAGTGCGCGCGAGCTTTTGAGGAGTTAAAGTGTCGGTTGACCACGGCGCCTGTGCTGAGTTCGCCGGTTGGAACCGAAGGCTATGAGATATATAGCGATGCTTCGGGCAGCGGTTTGGGTTGCGTGCTATTGCAGCACGGCAGCGTGATAGCTTATGGCTCGAGACAGCTAAAAGTGCACGAGAGGAATTATCCGGTCCACGACTTGGAGTTGGCGGCCGTGATTTTTGCCTTGAAGCTGTGGAGACACTATTTGTACGGTGTGAAGATTGATATCTACACCGATCACAAGAGTCTAAAGTACCTGATTGATCAGAAAGATCTGAATATGTGGCAGCGTAGGTGGATGGAGTTCCTGGGGGACTATACATTCAAGATCCACTACGTGCCTGGTAAAGGGAATGCGGTTGCGGACGCGTTGAGTCGCCGAGACCCCAGCTCAAGCGAATTGGCTATCAGTGCATGATGAGCGGTTGGTGCAGGAGCTGGAGGCGTTGGAGATTGTTTGTGTGGATAGACAATCTAGTGCTGAAGCAGTGCTGAATTGGACTGAAGTCCAATATGACCTGGCTGATCGGAATCGGCAGGCTTTGGATATGGATGCTCATATAAAACAGTTCATGATAGAGGCTTTGGATGGGTCAAATTCCCAATTCGTCGTGGAGGACGGATTGCTTTGGAAAGACGGTCGTTTGTGCGTCCCAAGTGTGGGCAGTTTACGGGTGGAGTTGTTGTACGAGGCGCACCATACCAAGTACTCGATTCACCCGGGGAGCACGAAGATGTACCGTGATGTAAAGAAACTGTTTTGGTGGCCGGGCTTGAAAAAGGATGTGGCGCTATATGTAGCGAAGTGCCAAACCTGCGCCTTGGTAAAGGCGGAGTGCCAAAAGCCGGGAGGATTTATTAAGTCCTTGCCTATTCCGGAGTGGAAATTCGACGACATCTCTATGGACTTTGTGCATGGTTTGCCAAGGTCGCAGAAGGGGAACGACGCCATTTGGGTGGTGGTCGATCGATTAACAAAGGTGTCGCATTTTATTCCGCATAGGAAGGATGATCCGGTGGAGAAGCTGGCAAAGCTTTATGTGGATAACATAGTGCGGCTTCATGGTGTGCCCCGTAGCATCGTGAGTGACCGAGATGGGCGGTTCACGTCCAATGATTGGAGGCTGGTGCAGCAAATGTTGGGAACAAAGCTGAAGTTTAGCACAGCCTTCCATCCACAAACGGATGGGCAGACCGAGAGGGTCAATAGAACGATGGAAGACATGCTTCGCATGTGTGTCTTGGACTTTGGAAAGCAATGGGAGGACCACCTTTATTTGGTGGAGTTCGCATACAACAATAGCTACCAAGCAAGTATTCAGATGGCGCCTTTCGAGGCCCTATATGGTAGAAGATGTCGCACGCCGTTGTCTTGGTTAGAAACGGGCGAGTCAAAGTTGTATAAGCGATCGGAAGTGGAGGATGCTACTTCTTTGGTAAGGACTATTCGGGAGAGGTTGCTTATCGCTCAGGACCGGCAAGCAAAGTTTTATAATGCCAAGCACAGGAACGTGGAGTTCGCTGTGGGCGATTATGTATACTTGAAGATCAAGCCGTTCAAGGGTGTCTCGCGGGTGCGGCGATTGAAAAAGCTAAGCCCGAGGTACCTTGGACCGTTCGAGGTTCTGGAGCGAGTAGGAGAAGCGGCCTATCGGCTGAAGCTTTCAGTGGAGCTAAGTGGTTTACACGATGTATTCCATATTTCGGTGCTTCGGAAGGCGGTGCAAGAGCCTACGCAAGTGATCGCGGTCGATCAAGTGCCGGTGGATAGTGGGCTAACGACAAAAGTCAAGCCCGTGCGGATTGAGGACTCGGAGGTCAAGGGGCTACGCAATAAAGAGATCAGGATGGTCAAAGTCCGGTGGGACAATTGCGGTCGTGAGGAGCTCTCTTGGGAGCGAGAGCAGACGATGCTTGACGAATATCCGGAGTTGTTCCGCTCAGGTACAAATTTTGTTTTGTACATGTTTTTCCCTTTATGTAATTTCGTGGGCGAAATCCTTTTAAGAGGGGTAGAGTTGTAACGCCCCGAAACTCAAAGGAGCAGAGGGGAATAATTTGGGCCAGTTTGAGTTCTGGCTGCAGGCACACGGCCTGGGACACGGGCGTGTCCCAGGGCGTGTCAAGCCTGTGTCGACACTAAGGCGCGAAGTCGACACTTTGGTCTCGACATTGTGTCGAGACTGGGCACACGGCCTGCGACACGGGCGTGTCGCAGGACGTGTCGACCCGTGTCGACACTTAGCCGTGAAGTCGACACAGTGCTTCGACGTTGTGTCGAGACACGGCACACGGCCTGCGACACGGGCGTGTCGCAGGGCGTGTCAACCCGTGTCGACACTCGTCCCGCGAAGTCGACACTTTGGTGTCGACAATGTGTCGAGACATGGCACACGGCCTGCGACACGGGCGTGTCGCAGGGCGTGTCGACCCGTGTCGACACTTAGCCGCGAAGTGTCGAGACCTTGTACACGGCCTGGAGCCCAGGCGTGTCAAGGTGACACGGGCAAGGACACGGGCGTGTCCTAGAACCCGTGCAGTGCTCGGGTTGAAAACGGGAGAAAATCATGGGGTACACGGCCAGCTACACGGCCGTGTCAGATGGAACACGGGCGTGTCAGCTCGAACACGGGCGTGTTCGATACCCGTGTGAGGTTCCAGGTGATTCGATTTTGACGGCGAATGAGGCACACGGCCCTGGACACGGGCGTGTGCCAGGCCGTGTTCGGTCCAGATTGGGCATTTCAGTCCCGAATCGAAGCCGTTCGTTTCTTTGACTGAAGATCCAACGGCTGGGGGTTGTTCCTGAAGGGATATACCCGGGTTTTGACTTAGAAAACCCTCACTTTTTCCACTTGTTCTCTCTCCAAACCCTTGGAGAAAGAAGAGCTAAGGCAAGAAGAAGAGGAGCTAGATCCGCCATTGGAGGAGCTTCGGAGCTCCGAATCGCAAGCCGACTCCGGATCCACGGAGGCAACGCAAGTGCGGTGATTTCCATCCGATTACTTTTCGATGGCGCCAAAGAGGACCGCAAGGGTAACGATCCTCATCTTGAGCATGAGTCGCTCTCTTTCTTTGCATAGGAAGCCCGCTCTCGCGAGTTTGCGGAGAGTTGGAGGCGTTCCTTCGGGTAGATATGTGAAGTCCCCGTTGTTTAGAGTCCGTATGCGAGAACGGACATAAGCATTTTGGTTGAAGCCTACCCGGACATGTTAGTCCGGATCGGTGATGTTGCATTGCATAAGGCCGGAGAAGACTCCGTGCTATTGGGTGTTTTTCGGGTTTTCTACGCGGTAGATTGCAGCAGGGAGCCTTGGGGACTAACCCAAAGGTGCACCCGGAAAACTGGGCGGACACGAGGTCTTGCCAACTTGGTGGCCTGAGAGCCAACTTGAACATAACGGGGTTATGTGACTTGTGTTAGAATGGGACTCGGTGAAAGTTTGGCCCGCGCATATGGCTTAAATTGCCGTTGCGATGTGAGCACGGGTTAGATGGAGCCGTACCCGCTTTATGTCGTTCGGGTTAGAGAGACCTAAAGTTACATGGCACTCGCCGTTGGCATAAATGGGGGTCTTCGGTGGTCGATAGCTTAAATTGACGTGACCAATACCATGAAGACGAATTGCTCATAGGAATGGCCGTCTAAGTTGCGGTGGTGAGTCCGGAATGTTAATGGCTTTAATTGACGTGACATCGACCGGTTCACCGAGAATGTGCCCTGAGTGCACGGGGCGTGTGGCCGTGCGAGCCAACGCCTGTGATGAAATGGCTATGGTTATAATTGCTCGCTTATGCTAATGAAATGCAGGAAAGGAGCATCGCCGCCCCGAGTTGGGGGCGGGATCGTTAAAATTTGGTCAGCATTGCTGACCGTTGCCTTGTTTGCCACCGTGCGGTGGTTTGTTTGCTTGCAGGTGCAGCTGGACCAAGCGGTCAATAGCGGGCTAAAGCCCTTTTTGCGAAGCTGGCCCTCGAAGGCCCAAGTGGAAATGTTTTATGTTTTATTCATGTATGGCCGGCCTGCGAGCCGAGGTTTGTAAATCATGTAAAAGACAAGTGAAACATTTTATAAGGCCTTAAGGCCGACTTTTGAGTATTTTGTAATAACATTCCTATTATCATGTTAGTGGACATTCATGCTTGTTGCTGGGTTCTTGTTTTGCAACTTATATAAACTGCTTCCGCTAGAATGCTCTGTGTAGGACGTTGAGATTGGTTGGATGGTTTCCATAAGTAACCACCCGGTCTGTCTGTGGTATATGGCGTCGGGCCCCGGCCGGACCTACTGCTATATGCTATGCGACGGATAGGGGGTGTTACACCGCCCCCTAGCGGGCGGCCTGGGCAGACTCCAGGGGGAGTCCGCCCGGCGGGCCTGGCCGCCCCCTTGCGGGCGGCCTGGGCGGACTCCAGGGGGAGTCCGCCCGGCTGGGGCGGAGGCCGCCCCGGGTGGGCGGCCTCGGCGGACGGCGGAGGAGGCCGCCGCCCCTCGGGCAGCATGGAGGCCGCCCCTGGTGGGCGGCCTCGGCGGACGGCGGCTGGAGACCACTGCCCCTTGGGCGAAATAGGAGGCCGCTCCTGGCAATGCTGTTGGCGGACTACTGCAAGGAAAAGTACTGCACGATTAGCGGACCCAACCGCATGTCCCGCGAGGGTGAGCCATGGGAATAGCCCGCCGTCCCGTAGGGCACGCGATTGCTAGGAGACCTAGGCGGATATGGAAAACTGTCCGCCTACGCTGGGGCTCATCGCGATCAATAAGGGAGAATCTAAGGGTCGCGATTAGCCAGCTGTCCACCTTGGGAAGGATCGCCGATTTCTGGGTTAACAGTAGGGCCTTGGGCCTGAGGTGTAGGAACCAGTTTGGGTTCTGAGACAGTGGTGAAGTTTGGCCGAATCTAGTACACTGCTAGATAGGCGAAGGAGGAAAGTGGATGTACCCAAAGCTTGGGGAACCACTATAAATCTCTGTGTCTGCTGTGATTGTGATTTGCTGTGAATGCTGTGTAATAGTAGATTAGATTCTGTGATAAAAACTGTTTGCTGCCATAAAAAGTTAAAAAGAAATTGGTCACCTATTCACCCCCCCTCTAGGTGTTTAGGTACTATATCTTTCAGCAGACAATTGCCACAAGGATCTTGAACATGTCCGCAGAGATGTGGTCATGAGAGCCCGGCTTGCATATGAGTACTTTTCGAATGATGTTTGACAGAAGTTTCCCCTACTCATTCATATCCTTTCGCTTTATCGATCTAGTTCCTCGAGCGAGTCCATCGGATAATAATGTCCTGGTTTTATCCTGTTCCTCCAGATAATCCTCGTGCGCAGAGCTAGTGAGCTGCAAGTATTGGGTCAGCTTGCTTGCAGACATCTTGATCTTTGCCCCTGCAACCTTACTCTTGATGAGAGAGTCTTCATTCCGGAGTTTGGCGGTCGCGAAGAATTCCATCACTTCCTTGTCCAAGATTTTACAGGGGTGCTCCAGTATGAATGAGAGTCCAGCCTCTTCAAGCATGATGATGATGTTTCTGAATTCATCAGAAGCATGTGAGAACCCTGTTCGAACCAACTCACAACCAGTGACCAGGCTGGCGGTTGTCCTTGGAGCCATTGCAAGACTGAAATCCCAAGACTAAGCCTAATCAGGAATCAAGAGGGAAGCTACACTAACAGTAAGTCACTGTAAGGGTGAGAAAGTGGTTACCCAAGAGCGTAGAAGGTGAGAATCGACGGAAGCGACGGGAAACCGGAAGACGATTGCGACTTTGGTTGATCGACTATGGACGAACGCCCTGGACGCGAGAGGAGTGATCTACGAAACGCCCTGGACGGAATCGACGAGTTGCCTGCTTGATATCAACGGAAGAAATGGCGGGATTCCTGCGGATGTCGATGGAAGGGGAAGAATCAGGCGAGTTTCCTTCGGCGGGTTTCCTTCGGTGAGTGTCCTGCGGAATATGAAGGGTCGGCGGGATTCCTGTGCGATATCGACCGGTTTAACAGGGTTTTAACTAAGTTTTCGTGCGAGATGCGAAATACACGGAATCGGCGGGAGTCTGTCTAAGTCGAAATCGATGGGATTCTTCAGCAGGAATCAACGAGTTAAGAGGCATGCTGGATTCTCGATAGTGATTCTCGAAATCTTCTGATATTAAGGCGGTTTAAAGATCTTCGATATATATGTATATATTTCTTAATGCCAATTTATTGAGCGGGGTTTTTCGATACATTTCTTGATGTCAATTGTAACATTTAGTGATTTACAAGGATGCATCTTCTTTGAATTTCAGTGAACTGATTTATGCCTGTAGATGGTTGTTCTCGAATCTACCAGTGAATTTACAGATTAAATCTTTATTAATGTATCTAAGGTTCATTTTTTCAGTGTTAACCTTTTCTTAGGTGAACACATAAAAACATATATATACATGTAAATGTTGATATAATATGACTCAAGAATTTGAGCTGATCAAAAATATCTGGGATTATGAGATTTATAATTTAGCCCCTCTGGTTAAAGCATACCACGTGTTCAATGAGAGTATCTCATTGTAACTAGTCCTTCTGTTATTCCATATATTTGTTCCAATGAGTCATGAAACATCTTCTGTCTAGTTCCCATCATATTTACGGGAACCTAGACTACCCTGCAAAAGAGAGTTACCTTACCTTAGGAACCCAATACATATTGGGTCCTAGGTTCTTGTTAGCATAAACACTCGAATGCCTTCCCTCGGAAATCCTGTCAGGAAGACTACCTCTGCCCAGAAGATGTGGATAGGCCCTTGCCCTTGACACAGAGGGGTTGTGCCAACAGTCTATGGCAAAGTGTCCCACCTTGCCACAACACCAACACGTGTGAATGTTGTATCTCCGTTTCTGACCTAATCTAGTGACTGAGGTAGTCATGAGCCTAGGTCCAAACGGGATAGATCTGGATCCGCTCCCAAAATTGCCTCTTCCACCGTGACACGTGGAAGGGTGGAAGGAATGCATGTAGCGAGCGTCACGAGGCCTGGGAGGTGGTGCCTTCCTTTCAGTCAGCCCCCTTCCTGAGGCCCCATGAGAACTTACAGCATGACTTCTAACATCCCTTTCCTATGTCCTTGGGTGGAGAGAAGAGTTATGAGGGCTGATACCAGCAGATTCATGCCGAGTAGGGGCAGTGGTCGAGAATACAAAGGGCTCAGAATGAGCCTTAGGTATTCTCTCATGGGTGGCCATGACGGCCCTTGCACTATGGGTGTCTCCACATGAGGACAGATCACCCTTGCAGTGACCACGATTATTCCTGTGATCATACCTGAAGGCATAATGAGTACCCTTCCTGCTTGGAGTGGGGGGTCGGAATACCATTTCCCCATTTCTCCATGAATTGATAATTCGGGAGATCCACCCATTTTCTTCCTTTCTCTTCATAGCATCAACCTTGGAAAAGTTAGATACTATCCTTTTCTCATTCTCTAGACTACTCTCTAGATCTGAGATTTTAGAGTCCTTGACCTTGTTGGATGCCAATTGGAGAACCAACAAGATATTCAGCCGAGCAATCTCCTGAGCTTGCTCCTCAACAAGTAGGTTGCTTTTCTGAAGGGCTCTCTTCAGGGAATCAGTATTTTCTAAAGGGAAACAGTTCCTGTCTTCAGGAACTTCAAGAGAGACGGGGCAAGATGAAGAAGTTACCTGCTCTTCAGTGTTATTGTCACTAGCGCCAGTGACCGTTGTGTCATCCTCATCAGAACTGCTTTCCTCAATTTCTTCTTCAGTCTCTAACAAGGACACTGAAGCTCTGATGCTGTCCGATTGATCCTTGCTTTCATCTTCAGAGGCGAGGACCCCCACATAGGCTTCATCCTCTAGTTGACAGCAGATCCCAGCTTTCTTTGATCCCCCCATCAGCTCTGAGATCATTACCCACATAGATTTGGCCGTCCCACATTTTTCCAATCTAGAGTGAGAAGGTCCAGACCAGACATCCATGATAATCTGACGAATCATCTTGTCCAGATTAAATAATGAGAGTTCCGTCTCCGACATCTCAGCAATACACTTGGGCACTTGGATATTCTTTCCAGAGCCGGAGGTCTTCATAGGAATAAAAGGACCCTCTTCCAGGATGAAAGATGCTCGAGGATCAATAGCCTCCAAGTGATACGACACTCTCATCTTCCAGACGGGATAATACTCCTTTGTACATGTGGGAAGTCTTAGTGGAGAGATCTCATGATCCAGCTCCATGCTTCTGACACTGGTGGCAGGATTCTACTCAAGGTGTAAACCTTTTTGATGAGTAACCTCCCTCTGATACCACTTGAAAGTCCACCTAGTGTCAACTAGATTCACCTATGTGGGGGGGGGGGGGGGGATAGGTGACGTGCAGCGTTTTTGCGGAATTAAAATTGTACCTGCACACGAAAATAAAACACCACAGCAAATAGAGTACACAAGCTATTTATAGTGGTTCCCTGATTTGGGTACATCCACTTTCCCCCTTCGACCTATCTCCCAACAAGGGACGACTCGATCTCTTCACCAACAGGATTGAAATCCAATCCTTGCACTATCGGAAGGAACCCTTCCACACGTAGGAGACAACACTCCCACAACACGCGTTGCACCCAACCCTTACAACTCGGAACCAACGTTCCTTTACAACAAAAATGAACTAGAATGTACAAGAAATACAAACTACTTTTGGAGACTAAGGTATCCCTCTTCGTTCGATGACGTGTCCTAGAATTGAACGAAGAGTCCACAACCCTCGATCTCACTTGGAGAGAATCTCCCCGGAACCGGCGGCGGCAAGAAGAGCGGCGACTTGGTTCTCGGGATCGGCGGCGACAACGGTGTGCGGCTGCTGTACTTTGGAGATTCAAACTTCGTAGCAAAGCTAGCAAGGTCTTCCAACGGTCACACTAGGATCGATCGTCTCGATCGATTCGGACGGGGAAGGTTTTCCCGATCAACAAATCAAGAGACAAGGGATCTCTGGTTAGACGCATGAGACGCTACGCTTGGCTAAGCTTCTGTCGCCGGGAGATCTGGAAGAAACCACGATCTAGCAGCCGACGATCGACCAGCACGAGCGGCGACGGCGGCGGCGGAGATATCGCGATCTAGGTCACGTAGGCGGATCGGCTTTTTCAAATTTTCTTCGCCGTGCTTACTGTACAAAAATACGCGTGTATTTATACAGTGGAATGATCTTTTATGACCGTTATGGGTCCCACCTGAAGAAACCCTAAATGCGGTTCAAAATAGAGCCTCAACATTTGATCCGGTCCAGTGGGATCCAGAAATTTGCCCAAGTCAAATTCGGTGAGAATCGAAGGTGACTCTCGACTAGTCGGCTAGAATCAGCCGGTGATTCTCGACGATTCGGCGAGAATCACTAGTGATTCTCGCCGAATCACTTTGATGATACTCGACGATTATGACTTAGCGCCAGATTTCCACGCCTTGATGTAGCCGGATAGAGACGGCGAGAATCAGCCAGTGATTCTCGACGATTCAGTGATTCTCGCCGAATCGGCGAGAATCACTTGGTGATTCTCGTCGATTCATACTTAGACGATTTTTCGTCTTTCCACCCATGAACTGCTCTTTGACCCATCCTTGCTCCTTGTCTGCTCTTGCATGATCACAGTCCTGTACTTGAAAATAAGTACACTCCAATAGAGAGAGTACACGTAGGCCAACACACTGATCTGCTCAACGAGGGATTACGTCGTGCAGACCCGTGTATATTGACCTACTGTACCCTGACATTGGAGTGCACTTAGCGTGGAATAACTACAAGCACAACTTAAAAGGTTTCATCAAATACATTGTGAATTCATCTTAGCTTGACAGGAGGATTCCTCAAATCCAGGTAATTGTGGATACATTACCCAACAACGCGTCTGGCTTGCGTCTGAGCTGCCTGCACAAGCGCAGTCGCGCGAGGCCAGCCCGCACGGCCGTGCACCATATGTGCTCTCGCCTCGCGCGTGGCACACCCGCCATGCACGCCATCGGCCCCGGCCTCGGCCCCCGTCACCACCTCCGGCCTCCGCCGGACCGCCGCCTCCTTCGGGCACTCTGCCAGAGCCGCTTGGGGGCTCTTTCGTCATTTTACTAAAATTGGTGATCCACATGATCAAAATGGAGCGACGTCATTTGTCAGCACAAATTCCGCTTTGGCACAATTATCGGCTTAACCCTCCAGAAAACTATAAATATGTCACCAGACCTTCATTTGAAGGCAAACAACTCCAGAGACAAGAGAGAGCTCTGAGATTTTCTGGCGAGATCGTGGACTTTGGTCGATCCTCCGCTTATGAATTCCTCTACTTCTCTTCTTGTGCTAAGGCTCCAACACGCGTCAAGTCACAATATATGCCTCCGCGAGAGCTCTCGCATCAAGGCTCCGCTACAACAAGAGTGCTCACTCCAAAGCTCTGAGGACTTAGAGAATTTTCCAGCCGGAACGTTCTCATCCAGATTTCATGAACCCAACACCATTTCAAGGATGGAGCGCTTTCATCGAGCCTCCGAGGATTTAGTGTTTTTTATTATTTTTTTGTACTTGGCAATTGTAACGGAGTAGCGGTCTGTCGCCCTCTGAGATCAAATATCTAAATCCATGTAAACTCTAAGAAACTAGCGGATGTTGGCTCAGCACAGATCAAATCACATGGTTTTTTATACTTTTGGGATTTTCCACGTCAAAAAATCTCTTTGTCATTTGCTGTGGTTTACTTTGACTGTTTGCGCACCCGGTCCGATTTCAATCTAAGACGGTCCGATTTCTCTAGAGTGGGTAAAGACCGGGCGACTCACAACAGTTTGACGCCGTTCGTGGGAAAGTGTTCCCAAACTGTTCAACTCTTTGTAAGCATCGCTTTTCATACACAAGCACCTCAAACCAGCAACAACACAAAAGAAGGCTTGTCACTGGGCCTGTACGTCGTAACCCGCGAAGCGCCGTAAGGCAAGGGGGCACAATCTTAGGCATGAAGGTGAGGACAAGTATCGACCACCCCCCCCCCCCCCCCCCCCTCGCTAGGCAAATTTTTATCATAGCGCGACGTGGAGAGTACCCCGACAAGAGGGTGCGTAAGGATAACACCATTCGCTTCGGGGAAGAAGACATGGTAAGAGTGCACAAGCTGCATCGGGACCCCCTCTTCATCAGAGCAGGGATAGGAGAGACCCTCCTAAGCTTGAGAGGATTCTCGTTGACAATGGAAGCTTAGTCGACATCCTGTTCAAGACCGCGTTATGGTGGATGGGGATCCACGAAGAATCTCTTTGTCCAGCAAACGAACCTGTCTATGGATTCAACTATTGGCCAGTCCCTATGCGGGTGTGATTTCCCTCCCAGTGACCAAGGAAGAATACCCAAGGCAAGTAACCCACAACATCCAGTTTCTGGTCGTGGAGTGTGATTCTGCCTATAACGCTATCTTTGGCAGGTCTCTGCAAATCGCATTCAGAACAATTCCCTTCGTACCGCATCGTGCAATGAAGTTCCTAACGCCTAGAGGCATAAACATTGTTCGAGGGGATCAGACAATGTAACAAATCTACTACCTCAACAAAGTCACGATACAAAGGGACACGCTAGTGGAAGGCCTAATTGAGGTTCCGCTTCACGCAAAGGATCCCGCCCGCGCGGTACTAATCAGGTCACTCTTATCCCAACAGAGCAGGGGGAGTACATGAACTTCTTACGCACCAACCAGGATATATTTGCATGGAGTCTTGAGGACATGCCAGGGGTAGTGGTAGAGAAAATCTTATTCCCCAATCTATACTTGATTAAGACAAGTGTACTTATCAAAATATAGTATAAGATATAAAAAAAATATCAAGGTCGTATTAAAACTCGGATCTGTCGAGTACTGCTACTTCGAGTAAACTAACTATTATCTTATCAGATAAAACTTAAGGATAGGAAGAAATAAAAATAAAAATAAAAAAAGAAGACTACAACTTGATCAGAATGTACTTCGAATGAAATAATAAAGATGATTTATAACTCTCTAATTCATGCCTTGACCACGGTAATTCCCAAAATATGAACGCTCATCTCTCGAGGAATACATCCAACTGAGATTAAGAATATCAACCGAACTCTCGTTCTATGGCCGATAACCTAATACTCCATTTAACGACGTGAATCCTGCATAAACGGAAGAATCACGTCATCCTCTCTCGAGGATTGTGTTCAACTCTCTTTATTCGTGAGTGATCTATTTATATGCAAGTGCCTTTCGGCTAGCTAGAATACAAAAATTGATACGAAAGTCCACACAACGACATATGAATCCGATATTAATCAAGAATAAATCGAAGGTGGAAAAGAACGATTATAAAGAGAGATATTTATTTCATAACTAAGTTCACAATAATCAAGACTAATATTATAACTATTTGCTATGAAATAAAAAAAATGAGAAATAAAAAGAAACAAGACAATAAGAAAAAGCTAAGTTATCATTGCGTGAGATAAAGGGGTACAAAAATAAAATATTTCATTACAGTAAAAGCTAAATTAAGAATTGCACAAAAGCTACAAAGTACATGAAATAAAACTAATACTATAAAAAGAAGATATAACAAAATAAAGTGCATCTATGCCCAAAAGAGGAAGAGAGAGTTATCTTGCTTGGAAATGAACCACTATATATAGTGAAATGAGAAGATGACAGTGGAGAAATGTGAAGGGTTGGAAGGTCACATCATTCAAGAGATAGTTAGTAGGCAAGAGAAGAAGAAATAGATTCACGGTTTGAGAAAGGGGGGAGAAATGAGAATATATGAAGAGAAGCCGATCGATTTAGGTTATATACTTATATTAATGAGGAGGTGGAGCGGGTTCGGCCATGCATAAATGAGGAATGTTGAATGGGTTTCGGCCATACATAAGAATATTTAATTTAGGCCGTTTTTGGCAAGACTTATCACAACTTATTTGCTCCGATGAGATTGGACAAAAACGTCATTGTCATAGAATGTATGTTTGGTATCATAAATGTTACAAAAAAGAGACTAGTTAGAGGCATAAAATTTTGGTATGACAATGACATTTTTGTCCAACCTCACCAGAACAAATAAGTCGCGATAAGCCGCGCCAAAAACAGCCTTAGGCTCCATTTAAGGCCCGGTTCATGCGGTCGTAACTGCTTCACCGGTGAAAATAAGTCCCCGCAAACGAAGCCTTAATTAGGTGGCTGTCATTATGCAAAGAAGAGGAGGCGGCATGCTGAACTTGAATGGCGTTAATTATGGGGGAATGCAAAGGGTGGCTGAGCGGATATATATTGAAGAGGGTTGAATTTGGGGTTCGGCCATATGAATGGGGAGCTGAAAATGGTGTGGAGGGGCTGGAGCAATAAATGGGAAGAGGTGGTGTTCAGCCATATTAAATATTAAATAATGGTGAAGGCTAAATAGGGGGATGATGTAGCGGGTAATGACATCATTTTTAAAATAGTAGTGAGATGACGGTAATAAAGAGAAGTGAATGAGAGATGTGTTGAATTTTGTGAAGTGGAAGTGGGTGACGGGACAGACCGGGCGGCCTGGGGCGGACAGCATTGGCGGACTAGGCGGACTGGGCGGACTGTGATGTGCGGCCTGGTGGAAGGTCTAGTGAGAAGCCGGTTGTCTTCTGAGCGGGTTGTTGCATGGAGTCCGCGGACTATGCGGCCTGATGTCTGCGGATAGGGTGTTGCTGATTGGCTTTGCCAAGGAGCGGCCTGAGCGGATGAAGACTTGCGGACTGGTGCATTGCTCAATGGCCGCGGGTGCAAGCTTGTGCTGATAGGCGGGTTGGCTCGTGTCCGCGGGAAACTTGCGGACTGATGTGTCCGCGGTATTGGCTGTTGCGGACTGGGCTTAGAGCTTGGCTGAGGCCTTGTCAAGTTCTGGTGACAGAGCAGGTGCTTTGCTGTGGAGACCGGTTGGCGGACTGATGTTTGGAGTCCGGGAGGAAGCTGCTGCGTTGGACAAGTGCGAGGAGCTGACGGACTGATGGCGGTCTGTGCTAGGGTGTTTGGCGGACGGGAATTCGTGTCCGCCATGCTCGCATTGGCCCTTGATGGTTTTGGACTTGGTCACACCCTGTGTCAAGTTCATGGTGTCCGCCGTATCCACCAAGTCCGCTGTGACCGGGCGGACTGTTACTGTCTGCCTTTGGTCGTGGACTTGTGGCGGATTGAGGTGTGAGTCTTGCGGACTTCCTCGGGTTGGTGCGAACTGCCATTGAAGGGGGTTGCTGTCCTGCAGTGGTTGGAGCTTTGCGGGCTGATGCCTTGTCCGCATCGCTTGGGCGGACTGGAGGGAGTTCGTCAATGGTTGCCTTGCTCCTGACGGTTTTCCTTGGTATCCGGCTAAGTCCTTGCGGACTCAGCGGACGGAGGTTTGCTATCGCGCGGGCTGGGGCGGTGTTGCTATCTCTTGGGCGGTGACCACACTCCTCACCCTACCTATAAATAGGACCCCCCTGGCACATCTACAGTAACCTAAGTAACTTGAGTGAACAGTAAGTTGGGGTGTGCAAGGAGCTGCGGTCTGTGTTTGTCAGTCCGCGCGGATTGTTTCAGGCTGACGGTTTGCTGTGTGCAGGTCGCGCGGATAGCTTCAAGGAGCCAGGAGTTTGGCTGTGACTTCGGTCAAGTGCTTGGAAGTGTGCGGTCTCTACGGACTCAGCAGGAGGTCGCTCTGCGGCTTGTCAGTTCTGTTTCATCTTTGCCAGCTTCAATAACCTGTCCGCCGGCTTTAGGCGGGTAGGGGTGTTCCTCAGTTCAGGTTCAGTAGGAGGCGAATAACGGTGTGTCCGCGCGGCCTCGCGGCTTCGGCGGACTCCGTGTCTATTCGGCGGATTGCAGCATAGCTTGGGCGAGCTCAGCGGTCTCGGCGACCTCGGCGACCTCGCGGTCTCGGCGGACTCCGGTGCTGTCCGCCGGGCTTGTTTTTTGGTGCTTTCTGTTTACAGCTGTTATACTAGCGAAATCATGTCTCGCTATGTATGCCTCGAATTGTAAAGAAGTGAATGTTAATAGACCTGCTTGTGCCTCCATTGTTTGTTGGGATTTACCTCTATTCCTTGGGTTCCGCTGGTTCAACGTGCGAACTGGGTAGTTCCGAAGATATTAATTTGGCGTTTGGGCTATCTTGCTGACCACGTTGAGAAAATTTAACATGGTATCAGAGACAGGTTACTGAGGTTCAGTTGCGTGAGCGGAAGTCAGCCAGTGTTGTTACTCAGTGATTGAGTGGTGATCAACCTGTGTTGTTGCTCGGAGCTTCTGAAAGGTTGCCAACAGGTGTTGCAATGGAAGGGAGTTTTGCAAGAGGTCTTGGCATTGAACTCTTAACGCCGACTAACTTCAAGAAGTGAAAGTCGTGCATGAAGGGTTATCTTCTTGGCGAGGAGCTGTGGGAAGTCGTCGGTGGTGACGACAGGCAGGAAGTGACTGCTGCTTTCGGTACTGCTGAGCAGGTTAGGCTCTGGAGAAGAACAAATGCTAAGGCGGAGTTCATTCTGAAGAGAGCCGTGTCTCCGGAACTGTTTGATCACATCATAGGGTGTGAGTCGGCTGCTGATATTTGGACAACCATTGATGAGTTGTTCAGTAGGAAAAATGTGGCGCGGCTTCAGTTCCTGGAGAATGAGTTGGCCAGGGCAACTCAGGGAGACCTTTCCATCTCCAAGTACTTCTTAAAGATGAAGAGCTTGTGCGCTGAGCTGTCGGCACTGGATCCTGATGAGCCTATCTCTGAGGCAAAGATGAAAATGCACATTATCCGCGGCTTGCGGAAGGAGTATGTGGCCTTTGTTACATCTGTTCAAGGGTGGGCCACTCAACCATCGTTGCTGGAGCTGGAGAATCTGCTTGCCTCGTAGGAGAGCTTAGCAAGGCAGATGGCTGGAGTGAACCTGAATCAGGAAGGCAGCGAGGCTCTCTTCTCAGGTAAGAAGAAAGGATGGGAAGGGAAGAAGAAGAAGAAAGTGCAGGCCGCTGGTGAGAAGGAGACTTCAACTTCATATCTGCCGGAGAGGAGCAATGCTCCTAAGGACTGGAAGAAGAACCTGAAGTGCTACCGGTGTCATCAGCGAGGGCACTTCAAGCGGGACTGCAAGGTCAAACTGCAGCCTGGGCATGCTGCGGGAAAGGAGGAAGCTTGCTCAAGAAGTGAAGAAGCAGAATGGGGCGGAGCTTTTATGACGGGCACTTGTGTCCGGGCCTTGTCTGCTGAGGACTTCAACGGCGAGTGGATCGTGGACTCCGGGTGTGGTCATCACCTCACCGGAGACAAATCGAAGTTCACCTCCATGCAGGCATACTCAGGTAATGAAGCTATTATCACTGCTGATAATACTGTTTATGCAGTAGAGAAGGAGGGGGTCGTGTCTTTGGGTAGTGATCAGGGGCCACTCACGTTAAGGAGTGTGTATCACGTGCCTGGCATGAAGAAGAACCTCTTCTCGGTGTCTAATGCAGTGGACGCTGGGTATCACGTTCTGTTTGGGCCAACAGACGTGAGGTTCCTTCGCAACGTATCAGCGGTGAAGGCTGATGTTGCTCATGTTGGGAGGAGGGTGAAGAACTTGTTTGTTCTTTCCACCAGTGCTTATGTTGATAGAATGAGGGCCAATGATAGCGCTGCTATCTGGCATAAGAGGCTGGGGCATGTTGGCATGGACAAGCTGAAGGCGATGGCTAGTAGAAGTCTGGTGAGGGGGTTGCCGAAGTTGTCCTCCTTTGGTGATGGGCATGTTTGTGCGGGCTGTCAATACGGTAAGGCACATCGCCTTCCGTTTGATAAATCACAAACAAGGAGCAAGAAACCATTGGAGTGTATTCATGGCGACCTGATGGGACCGACTGTTACTGCCAGCCTTGGTGGAAGTAGATACATGCTTGTCTTGGTTGATGACTACTCAAGGTATACTTGGGTGTACTTCTTAAAGGAGAAGTCGGAAGCCTTCCGTTTGTTCGTGGAGTTCAAGGAGTTGGTAGAAGGCCGACTTGGCTTGCAGATTAAGAAGCTTAGAACTGATAACGGGGGTGAATTTGTTTCCTCTGAGTTTTCTAACTTCTGCAGGAAGCACGGGATCCAACTAGAGCTTACTTGTGCTCACACTCCACAACAAAATAGGGTAGCGGAGCGGAAGATCCGTCATTTGACGGAGACCTGCAAATGCTGGCTTCATGCGAAAGATATCCCAAGGTCCTTTTGGGCAGAGGGAATGTCTTGTGCTGCTTATGTTATCAACCGGATGCCACTCAACCCTATTAACATGAAGACTCCTATTAAGCTGTTGCTGAAGGAGAAGCCGAGTGTGGGACACCTTAGGGTGTTCGGTTCAACTTGCTACGTGCATGTCCCGGATGCTTCACGGACAAAGCTGGATGCGAAGGCAAGGAAACTTGTCTTTGTTGGCTATGATGAGCGGAAGAAGGGATGGAAATGCATGGATCCTGTGACGAAGAAGTTCGTGGTGTCAAGATACGTTGTCTTTGACGAGCTGACGTCATATGGAGGTGGCTCGGTGGAGCTAACCGGAAGTAGCAAGGTTGATGAAGCACCGGTGGAGGCTGCTGAAGGCTTGGAAGAAGAGCTTGCTGTTTCACCAGCAGCTCCTATTGCTTCGAACTCCGAGGCTGAGCCTTCTGGCTCAGGAAGCAGGGGGAGCACTGCTCAATGCTTGCCTCAGGTAGGAGTGGAGCCTGAAGAAGCAACGGAAGCCGTGAGCAAGGAGCCGTGTCTTCGGAGATCGAAGAGGGTGGTTAAGCCACCGGCTCGGTACTATGATGGGAATGCAGTGAGCTTTGTCTCCTGCTTCTTTGCAGGTCCTCTGGATGAGCGAGAGCCTGCAAACTTCAGCGAGGCCACTGGAGTGAAGGAGTGGGAAGGTGCCATGAAGGAAGAGGTTGATGCTCTGAAGAAGAATGAAACCTGGGACCTTGTGCCCAAGGTTGATGACATTACTCCGGTTACTTGCAAGTGGGTGTATAAGTTGAAGAAGAAGGCTGATGGGAGCATTGATCAGTTCAAGGCTCACCTGGTCGCTAGAGGATTCTCACAACAGTATGGAGAAGACTATGAGGAGACATTCAGTCCAGTTGCGAAGATGACTTCTGTAAGAGTGGTGATCGCCTTGGCTACTAGCAAGGGATGGAGGTTATGGCAACTCGATGTGAAGAATGCCTTTCTTTACAGAGAGATTGACAAGGACATCTTCATGGACCAGCCGCTTGGTTTTGTCTCTGAGAAGCATCCGTACTATGTCTGCAAACTCAGGAAGGCTCTCTACGGGTTGAAGAAAGCTCCTAGAGCTTGGTATGGGAAGATTGCAGAGTACTTGCAATTCTGTTGATACCTTGCTTCTAACTCGGATTCAAGCTTGTTCGTCAAGAAGAAGGGAGAGCTACGGGTCTTGGTCCTACTGTATGTGGATGACATGATCATCACAGGGAACTCGGAGGAGGAAGTAGCAAGGCTCAGGGCAGAGCTGTGTTTATCGGCTGTTGGCAGTGCTCTGTTCAGTAGACGTGTTGCAAGCTTGTGTTTATCGGCGGATTGGATCCTATCCGCAGGAGGCTTGCGGTCTGGCGTGTCCGCGGTGTCCGCTGTTGCGGACTGGCCTTAGGAGTTTGGCTGTGGCCTTGCCGAGCTCTGGTAGTACAGCAATGTTGGTGCTGTGGCGGACTGGTATGTGGAGTCCGGCAGTTGGCCATTTGTGTAGCCGTGCGAGTTTGCTTGCGGACTCTGCCTAACTCTGGAGGAGTGTTGGCGTTTTCATTTTGGGTGATTAGCGGACTGAGTCTTGTCCGCCAAGCTCGTGTTAGGCCCTTTGTGATTTACTGGACTTGGTCACATTCTGTGACAAGTCCAGTGTGTTCGCTGTATCCGCGAAGTCCGCTGTTGACCGGGCGGCCTGTTGCTAACTCTGCCTTTGGTCGTGGACTTGTGTAGGATGGAGGTTTTGGTCTTGTACTATGCAGACTGCCTCCTTAGTGTGCGGACTGTTGCTGAAGGGGATGCGGCTGTCCATTTGGTGTTGTTGCGGACTGTGCGGACTGTGCCATGTCCGCATAGTGAAAGGCAAGTCTGCCTTGTTGTCATCGGTGCCTTGCTCCTGACGGGTTCTCTTGGAAACCGGCTAAGTCCTTGCGGACTCAGCGGACGTTGGTTTTGCTAGAGCGCATGCTAGGGCGGTGTCTCTATCCACTAGGGCGGTGACCACACTCCTCACCTCGCCAATAAATAGGACCCCCCGGCATGTTTACAACAACTGAGGGAACAGTAAGTGGGGCTTGGGCAAATTGCTGCGGTCTGCATTTTTCTGTCCGCGCGGGTTGAGTAAAGCTGACGGTTTGCTGTGTGCAGGTCGCGCGGTTAGCTTCAAGGAGCCAGGAGTTTGACTTTGACTTCAGTCACTACTTGGAAGTGTGCGGTCTCTGCGGTTCTCAGCAGGTCGCTCTGCGGCTTGTCAGTTTTCTGCTTCAACATTTGCAAGTTCCAATAACTTGTCCGCCAGCTTCAGGCGGGCAGGCGGGCTGTTCTTCAGTTCCTCGGTAGTAGGCGAATAACGGTGTATCCGCGCGGCCTCGCATCCTCGGCGGACTCTGTGTCTATTCGGCGTGTTGCAGCTTCAGCTCTGGCGGGTTCGGCGGATTTGGCGACTTTGGCGGTCTCGACGGTTTCCAGTGCTGTCCGCCCGGCTTTGTTTTGTGCTTCTTGTTGTAGCTTGTGTACTAGCGAAATCATGTCTCGCTACGTATACCTCATCTTGTAAAGAAGTGTAATGAATAAAAGATCTGCTTGTGCTTCCATTGGTTGTTGGTGTTAACCTTGTTCCTTGGTTTTCCGCTTGATCAAAGTGTGAACTGGGTAGTGCCGAGAATATTAATTTGGGGCTTGGGCTATCTTGCTGACCACTTTGAGAAAATTCAACATGGTATCAGAGCCAGGTTCAGTTGCTTGAGCAGTGTTCAACCAGTGTTGTTGCTCTGTGCTTGAGTGGTGTTCAACATGTGTTGGTGCTCTGTGCTTCTGAAGGCTTAACCCAAGGTTATTGCAATGGAAGGGAGCTATGCAAGGGGTTTTGGTATTGAACTCTTGACCACGACTAACTTCAAGAAGTGGAAGTCGTGTATGAAGAGTTTTCTTCTTGGCGCGGAGCTGTGGGAGGTCGTCGGTGGTGACGACAGACAGGAAGTTACTGCTGCGTTTGGTACTGCTAAGCAGGTGAGGCTCTGGAGAAAAATAAATGCAAAAGCGGAGTTTGTTCTCAAGAGAGCTGTTTCACCAGAACTGTTTGATCACATCATTGGATGTGAGTCTGATGCTGATATTTGGACAACTATTGATGAGTTGTTCAATAGGAAGAATGTGGCCAGACTTCAGTTTCTGGAGAATGAGTTGGCCAGAACAACTCAAGGAGACCTTACTATCTCAAAGTTCTTCTTGAAGATGAAAAGCTTGTGCGCGGAGATATCAGCGCTTGACCCTGATGAGCCTATCTCAGAGGCTAAGATGAAAAGACACATTATCCGCGGCTTGCGGAAGGAATATGTTGCGTTTGTAACATCTGTTCAAGGGTGGGGGGCTTACTTTCAGTGCTTGCTTACTTTCAGTACTTGTTTACTTTTACTTTTCTTGTTACTGTTCAGTTCTTCATACCTTCATGTACCATACATATAGAACTGATAGAGTAGAAATAACTGACATATATGAACTATTAGTATAGTTCCACTATCACCTGTTTTCCTTTGCTACACACCTTGTTGTCCTCCGCTTCGTCCTCCCGCCCGGTGCCTAGGAGTTGCGGGGCGAGGTGTGTAGGAAATGACTTAGTCTTTTTGACTAACGGTCGGTGTGACCAATCATTTTAGGAGCTCGAGGAGAGGGAGTACCAGCAGGATGAGGTGGCAGGACGTGAGGAGCTGATACCACCACTACCTACTACTACTATAGCAGCCCGTCGTCAGGTGGGACGAGACTTCTGGTGATAGCATAGCTTCCGCTTGTTGACATTTGTGTGAGAGAGATTTGTCATTATGTACTAGGCATAAGACCTTTTTCTCACTTTTGATGGACTCATGCTGGACTTATGTGTTTTCATTATTATTTGATAGAGCTGTGACTTGTGGACTAATTGTTTATATATATACTGCTTTTACTTCTTTCTCTCATTTGACCGAACAAGTTATATGATCGTACTAGCCGGCAGGATCGACGTGTTGCGGTGTCGACTAACCCGTGTGTTAGTGCCATCGTAAGACGACAATTTTAGGCATAAGACCGGGAGCCTCCTTGGTATGGGGGAGGGGTCTTACAAACTGGTATCACTTGAACAAAACGATCATAAGAGAAGAAGCCAACAGCACTGGGCCACCCCGATCGAGCATTAGTTTGCGGACAAACTATGGAGTGGAAGTAATGCTGTGCCCATGTGTAAAAGTCACATAAAACATTCCACATAAGCAATGAGTTAGGCCAATTCTAATATAAACCTTACCTACATGCAGCCTCCACGGGTCGTCGTACTGCAGAATATGGTCCCTCCCCCTCCGGATGCCACTCCTTTTCTACAGACAGAGATGGGCCAGACCCTGACGGCCATTCTTGAGGCCTTCAGAGCCCAGCAGATTCCGGCACCACTGCCAAATCTGGGATCAAACTGGCTGAGTGCATTCAAGAGCTTATCCCCACCTATATACCACAGGACGGAGAATGCGGTAAAGACTGAGGAATGGCTCGAGGCTATACATGAGATGCTGGCAGGAATCAGCTGCCCTGTCAGCCAGGCAGTTCATTTAGCAACTTCTGCACTGGATGCCCATGCAAAGAGGTGGTGGAAGTCCATGCTGGACTCCACCTATGTAGATAAGGATCTGTCAGATATTTCTTGGGAGGTGTTCGACGAGGCATTCTTGGTCCATTTTGTGTCCACCACAGACCGGGATGAGCTAGAAGAGAGGTTCTTGAACCTCAAGTAGGGGACCAGGTCAGTGATTGAATACCAGAGGGAGTTTTCCCATCTGGCCAGGTTTGCGGGGATACATGATTCAGACGACAGGAGATACGCAAAGAGATTCTACCGGGGCCTTAGGGAAGATTTGAGACAGGCCCTGCTGTTCATCTCTCATGGCACTTCAACTAAGATCATCGAGATGGCCAAGAAGCTGGAGGCAGACCAGCTGATGGTGCAGAACAGGGGAAAGAGACCGATGGATGGATCGTTCTTCGGGGAGAATAGTCGAGGCTCACAGAGAGGCAGAGCCATGAAGCACAAGAGATGTGGGGGACATTATCGTCCCAACTACAGGCAGGAGCAGAGACCCCCTGCAGCACCAGCTCCTCCACCACCACATACACATGGCCAGATGAGAAAGGATGATCGTGGCCAGCGGCCGATAGTTTGTTTCGAGTGCCATTAGCTGGGCCACATTAGATCTGAGTGCCCTCATCAGTTTCATCCACTTCCTCCACCACCTCCTCCAACTCTAGTGGCCCCTTCAGTACAGCAGGGCCGAGGTTGAGGACGAGGTCGAGGTCGAGGCCGAGGTCGAGGACCTTTTAGCCGAGGTAGAGGACAGGAGCAGATGTATCCATTAGACCTCGCCGAGCCGAGGAACCCTGAAGACGTCATCATAGGTACATGAATAATATTACGAAATTAAGACATTTTTTATATATATAGTACTTAACCATGAAGTATAATTACCCATTTGAAACTTAAATCAACCTCAGGCATAGTCTTTATCAGCGGCAAGCCCGCTCATACGCTGTTCGATACGGGTGCTCACACTCGTTCATATCAGAAGCCTTTGTGGAAGGGTTGGAGGGCGTGGAACGATTAACAGGCTCGATGATGAGAGTGAGGCTACCTAATGGATCGGTACTATTATCATCTGCCAAGTGCAATATGGAGGCAAAAATCGGCGGAAAGACATTTGAAGCGCCTGCAACGATACTAAGGATGCCAGATTTCGACTTGATCCTGGGCATGACTTGGTTACATTGGAACCATGCCCAGATCGATTGCCCGTCGAGGAGGATGACATTGAGGCACAGGGACTCCCACATCATCGTCGAAGGTATTAAACTTGTCTCCCATCTATTTTTATCATCTGTACAGGCTGTCAAAGCCCACAAGCAAGGAGAGGAATTATACATTATCTGCTTCGAGATGGCGGGAGCAAAGGCTTCTATTATGGACATCCCAGTGGTTCGGGATTTCTCCGACGTATTTCTGGAGAAATTGCCCGGATTGCCACCGGCCAGGGACATGGACTTCCGCATTCAGTTAGTGCCAGGAGCGAAGCCCGTATCTCGGGCACCGTACAGGATGGCCCCAAAGGAGCTAGCAGAGTTTAGGACACAGCTACAAGAGCTGGTAGAGTCAGGATTTGTCCGACCGAGCTCATCCCCATGGGGAGCACCGGTGTTATTTGTCAAGAAAAAGGATGGCTCACTGCGTCTCTGCATCGATTACCGGGAGTTGAACCGGTTGACGGTCCGGAATACATACCCGCTGCCCCGGATTGACGAGCTTTTTGATCAGCTTTAGGGAGCCTTCTGGTTCTCCAAGTTGGATTTGAGATCCGGGTACTACCAGCTGTGAATGCAGGAGGAGGACATTCCGAAGACGACCTTCAGTTCCTGATATGGACTGTATGAGTTCATGGTGATGCCTTTCGGTCTCACGAATGCTCCTTCTGCATTCTTGAGCTTGATGAACCGCGTCTTCGAGCCCTACTTCGACAGATTTGTCATAGTATTCATCGATGATATACTGATCTACTCCCAGACATAGGAGGACCATACTCAGCATTTGGCGTTGGTTTTGGGGAAACTGAGAGAGCACTAGTTGTACGGTAAGTTCTACAAGTGTCAGTTCTAACTGCAAGAGGTGGCATTCCTGGGGCATACTATCATCGGGGCAGGTTTGGACGTGGACCCAGCCAAGGTGCAGACAGTTAGAGATTGGCCGCGGCCAAAGTCAGCATCGGACATACGCAGTTTTCTGGGACTCGCAGGATATTATCGCAAGTTCCTGGAGGGGTTCTCGAGGATAGCACTTCCCCTCACGTCCTTGACGAAGAAGGAGACAGCTTTTATTTGGACGGAGATGTGTGAAGCGGCATTTCAAGAGTTAAAGGACAGGCTCACCTCTTCCCCCATCCTTGCACTTCCATCTGGGAAGGAAGGATTTCACATTTATACTAACGCATCATATCAGGGAATGAGTGCGGTCCTGATGAAGCACGGGCATGTCATCGCTTATGCTTCGAGGAAGTTGAAGAAGCATGAAAAAAATTATCTTGTACATGATTTGGAGTTCGGGGCGGTGGTATTTGCATTAAAGATCTGGAGACATTACCTATATGGGGTTCAATGTGACACCTTCTCGGATCACAAGAACCTCAAGTATATTGACACGCAGAAAGACCTGAACCTGAGCCAGAGAAGGTGGCTTGAATTCCTGTGCGATTATGACTACACCATGCATTATCATTCGGGGAAGGCAAACACCGTGGAAGATGCCTTGAGTAGGAGGGCCATCACCTCAGTATCAGAGCCTCGGGTGATGTCTATGGAGCTGTTGCAGATGTTAGAGGATATGCACATTTCTGTCATTTCTGAGTCCAAGCCAGAGATATATCGGGAGTACTTGAACTCTCTGATCGTAGAATGTGATATACAAGAGCGCATCAGTATACAACAGAGGTTAGATGCATCATTGGAGCCGGTGTTTAGTGCCCTGAAAGGGGGCAGGATAGGTGATTATTCTTTGCTTGATAACCTCATTCATTTTCGTGGTCCTGTTTATATACCCGCAGGAGTTGGTATCCTAGAGAATATACTGAGGGAGGCACACTGTTCTCGATACTCAGTGCACCCTGGTATCACCAAGATGACAGCGGATCTGCGGAGGACCATTTATTGGCAGGGACTGAAGAGGGAGATCATCTTCTATGTGACACACTGCGAGACATACCAACGAGTAAAGGCAGAGTGCAAGAGCCCAAGAGGGTTACTACAGTCACTATCGGTCCCTGTGTGGAGGTTTGAGGATATTACTATGGACTTCGTGCATGGATTGCCTTGCTCCCACTCGAGGCACGATTCTATTTGGGTCATTGTTGACAGACTGACCAAGGTGGCCCAATTCATACCTATCAGGAAGGACAGCTCAGTTGGTGCATTGGTGAGGTTGTTTGTGGAGCAGTTCGTCAGGTACCACGGGGTCCCCAGGATGATTGTCTCAGATCGTGACAGTCGATTCACTTCTAAGGAGTTGAGAGCAGTGCAGGCGTACTTGGGTTCTCAGCTTGCTTTTAGCACCGATTTCCATCCACAGACCGAAGGTCAGATAGAGCGGACCATCATGACGATGGAGGATCTGCTATGATTGTGTGTACTAGATACGAGGAGGCCCTGGGAGAGACTGCTGCCGTTGGTCGAGTTCTCCTACAACAACAGTCACGAGGAGAGCATTGGGATGACACCTTATGAGGCTTTTTACGGGAGGAAGTGCCGGACACCGCTATCTTGGGTTCAGGATGAGGACCCCAGGGCACTTGGATCAGAGTACATTGAGGATACGGATGCTCAGATACGACTGATCAGGGACCGGATGCTGGAGGCTCAAAGTAGACAGGCTAAGTACTACGATGCGCGACATCAGAAGGTGGAGTTCTAGGTGGGGGACATAGTGTTATTGAAGATACGTCTGGTGCATGGTGTTTCTCGGGTGTGGAGGCACAAGAAGCTCAACCCTAGATATATGGGGCCATATTTGATCCTGGAGCAGGTCGGCCCCTTGTCCTACAGGCTGGAGCTGCCGCCAGAGTTAGGGACCTTGCATGACGTCTTCCACATTCCTTCGCTACGGAGAGCTCTCCTTCGGCAGGAGCAGCATATCACCACCACAGCAGACCCATTAGCATCTGATAGATCAGTTCGTTTAGAGCCGCTCCGGATCGATGATACTGCAGTCCGAGCGCTGTGTAAGAAGAAGGTTCCCCTGGTGAAGTGTTGTGGTCCAACCATGGACGAGAGGAGCACACCTGGGAGTCGAGGGATCTAATGCTAGAGCGGCATCCGGAGCTTTTTACCTCAGGTAATACTTTAATTTTTGTTTAAAGTTCTTAAAATCATATATTTAGAAATCCCGTATACCCAAACTTAAATTTCGGGGACGAAATTGCTTTTTTGTTTATTGGGATTTGTAACATCCCATTTCCTATTAGACCCCTCTCCTTAGGTTGGGTTAGGGCATGGGTTTAGGCTAGGTTGAACCATGGAGTTAGGATGTAGTCACAGGGACCCATTATAGGACCCAAGATAACCCAAGTCAAACAAGCCCAAATTGAGGTCCTAGCCACACTTTGGTTCCACCACTGCACCCCTAACCCTAATATCGACCTAAGGGAAACATAAGCCACATCTTTGGGTCACCTATTGACCCATGTTGACCCAAGTCAACCCTAAACCCTAATCTGGTCAAACCCACACTTAAAGGCCCAATTACAACAAGTAGGGCACCACCATGGTCCAACCCAAGTTGGGTGGTACTTTTGGGTCCATGACCATCAAGTGGGGTCAGCCCACTCATCAAGTTGACCAAGTCAACCCTAGAAGTCAACTTGGTCAACCTTAGGCCTATTTAAGAGATTTGAAGACCATGCCCATTCCCATGGGATAAGCCCATGAGCCAAGGACCATGACCAGCCTAAAGAGTTAATTACAACCCCTACCCTCCTGAAAATGGAGAGAGAATGCATGCATGGGGGCAATTTAGTCATTTTGGAGGAAAATAGGAGAGAGAAGCGAGGAAGAGAGGAGATGGAGGCCATGTGGCCCTCCTTCCCTCTGACCAAGCTGCTGGCTGAGCTTCCAAGGATCATTCCTGCAAGGTGGAGGAGTTTGGGGACACCTGGTGGCCAGGTGGAAACTCCAAAGCCATGGACAACCACCCCCTTTAACTCCAACTTCTCCCAATGCCACCCCCAGCCAAATCTGAGCCCACCATCAGCTTCAAGAAGAGGAAACGAGTGGAATTCGACTGCTGGAGCAAGGCTTTTGCTAGAGAAATGGTGAATCGGGCTAGTTCGCCGGATCAAGCGTCGGCCATGGAGCATCGCCACCGCACGCGCCGCCAAGCCCGGCTGCAGGTCCGTTTCACCTCACCTCACCCCGTACTAGCTTTCTAGCTCAGTTAGGCGAGACATCGGGCTCAATTGAGCCCGATAGAATGTGAGCCAGAGGGAATTTTTTTGAGATTTTCTTCTTGCTCAGGCTCGCCGGAAGAGCCGCCTCCGGCAGCCTCACCGCCGGGAAACTCTAGCCACCACCTCAACGGAGGTGGTGGCAATAATCGCCGGCAGTGGCGCCGGCCCAGTTGGCCGGAATTAGCCAGCAAACATGACCCAGGAAGAGTCAATCTCAGCCGTTGGCTGTTTGGGTCGATGAACAAATGTCGTCCATTTTTATTCCGATTTAATTAATGATATTGATTTTAATGAACAGTGATATTTCTATCACACATTTTCAGTGACTTTCCATGTTAAAAATTTGGCCCCTTAGAGGCAATTTTAGAACTACATATCAACATAAAATTTGTAGAGCTTGGTCTTACTTTATTTTGACACCCTAAACTTGAAGTTTGGAGCTGTAGGGCTCCCTGTAGGTCCAATCTACCAAAACTGCTCCTAGGCTAGGGGAAATTTTAAAATAAATTCCCAAGCCAAACCATAAGTCACCATGACTTCAAACTTTGGCAAGACCGCTTGCGCCAAACTCTGGGCAGGAAGGCTCTCGGCTCAGAGTTCTCGCCGGGTGGCGCCCAGGGCCCAAGGTAAAATGACCTAATTACCCTCTGGTAAAATTACCTCTATACCCTCAGGATAAACCGTGGGATTTCGTTATTGACAGATCAACCAAGGGTATTTCAGTAATCTCAGGTCAGCAAAAGGCTATAAATAGACCCATAAGGGCTCCTTAGAAGGCAAGCTTTCATTATCTTCCGATCTCCAGTGCTTTCTAAGGAGCTTCTAGCCCAGCTTTTGGCTTTGGAGGGGAAGCTCTCAGAGATCTTCCGGGTGTGAGGTGGGACCTCCCTGCTGAGGCTTTGGGTCAGTCTCAGGTCCTTTGAATCTAGTCGAGGGTTGAGGCTTGAGAGAAGTAGGTGTTGGTTGCACCCCTGTTTTGAACTCCCGTTGGGGTCATTTTTGGCTTCAACAGTTCTGGTGCGGTGAGCGTGGAAAGCAACCGATACAGGAAAGCCTTGAGTTTTGTCCCATGGCTGGAGGTGAAGGTGAAGGGTCTGGTTCTGGAGGCTCCCCCACCCGGGGAGAGGAGGCGATGAGGAAGATGTTGGAGGACTTCAGGCGAGAAGTCTTGCAGACCATCAGCTTGGCCTTCTCGGCCCAAAGCGAGTGGGCCACACCTCAGGTTCCGATAGAGGAGGTCCCGCTCTTGGGCGAGAATGCCCCTGGACAACGCCCAGCGAAGGAGGTCCCGACGAAGGCTGGCGAGAGGGATGTGGCAGCGCGGGAGCTCTTCCCAGGCCAGCGCCCGGGCAAGGAGGCTTTGACCGATATGGGCGAGAGGGAGGCGGCAGTGCGAGAACTCTTCCCTGGGCACGGTCTCGCGGATCGGGCTAGCCAACCGAGGCCGCGGGACGTGCCCTCTCGCCAGGCAGGAGGCGAGAGTCCTTTCAACGAGCTCATCATCTCAGCTCCGGTACCGGAGGGGTTCCGGGAGCCTGACATGTCCTACTACTCGGGGAAGATGACCTTGTACAACACATGTAGTAGTTTGAAGATGTCATTTCGATAAGGCAGATGACAGATGACTTCAAGTGTCGGCTATTTGCCATCACGTTGAAGCAGAAGGCTCGGGATTGGTTCCACCAGTTGCCAGCAAGGTCGATCTACTGTTTTGAAGATCTGCGAAGAAGTTTCCTGTTGAGGTTCTCAACATCAAAGAAGCGGAAGAAGGAGGCGGAGTGCCTGTTTGTGGTGAGGCAGAAGCCGGATGAGACACTAGGTCACTATGTCGACCGGTTTCAGGAAGAGATCCTCCCAGTCCAGGAGGTCCCAGGGTACGCGTTGATGCTCGCCTTTACCCTGGGGCTGAGGCCGGGATTCTTCAGCATGGAGTTGAAGAGAGTGCCCCCCTCTCCTTTGAGGAACTCATGGAGATGGCGGCGAAAGAGATAGACTTCGAGAGGGCAAATCCAGCGTTCGCCAAGAAGTTGGCCAGGCTGGCGGAGGATGATGTGAAGGAACCTGCAGCAGGAAGGCAGAAGGAGTCGATGGAGCAGAGGGAGCAAAGAGAAGAAAGGAGGAGGGAAGAGCCTCGAAGGCAGGGGCAGCAGTAGGGATGGGGGGCCAGGGAGCCGAACAACTGTTTGGGTTGGAGGCCCCAGGAGGTTCGCCCCTAGGGCCAAGGAGGAGGCTATCAGAGAAGAGATAACCTATGGGAACCCGGGAGGTTCGACCAACCGGCATGGAAGCATTAGCCAAGGGGTCGTGTCCTGCCGCCGCAAGAGGCCATGGAGGTGGGCGGAGGAAGAGGAGTGAGGAGAGGAGTTCGAGGAGCAGGGAGAAGATGAGGAGGAGATGGAAGAAGGGGTAGGGTGGCGTTGCTCTTTTGTGACTTCCACCAGGAGGAGGGTCATACAACGACCACCTGCCCTGAGTTCTTGGAGATGAGAGAAGCAAGAGGAGCAGGGTGACAGGATCTATCAGTTAGGATTATGGAAGAACAGCAGGGGGAGATGGAGGATAGGTGTGAAGATCGGTTAGACGTGGGAACCCGGGGAGTAATCGGGGTGATCCACAGAGGAGTGGGGATCGAGGCAACTCGCAAGGGGAGCCTTCAAACCATGTATCGAAGGGGGGTCGCCTCTACCTCCTAGGCTATCCCAAGGGAAGAAAAGATCACCTTCTCGTAAGCAGATATGCCGGACTATGAAGATCCATTATATGACACCCTGGTGATCCAGACAGCGGTGGAGAATTTCACGGTCTCGAGGATACTGGTGGATAACGGGAGCTCGGTAAATGTTATCTTCAAGAAATCCTTCGATGAGATGAGGGTTGAGGGGAAAAGGATCTGGGCTTCGGATGGACCATTGTTCGGGTTCTCTGGATAGAGGTAGGAAGTGGAAGGGGGAGTAGGGCTACACGTGAAGTTGGGGGCGTGTCACGGAACTGCAGGTTCGTGATCGTGGATGCCCCAAGAAGCTATAACGCCATCTTTGGGCACCCCCTCATCAGCACCTTTCGCTGTGTCCCCTCCTCATTTCATTAATGCCTCAAGTTCAATAATGGAGGGGTGCAGGTCAGGGTCAGAGGGGACCCGAAGGTGGAAAAACAGTACTACGTTACGGCAGTCAACACCATATCTTGGTTGACAGAGGCGGAGGAGTTGGAGAAGGAGATAGCGGTGCATGAAGAGGTTGTCGGAGAAGAGGAGGTGAGCCTAGAGGAGGCGAGAGAGGTAGCTGAAGAGGAAGTCAGAGGGGAGGAGATTGCGGAGGAGCAGCAGGGAGGAGATGTGTAGGGGGTCCAGAGGGACGAAGAGCAGGAGAGCCCGGAGGGGGCGATGCAGGTAGAAGAGCAAGAAGCAGGAGGAACTGAGGGAGAGGCCCAGAGGGGCGTGGAAGTCGAGCAGCAGTAGGAGGGGCCGGAGGAGGCAATGAAGATCGAGAAGGAGGTAGGAAGGGAGGAGCTGGAGCTGGAGGAAGAAGCAAGGGTCGGCTGGGAACAGTCGCGGCTGGAGTCGGTCGAGGAAGTAGTAGAGCTGGAGGTCTTCACCAGCGCAGGGCAGGTGCAGAGGGTGCGTGTCAGCGGGGGCTTGAGCCCCGAGGCCCGGGAGCGAGTGCGGGCCTGCATTCAAAGCAACATCAACATCTTCGCTTGGAGCGCGGCAGACATGCCAGGCATCGACACGGGCGTGGCCTCCCACCGCCTGAACCTGGACCCCCGCACTCGCTACATACACCAAAAGATGAGAGCCATCGCCACCAAGCTCGAGGAACCCATCCGCGAAGAGTTTAGGAAGCTACTGGAGGCTGGCTTCATCTCAGAGATCCAGTATCCAGGCTGGATCTCCAATGTGGTAATGGTTAAAAAAGGGGGTGGTAAATGGCGAATGTGTATTTATTTCTCTTTATTAAATAAATCATGCCGTAAGGATTTCTACCCCCTGCCTCGGATCGACGCGCTGGTTGATTCAGCCGTCAGTTTTTCTGTCATGAGCTTTTTGGATGTTTTTTCAGGTTATCACAAGATCCGGATGCACCCTCTCGATGTCAAGGATGTTTCCTTCATCACGAGGGAGGGGTGCTTCAGTTATAAAATGATGCCATTTGGGTTGAAGAACGCAGGGGATACATACCAGCGCATGATGGATCGGGTCTTCCGAGATCAAAGGGGGAGAAACTTGGAGGTCTATGTCGACGACCTAATGATCAAGAGCAAGTGCGTGGATTCACACCTAAAGGATCTAGAAGAGACGTTCGCCACCCTGCAGAGATTCAAGATGAGGCTAAACCCCTTGAAGTGTGTCTTCGGGGCCAGCCGCGGGAAGTTCCTTGGGCACCTCTTGACTCCAGCAGGGGTGGAGCCTAACCCGGACAAGGTGAAGGCCATCCTGGATTTGGAATCACCTCGCGATGACAAGGAGGTCCAACACTTGACAAGCAAACTGGCTGGGCTGAGCAGGTTCCTCTCCAGGTCAGGAGACAAGTGTTCTTTATTCTTTAAGGTGCTGCGAGGGAACCAAGGTTTGAGTGGACCGCTGAGTGCGAAGAAGCCTTCCAAGGGCTGAAGAGACAGCTCTCTCAGGATCCTCTGCTTCAGAGCCCAAAAGAAGGGGAGGACCTGACCTTATACCTTGGAGTAGGAGCGGACGCGGTGAGCTCCGTCCTAGTAAGGGAAGAAGGAAATAAGCAACTACCCATCTACTACGTCAGCTGGATCTTGAAGAAGGCAGAGCTCCGCTACCCCATCCTTGAAAAGTTGGCTTACGCTTTGGTCGTCTCTGCAAGGAAACTCCGGCCATACTTTCAAGCACATTCGATTAGGGTGGTAACTGGCCATCCTCTTCGCAAGATTTTTGAAGGGGTAGAGCACTCGGGAAGACTTGCCAAGTGGTCCATTGAACTAAGCGAGTTCGACATCTCTTTTGTCCCAAAACTCTCCATCAAGGCGCAAGCGGTGGCGGACTTCCTGGAAGATTATGTTGTTGAAGTCGAGGAGGGAGAACAACAGCCACAGGAAGCGTGGAAGATGATGGTTGATGGGGCCTCAGGAAAACATTCCCTCGGGGGAGGAGTGGTGTTGATAAGCCCCCAGGGAGTCACGATAGAGCAGGCGGTGGCTTACCATTTTCCGGTGACCAACAACCAAAGGAGTATGAGGCCGTGATCGCTGGCCTTCGCTTGGCAAAGGAGCTTGAGATTCAGGATGTGGAGGCCTTCACCGACTCAATGGTAGTAGCGTCGCAGATCCGAGGGGAGTTTGAAGCTCGGGAACCTACCCTCATAAAATACCTATCCAAAGTAAGGGCTATCATCGGTGGGTTCCGGTCATTCTCAATCCAGCATGTCCCCAGGGAGGAGAGCGCGACTGTCGATCGATTGGCGAAGTTTGGGCCTCGGGGAGGAGGGACCCTGACTGAACTTTTTCGGCCAGCCATTGAGGAAGGGGAGTTGATGGAGGTAGGTTGGCGATCCTCGTGGGTGGGCCCATTGGTAACCTTCCTAACCACAGGCAGGCTGACAGAGGAGGTTAAGGATGCAAAGAGCTTCAGGCGCAAGGCAGCTCATTACCTGATGATAGAAGGGGGGTTGAATCGTAAGATGTTGTCAGGGCTCCTAGCTAGATGTGTGACCGAAGAGGAGATCCCAAGGATCTTGGGAGAGGTGCACTCGGGCGAGTGCGACAGTCATTCTGGAGGTAGGATGTTGGAGGCAAGGGTGGTCAGACAGGGATACTTCTGGCCCACCCTAAGGAAGGATACTGCGGAGTTTGCAAGGAGGTGTCAAAAGTGCCAGCTCTGTGCCCCCCCAGCTCTTGGCAGCTCAAATACTCTGAAGCATCACAGTACCGTAGCCGTTTGCTATTTGGGGAATGGATTTAGTTGGGCCTTTTCCTCCGGCTAGTGGGCAGAGGAGATTCCTCTTGGTCATGGTCGATTACTTCTCAAAGTGGCTGGAGGTTAAGGCATTGGCCAAAGTCACCTCGCAAGTCATAAGAAACTTCGTCTGGGGGGAGATCATATGCAGACACGGGCTGCCTCAAGCGATAGTGACAGATAACGGTCCCTAGTTTGCCAGTGAAGAGTTCCTCAGCTTTTGTGCCTAGCTGGGGATAGATCTCAGATTTGTCTCTGTTCACCACCCTCGGAGCAATGGCCAGGTGGAAGCAGCAAACAAAATTATTGTAAATCTAATAAAGAAAAAAGTGGAGAACTTGAGAGGAAATTTGGTGGAGCAGCTCCCCTCGGTCCCGTGGGCCTTGCGAACGACCCCGAACACTGCCACCGGCGAGCCCCCTTCAAGATTTCTCACGGGTGTGAGGCGGTCCTACCAGTGGAGTTCGAGGTTCAGTCCCCGCAGGTCACAGCCGCGGGCGAAGGAGATGAGACTTGGAGGTTGGAGAATGAGGAGGGGTTACGCCTCTCGCTAGACATGGCAGAAGAGCTGCGGGACGTGGCATCCATCAGACAGGAAGAGATCAAGAGGCGGATGGCCAAGTATTTCGATAAGCATGTCAGGGTCAAGTAGTTTGCCGAAGGAGATCTGGTGTTGAGGAAGGTTGACGCGGCAGGAAGGTCAGCTACTGTGGGCAAGCTCAATCTGAACTGGGAAGGACCATACATAGTGAAGGAAGTCCTTGGAACAGGAGGTTACTACCTCCATGACGTGGAGGGGAAGCTCTCAGAGATCTTCCGGGTGTGAGGTGGGACCTCCCTGCTGAGGCTTTGGGTCAGTCTCAGGTCCTTTGAATCTAGTCTAGGGTTGAGGCTTGAGAGAAGTAGGTGTTGGCTGCACCCCTGTTTTGAACTCCCGTTGGGGTTATTTTTGGCTTCAACACATATGTACCGTAAATCCTTATCATATAAATTAGTATAGGCTCTTTTATATGATAAGTTATATTCCTGGAAACCTTACCTTATAAGTTTGTATGGGCATTCATATAAGTTAAGGTACTTTTGTGATGGTAGTAGTAGCTTATTTTACTTGCTATCTTTACTCGGCTTACTTTCAGTGCTTGCTTACTTTCAGTACTTGTTTACTTACAGCACTTTTCTTGTTACTGTTCAGTTCTTCGTACCTTTATGTACCATACATATAGAACTGCTAGAGTAGAAATAACTGACATATATGAACTGTTAGTATAGTTCCACTGTCACCTGTTTTTCTTTGCTACACCCCTTGTTGTCCTCCGCTTCGTCCTCCCGCCCAGTGCCTAGGAGTTGCGGGGGCGAGGTGTGGAGGAAATGACTTAGTCTTTTTGACTAACGGTCGGTGTGACCAATCATTTTAGGAGCTCGAGGAGAGGGAGTACCAGCAGGACAAGGTGGCAGGACGTGAGGAGTGATACCACCACTACCTAATACTACTACAGCAGCCCGTCGTCAGGTGGGATGAGACTTCTGGTGATAGCATAGCTTCCGCTTGTTGACATTTATGAGAGAGAGATTTGTCATTGTGTAGGGCATATGCACTTTTTCTCACTTTTGATGGACTCATGCTGGACTTATGTGCTTTCATTATTATTTGATAGAGCTGTGACTTGTGGACTAGTTGTTTATATATATACTGCTTTTACTTCTTTCTCTCATTTGGCCGAATAGGTTATATGATCGTACTAGTCGGCAGGATCGGCGTGTTGCGGTGTCGACTAACCCATGTGTTAGTGCCACCGTAAGATGGCAGTTCTGGGCATAAGACCGGTAGCCTCCTTGGTAGGGGGGAGGGGGTCTTACACATGGGGTCCTATTTATAGGCACGAAGAGGAGTGTGGTTGTTGGGTATTACATCCACACTAACCCAGATTTGATGAAGTCACCCTGGAACTAAGATGAATTAAATTGTATTTCATGCCTGGTTTGAGTTATATGTTTGAAGGAACTTCACTGGGAAGTGTAGACCAATGTCAGTCCAAAGTGGGTCACCAAACACAGGAACTGTGCAATGTAATCCCTCATTGCATATTCCAAGGTGTTGACTCATGTGTGGTCTCTCTATTGGGATACACTTCATATTCAAGCTATTGGACTTTGGGAAAAGAATTGGAAGTTGACTACACTAGAAGAAAAAGTTTTCCAACAACAAAAATTCTCTAAGTCTTTTACTCGAGTAGGTCTATAACTACTCGAGTAGCTTGGGTATAATTTACTCGAGTAAAGAAACCTTGTACTCGAGTACTTAAGTGTATCTCTCGTATAGCTAAGTCATGTACTCGAGTAGACGTAGTCATATACTCGAGTAGCATGTTTATATACTCGAGTAGATCACTCATTATACCCGAGTATTAAAGGCTTCACTCATCAAAATTTTTCTAAGTCATGGACTCGAGTAAGTATTCTCACATACTCGAGTAGATAGAATCATACTCGAGTAGTTCATTATACCTACTCGAGTAGATCATGTTTCACTCCTGTACCTTGAAATTTTCCTACTCCAGAATTTTCTAAGTCTTTTACTCGAGTAGAACTTTCACCTACTCGAGTAGATCACTTCCTCTCGAGTAGTTTAGTTCAACTACTCGAGTAGCTGCTTGCTGACTTCTTCAGAATTTATTCTAAGTATCCCACTCGAGTAGTCCTTCATGTACTCGAGTAGTTTATGTAATATACTCGAGTAGTTTTTCTTGTATTCGAGTAGATCCTTTATGTACTCGAGTGGTTCACTATACATACTCGAGTAGTTCTTTCTGCTTACTCGAGTAGTTGATTTCTACCTACTTGAGTAGCCTATCTTTATATACCCGAGTATGTTCTCCTTCATGTACTCGAGTAGTTATTCAACTACTCGAGTAGTTCCTCTCTTACTCGTGTATATGGCTGAATTTTTTCTGAAATTCGTCTAAGTTTTTTTTTCTGACGGGATTTTCAAATCACGCGTCATGATTGGTCCACGTGTACATCATTATGACCGATTATGACCGTTATTCTCTCCTATATATAGTCTTATCAGAAAATGACATTCCTTAATTTTTCTCCAAGCATTCTTGTCATTTTATTTTGAGAAAGTTCTTCAACCGACTCCTCACTGTTTTCACGAAACGGAAGCCGCCGCCACCACCATCTTCTCCGGCCAGTCCTTCTAAGTTCAGAGGATTCATTATGAAGAAAGTTACAGATCGAGATCGACATCACTGTTCATCTTCTCTCTCTAATTCTGTAAAAGCAAGAAGATCCAGATCTGGGCCGAGATTCTCTTCACCGATTTCTGATAGTGCTGCAAAGTCCATAAGAAGAAGCTTTCTGGCCGTTTCATCAGATCTGATTGGATTTACTGTTTGTATAATTTTCCAAAACTTTATTAATCTTGTAGGAGAAAGTTTCTCTGAGTGTAGGAGTTTTTCACTCAGAGTTTGTAGGAAGTGTTATCTTTCGAGGTGTAGATCCCTTTATTTGGATCGAGTTTGTAGGAACTTTGTTCCGAGGGTAGGATCGATTTTTGATCAGAGATAGTGGAGTAGCCGAGTCTAGTTGATTGCTATATCGGTGAGGGAAAGTCGATGTACACAAGGGAGGGGAACCACTATAAATCTTGTGTCGTCTGTGATATTAGTAGATAGTTCTGTGCTGTGCTCTAATTATTTTTTATTCTGCAAAAGACGCACAACTCACCTATTCACCCCCCTCTAGGTGATTTAGGTTGACAATCGTTTTCTTTCAATTGGTATCAGAGCAGGTTGATCGTCAAAAGGTTAACACCTTGATCAGATCCAAATCTGTTGTCTGAAAGATTCTACCATAAAATGGAAAAGGGCAAAGATTTCGCCAAGCTTCCACTGTGCAACAAAAATAACTTTCCCATGTGGAAAGAAAGGATAAAATTTTTCATGGAAGCTGTGGATCCAAGGATCTTCATGATCGTTGAAGAAGGTCCTTACGTTCTCATGACTGTGTCCACCATCAATCCTACCAAGAAAGTTCCCAAAAAGCTAATGAATCTCGACAAAGACGAGATTGCACTTGTCTCTCTCGACAAGAAAGCTAAGAACATTATAGCAAGTGCAGTCGATGACTCGATGTTGCAGAATTTGATTCACTGTCAATCGACTAAGGAGATGTGGCATTCCTTAGTCACTTTGATGGAAGGAACTGAGGAAGTAAAAGATGATCGGAGAACCCATCTCAATCAAAAATATGAAGCATTCCGACAAGGGAACAAGGAAACAATTGCCGACACCTTTGAGAACTTCTTCAAAATTGTGAATGGCCTAAGGGTGTATGACCGTGTCTTCACCAACGGAGAACTGAACGACAAATTCTTGAGATCCCTAACCAAGGAATGAGATAACAAGGTATGCGCCATCAGGGAGTTCAGGAAGCTAGCTGAAACTGACCCGCAAAATCTCTTTGGAAAGCTTATGTCTTATGAACTCCAAATCAATACAAGAAAAGCTGAAGAAGAGAAGGGCAGGTCTGTACTAAAGGAGAAATCTGTCGCTCTGAAGGCAGACACCCCCAGAAAGACTAAGGCTGCCTCCCCCGCTCCAGCTCCAGAAGTTGATGAAGAAGAAACATCAGAGCCTAGCACCTCAGGCTCTGAACTATCTAAAGGAGAGTTCTCCTTACTCTCAAGGCAATTCAAGAAGTTTCTTAATAAAAAGAAACAATGGAAAGGCAAGGATGCCTCATACAGAAGATCGCGGCGCGATGACGATCGACAAAGACAAGGCTCAAGCAGCCACGAAAGGTACAATACTAAACAGAACAAATACGCTTCAACTGACATCATTTGCTATTGCTGTAATAAGCCAGGTCACGTCATTGCTGACTGCCCTTATAAGAAGAAGGAGGGTGGTAGAAGAGAAGAAAAGAAATCCTCACACAACAAGAAGAGGAAAGAGAAGAGCCTCCTAGCCAAAAAGAGCAAGACTCTTAGCGACTCCGACTCATCTGAGTCAAGCGAAGAAGAAGAAGCTTACTTTGGGCTAATGGCTCAAACAGATGATGAACAAGAGCCCCAGTTCACTGGGAAGGTAAACTCTCATACCCCTCTTTCAGATTCTGAAGTCTGTGAACATGATTGCGAGGGTAGCTCCTCTGACGATGAGTCAGAATTAATGGCCCAGTACAAGGAGTTAATCATGGCTTACGACAAATGTCGTCGAGTCGTGAAGACTCAGGCTAAGGAGATCAAATCTCTAAAAGCTGAAGAGAGCATCTTGAGAGAGAAAGTCACAAAGACTGACTCCCTCGAAGAAAACTTTAATTATGCTATTGAAGAATATAACAAGGCTCTTAAGCACATTGACCTTAAGGAGAAGATCATCAAAGGATTGGAAGCCGAACTTGCGGCTGAAAGGAAACTTGTTGAGAATTTCTCGAAGCCCAAAACAGTTCTTCCATTCGTTGCTGAATTCTCAACAAAGGCCAAGGGAGCTGGACTAGGCCATGAAGAAGCTCCTAGTAAATCCTCTAGGAGAAACAAGAATCAACGGAAAAATAAAGCCGCCAAAAAGGCCTCAGCCGAAGAAAAGGGAAAAGCCCCTCAAAATTAAACCACATTCAAAAAGGTCATCTTTCCATCAAATGAGTTTGATTTTGACTCATCATACGGGCACTTTGCTAGACCTACTTATGTAGAGCCAAAGTCCCGCTATCAAGGATGGGCTCGACCCCGAAACGTTGGCGAAAGTGTCATTAAGGCACCTTATGAAGAAGTTATTCTTCAGAGCTTTGGCCCTTTCAATCATGGGCATAACTTCAAGAAGGCACCAAAGACAAAGCCTGTTGTAGAGAAGCCCATAAAGGAGAAGAAGCCATGTGATTGCCATCATCATGAGGCATCTTCCTCCACGAATGCTACCCCTGCTAGACCAAAGTTCCAAAAGGTCAAGCAGGAGATCTTGAGGCAAAGGTACAACAGATTTGACTGTTGGTGCTGTGGCAAGGTTGGTCACTTTGCCATAGATTGATGGTTCAATTCCAGAAATGCTGCAACCCCTCATGTCAGCAATATGAGAAAGATCGCTCATAGTGCTAACACTCGTAGGGGGAGCACTCTAACCCGAGACCAAGGACCCAAACGTGTTTGGGTTCCTAAGGCATATTGATTATGATTGCAGGGATGTCCAAAGGCCAACAAAACGCCCATCTGGTACTTGGACAGCGGATGCTCTCGGCATATGACCGGAACTAGAAGCCTCATTCAGAACTTTACTCCAGTCGTGAACGGACCAAAGGTCATCTTTGGAGGTTCAGACCGTGGAATTACTAGAGGCTATGGTATGATTACTAACGACAATGTATCCTTCTCGGATGTGGCCTATGTCGAAGGATTGGAACACAATCTCATTAGCATAAGCCAACTCTGCGATAAAGGATACATAGTTGAGTTCCATGCTGATAAGTGCTTGATAAAATCCGTTGACAATATGGAAACGATTCTATCCGGCACTCGAAGCAGGAATATTTTCTGTTTAAATTTCATCTGTATAGATTCCTCTACGCCAGTGTGTCTTTTAGCAAAAGATAGTGCGTCTCTTGGTGACCAATGGCACAAGAGACTAGCACATATTAATTTCAAAACCATTAATAAACTATTTTCAATGAACTTAGTACGTGATGCCCCAAATGTCAAATGCGTTAAAGACAGACCTTGTCATGCATGTGTAAAATGCAAGCAAACAAGGGCTACCTTTAAAAGCATTATTAGCAAAGACTCTAACAGATGTCTCCATCTATTGCACATGGACTTGTTTGGTCCACTGCAGATTAGAAGTTTGGGAGGTAAGGACTATACATTGGTAATTGTTGATGACTACTCGTGCTTTGCGTGGGTGTTCTTTCTGAAACACAAGTCAAATACCTTCGACATCTTTACTAATTTTGTCACGCAAGTCCAGAATGAATACAACTGCTCCATAGTCAAAATCAGAAGTGACAACGGAACAGAATTCAAATCTGGGGCCATGACAGAATTCTGTGAAAGCTTAGGTATCTTTCATGAGTTTTCCTCTCCTCGTACTCCACAACAGAATGGAGTGGCTGAGAGAAGGAACAGAACACTCATAGAGGCTTGCAGGACCATATTGAGTGATGCTTCACTACCGGAGTACTTCTGGGCTAAGGCTGTCAACACTGCATGTCACGTGCAAAATCAAGCACTCATAAACAAAGACCACAATAAGACACCTTGCGAACTTCTGAAAGGCAGGAAACCAATAGTCTCATACTTTAGAATCTTTGGTTGTAAATGCTTCGTACTTAACAATGGTAAGTATCATACCACCAAGTTCACCGAAAAGAGCTTTGAAGGTATTTTTGTAGGATATAGTAGCCATAGTAAGGCATATAGGATATTTAATAGAAAAACCCTGGTGGTGGAAGAATCGATACATGTTGTATTTGATGAGACGAGCTTGCTGCAAAGCAATCCGTCTAGTGTGCTCATTGAAGATGCATGTGAAAAGCTAAAAGAAACTAGCTTGGATGATCCGTCCGAAGACAAAAGCGAGAAGTTCATTAAGATCACCACTCCAACTCCTATTGGAGAGGCTGATGATCAAAATGAAGAAGTCATCCAGGATGAAGAAATCCCTCCAGTGATTGAAGATAATCCAGATGCAAGAACTCTAGAGCTCAGACATCTGAAGGATCACCCCATGGACCAGATCATAGGAGATCCCCGGGATGGTGTCAGAACTCGGAGAGGTACAACTAATGAGAATCTTCATTTGAGTTTTCTCTCCCCGATTGAACCAAAGAAATTTGAGGAAGCAAACTCAGACGCATCATGGATAATGGCAATGGAAGAAGAGCTAAATCAGTTCAAGCGCTGCAATGTGTGGATGCTTGTTCCAAGACCCAAAGGAAAGAACATCATTGGAACAAAATGGGTCTACAGGAACAAGATGGATGAAGACGGAACTATCATAAAGAACAAGGCCATACTCGTCGCTAAATGCTATCGTCAAGAAGAAGGAATAGACTTCGACCAGACATATGCTCCAGTGGCGAGGCTGGAGGCAATAAGGTTGTTCCTAGCATATGCTGCTTTCAAAGGCTTCACCGTCTATCAGATGGACGTGAAGTCAGCCTTCCTGAATGGTAACATAAAGGAGGAAGTGTATGTGGAACAACCTCCAGGTTTCGTTGATCCTAACTTTCCTGATCATGTCTTTTTTCTGCACAAGGCCCTATATGGTCTGAAACAAGCTCCTAGAGCTTGGTATGAAACGATGTCTACCTTTCTACTTGAGAACAAGTTCACAAGGGGAAAGATAGACAAGACATTATTTCTTAGGGAAATAAAAGACAAGATTTTGCTAGTGCAAATCTATGTCGACGATATTATTTTTGGCTCTACAGATGACAACCTCTGCAAAAAGTTCTCAAAACTTATGCAAGGGAAGTTTGAAATGAGTAGTATGGGCGAGCTGAAGTATTTCTTAGGGCTTCAGGTGAAATAATCTGAAGATGGAATTTTCATCTCACAGACCAAGTTCACCAAAGAGCTAATTAAGAAATTCGGAATGGAGAACACAACCTCTATGAGGACTCCAATGGGCTCAACTATGTCTCTGGACAAGGATGAAAAAGGGAAACCTTTTTATGAAACCAAGTACAGAAGCATAATTGGATCCTTGCTCCACCTTACTGCCAGTAGGCCTGACATAATGTTCTCAACATGTGTCTGTGCTAGATTTCAGGTGAACTCTAAGGAATCTCATTACGCTGCTGCAAAGCGGATCCTGAGATACCTTAAAGGCACACCAAATCTTGGCTTATGGTACCCAAGAAGTAATGACAGCAAATTAATTGGGTTTTCAGATGCAGATTTTGCAGGTAGCAAAGACGACCGGAAAAGCACCTCAGGGACTTGCCAATTCTTCGGAAGAAGGCTAATCTCCTGGAGTAGCAAGAAGCAGAACTGTGTCGCAATCTCAACGGCCGAGTCAGAGTATATCTCTGCAGGCAGTTGTTGCGCACAGTTGCTATGGATAAAGAATCAGTTCGAGGACTACAACCTGCAGTTCAAGGATATTCCTCTGTACTGTGACTCCTCCAGCGCAATTGCAATAGCCAACAATCCAGTATCCCACAGCCGGACAAAGCACATCGAGCTAAGGTATCACTTCATCCGGGAACATGTGGAGCATGGAGACATAGATCTCCAATATGTGCCTACAGATAGGCAAGTTGCAGATATCTTCACAAAGCCGCTGGACGAGACCAAGTTCTCGTTCTTCAAGACTGAGCTTGGAATGCTCAACAAAGAGGACTAAAGAAGGCTGGATGACTAAGAAGCAAGTAATTGCAAGGGGTTAGTCAAAATCTACTTTTTCTAAAACTTTTTCAAAGTTCAACTCGAGAAGCATAAGACATACTCGAGTATGTGACTTCACCTACTCGAGTCACGACAGACCTACTCGAGTAACAACTGACATACTCGAGTACTCTTCTCTACTTACTCGAGTATAAGAGTGTGCCTACTCGAGTACCTACTTACCTACTCGAGTACGTCACTTACCTACTCGAGTCACTTATCTACTCGAGTATTTTTCTCCATCTACTCGAGTACTTTCTGCAGACCGACTCGAGTAACTTCTGACGATCTACTCGAGTAACCTCTTACCTACTCGAGTAGTCTATCTCTTTCTCGTATACTGTTTCCCAGATTTTGAAATTTCTTCCTATTCGCCACCCAAGGCTAAATGTCGCCTCTTCCTTTAAATCAATTAGCTGTAATTTAAGAGTTATATATATGAAATTCCAAAAACCCAAACCTACACGACATTATTTCTTTCTCTCGAGTACCCTCTGTCGATTCGCCTACTCTGCCGATTCGCCTACTCTCCTCCGCCGCTGTTGCAGAGCCGCCTCTCTCCTCACCTCTTCCAGTCAACCGCAACCATGACCGCTTCTTCCAAGATCGGCGTTGGATCAGAACTCGTCACCACCGATATTGCAGAGCTCTCAGATGACTTCCGCAACCTCCTCACCTTCTCGACACCGCCGACCTCTCCTTCATTCTCCAGGATCCCTGTCGCGTTTTATTCCCAGAAGTTGCCGAATTCTTCTCCAATCTCAAGGTCAGAAGGAATGGGAAAGTCCTAAAATCCAAAGTGAAGGGTTTGAAACTTAAGTTCACCAAGACCTCTGTCTCTCAGCTTCTCCGTTTGCCGATTGTCGATGACGAAGATGATTTAGATGATGAAGACTCTGACAGAACAGCCCTTTTCTGTGGCATTTCTCCTGAAGCTCAGTATATTAAAAGGTCAGATATGAATGCAGAAGGCAAATTCTTGGTTGATGTTATTGGAAAAATTTTACTGTGCAAGACACACTCCATCAGAGACATTCCCTCATATTTCTTCGATATAATGCAAGCAATTGTCTGCCGCAAGAAATATCAATTTGGTATGCTGATTCTGGATAAAGTCAAGGACAGCTTGAAATCCCCCAACTACGCCAGAATTATCTCTCTGCTCCTTCATGAAACAAATCCTGAGGTCTTCAACTTCTCCAAAGGGACCCCTCTATACCACATGAAGAAGGTCTCCATCTCTTCCATTCAGAGATGGGATCTCAAGCTAAAGAATTCTGCCCAAGCTGCAAAGGTTTCAGAAGTTCCAGAAGTTCCAGCTGCAGAGGACAGGACTCCATCTCCCTCTCCTCATCATGTGGCCAGCTCCTCTGTTGCACCAAGTGAGGCGGAGCCTGCTCCTTCTAGCCAAGTCAGGCAGCCCTCTCCTCAGCCAGAAATTCCTTCCCTACCTCATACTCCATAGAGTCCAGCCACTCCTTCAGATCAGATACCTCAAGACACTCTTCTGTCCTCAGCTGCTGCCATAGATGCTATGATTGCAGAGCTCTCTGAAGAAGTGCTCCCCCTCCTCCTCTATCTCCTCCAGCTCCAACCACTGAATGTCACAAGGTCTTCTCTCCAGCACAGTCTCCTGCCCATTCTCCAGCCAGGACTCCAACACCATCTCCACATCCTCCAATAGACAAGCCAGACACCATTCTTATTTCTGATGAGCCTTCTCCTGAGCCAGCTGAGGCCCCTCTCAGAAACCTAGATTTCTCCATTCCCCATGATACAAAAGAAAGGGATGCTATAATTCATACCACCCGAGCTCTCAGCTCTGTGATAATTGAAGAACTAGCTCCTTGGGTAACTCCTCTCCCTACTGCTGCTCCCTCTACTACTGCTGTTACAGTCTCTTCCTCCTCAGATTTGCTGCAACATATTACAATTCTTCTTCAAGAACAAAGACATTATTTTGACACCTCTCTAAAGGTAGTAACTGACAAGGTAACTGCTCTTGAGACTAAGATGAGCAGAGGCTTTTCTGAAATTCAGCATAATACTGATAACCTCAAGTATTTATTTCAAATTGGTGGCAAAGCCCTTGACCACACTATCACTAGTGTTGGCAATGTTATGGAACAAGGTGTCACCCTGGCAAACAATCAGATGGAACTAGATAAGAGAAATGAGGCTAACAAAATGAAGATCTGTGAAGAAGTGGGTATTTTCAAAGATGATACTATAGCCCAGCTATCTGTTAAAATCAGAAAGGGGGAGGGTTTGATAAAAGAACTCAAAGAACAAGTAGAAAAATCTGCTGCTCAGAAGACAGATGAATGTGAAGCTCATGTGAAGACCATTCATGCTGATGTGCTAGCCCAGATACAGAGTGTCAAATTTCACACATATGACACTGCTATCTGGATGCACAATCAGATCTTGCCAGACCTTGCAGTTGAACCCAACATCATTCCCCATCATCTCAACCCTCTAGCTACAGATGTCACTGCCCCAGCTGTTCCTCTGCAACCTACCTTCTCTCCCAAGCCTGGAGACTCAGTTGCTCCTCCAGATACTTATGTTCCAGGCTGGGAAGAAGACCATGCTGATATATTCCTTCAAGCTCCTCCAGAGATCAGAACCTATAAGAAGAAAAGGAAGTATGGTGAAGGCCCCTCTGCTAGCAGGACTGCTCCTTCCAAAGCCACTGAACATGCTGAAGCTTGGTCTCCAACCTCCAAGTCTCTAATTTTGGACACACTCAGGCTAGTCATGGATCTTAATGAGAACAGGAACATTCATTACAGTTCCCAGGAATGGGAGTTATATGAGAAATCTATGCTAAAAAGGAAGATCCATGACAGAGTGTTTGGGAGAAATAATCCTGCTGCTCCTCCAAGGCCTCCTAAATATTTCCCTAAGCCTTTCAGCTATCTAAGAAGACAGCAAGAAAAGATGGATAAGCAGCAAACCCAAGCCTAAACCTAAAAGATGTTGAGAGATTGAAATGACAAGTTGTAGACATGATGTTTTTGGAAATTTACATATATACAATTCTAAATTTCTATCTAATTATCTTTTTCACTGTCTATTGCTTACCTGCTCATGTTTTTTTGCTTAGTTTCTTTTATGTTTATAATTTACCTTAGTGTAAAGGGTTCTGACTTCAACAAATAGGGGGAGATTGTTGGGTATTACATCCACACTAACCCAGATTTGATGAAGTCACCCTGGAACTAAGATGAATTAAGTTGTATTTGATGCCTGGTTTGAGTTATATGTTTGCAGGAACTTCACTGGGAAGTGTAGACCAATGTCATTCCACAGTGGGTCACCAAACACAAGAACTGTGCAATGTAATCCCTCATTGCATATTCCAAGGTGTTGACTCATGTGTGGTCTCTCTATTGGGATACACTTCATATTCAAGCTATTGGACTTTGGGAAAAGAATTGAAAGTTGACTACACTAGAAGAAAAAGTTTTCCAACAACAAAAATTCTCTAAGTCTTTTACTCGAGTAGGTCTATAACTACTTGAGTAGCTTGAGTATAATTTACTCGAGTAAAGAAACCTTATACTCGAGTACTTAAGTATATCTCTCATGTAGCTAAGTCATGTACTTGAGTAGACGTAGTCATATACTCGAGTAGCATGTTTATATACTCGAGTAGATCACTCATTATACCCGAGTATTAAAGGCTTCACTCATCAAAATTTTTCTAAGTCATGGACTCGAGTAAGTATTCTCACATACTCAAGTAGATAGAATCATACTCGAGTAGTTAATTATACCTACTCGAGTAGATCATGTTTCACTCGTGTACCTTGAAATTTTCCTACTCCAGAATTTTCTAAGTCTTTTACTCGAGTAGAACTTTCACTTACTCGAGTAGATCACTTCCTCTCGAGTAGTTTAGTTCAACTACTCGAGTAGCTGCTTGCTGACTTCTTCAGAATTTATTCTAAGTATCCCACTCGAGTAGTCCTTCATGTACTCGAGTAGTTTATGTAATATACTCGAGTAGTTTTTCTTGTATTCGAGTAGATCCTTTATGTACTCGAGTAGTTCACTATACATACTCGAGTAGTTCTTTCTGCTTACTCGAGTAGTTGATTTCTACCTACTCGAGTAGCCTATCTTTATATACCCGAGTATGTTCTCCTTCATGTACTCGAGTAGTTATTCAACTACTCGAGTAGCTCCTCTCTTACTCGTGTATATGGCTGAATTTTTTCTGAAATTCGTCTAAGTTTTTTTTTCTGACGGGATTTTCAAATCACGCGACATGATTGGTACACATGTACATCATTATGACCGATTATGACCGTTATTCTCTCCTATATATAGTCTTATCAGAAAATGAGAAACCCTAATTTTTCTCCAAGCATTCTTGTCATTTTATTTTGAGAAAGTTCTTCAGCCGACTCCTCACTGTTTTCACGAAACGGAAGCCGCCACCGCCATCATCTTCTCCGGCCAGTCCTTCTAAGTTCAGAGGATTCATTCTGAAGAAAGTTACAGATCGAGATCGACATCACTGTTCATCTTCTCTCTCTAATTTTATAAAAGCAAGAAGATCCAGATCTGGGCTGAGATTCTCATCACCGATTTCTGATAGTGCTGCAAAGTCCATAAGAAGAAGCTTTCTGGCCGTTTCATCAGATCTTATTAGATTTACTGTTTGTATAATTTTCCAAAACTTTATTAATCTTGTAGGAGAAAGTTTCTCCGAGTGTAGGAGTTTTTCACTCCGACTTTGTAGGAAGTGTTATCTTCCGAGGTGTAGATCCCTTTATTTGGATCGAGCTTGTAGGAACTTTGTTCCGAGGGTAGGATTGATTTTTGATCCGAGATAGTGGAGTAGTCGAGTCTAGTTGATTGCTAGATCGGTGAGGGAAAGTGGATGTACCCAAGGGAGGGGAACCACTATAAATCTTGTGTCGTTTGTGATATTGGTAGATAGTTCTGTGCTGTGCTCTAATTATTTTTTATTCCGCAAAAGACGCACAACTCACCTATACACCCCCCTCTAGGTGATTTAGGTTAACAACCGTTTTCTTTCAGTGGTCACTTACCTAGTGTATATAAACACCACCCCATCTCGCAGCTAGCACCAAGCAGTCTGCCCAGTTTGCATGAATAAGGCCGGACACAAGCCTATCTACCTGACACCAAGGAAGGCTAGAAGCCAGTCTGCAACCCGCCGAACACCTCACTACTCTGCACACTGCAGCAGACACAGCAACAGCCCGCATACCCCGCGGACACCGCACCAGCCCGCAATAATAAGTCCACTACCAACAGGCACAAACTGCACGGTCAACCAACGGACATTGCGTACTTTACAATCATCCTGGACTTGTCATTGATCGTGACCATGTCTATCAACCAGTGTACCTCAGGCACGGGCTCTGCGGATATAAACTATCAAACAACTCAGTCCACTCAGACTGCTAGAACCAAACCAGTTCGCCTAACCACGAACTCCGTGGTTACCTCCTAACCGCACCAACTGAGATCAAGGGCACAGGCCAATGCCGATCTCGCGATATCCAAAAGCAGTACACATCTAGCAGAATCCACAAACTCAGAAAGAGTCCGCCGCTCGCACGGATACACCACCTATCCGCACGGTTACTCCAGGAAACATCCAACTACAAAACAATAAGCCGAACAGGCTGGTCGCCATCACCAAGCCGCAACGTCAGACAGCCCACGCCGCACCACCAGTCCGCAGGACTATCCGCCCAGGCCGCACAGTCTGCCTGATCAACCCCCACTTTCACTTCTCAATTTTCAGCACTCCCCATTGAAGTGGTGACCAAGCCCAGCAGTCCCCATAATTGAGTAAATGGCCCCTTCAGCAGTGGCTTCGTGAAGATGTCCGCGATGTTGTCCTCACTCCGCACATGCTCCACCATAAGAGATCCCTCCAACACCTTCTCTCGAATGAAGTGTTCTCAATCTCTATATGCTTGGTCAGCGCGTGACAGACTGGATTATTAACCAGTTTCAGGGTACTCTCATTGTCACCGCAAAGCAGAGTTGGACCGCGCATTTCTTCATAGACGTCCTCTACTAGTCTCCTAAGCCAGATGGCTTCCCGAGCAGTCAAGGCTGAAGCCTTGTACTCTGCTTCCGTAGTAGAGATGGACACCGAGTCTTGTTTCTTGCTACAACAAGAGATACTGGCTATACTAAGAGATACTGGATGTAACAAACTCTGAAATAATGGAAGTTGGGTCAACAGGGAATCGACCGTGTGGCCGATTGTGGGTTTTCCACGTAATCAAACCTCTCTCACACTGATCAAAGAATATTGAACTGTTTGCACGCTTGTTCGCTCTACGGGCTGGGACGGTTAAAAAGTCCCGGTCTACTTGGAGCTCTGAGGGGACCGCAATAGAACTTACTAAGAAAACTCATCAAATTGTCTTTAATGTGTGAATATTGCTTAGATATTATGTTATAGGACACAAAAATGTATGCATTAAACAATTGAGAAAGTTGAAGGAAAATACACTGAAAACATGTTTATAGTGTCATGTTCACTAAACTAGATGAAATTTGTGGTGTTGTGACAACACAACGACATGAATATGACAAGCAGTTAAATCAAAATTAATTGGATAGGATAATCACAGCCATTGGATCAGGGATAAATTTCTCAATCATGGACATTCAGGTACGTGCCTTTTTCACATTCCAAAGTAGAAAATATATAAATAGGTTAAGGCTATATTTGGTTGGGCATTTTGTCGCTCCGTTTGGGGCAAACGCTGCTGGAAGGAAGGTAAACAAATGAACCACTGGCGGAGTTTGCTCCGTTTCCACCCGTCCGCCTTGAGAAACACCCCAAAAAGCTTAGTTTGGAGCAGCCACCTGTTGAAATTTGTGAAGTGGAAGTGGTTGACGGGACAGGCCGGGCGGCTTGGGCGGACAGCATCGGCGGACTAGGCGGACTGGGCAGACTGTTGTGTGCGGCCTGGTGGAATGTCTAGTGGAAGCCGGCTGTTCTTTTGAGCGGGTTGTATGCAAGTAGTCCGCAGACTATGCGGCCTGGTATCTGCGGATAGGGTGTTGGCTGGTTGGTTTAGCCAAGGAGCGGCCTGAGCGGATAGAGGCTTGCATACTGGTGCATGGCTCAGTGGCTGTGGTGCAAGCTTGTGCATTGGCGGTTTGGCTCATGTCCGCGGGATGCTTGCGGACTGCCGTGTCCGCGGTGGGGGCTGTTGCGGACTGGGCTTAGAGTTTGGCTGAGGCCTTGTCGAGCTCTGGTGGTTCAGCAGGTGCACTGCTGTGGAGTTCTTTGGCAAACTGTTGTGTGGAGTCTGGGAGGTGGCCGTTGCTTGGGGCAGGTGTGCGAGGAGCTTGCGGACTGCTGGCGGTCTGTGTGCTAGGATGTTTGGCGGACGGGAGTTTTATGTCCGCCATGCTCGCATTGGCCTTTGGTGGTTTTGGACTTGGTCACACTCTGTGCCAAAACCATGGTGTCTGCAGTATCCGCCAAGTCTGCTGTTGACCGGGCGGACTTGCTGTATGCCTTTGGTCGTGGACTTGTGGCGGATTGAGGCTTGAGTCTTGCAGACTACCTCGGGTTTGTGCGGATAGCCATTGAAGGGGGTTGCTGTCCTGCAGTGGTTGGTGGCTTTGCGAGCTGATGTCTTGTCCGCATAGCTTGGGCGGACTGATGAGGGTTCGCTAATATTGCCTTGCTCCTGGCGGTTTTCCTTGGTATACGGCTAAGTCCTTGCGGACTCGGCGGAAGGTGTTTCGCTATCGAGCGGGCTGGGACGGTGTCTCTATCTTTAGGGCGGTGACCACACTCCTCACCTCGCCTATAAATAGGACCCACTGGCAGGTCTACAGTAACTTGAGAACTTGAGTGAACAGTAAGTGGGGGCTTGGTCAGGACTGCGGTCTCAGTTTGTCTGTCTGCGCGGATTGATTCAGGGCTGACGGTTTGTTGTGTGCAGGTCGCGCGGATAGCTTCAAGGAGCCAGGAGTTTGGTTTTGACTTCGGTCAAGTACTTGGAAGTTGTGCGGTCTCTGCGGATTCAGCAGAAGGTCGCTCTGCGGCTTGTCAGCTCTGTTTCATCTTTGCCAGCTTCAATAACCTGTCCGCCGGTCTCAGGCGGGTAGGCGGTCTGTTCCTCAGTTCATCAGCAGGAGGCGAATAACGGTGTGTCCGCGCGGCCTCGCGGTCTCGGCGGACTCCGTTTCTATTCGGCGGATTGCAGCTAAGCTCGGGCGACTTCGGCGGACTCGACGACCTCGGCGGTCTCGGCGGACTCCGGTGCTGTCCGCCCGGCTTGTGTTTTTGGTGCTTTATATTTACAGCTGTTCTATACTAGCGAAATCATGTCTCGCTACGTATACCTCGCCTTGTAAAGAAGATTAATGGATAAAAGATTGGATTGTGCTTCCATTGTTTGTTTGGATTAGTGTCTTGTTCCTTGGTTTTTCGCTGGTTCAACGTGAGAACTGGGTAGTGCCAAAGATATTAATTTGGCGTTTGGGCTACCTTGCTGACCACGCTGAGAAAATTTAACATGGTATCAGAGGCAGGTTCACAAGGTTCAATTGCTTGAGCGGTCTTCAACCAGTGTTGTGCTCTGTGTTTGAGTGGTGATCAACCTGTGTTGGTGCTCTGTACTTCTGAAGGCTTTTCCAATCAGGTGTTGCAATGGAAGAGAGTTTTGCAAGAGGTCTTGGCATTGAACTCTTAACGCCGACTAACTTCAAGAAGTGGAAGTCATGCATGAAGAGTTATCTTCTTGGCGAGGAGCTGTGGGAAGTCATCGGTGGTGACGACAGACAGGAAGTGACTGCTACTTTTGGAACTACTGAGCAAGTTCGGCTCTGGAGAAGAACAAATGCTAAGGCGGAGTTCATTCTCAAGAGGGTCGTGTCACCAGAACTGTTTGATCACATCATTGGATGTGAGTCGGCTGCTGATATTTGGACAACCATTGATAAGTTGTTCAATAGGAAGAATGTGGCGCGGCTTGAATTTCTGGAGAATGAGTTGGCTAGGACAACTCAAGGAGACCTTTCCATCTCGAAGTACTTCTTAAAGATGAAGAGCTTGTGTGCTAAGCTATCGGCACTGGATCCTGATGAGCCTATCTCTGAGGCTAAGATTAAAAGACACATAATCTGCGGCATGCGGAAGGAGTATGTGGCCTTTGTGACATCTGTTCAAGGGTGGGATACTCACCCGTCTTTGCTGGAGCTGGAGAATCTGCTTACATCGTAGGAGAGCTTGGCAAGGCAGGTGGCTGGAGTTAATCTTAATCAGGAAGGCAGTGAAGCTCTCTTCTCAGGAAAGAAGAAAGGATGGGAAGGGAAGAAGAAGAAGAAGGTGCAGGCCGCTGGTGAGAAGGAGACTTCAATTTCATATCAGCCGGAGAGGAGCAATGCTCCTAAGGACTGGAAGAAGAACTTGAAGTGCTACCGATGTCATCAGCGAGGGCACTTCAAGCGGGACTGCAAGGTCAAACTGCAGCCTGGGCATGCTGCGGAAAAGGAGGAAGCTTGCTCAAGAAGTGAAGAAGTAGAATGGGGAGGAGCTTTCATGACGGACACTTGTGTCCGTGCCTTGTCTGCTGAGGACTTCAACAGCGAGTGGATCGTGGACTCCGGGTGTGGTCATCACCTCACCGGAGACAAGTCGAAGTTCACCTCCATGCAAACATACTCAGGTAATGAAGCTATTATCACTGCTGAAAATACTGTTTATGCAGTAGAGAAAGAGGGGGTAGTGTCTTTGGGTAGTGATCAGGGGCCACTCACGTTAAGGAGTGTGTATCACGTACCGGGTATGAAGAAAAACCTCTTCTCGGTGACCAATGCGGTGGACACTGGATATCACGTTTTGTTTGGGCCAACAGACGTGAGGTTCCTTCGCAACGTATCAGCGGTTAAGGCTGATGTTGCTCATGTTGGAAGGAGGGTAAAGAACTTGTTTGTTCTTGCCACCAATGCCTATGTTGATAGAATGAGGGCCAATGATAGCGCTGCTATCTAGCATGAGAGGCTGGGGCATGTAGGCATGGACAAGCTGAAGGCGATGGCGAGTAGAAGTTTGGTGAAGGGGTTGCCTAAGTTATCCTCCTTTGGTGACGGGCATGTTTGCGCGGGGTGTCAATACGGTAAGGCACATCGCCTTCCATTTGATAAATCACAAACAAGGAGCAAACTACCATTGGAGTGCATTCATGGCGACCTGATGGGACCGACGGTTACTGCCAGCCTTGGTGGAAGCAGATACATGCTTGTCTTGGTTGATGACTACTCGAGGTATACTTGGGTGTACTTCTTGAAGGAGAAGTCAGACGCTTTCCGGTTGTTTGTGGAGTTCAAGGAGTTGGTAGAAGACTGACTTGGCCTGCAGATCAAGAAGCTGAGAACGGACAACGGTGGTGAGTTTATCTCCTCCGAGTTTTCTAACTTCTGCAGGAAGCACGAGATCCAATGAGAGCTTACTTGTGCTCACACTCCACAACAAAATGTAGTAGTGGAGCGGAAGATCTGTCATTTGACGGAGACCTGCAAATGCTGGCTTCATGCGAAAGACATTCCAAGGTCCTTCTGGGTGGAAGGGATGTCTTGTGATTCTTATGTTATCAACCGGATGCCTCTCAGCCCTATCAACATGAAGACTCCTTTTGAGCTGTTGCTGAAGGAGAAGCCGAGTGTGGGACACCTGCGGGTGTTCGGTTCAACTTGCTAGGTGCATGTCCCGGATGTTTCTCGGACTAAGCTGGATGCGAAGGCAAGGAAGCTTGTCTTTGTTGGCTACGATGAGCAGAAGATGGGATGGAAATGCATGGATCCTGCGACGAAGAAGTTCGTTGTGTCAAGAGACGTTGTCTTTGACGAGCTAACATCGTATAGAGGTGGCTCGGTTGAGCTAACCGGAAGTAACAAGGTTGATGAAGCACCAGTGGTGGCTGCTGAAGGCCTGGAAGAGGAGCTTGCTATTTCACCAGCAGCTCCTGTTGCATCTAACTCCGAGGCTGAGCCTTCTGGCTCAGGAAGCAGGGGGAGCACTGCTCAAAGCATGCCCCAAGTAGGAGTAGAGCCCGTAGAAGCAACGGAGGTAGTGAGCAAGGAGACGACCCTTCGGAGATCAAAGAGGGTTGTTAAGCCTCCTGCTCGGTACTGTGATGGGAATGTAGTGAGTTTTGTATCCTGCTTCTTTGCAGGTCCTCTGGATGAGCGAGAGCCTGCAAACTTCAACGAGGCCACTAGAGTTAAGGAGTGGGAAGATGCCATGAAGGAAGAGATCGATGCTCTAAAGAAGAATGAAACCTGGGACCTTGTGCCCAAAGTTGATGGCATTACTCCGGTTACTTGCAAGTGGGTGTATAAGTTGAAGAAGAAGGCTGATGGCAGCATTGATAGGTTCAAGGCTCGCCTGGTCGCTAGAGGATTCTCACAATAGTATGGAGAAGACTATGAGGAGACATTCAGTGCAGTTGCAAAGATGACTTCAGTAAGAGTGGTGATCGCCTTGGCTGCTAGCAAGGGATGGAGTGTGTGGCAGCTCGATGTGAAGAACGCTTTTCTTTACGGAGAGATTGACAAGGACATCTTCATGGATCAGCCTCTTGGTTTTGTATCTGAAGTTCATCCAGACTATGTCTGCAAGCTCAGGAAGGCTCTCTATGGGTTGAAGCAAGCTCCTAGAGCTTGGTATGGGAAGATTACAGAGTACTTGCAATTCTGTGGATACCTTGCTTCTAACTTAGATTCAAGCTTGTTTATCAAGAAGAAGGGAGAGCTGATAGTCTTGGTCCTACTGTATGTGGATGACATGATCATCACAGGGAATTCGGAGGGGGAAGTAGCAAGGCTCAGAGCTGAGCTTGTTATACGCTTCGAGATGGAAGACTTGGGAGAGCTTCATCACTTTCTTGGTCTTGAGGTGGAGAGGAAGGAGTGCGGGATTCTCATTTGCCAAAGAGGGTATGCAGATCGCATTGTGAAGCGGTTCGGCATGGGCGAAGGGAAGAAGTGCTCTACTCCACTGGAATTTGGGCTGAAGCTTTGACGAGATGAGGGAAGGATTCTTCCTGAGCCCTTGGTGTTTAGAGCTCTGGTTGGGAGCTTGATCTACTTGACGATTACAAGGCCAGATATAGCATAAGCTGTTGGCCGAGTAAGTCGATTCATGACAGAACCAAGGAAGCCTCATCTAGTGGCGGCAAAGAATATCTTGAAGTATGTCAAGGCTACTTCTGATATGGGACTTCTCTATAGAAGGGACTCGGAGTTTGCCTTGCTTAGGTACACGGATGCTGACTATGACGATGATTCGGATGATCGAAGATCCACTTCAGGTTATGTGTTCACTTGCGGTTCAGCTAGCATTTCGTGGTGTAGCAAGAAGCAAGATTCGGTGTCCGTCTCAACTACGGAGGCAGAGTATAAGGCTTCGGCCTTGGCTGCTCGGGAAGCCATCTGGTTGAGGAGGCTTATAGAGGATGTGCATGAAGAAGTGCAAGGGCCAACTTTACTCCGGGGTGACAATGAGTGTGCTCTCAAGCTGGTAAATAATCCAGTATGTCACGCCAGGACCAAGCATATAAAGATTGATCATCACTTCATCAGGGAGAAGGTATTGTAGGGATCTCTGCTGGTCGGGCATGTTTGGAGTGAAGATAATCTTGCTGACATCTTCACGAAGCCACTGTCGAAGGGGCCCTTTGAGCGGTTGCGCAGCTTGCTGGGCTTGGTCATCACTTCCCACTTCAAGGGGGAGTGTTGAAATTTGTGAAGTGGAAGTGGTTGACGGGACAGGCCGGGCGGCCTGGGCGGACAACATCGGCGGACTAGGCGGACTGGGCGGACTGTTGTGTGCGGCCTGGTGGAAAGTCTAGTGGAAGCCGGCTGTTCTTCTAAGCAGGTTGTATGCAAGTAGTCCGCGGACTATGCGGCCTGGTATCTGCGGATAGGGTGTTGGCTGGTTGGTTTAGCCAAGGAGCGGCCTGAGCGGATAGAGGCTTGCGGACTGGTGCATGGCTCAGTGGCTGTGCTGCAAGCTTGTGCATTGGCAGTTTGGCTCATGTTCGCGGGATGCTTGCGGACTGCCGTGTCCGCGGTGGGGGCTGTTGCGGACTGGGCTTAGAGCTTGGCTGAGGCCTTGTCGAGCTCTGGTGGTTCAGCAGGTGCACTGCTGTGGAGTTCTTTGGCGAACTGTTGTGTGGAGTCCGGGAGGTGGCCGTTGCTTGGGGCAGGTGTACGAGGAGCTTGCGGACTGCTGGCGGTCTGTGTGCTAGGATGTTTGGCGGACGGGAGTTTTATGTCCACCATGCTCGCATTGGCCTTCGGTGGTTTTGGACTTGGTCATACTCTGTGCCAAGGCCATGGTGTCAGCAGTATCCGCCAAGTCTGCTGTTGACCGGGCAGACTTGCTGTCTGCCTTTGGTCGTGGACTTGTGGCGGATTGAGGCTTGAGTCTTGCAGACTGCCTCGGGTTTGTGCGGACAACCATTGAAGGGGGTTGCTGTCCTGCAGTGGTTGGTGACTTTGCGGGCTGATGCTTTGTCCGCATAGCTTGGGCGGACTGATGAGGGTTCGCTAATATTGCCTTGCTCCTGGCGGTTTTCCTTGGTATCCGGCTAAGTCCTTGCAGACTCGGCGGACGGTGTTTCGCTATCGCGCGGGCTGGGGTGGTGTCTCTATCTTTAGGGCGGTGACCACACTCCTCACCTCGCCTATAAATAGGACCCCCTTGGCAGGTCTACAGTAACTTGAGAACTTGAGTGAACAGTAAGTGGGGGCTTGGTCAGGGCTGCGGTCTCAGTTTGTCTGTCCGCGCGGATTGATTCAGGGCTGACGGTTTGCTGTGTGCAGGTCGCGCGGTTAGCTTCAAGGAGCCAGGAGTTTGGCTCTGACCTCGGTCAAGTACTTGGAAGTTGTGCGGTCTCTGCGGATTCAGCAGGAGGTCGCTCTGTGGCTTGTCAGTTCTGTTTCATCTTTGCCAGCTTCAATAACCTGTCCGCCGGTCTCAGGCAGGTAGGCGGTCTGTTCCTCAGTTCATCAGTAGGAGGCGAATAACGGTGTGTCCCCGCAGCCTCGCGGTCTCGGCGGACTCCGTGTCTATTCGGCGAATTGCAGCTAAGCTCGGGCGACTTCGGCGGACTCGATGACCTTGGCGGTCTCGGCGGACTCCGGTGCTGTCCGCCCGGCTTGTGTTTTTGGTGCTTTCTGTTTACAGTTGTTCTATACTAGCGAAATCATGTCTCGCTACTTATACCTCGACTTGTAAAGAAGATTAATGGACAAAAGATTGGCTTGTGCTTCCATTGTTGCGGACTGAGCTTATAGCTTGGCTGAGGCCTTGTCGAGCTCTGGTGTTACAACAGGTGCCTTGCTGTGGAGGTCTTTGGCGGACCAATGTTTGGAGTCCGGGAGGAGGCTGTTGTGTTGGGGCAGGTGTGCAAGTACCTTGCGGACTGCTGACGGTCTGTGCTAGGGTGTTTGGCGGACGAGAGTTTTGGTCTGCCATGCTCGCATTAGCCTTTGATGGTTTTGGACTTGGTCACACTTTGTGCTAAGACCATGGTGTCCGCGGTATCCGCCAAGTCCTCTGTGACCGGGCGGACTGTTGCTATCTGCCTTTGGTCGTGGACTTGTGGCAGATTGAGGTGTGTCTTGCGGACTGCCTCAGGTTGGTGCGGACAGCCATTGAAGGGGGTTGCTGTCCTGCAGTGGTCGGAAGCTTTGCGGGCTGATGCCTTGTCCGCATAGCTTGGGCGGACTGGAGAGGGTTCGCCAATGTTGCCTTGCTCCTGGCGGTTTTCCTTGGTATCCGGCTAAGTCCTTGCGGACTCTGCGGACGGTGTTTTGCAATCGCGCGGGCTGGGGCGGTGTCTCTATCTCTAGGGCGGTGACCACACTCCTCACCTTGCCTATAAATAGGACCCCCTGGCAGGTCTACAGTAACTTGAGTGAACAGTAAGTTGGGTTGGGCAAGGAGCTGCGGTCTCAGTTTGTCTGTCCGCGCGGATTGTTTCAGTGCTGACGTTTGCTGTGTGCAGGTCGCGCGGGTAGCTTCAAGGAGCCAGGAGTTTGGCTGTGACTTCGGTCAAGTACTTGGAAGTGTGCGGTCTCTGCAGACTCAGCAGGAGGTCGCTCTGCGGCTTGTCAGCTCTGTTTCATCTTTGCCAGCTTCAATAACCTGTCAGCCGGCTTCAGGCGGGTAGGGGGTGTTCCTTAGTTCAGCTTCAGTAGGAGACGAATAATGGTGTGTCCGCGCGGCCTTGCGGCTTCGGCGGACTCCGTGGCTATTCGGCGGATTGCAGCTAAGTTCGGGCGACCTCAGCGGACTCGGCGACCTCGGCGACCTCGCGGTCTCGGCGGACTCCGGTGCTGTCCGCCCGGCTTGGTTTTTTTTGGTGCTTTTTGTTTACAACTGTTATACTAGCGAAATCATGTCTCGCTATGTATGCCTCGTGTTGTAAAGAAGTGAATGAATAAAAGACCTGTTTGTGCTTCCATTGTTTGTTGGGATTAACCTTTGTTCTTTGGTTTTCTGCTGTTTCAACGTTAGAACTGGGTAGTTCCGAAGATATTAATTTGGCGTTTGGGCTATCTTGCTGACCACGTTGAGAAAATTTAACATGGTATCAGATCCAGGTTCAGTTGCGTGAGCGGTAGTCAACCAGTGTTGTTACTCAGAACTTGAGTGGTGATCAACCTGTGTTGTTGCTCGGAGCTTCTGAAAGGTTGCCAACAGGTGTTGCAATGGAAGGGAGTTTTGCAAGAGGTCTGGGCATTGAACTCTTAACGCCGACTAAGTTCAAGAAGTGGAAGTCGTGCATGAAGAGTTATCTTCTTGGCGAGGAGCTGTGGGAAGTCGTCGGTGGTGACGACAGACAGGAAGTCACTGCTGCGTTCGGTACTACTGAGCAGGTTAGGCTCTGGAGAAGAACAAATGCTAAGGCGGAGTTCATTCTGAAGAGGGCTGTGTCTCCGGAACTGTTTGATCACATCGTTGGATGTGAGTCAGCCGCTGATATTTGGACAACCATTGATGAGTTGTTCAATAGGAAGAATGTGGCGCGGCTTCAGTTCCTGGAGAATGAGTTGTCCAGGGCAACTCAGGGAGACCTTTTCATTTCCAGGTATTTCTTAAAGATGAAGAGCTTGTGCGCTGAGCTGTCAGCACTGGATCCTGATGAGCCTATCTCTGAGGCAAAGATGAAAAGGCACATTATCCGCGGCTTGCGGAAGGAGTATGTGGCCTTTGTGACATCTGTTCAAGGGTGGGCTACTCAGCCGTCTTTGCTGGAGCTGGAGAATCTGCTTGCATCGCAGGAGAGCTTGGCAAGGTAGATGGCTGGAGTGAATCTGAATCAGGAAGGCAGCGAAGCTCTCTTCTCAGGCAAGAAGAAACGATGGGAAGGGAAGAAGAAGAAGAAGGTGCAGGTCGCTGCTGAGAAGGAGACTTCAACTTCATATCAGCCGGAGAGGAGCAATGCTCCTAAGGACTGGAAGAGGAATCTGAAGTGTAATGTCCCGAATCGCTCTAGGCCCCTAGTGTGTGTGTTTTTGAGTCAGGAGGGTTGACTCGAGTCCTGAGAAGTGCAGGGAATTGGACTGCACTTGTGGAGAAGTGGAGAAATCAGTGTAAAAAGACACGAGTAGTGACACGGGTAGTGACACGGGTAGTGACACGGGTAGCGACACGGGTAGCGACACGGGCGTGTCCCTACCCGTGTGCGTCGAGTTGAGCTCGACGAGCCGTGTCGAGACTGACGAGCTGTGTCGACACCAAGTGACACGGGTAGTGACACGACCGTGTCCCTACCCGTGTGCGTCGAGTTGAGCTCGACGAGCCGTGTCGAGATCGTCGAACTGTGTCGACACTAAGTGACACGGGTAGTGACACGGCCGTGTTGTAACAGCCCAAAGTTCTGAAACAGGCAAATTTGGGTGACACGGCCTGGGACACGGGCGTGTCCCAGGGCGTGTCAGGTGACACGGCCTGCGACACGGGCGTGTCGCAGGGCGTGTCGAGTTGTGTCGACGATTGGGCTTTGTCTCGACGATTTTTTTTGGTCTCGACGATTCGTCGAGAGGAGGCACACGGCCCAGGACACGGGCATGTCCAAGGCCGTGTCGCATGCTCGACGATTTTTACTCGACGACCGTCGAGTGTCGAGAAGTGTGTGTCGAGTGTTGAACACGGCCTGTGACACGGGCGTGTCACAGGGCGTGTCAAATCAGGCGACGAACTCAGCCCACCGAAAGAATTCGACAGGGCGTGTCTTTGTGCCGTGTCTGGGCACACGGCCTGGGACACGGGCGTGTCACAGGCCGTGTGAAGTCTCGGGATGATTTGGGATTTTTTTCACCCAGGTACACGGCCACAGACACGGGCGTGTCTGAAGACGTGTTGGTGACACGGCCTATGACACGGGCGTGTCCCGTGGGCGTGTCACTGGTTTGGATAAGTCGGTTGACCACCGCTTGAGGCACACGGCCAGGAACACGGCCGTGTTCGAGGCCGTGTCGGGTCAAAATGTGTGTTTTTGGCAGAATCGTGTCCGTCCATTCCTTCAGTCTGGATCCAAGGGCTGAAAGCTCTTCTTCTTTTTCCTTAAGGGCCGAAGTCAGAGATTTATTTCTCATAGTCTTTAGCCTTAACCTTTCTTCAAGTGAAGAGAGAAAGAGAGAGAAAGGAGGAGGAAGAAGGGAAGGAGGCTGCTGTTGGTGGTGCTGCGGTTGACCGGCAAGAGATCCGAAGCCAGCGTTGCGGAGGAAACGCTCTTGCGAGTCTTGCAAGCAAGCTTTCAAGCCATGGCACCGAAGCGATCGTCAAGGGTAACGACTTTTCTTCCTAGCCATGTGAAGGCTTCTGTTTTGGCATATCTTTTGATTCCCCCACCAAGAGGTGGCTGCTTTTGGGAGTCATTTGGGTGGATGCTTGAAATCCCCTTGGTATTGCATATAGATCCGGAAATGAGTACGGAATAGGCATGCTGTGTGAAGCCCATCTGGACAGGTTGGTCTGGATTGGTGATGTTGCATACGAACCGGAGAAGACTCAGTGATAAACGTGTAGTGTAAGGAGTCTATGGGTTATGCCTGCGAAAAGGAGTAGCAGGAAGTACTGGGGTGGTAGTCCAGGAAAATAGCCTTGTGGTGGTTTTGGGTCCAACCTGTGGTTGAGGCACAGGAAGTACTGGTGGGACCAGGAAAGGCCCTTTTTGTGATGCTTGATGTCATAGGGTGTCCACCTGTGAAGCGAGTCACAGGAAGTACTGGTGTGCCCAGGAAAGACCCCTGACATTTGTGCTTATGCGGTGTCCACCTGTGAAGAGAATCACAGGAAGTACTGGTGCGCCCAGGAAAGACCCGTTGTTGCTGTGAGGAAATGGGTATAGTGACATACCCAGGCTTAAATGCCAGGAACAGGATTGGTGAGACCGACCCGCGCCTTTGATATAGCCGTGAGTACGCTGTACTCGGAGAAGGCAAGGCGATTTGAGCAACGGGGGGTGGAGGATCCGACCTGCGCTATGTCCGTCTGACGTGAGACCAAAAAGTGCGGTCTGTTGGAGCGCATAGCAAGAGTCTTCGGCCTGCGCGCCATGACACAAAGGGGGGCTACGGGCCATCCCGGTGTCCGAGGACTAACTCCGGCTGCACGCCATGGAGTAAATACTCAAGAGTGTTACCGTTGGGTGATAACCCTGATACGGTGGTGGGCAAGAGGTTGCCAGAACACCAAGAATGTGCCCTGAGTGCACGGACCGTTGGGCCGGGCGGCGAACGGTTGTGATGGCTTGTGTGCGTGAAAGCACCTTTGATGATATAGCTTGCCATACTTGTGATATGATATGCCTGCAGGGAAAATACCGCTGCCCCGAGAGGAGGGGTAGGGTCGTTATAATTTGGTCAGCTGAACGCTGACCGTTGCTTTTGTTTGCCACCGTTGGGTGGATTGTCCTTGCACAGGTGCTGGAGAGCCGAGCGGGTCGCAGAGAGGTTGATGCTCCTGCTGGTGTTGCTGCTGCTGCTAGCCCTCGAAGGCTAATGTTCTTTTGAGTGTTTTATTTTTGTGGCCGGCCTGCGCGCCAATTTGTTTAGGCCACTGCATGAAAGCCCTGTAAGGCCATAAGGCCAATACTTTATACACGTTGTAAGACATTCCTATCTATATATAAAATGTGGAGTTTATATTTGGCCATTCATGAGGAGTTCAAGTAGTTTAGGCTTCCGCTAGAATGCTGTGATAGGTGCGATGCGCTACTCTGGTATCATCCTGTACCTTCACCGACTGTTTTGTGGTATATCCTGTGGGGCCCCGGCCGGACCTTCTAGAATATATCATATGAACGGATGGGGTTGTTACATTTTTGGTATCGGTTGTCTTGGTCTTTCCCTCTCGAAGTCGTGGCCGACTTCTTTTGTGGGGTGGCGAGCACGTGGTTGTGCACACCAAAGTCTACGATTGAACTCCTGAATGTCCATGATAGGAATGCAATTTGCTATGTTTGAGGAACCTGCGTGTTCCTATGTTGTGTTGTTTGCTTGGGTACGACCGCTAATGTGTGTGTCTTGTCCACCTTTAGGTGACTCGGAGTGGAGCTGGGCAGTCTGAGCCCCAGCGTTCTGATGAAAGTACGGCACCAGCCGCGGTGCCTACACCTCCACCGTCTGCGGAACATGTCCGTTTAGTTGCGGAGGCCTTGTTTACCATGATCCAAGGTCAGCCACTTAGGCAGGAGCAAGCGGCTGTGGGGCCAGAACAGGTGGCGGCAAGGCCTGAACCTGTCGTGGATGTGGTACCTCGAGCGGCCGAGAAGCAGCTAACGCGGTTTATGAGTTTCCATCCGCCTACGTTCTCGGGAGCGGGAACCCCGACGCAGGCTGAGGATTGGTTATCGCGCGTCAAGCGAGTGATGACGGCGATAGGCACGGCGGAGCATCAGAAAGTTACCTTAGCCACCTTCTTGCTTGAAGGAGAAGCTCGGTTATGGTGGGATGAGATGGAGTTGCATCATTTGGCGGGTCGTCCGTTAACCCAAGTGTCGATGGAAGAATTCTCCCGGCTCTTCCTTGCGAAGCACCTTCCTGTGGCTCAACGGATAGCCATGGAAAATGAATTCCAACGGTTGACTCAAGGTGAGGGCAGTGTTGACGCGTACCTGCATGAATTTACTCGCTTGGGGCGGTATGCGGGTTCGATTTTTGCTGATGAGCAGAGGAAGACTAATCGGTTCTATGAAGGACTGAGGGACGAGTTGAGGTTCCTTGTGTCTAGTTCGGTGAACCAGGGTTTCCAAGCGTTGGTTGACACTGCGACCGCGTTGGAAAAAGATATGAAGAGGGTGCAAGGGAAGAGAGCGTTGGTGATGACACAACCGGAGTGGAAGGCGCCCCGATCTGGAAAATCGTTTTATAAGAAGAGATGGGGTAAGAGGTCCAAGCCGAGTGGACAAGCTCCTTCATCAGTTGCAACGGGAGCAACATCAGGGGCAACCTCCAAGCCAGAAACTCGTACCTGCTTCAATTGTGGTAGGATGGGGCACATTGCGCGAGATTGCCGGATGCCGCCAAAGAGTGAAAAGAAGGTGGGAGCATCTTATGCGGAGAAAGGAAAAGCGGTGGTGGATTCCTCTGCCTCGCAAGCGCAACCCCGGGTCTACAATCTTGGCCTGCAGGAGGCCATCAAGCAGAGTGACGTGGTCACAGGTATGAGTTTAGTTTTGCTCATGCTAATGTTTGTATGCTTAGCTAGTACCCCTACGTTTGTGGTTTGTGTGTGTGACATGGTTGTCATAGGTTTTGTAATGATTCGGGACACGCTGGCGCGAGCACTATTTGATACAGGTGCATCGCATTCTTTTCTGTCTCGTGAATTTGTTACGCGGCTTGGGATACCCAGTCGTGCAAAGACAGATAGCGTCAGAGTGGTGTTGCCGAATGGTTGTTGGATGCTTGCGGATCAAGCTTGCGATGTGGCGGTTCAGTTGGGAAGTCGGGATTTTTGTTTAACCGCATTTGTTTTGCCAATATCGGAATTCGATGTGATTTTTGGGATGGATTGGCTTGCGGAGCAGCATGCTATGATTGATTGCCAGTCCAAAGAAATCACGTTGGGCCAGAATACCGAACAGGAGACCAAATTCGCGGGTATGCGAGGAGTAGGCGGGACGTTGATGTCTGCACTCCAGGTAGTCAAAGCTGTTCGGAAGGGTGCAGAGTGTTACTTTGCACTAATTCAGGCTGTTGAGCCTAAGGCCACTTTGTGCGAGGTTCCGATTGTGGCAGAATTTGCTGATATGTTTCCCGCAGATCTCCCTGGGCTACCACCCCAGCGGGAGATTGACTTCACAATTGAGTTGGTGCCAGGTGCGAAACCAGTGGCCCGTTCGCCATATCGCGTTGCGCCTAAAGAGATGGCTGAGTTGAAGGTTCAACTACAAGAAATGTTAGAGCAAGGCTATATCCGCCCAAGTATGTCACCTTGGAGCGCGCCTGTGCTTTTTGTAAAGAAGAAAGATGGTGGGTTACGGTTGTGTATAGACTACCGTGAATTGAATAAGCTGACTGAGAAGAATAAGTATCCGATACCTCGGATTGATGAATTATTTGATCAGCTAGTGGGCTCGACCGTCTATTCAAAGTTGGACCTGAAGTCTGGTTATTACCAGTTAAGGATTCGGGAAGGTGACATTCCCAAAACCGCATTTGGAACGCGTTATGGGCACTATGAGTTCACAATCATGCCCTTTGGATTGTGTAATGCGCCCTCGGTGTTTATGGATTTGATGCACCGTATTTTTCGTGAGTACCTGGATCTGTTTGTGATAGTGTTCATTGATGATATCCTGGTGTACTCGAAGTCCAAAGCGGAGCATGAGATTCATTTGCGGTTAGTGTTGAATACGTTGAGGCAAAATCAGCTTTATGCCAAGTTCTCGAAGTGCGAGTTTTGGCTATCGTCAGTGGCATTTTTGGGCCATGTGGTGAGTGGAGCGGGCATTGCAGTGGATCCAGCGAAGATAAGAGCCATACAAGATTGGCCAATACTGTCTTCCGTGGCCGAAGTTAGGAGTTTCCTTGGACTTGCGGGCTATTATAGAAGATTTGTGGAAAACTTCTCGCGGATCGCTTTGCCGCTAACCACACTGACGCGAAAAGATCAGAAGTTCGTTTGGACGCCAGAGTGCGCACGAGCTTTTGAAGAGCTGAAGATTCGGTTGACCACGGCGCCGGTGTTGTCTTCGCCATGTGGGACCGATGGTTTTGTTATTTATAGTGATGCCTCAGGGAGCGGCTTAGGCTGCGTTCTTCTGCAAAGTGGAAAGGTTATTGCTTATGGCTCACGCCAACTGAAGGTGCACGAGCGCAATTATTCGGTCCATGATTTGGAACTAGCGGCGGTGATTTTTGCACTGAAGCTGTGGCGACACTACCTTTATGGTGTGAAGGTGGAGATCTATACTGATCATAAGAGCCTTAAGTATCTGTTGGAGCAGAAAGAGTTGAACATGCGACAACGAAGGTGGTTGGAGTTCCTTGGGGACTACACTTTCGAGATTCACTATACACCCGGGAAGGGGAATGTTGTCGCGGATGCTTTGAGTCGGCGAGTTCCGGCGAGAGCGAATTGGTTACAAAGGCATGATGAACGTCTGATCCAGGAGTTGGAGGCATTGGAGATCTATTGTGTTGACAAAAATTCCACTGCCATTGCGTGTTTGAACTGGACCGAGGTGCAATGTGACCTTGCGGACCGAGTTCGACGGGCAACGGAGTTGGATGAAGATCTCTTGCGCTATGGGAATGAAGGGCCAGAGGGCAAATTCACCTGGATTGACGGTCTTTTGCGAAAAGAAGGCCGATTGTGCGTCCCAAATGTGGGGAAACTGAGGGAAGAACTGATGTATGAAGCACATTATACGAAGTATTCCATTCACCCCGGGAGCACAAAGATGTTCAATGACTTGAAGAAACTTTTCTGGTGGCCAGGGCTTAAGAAAGATGTTGCCCTTTATGTAGCCAAATGCCAAACATGTGCGATGGTGAAGGCGGAATGCCAAAAGCCGGGCGGTTATTTGAAGTCACTGCCGATCCCAGTATGGAAATTTGATGATATTTCCATGGATTTTGTGCATGGATTGCCAAGATCGCAGCGAGGAAATGATTCCATTTGGGTGATAGTTGACCGGCTAACAAAAGTAGCACATTTTCTCCCAAACAGGCGGGATGATTCAGTTGAAAGTTTGGCAAAGTTATATGTTGATCAAATTGTGCGTCTTCACGGTGTTCCTCGGAGCATCGTAAGTGATCGAGATGGGCGATTCACGTCAAATGATTGGAGGCTAGTTCACCGACTGTTGGGCACGAAGTTGACTTTCAGTACGGCCTTTCATCCCCAAACAGATGGCCAAACTGAACGTACCAACAAAACAATGGAGGACATGCTCCGAATGTGCGCCCTTGACTTTGGAAAGAAATGGGAAGATCATCTCTATATGGTAGAGTTTGCTTATAATAACAGCTACCAGGCAAGTATTGGGATGACACCATATGAAGCCCTATACGGAAGGAAATGTCGTACTCCCTTGGCTTGGGTAGAAGCGGGTGAAGCCCGGGTTGTTAAACCAAATGAGGTGGATGAAGCAAACTCAACCATTCGGACTATTCAAGAGAGATTGCTAGTTGCTCAAGATCGACAAGCGAAGTACTACAATGCCAAGCACCGGAACATCGAATTTGCGGTTGGCGATTGGGTCTACTTGAAGATCAAGCCATTCAAAGGTGTCTCCAGGATTCGACGATTGAAAAAGTTGAGTCCAAGGTATTTGGGTCCTTTGAAGTGGTTGAGCGAATTGGCGAAGCAGCTTATCGGCTAGCTCTGTCGGCGGACTTGGGTGGGGTACATGATGTCTTTCACATCTCGGTGCTGCAGGAAAGCCGTGAAAGATCCAGCTCAAGTGATCGCGGATGATCGTGTGCCGGTGGAGTATGGGCTAACAACGAGAGTTAGACCCATTCGGATCGAAGATCGAGCCGAGAAACAGTTGCGGAACAAGACGGTCGGTATGGTGAAAGTCCGGTGGGACAACTGCGGCCGTGAAGAGTTGACGTGGGAACGCGAGCAGACCATGCGAGAAGAGTTCCCTGAGTTGTTTCTGTAATTGGTAGCGAGACTGTTGTAACATAAACATTGAGATATTGTTACATTTTTCTTGCTGTCTTTTTGTTACTTTCCTGTCTCTGAATTTCGAGGACGAAATTGTTTTGTAGGAGGGGAGGATTGTAACAGCCCAAAGTTCTGAAACAGGCAAATTTGGGTGACACGGCCTGGGACACGGGCGTGTCCCAGGGCGTGTCAGGTGACACGGCCTGCGACACGGGCGTGTCGCAGGGCGTGTCGAGTTGTGTCGACGATTGGGCTTTGTCTCGATGATTTTTTTTTGGTCTCGACGATTCGTCGAGAGGAGGCACACGGCCCAGGACACGGGCGTGTCCAAGGCCGTGTCGCATGCTCGACGATTTTTACTCGACGACCGTCGAGTGTCGAGAAGTGCGTGTCGAGTGTTGAACACGGCCTGTGACACGGGCGTGTCACAGGGCGTGTCAAATCAGGCGACGAACTCAGCCCGCCGAAAGAATTCGACAGGGCGTGTCTTTGTGCCGTGTCTGGGCACACGGCCTGGGACACGGGCGTGTCACAGGCCGTGTGAAGTCTCGGGATGATTTGGGATTTTTTTCACCCAGGTACACGGCCACAGACACGGGCGTGTCTGAAGACGTGTTGGTGACACGGCCTATGACACGGGCGTGTCCCGTGGGCATGTCACTGGTTTGGATAAGTCGGTTGACCACCGCTTGAGGCACACGGCCAGGAACACGGCCGTGTTCGAGGCCGTGTCGGGTCAAAATGTGTGTTTTTGGCAGAATCGTGGCCGTCCATTCCTTCAGTCTGGATCCAAGGGCTGAAAGCTCTTCTTCTTTTTCCTTAAGGGCCGAAGTCAGAGATTTATTTCTCATAGTCTTTAGCCTTAACCTTTCTTCAAGTGAAGAGAGAAAGAGAGAGAAAGGAGGAGGAAGAAGGGAAGGAGGCTGCTGTTGGTGGTGCTGCGGTTGACCGGCAAGAGATCCGAAGCCAGCATTGCGGAGGAAACGCTCTTGCGAGTCTTGCAAGCAAGCTTTCAAGCCATGGCACCGAAGCGATCGTCAAGGGTAACGACTTTTCTTCCTAGCCATGTGAAGGCTTCTGTTTTGGCATATCTTTTGATTCCCCCACCAAGAGGTGGCTGCTTTTGGGAGTCATTTGGGTGGATGCTTGAAATCCCCTTGGTATTGCATATAGATCCGGAAATGAGTACGGAATAGGCATGCTGTGTGAAGCCCATCTGGACAGGTTGGTCTGGATTGGTGATGTTGCATACGAACCGGAGAAGACTCAGTGATAAACGTGTAGTGTAAGGAGTCTATGGGTTATGCCTGCGAAAAGGAGTAGCAGGAAGTACTGGGGTGGTAGTCCAGGAAAATAGCCTTGTGGTGGTTTTGGGTCCAACCTGTGGTTGAGGCACAGGAAGTACTGGTGGGACCAGGAAAGGCCCTTTTTGTGATGCTTGATGTCATAGGGTGTCCACCTGTGAAGCGAGTCACAGGAAGTACTGGTGTGCCCAGGAAAGACCCCTGACATTTGTGCTTATGCGGTGTCCACCTGTGAAGAGAATCACAGGAAGTACTGGTGCGCCCAGGAAAGACCCGTTGTTGCTGTGAGGAAATGGGTATAGTGACATACCCAGGCTTAAATGCCAGGAACAGGATTGGTGAGACCGACCCGCGCCTTTGATATAGCCGTGAGTACGCTGTACTCGGAGAAGGCAAGGCGATTTGAGCAACGGGGGGTGGAGGATCCGACCTGCGCTATGTCCGTCTGACGTGAGACCAAAAAGTGCGGTCTGTTGGAGCGCATAGAAAGAGTCTTAGGCCTGCGCGCCATGACACAAAGGGGGGCTACGGGCCATCCCGGTGTCCGAGGACTAACTCCGGCTGCACGCCATGGAGTAAATGCTCAAGAGTGTTACCGTTGGGTGATAACCCTGATACGGTGGTGGGCAAGAGGTTGCCAGAACACCAAGAATGTGCCCTGAGTGCACGGACCGTTGGGCCGGGCGGCGAACGGTTGTGATGGCTTGTGTGCGTGAAAGCACCTTTGATGATATAGCTTGCCATACTTGTGATATGATATGCCTGCAGGGAAAATACCGCTGCCCCGAGAGGAGGGGTAGGGTCGTTATAATTTGGTCAGCTGAACGCTGACCGTTGCTTTTGTTTGCCACCGTTGGGTGGATTGTCCTTGCACAGGTGCTGGAGAGCCGAGCGGGTCGCAGAGAGGTTGATGCTCCTGCTGGTGTTGCTGCTGCTGCTAGCCCTCGAAGGCTAATGTTCTTTTGAGTGTTTTCTTTTTGTGGCCGGCCTGCGCGCTAATTTGTTTAGGCCACTGCATGAAAGCCCTGTAAGGCCATAAGGCCAATACTTTATACACGTTGTAAGACATTCCTATCTATATATAAAATGTGGAGTTTATATTTGGCCATTCATGAGGAGTTCAAGTAGTTTAGGCTTCCGCTAGAATGCTTGTGATAGGTGCGATGCGCTACTCTGGTATCATCCTGTACCTTCACCGACTGTGTTGTGGTATATCCTGTGGGGCCCCGGCCGGACCTTCTAGAATATATCATATGAACGGATGGGGTTGTTACACGTGTCCCTACCCGTGTGCGTCGAGTTGAGCTCGACGAGCCGTGTCGAGATCGTCGAACTGTGTCGACACTAAGTGACACGGGTAGTGACACGGCCGTGTCCCTACCCGTGTGCGTCGAGTTGAGCTCGACGAGAAGTGTCGAGAGGCAACCCGAGAAGTACACGGCCAATGATATGGCCATGCACACGGCCGTGTCATGGGGACACGGGTCGGGACACGGGCGTGTCCCTACCCGTGTCAAACATTGAACCGACATGGAAACCGCCACGGCCATTTCACGGAAGCAGGACACGGGTACGGACACGGCCGTGTCCCTACCCGTGTCACATTTTGTTTATAAGGGGGAGAGAAAACCCTAGCCGTTTTCATTCTCATTTCTTCCCCTATTTCCAGTGAGAACTCCTGGTGAGAGGGAAACTGCTGGAGCAAGTTCTACCGAAGGAGATCCGCCATCGCCGTGAAAGAGAAAATGCCGCCAAGAAGAACTACGAGATCCATGGCCGGAAATGGTGGTACCGCTGGAGCCAATGTGAGTTTCCTACCCTCTCCCTTGGTGCTAGATCTATAGTTATTTTCCTAGGAGAGACATCGACTCAAGAGAGTCTTGATGGTGAGGAGGAGTTTTCTAGGAAAGGTCATGCTAAGACTTGTGTCTTAGGTTTTAGATCTCTTCAACCACGCCCTTCTTCAATGTGATGATAAGGGATGGTTTCGTGAAGGGTTTTGGCCTCTTGAGCGTGAATAAGGGAGGAGGTTTTCTGGAATAATTTGGGAAGAATCGCCTTGAGGAGGAAGATGAACGGATGCCGTTCATTCCGCCTTAAGATGCGTGCAGAATCTGTATTCTGCGCGCAGCGAACTTCGTGGCCATTTTTATGTATGCTATGGCCAGATCTGGGCTTTCGGCTAAACACGAAAGGTGAAGCCCTTGAAAATACCTTTCCAACGAATGGTTGTACGACTTCTGGAGAAGTCTGTAGACACGGGAAAGTCTAAACAAAAATGTTCAATAAATCCTGTATGCAGAAACTGTGTTCTGTACGCAGCGGACTTCAAGTCTGATTTCAAATAGGATAATGTCAAATATGGGTTGAGCTCTGAATATGAAAGATGTAGTCCATGGAAATACCTTTCCATCGAGGGGTTAGACGACTTCACCGGATTCCTGTAGCCTCAGGAATCTCCAGTCGAAGTTGCTGTCCAGATTCAACCTGCGCCTAAATTCTGGGCTTAATGAAAGATGAATTTTGATTCGGTGGAATTAATAATGCATGATACTTGCCTTGGATGAACCCTGATGATTAATCAGTTGTTGCATGATTGAAGTTGCTTATTAATCAGATTTCCTATTATCAAATTGTGAAATAATCTTATTTAAACGAATCGAATTGGTAGGAATTGAAAGATTGATATTGTGCACTTCATGTTCAAATTATGACATTATCAAATAAAAGTGAGATAGATCTTTATATGCGCATCATATTTATATTACATTGTCATCATTTGGAAAGTCATATAGATGAATAGATTATGATCATGGACATTTTTGATTAATGAAATGAGTCTTGTAGTCCAATACTTAGAGAGTCGTCTCCCTACGGGTAGTATTGTGAAGGGATGTAAGTGCGGGGTTGACCGTCACTTGTTTTGGTTGTGTTGAGATAAGGTGTGGATGGATGGTTGGGCTGTGTCCTCGTGTTTACTTCCGAGGCCCCTTCCATGATATGTTGATGTGGTATGTGCATGTGGTGTGAGTCGACACGCGGTGTCGTAATCCTGGGTTAAGGATAGTGTGGCAGGTCTACGGGCTCGCCAGTCGTCACACCGACGGGAGTTGGCAGTTAGACTTGGTCGGTTTGGGCTGTGTCCTCGGTGTTCACGTCCCGAGGCCCCTCCGGCCATGTGAACGGTTGGGCTGTGTCATCGTGCTTTCTTCCGAGGCCCCTTCCGGGTCACGCAAGGCCAGTTCGGGCTGTATTCTTGGTGCACATCTACCCAAGACCCCGCTGGGCCATACTACGCATGGGCTCCGCTGTTGTGTTCTTAGCATTGAGGCGTACGGAGGCCTAGGTGAAGTAGTGTGATACCCGCCTAGTAGTAGAAGTGCCCGTTCTACTGTCACCGCCTGGCCACGGCGGCTGATGCCTGAGAGGTTAGCTACCTGCTCGAAAAGTGGGAACTACAGTCTGTGTCGACATAGCAATTGCATGAGTGTGCATGGGTGAGTCATTGCATATCATTCATAGCATTTCATATCATTGCACAACAAGATCCTCATCGTATAAGTTTGTATGGGCACTCTTATACGATGAGTTACTTTTATGTAACCCGATCCTTAACTTATAAGTTTGTATGGGCATTCTTATAAGTTAAGTTACTTCCTGCTCTTACTTATACTTGCTAGTCTAGTTGTAGCTCTTATACTTGCTAGTCTAGTTGTAACTCTTATATAAATGCTGATAATGATACTGTTTCTCTTACACTACTGCCACCTGTTTGTACCTGTCATACACTTATATATATTGTACCCTTGTTTCTCTTTCTCTGCCCGGTGCCGAGGAGTCGCCGGGGGAGCGGATGTGAAACCACTTAGTCGTTTCGACTAACGGTTGCTACGTCTTCCTTTTTAGGAGGTCACGCCGCAGGTAGAGCAGCCGCAGAGTACGCCGCAGGACAGCCAGGCCAGGACGACAGGGCCTGATGTGACGGTGCCGTCGATACCGTCTGTTACTGATGTTAGTGTTTTGATTACTCTGATGTAGCCCGTTTGGGCAATGATTAGCTGTACTCTGATATTTTGTAGAAGCATGTTTAGCTTCTCATTATATTGATGTATTTGGACATTATATGCTTAGTGTGGATTTTGACTTCTCTTGCTTATTTATTGGTTGGGTTGGCATTTATATTGATATGGTTGTAGCCGGCGGAATAGGCGTCTTGTGGTACAGGTTAGCCCGTGCGCTAATGCTACCGCAAGGCGGCTGTTCCGGACATAAGACTCCCCTTCGTGCCGTGTTTTGGGATTCGGGAGGGGGGGTCTTACAAATGGTATCAGTTTGCCACGATCCTCAACTAAGAAGTCATTCAACAATGGTGCCACCCCCGTTTGGTTAGTCAGTTTGGGGACAAACTGACTTAGCGGAAGCAGTGGTGTGCCCATATGTAATTCACATTAAGTTTGTCCAACTTTGACCTTAAGTTTAGCCAACCTGACCAAAAATTTGTCGTGTATGTGTAGGTTCCACTGCATGTTGAGCCGATGGGGGGTACTCCTACCCCTCCCATACCCACTCAGTTCGAACAGTCTGAGTTGGGGCAGACGCTCACCGCCATTCTTGATGCTTTTAAGGCACAGCAGGCTCCGGTTCAACAACAGGCCCCGAGCTCCAACTGGCTGAGCACCTTCCGAGCTCTCTCCCCTCCCGTCTACCTTGGGACAGAGTCAGGCGTACATACAGAGGAATGGCTAGACACGATACAGGAGTTGTTGGCCGGTATCCGTTGCCCAGCCAACATGGCAGTGACATTGGCAGTGTCCGTCTTGGACTTACATGCGAAGAGGTGGTGGAAGTCGCTCATGGGCTCTACCTTCCAAGGCCGGATCTACACAGAGATAAGTTGGAGCGAATTCTCGGGTGTTTTCTTGGAGCACTTTATCCCTACATCGGCCCGAGATGAGCTTGAGCAGAGGTTCCTTCTACTAAAGCAGGGATCAAAGTCGGTTACAGAATACCAGCGGGAATTCCAGCATCTCGCAAGGTTTGCGGACTCTTATGAGTTGGATGACAGAGGTTATGCCAAGCGCTTATATAAAGGGCTGGGAGATCCCCTAAGGCAGTCCCTTTTGTTTATAGCGGATGGTAGCTTGGCGGAGATCATTGATATGGAGAAAAGATTGGAGGCAGACCACCTGGGATGTAGTAAGAGGCCTGCGGAGGACGTGATGGAAGCCGACCCAAGTAATAGAAGGAGACGGGACTTCAGAGGAGGAAGAGGTTATCAAAGAGGTGGAGGACGTGTCCACCGAAACTATAGGGTGGAGCATCCAGTTCCACAGCCGCCTGCGTTGCCTCCACCCCCACAGCCTCAGCGATTTCAACAACCTGAAGGGCGTCGTGGTCTGGTGTGCTTCGAATGCAACCAGCCGGGCCACATCCGACATTTTTTCCCGCAGCTATATGGGAACGCCCCTCCTGCTCTCCCTCCTGCTCTCCCTCCTGCTCTCCCTCCAGCAGCTCCACGAGGGCGGGGATATATGCGTGGTCGAGGACGAGGACCGCCAAGAGGAAACCCCGGACCGGTCCGGGATCAGGTGTACGTGCTTGACATGGCACAGGAACGGAACCCACAAGATGTGATTGCAGGTATGATTTAATTAATTTACATATTTGCATGGTCTAACTTGAATTGATTAGAACTTACTAGCCACTAGCAATAAGTTTTGGTTGTTGGTACTTAGGCACCGTGATTATTGGCGGGAAGACAGCCTATGTGCTGTTCGATACCGGTGCCTCACACTCCTTTGTGTCCGAGGATTTCATAAAAGATATGGGGGATGTACAGTACTTCACTGGCATAGCCCGACGTGTACGCCTTCCGGACGGCTCGGAGATGATCGCGACCGCTAAGTGCGAGTTGGAGTTATTTATTGATGGGAAAGCCTTTGATACACCGGCCACGGTTCTGAGAATGCCGGAGTTCGACATCATTTTGGGCATGGTATGGCTGGATTGGCACTTCGCGAGGATCGACTGCGCGGAGAAGCGGATCTATTTGAGACATGGAGACTCTGACGTCATCTTCCAAGGTATTGGCTTCGCGCCCCGCATGATGTTATCTTCCGTCCAGGTTGTAAAAGCTCATATGAAGGGGGACGAGGTCTTCATGATCTGGTTCGAGTTGAAGGAGGAAGCGTTGGAATTAAAGGATGTACGGGTTGTGCGGGATTTTCCCGAGGTATTTCCTGAGAAGCTACCAGGATTACCACCGCATAGAGAGATCAATTTCCAGATTAATCTAGTACCAGGTGCCAAGCCTGTATCTAAGGCTCCGTACATAATGGCCCCGAAATAACTAGCAGAATTTAGAGTTCAACTACAGGAACTAGTGGATTCAGGGTTCGTTCGCCCCAGTTCATCACCATGGGGAGCCCCTGTGCTGTTCGTGAAGAAGAAGGATGGAACCCTGCGATTGTGCATAGATTATCGGGAACTCAATCGGTTGATAGTGCGGAACACTTATCCGCTACCGCGGATCGACGAGTTGTTCGATCAATTAGTGGGAGCACATTGGTTCTCTAAACTAGACTTGCGCTCTGGATACTATCAGTTGAGGATACATGAGGGTGATATTCAGAAAACAGCATTCAGTTCGAGGTATGGTTTGTATGAGTTCACAGTAATGCCGTTTGGGCTCACAAATGCACCTTCGGCCTTCATGAGTCTAATGAACAAGGTGTTTGAACCATACTTGGACATCTTCGTCATTGTTTTCATCGACGACATCTTGGTCTACTCAAAGACGGAGGAGGAGCATGTCGAGCACCTGACCTTAGTTTTGAAGAAATTGAAGGAGCACGCCTTGTATGCCAAGTTTAGCAAGTGTGAATTCTGGCTTAAGGAGGTTGCCTTCTTGGGGCATATGATCAGTGGAGCAGGATTAGCGGTGGATCCAGCAAAGGTGCGAGCCGTGAAGGAGTGGTCGTCCTTGAAGTCAGCGACCGATGTACGAAGCTTCCTTGGACTTGCTGGGTACTACCGCAAGTTCGTGAAAGGATTTTCCAAGATTGCCCTTCCTCTTACCTCCTTGACGAAAAGGGTGTGCCATTTGAGTGGACACCTCAATGTGAAGCGGCATTTCAAGAATTGAAAGATAGGCTTACCTCCGCCCCCATCCTTGCACTTCCGTCGGGGAAGGAAGGATTCCAAGTTTACACGGATGCATCATACCAAGGGATGAGAGCGGTGCTGATGCAGCACGGGCATGTGATCGCTTATGCTTCAAGGCAGTTAAAGAAACATGAAATCAATTACCCGGTTCATGATTTGGAGTTGGGAGCAGTGGTGTTCGCTTTGAAGGTCTGGAGGCATTATTTATATGGCGTCCATTGCGAGATCTTTTCCGATCACAAAAACTCGAAGTATGTTCACACTCAGAAGGAGTTGAACCTGAGACAACGGCGGTGGTTGGAATTTCTATGCGACTATGAGTTCACCATGAACTACCACCCCGGGAAAGCGAACTCGGTAGCCGATGCCTTGAGTAGAAAAGCGCCAGGCTAAGGCCCAGAGTCTCGGCTGATGAGTATGGAGTTGGCTCGGATGATCGAGGAGATGGAAATTACTCTAGTATTCAAGGCTCCTTCGGCAGATTATGCGGAGTATTTGGCCAACATGAGCATAGTTTGTGATATCCGAGACCGGATTCGGGTGGAGCAAGGAATGGATGCGGCCTTGGCCCCGGCAATCAAGGCAATTCAAGATGGGACCACCGATGAGTACACACTCAAAGATGGCCTCATTTATTTTCGTGGCCGACTCTATATTCCCAAGGGCGGCAAAATTCGGGAGGATATCTTGAGAGAGGCACATTCCTCTCAATATTCAGTGCACCCTGGTATTGCTAAGATGTACGCCGGATTGCGGAAGACCATGTGTTGGCCGGGAATGAAGAAGGATGTTCGCTACTATGTTACACATTGCGAAGCTTGTCAAAGAGTGAAGGCTGAATGCAGGAGTCCCGGTGGTTTGTTGCAGTCACTGCCCATCCCCGAATGGAAGTTCGAGGACATCTCCATGGACTTTGTCCATGGGCTACCTCGCTCACGCTCCGGGAATGATTCGGTGTGGGTTATTGTGGATCGACTGACAAAGGTAGCCCGGTTCATACCAATGAAGAAGGAAGCACACGTGGATGTTTTGGTACGCCTTTTTGTGGAGCAATTTGTACGGTATCATGGTGTGCCCAAGACGATTGTTTCGGATCGGGATGGTCGGTTTACATCCAATGAGTGGAAGGCGGTACAGGCGTATTTGGGCTCACGCCTAACCTTTAGTACCGCATTTCATCCTCAGACGGATGGGCAGTCTGAAAGGACCATCAGGACACTGGAAGATTTATTGAGGTTATGCGTGCTGGACAGAGGAGAGCCATGGGAAAGGCTCTTGCCCCTGGTGGAATTCTCCTACAACAATAGTCATCAAGCGAGCATCGGTATGGCGCCCCATGAAGCCCTTTATGGAAGAAGGTGCAGGACACCCTTGTCTTGGGTGCAAGATGAAGATCCGAAGGCATTGGGAAACGAATACATAGATGATACTGATGCGGCGGTCAGATTGATACGGGATCGCATGTTGGAGGCTCAAAGTCGACAGGCGAAATATTACAATAAAAAGCATCGGATGGTGGAGTTCCAAGTGGGAGAAAAAGTGTTTCTCAAAATTCGGCCGATGCATGGAGTGTCGCGGGTGCGTGGAGTGAAAAAGCTCAGCCCAAGGTATGTTGGGCCTTATACTATATTGGAAAGGATTGGCCCGTTGGCCTATCGGTTGGAGTTACCACCAGAACTAGAAAATCTTCACGACGTGTTCCATGTATCGTCGCTTCGAAAAGCACTGTTGCGGCCCGACCAGTATATTCCCACTACTGATGGTGCAGTGGCATCAGATAGGTCTGTGCGACTAGAGCCGGTGCGGATTGTTGACAGCGAGACAAGAACTTTGCGCCGCAAAAGTGTACCCTTGGTGAAGGTACTATGGTCGAATCATGGGAAAGAGGAGTACACGTGGGAGCCAATGGATGTGATGCAGCAACGCTACCCGGAGTTGTTTGCTCAAGGTAATCTTATTTAAAAGCATATGTTAAATTTCCTGTTATGCTCTTCTCCCCACAGCCTAAGCCTGATTTCGGGGACGAAATCTTTTATTTTGTTTATAGGATTTGTAACGTCCCGAATCGCTCTAGGCCCCTAGTGTGTGTGTTTTTGAGTCAGGAGGGTTGACTCGAGTCCTGAGAAGTGCAGGGAATTGGACTGCACTTGTGGAGAAGTGGAGAAATCAGTGTAAAAAGACACGGGTAGTGATACGGGTAGTGACACGGGTAGTGACACGGGTAGCGACACGGGTAGCGACACGGGCGTGTCCCTACCCGTGTGCGTCGAGTTGAGCTCGACGAGCCGTGTCGAGACTGACGAGCTGTGTCGACACCAAGTGACACGGGTAGTGACACGGCCGTGTCCCTACCCGTGTGCGTCGAGTTGAGCTCGACGAGCCGTGTCGAGATCGTCGAACTGTGTCGACATTAAGTGACACGGGTAGTGACACGGCCGTGTCCCTACCCGTGTACGTCGAGTTGAGCTCGACAAGCCGTGTCGAGATCGTCGAACTGTGTCGACACTAAGTGACACGGGTAGTGACACGGCCGTGTCCCTACCCGTGTGCGTCGAGTTGAGCTCGACGAGAAGTGTCGAGAGGCAACCCGAGAAGTACACGGCCAATGACATGGCCATGCACACGGCCGTGTCATGGGGACACGGGTCGGGACACGGGCGTGTCCCTACCCGTGTCAAACATTGAACCAACATGGAAACCACCACGGCCGTTTCACGGAAGCAGGACACGGGTACGGACACGGCCGTGTCCCTACCCGTGTCACATTTTGTTTATAAGGGGGAGAGAAAACCCTAGCCGTTTTCATTCTCATTTCTTCCCCTATTTCCAGTGAGAACTCCTGGTGAGAGGGAAACTGCTGGAGCAAGTTCTACCGAAGGAGATCCGCCATCGCCGTGAAAGAGAAAATGCCGCCAAGGAGAACTACGAGATCCATGGCCGGAAATGGTGGTACCGCTGGAGCCAATGTGAGTTTCCTACCCTCTCCCTTGGTGCTAGATCTATAGTTATTTTCCTAGGAGAGACATCGACTCAAGAGAGTCTTGATGGTGAGGAGGAGTTTTCTAGGAAAGGTCATGCTAAGACTTGTGTCTTAGGTTTTAGATCTCTTCAACCACGCCCTTCTTCAATGTGATGATAAGGGATGGTTTTGTGAAGGGTTTTGGCCTCTTGAGGGTGAATAAGGGAGGAGGTTTTCTGGAATGATTTGGGAAGAATCGCCTTGAGGAGGAAGATGAACGGATGCCGTTCATTCCGCCTTAAGATGCGTGCAGAATCTGTATTCTGCGCGCAGCGAACTTCGTGGCCATTTTTATGTATTCTATGGCCAGATCTGGGCTTTCAGCTAAACACGAAAGTTGAAGCCCTTGAAAATACTTTCCAACGAATGGTTGCACGACTTCTGGCGAAGTCTGTAGCCACGGGAAAGTCTAAACGAAAATGTTCAATAAATCCTGTATGCAGAAACTGTGTTCTGTACGCAGCGGACTTCAAGTCCGATTTCAAATAGGATAATGTCAAATCTGGGTTGAGCTCTGAATATGAAAGATGTAGTCCATGGAAATACCTTTCCATCGAGGGGTTACACGACTTCACCGGATTCCTGTAGCCTCAGGAATCTCTGGTCGAAGTTGCTGTCCAGATTCACCTGCGCCTAAATTCTGGGCTTAATGAAGATGAATTTTGATTCGGTGGAATTAATAATGCATGATACTTGCCTTGGATGAACCCTGATGATTAATCAGTTGTTGCATGATTGAAGTTGCTTATTAATCAGATTTTCTATTATCAAATTGTGAAATAATCTTATTTAAACGAATCGAATTGGTAGGAATTGAAAGATTGATATTGTGCACTTCATGTTCAAATTATGACATTATCAAATAAAAGTGAGATAGATCTTTATATGCGCATCATGTTTATATTGCATTGTCATCATTTGGAAAGTCATATAGATGAATAGATTATGATCATGGACATGTTTGATTAATGAAATGAGTCTTGTAGTCCAATACTTAGAGAGTCGTCTCCCTACGGGTAGTATTGTGAAGGGATGTAAGTGCGGGGTTGACCGTCATTTGTTTTGGTTGTGTTGAGATAAGGTGTGGATGGATGGTTGAGCTGTGTCCTCGTGTTTACTTCCGAGGCCCCTTCCATGATATGTTGATGTGGTATGTTCATGTGGTGTGAGTCGACACGCGGTGTCGTAATCCTGGGTTAAGGATAGTGTAGCAGGTCTACGGGCTCGCCAGTCGTCACACCGACGGGAGTTGGCAGTTAGACTTGGTCGGTTTGGGCTGTGTCCTCGGTGTTCACGTCCCGAGGCCCCTCCGGCCATGTGAACGGTTGGGCTGTGTCCTTGTGCTTTCTTCCGAGGCCCCTTCCGGGTCACGCAAGGCCAGTTCGGGCTATGTTCTTGGTGCACATCTACCCAAGACCCCGCTGGGCCATAGTACGCATGGGCTCCGCTGTTGTGTTCTTAGCGTTGAGGCGTACGGAGGCCTAGGTGAAGTAGTGTGATACCCGCCTAGTAGTAGAAGTGCCCGTTCTACTATCACCGCCTGGCCACGGCGGCTGATGCCTGAGAGGTTAGCCACCTGCTCGAAAAGTGGGAACTACAGTCTGTGTCGACATAGCAATTGCATGGGTGTGCATGGGTGAGTCATTGCATAGCATTCATAGCATTTCATATCATTGCACAACAAGATCCTCATCGTATAAGTTTGTATGGGCACTCTTATACGATGAGTTACTTTTATATAACCCGATCCTTAACTTATAAGTTTGTATGGGCATTCTTATAAGTTAAGTTACTTCCTGCTCTTACTTATACTTGCTAGTCTAGTTGTAGCTCTTATACTTGCTAGTCTAGTTGTAGCTCTTATATAAATGCTGATAATGATACTGTTTCTCTTACACTACTGCCACCTGTTTGTACCTGTCATACACTTATATATATTGTACCCTTGTTTCTCTTTCTCCGCCCGGTGCCGAGGAGTCGCCGGGGGAGCGGATGTGAAACCACTTAGTCGTTTCGACTAACGGTTGCTACGTCTTCCTTTTTAGGAGGTCACGCCGCAGGTAGAGCAGCCGCAGAGTACGCCGCAGGACAGCCAGGCCAGGACGACAGGGCCTGATGTGACGGTGCCGTCGATACCGTCTGTTACTGATGTTAGTGTTTTGATTACTCTGATGTAGCCCGTTTGGGCAATGATTAGCTGTACTCTGATATTTTGTAGAAGCATGTTTAGCTTCTCATTATATTGATGTATTTGGACATTATATGCTTAGTGTGGATTTTGACTTCTCTTGCTTATTTATTGGTTGGGTTGGCATTTATATTGATATGGTTGTAGCCGGCGGAATAGGCGTCTTGTGGTACAGGTTAGCCCGTGCGCTAATGCTACCGCAAGGCGGCTGTTCCGGGCATAAGACTCCCCTTCGTGCCGTGTTTTGGGATCCGGGAGGGGGGGTCTTACATGAAGTGCTACCGGTGTCATCAGCGAGGGCACTTCAAGCGGGACTGCAAGGTCAAACTGCAGCCTGGGCATGCTGCGGAAAAGAGGAAGCTTGCTCGAGAAGTGAAGAAGCAGGATGGGGCGGAGCTTTTATGACGGGCACTTGTGTCCGGGCCTTGTCTGCTGAGGACTTCAACAGCGAGTGGATCGTGGACTCCGGGTGTGGTCATCACCTCACCGGAGACAAGTCAAAGTTCACCTCCATGCAGGCTTACTCAGGTAATGAAGCTATTATCACTGCTGATAATACTGTTTATGCAGTAGAGAAAGAAGTGGTCGTGTCTTTGGGTAGTGATCAGGGGCCACTCATGTTAAGGAGTGTGTATCATGTGCCGAGCATGAAGAAGAACCTCTTCTCGGTGACCAATGCGGTGGACGCTGGTTATCACATTCTGTTTGGGCCAACAGACGTGAAGTTCCTTTGCAACGGATCAGCGGTTAAGGTTGATGTTGCTCATGTTGGGAGGAGGGTGAAGAACTTGTTTGTTCTTGCCACCAATTCATATGTTGATCGGATGAGGGCCAATGATAGCGCTGCTATTTGACATGAGAGGCTGGGGCATGTTGGCATGGACAAGCTGAAGGCGATGGCTAGTAGAAGTTTGGTGAAGGGGTTGCCTAAGTTGTCCTCCTTTGGTGATGGGCATGTTTGCGCTGGCTGTCAATACGGTAAGGCACATCGCCTTCCGTTTGATAAATCACAAACAAGGAGCAAGAAACCATTGGAGTGCATTCATGTCGACCTGATGGGACCGACGGTTACTGCCAGCCTTGGTGGAAGGAGATATATGCTTGTCTTGGTTGATGACTACTCAAGGTATACTTGGGTGTACTTCTTAAAGGAGAAGTCGGAAGCCTTTCGTTTGTTTGTTGAGTTTAAGGAGTTGGTAGAAGGACTGCTTGGCTTGCGGATTAAGAAGCTTAGAACTGATAACAGGGGTGAGTTTGTCTCCTCCGAGTTTTCTAACTTCTGCAGGAAGCACGAGATCCAACGAGAGCTTACTTGTGCTCACACTCCACAACAAAATGGGGTAGCGGAGCGGAAGATCCGTCATCTAACGGAGACCTGCAAATGCTGGCTTCATGCGAACGATATCCCAAGGTCCTTTTGGGCGGAGGGGATGTCTTGTGCTGCGTCTATTATCAACCGGATGCCACTCAGCCCTATCAACATGAAGACTCCTCTTGAGCTGTTGTTGAAGGAGAAGCTGAGTGTTGGACACTTTCGGGTGTTCGGTTCAACTTGCTACGTGCATGTCCCGGATGCTTCACGGACTAAGCTGGATGAGAAGGCAAGGAAGCTTGTCTTTGTTGGCTATGATGAGCAGAAGAAGGGATGGAAATGCATGGATCCTGTGACGAAGAAGTTCGTGGTGTCAAGAGACATTGTCTTTGATGAGCTGACATCATATGGAGGTGGCTCGGTTGAGCTAACCGGAAGCAGCAAGGTTGATGAAGCACCGGTGGTGGCTGCTGAAGGCTTGGAGGAGGAGCTTGTTGTTTCACCAGCAGCTCCTGTTGCTTCTAACTCCGAGGCTGAGCCTTCTGGCTCAGGATGCAGGGGGAGCACTGCTCAATGCTTGCCCCAGGTAGGAGTGTGCGGTCTCTGCGGATTCAGCAGGAGGTCGCTCTGCGGCTTGTCAGCTCTATTTCATCTTTGCCAGCTTCAATAACCTGTCCGCCGGCTTCATGCGTGTAGGGGGTGTTCCTCAGTTCAGCTTCAACAGGAGACAAATAACGGTGTGTCCGCGCAGCCTCGCGGCTTCGGCGGACTCCGTGGCTATTCAGCGGATTGCAGCTTAAGTTCGGGCGATCTCAGCGGACTCTGCGACCTCGGCGACCTCGGCGGTCTCGGCGGACTCCGGTGCTGTCCGCCCGGCTTGTTTTTTGGTACTTTCTATTTACAGCTGTTATACTAGCGAAATCATGTCTCGCTATGTATGCCTCGTGTTGTAAAGAAGTGAATGAATAAAAGACCTGCTTGTGCTTCCATTGTTTGTTGGGATTAACCTTTGTTCCTTGGTTTTCCGCTGGTTCAACGTGAGAACTGTGTAGTTCCGAAGATATTAATTTGGCGTTTGGGCTATCTTGCTGACCACGGAATTGTACCAAAAGAGATCTACCAAAAAATACGATTCGCAAGGAATGGTAGATCTCTCCCTACAAAAAGAAATGAGGCCCGCGAAGCCTTCTCGAATTTAAACAAATCAAGATAAACGGAAAATTCATTCAAGAAAACCACGATGATTCCAATGCTATAAAATTTGCACGCCAACGTTTTCCACCACAGAAATTATCTACAGGGAAAATAAATCTCAAGGTTTGTAGAAATTTCGTTACCCTGCTCGGAGTTAGATCAAGGAGTTGATCTATGCCAAAAGTTGATCGCCCTTCAACGGTTCCACCGGAATCACGGAGGATGGAGAGAAAACTCGTCGCCTTTCTTGTGTCACGCCGGAGTAACATTCCACAAGATCAAAGTGTTCTTGCACTTGGCCGGCCGAATGAACGGGAGAGAGAAAAGGTGGTGAACCTTTGTCTCTTTGGGTGGCCGCACCTAGGAGAAGCCGGCTGCGGGAGGGGGTGGTTTCACGGTGGGAAGACGGTGTAGGCCGGCGGCCAAAAGGGGGAAGAAGTGGAGGAGGGAGGTGGTTCCTTGGTTGGCCGAAACCTAAAGGAGGGAGAAGGCCAAATTCGGCTATGAGAGGAGAAGGAAAGAGAGAGGGAGGAGGAGGTTTCCAAATCAAAAGGAAATTATAAATTTCAAATACTCTCATCAATATTCAATGTCCAATTCCTATAACATCTTGCCTATTTATAGGCTTACAACAACCAATGGCTATAAGCAGCCCAAAAACATGAAATTAAATAAAGTCTCACTAAGCAAAAAGTTAATTAAAGAAAAACATAACAAAATAATTAATTAATACTTATAATAGAGTAATTATATGTATTAATTAATTATTAGGGTGCCGTGGGCGGAGATTGTAGCGGCGATGGCGCTTGTCAAAATATTTGTCACGGCGACGCGCGTCTTTGATTGGGGGTGCACCATCATCCGTAAGCGTGCCGACACCATCGTCAAGTTGAGGGCCGTCGTCTCCATCAATCCTCCCCCACTCGAAAGTACTCATCTCCAATGAGTTGCCTTGAATGTACTGTCGTAGAAGATCATCATCCAAAAGAGCCACCTCCGCTTTCGGGAGCCATGAATCATCAGAAGCTGGACGATCACGCCAACGAATCAAGTAGCGGCGAATGTCACCACTTGGAGAGGAGAGCACTTCGTCTCGAAGAATCCTGTCAGGCAAAAAGGTGGTCCTGGGGAACCTTGGAAAAGCGTTAATCAAAGTAGGAGAAAAATTTTCTGCATCAACATCCAACGTACCTCCAGTGGAGACCGGTGTAGAGAGCGATCCAGGAACAAGCTCACCCCCAACCCATTAGAAATTTCAGTGGACCCAAACGGACAGACAGACAATTCAAGTGTTGGAGAAACATAAGACGTTAAATCCGAAACATTGAAAATAAGAGAAATTCCCCAATCAGTGGGTAACTCTAATAAAAATGTGTTTTCTTCTAACTTCTTTAAGATTCGAAATGGACCAGCTCGCCGATTCGTTAACTTTTTTATGGTGCCCGAAGGCAACCGTTCAGGGATGAGACGCACCATAACTAAATCGCCAATTTTTAAAGGAGACACCCTCTTATGTACGTTAGCATTAGATTGATAAGTCGTATATTGTATGGCTAGCATGTCTCTAATGTGCTTATGCAAATGGTGGACATGCGAGGCAAACTCTTGTGCAAATTGACTTGACTTATAGGATGGGGTAACAGAATTAAGTCAAGTGGCACTGGCGCTTTATATCCGTGCACGATTTCATTTGGTGAAAGACCCGTGGACCTATTTTTCAAATTGTTATAAGCTAGCTGAGCATGGGGAAGGATTAGGTCCCACGTACCCTTATGGTCACCCACAAGACAATGAAGCAAACTACCCAAACTTTTATTTACCACTTCTGTTTGTCCATCTCTCTGGGGATGGTAGGCCGAAGAAAATAAAAGTTTGGTGCCCATAATTTTCCAAAGGGTCTTCCAAAAATAGCTAGAAAATTTTACGTACCCTATCGGTCACTATTGTCTTAGGAATGTCTCGATGACCAACTACCTATTTAAAAAGTAATTTTGCAACATGTGATGCATCGTTGGTTTTATTACATGCAATAAAATAGGCCATTTTGGAAAACCGTTCTACCACTACCAAAATAGAATCATGACGCCTAAACGTGATGGGCAGGCCTAGAATAAAATCCATACTAATGTCTTCCCAGGGAATGGAAGAAATCAGAAGAGGGGTATAAAGTCCCGCGTTAGTTTTATTACCCTTAGCCAGTTGACACGCTCGACAATTACTCACGATTTTATGCACCGTTGACTTAAGACCGGACAAATAAAACTTGTCTTCTACTAGAGCGATGGTCTTATCACGACAAAATGTCCACCCAACCCGCCGCTATGCAATTCCCAAACGATTAAGTGGCGTAGGGAGGAACGTGGAATACATAACTTCGCATGATTAAATAAATAGCCTTCTCGAATATAATAGGACGAAATGGTCGTGGGTGAGTCGTTTTGAGCGGATAAATAGATTTCCTTGAAATCTGGGCAATGGACATACTCATCCTTAATTCTATCGAACCCAATCACCTTAACTTCTAGCGTTGATAGTAATAAGGATACACAACTAAGAGCGTCGGCTACGCGGTTGAGAGTCCCCTTAAGGTGTTTGGTTATGAATGTGTACTCTTGAAGATAGGAGACCCATTTGGCATGCCGTGGACTAACCTTAGTCTGGGAGTTAATGAATCTCAAAGCCTCATGATTGGACAAAATGACAAATTCCTTAGGAAGTAGATAATGTCGCCAATGTTGGAGGCATCTAATGACTGCATAAAATTCTCTATCATAATTAGAATAATTCAATTTCGGCCCCGCGAGTTTCTCACTAAAGTATCCAATGGAGTGAACTTCTTGACTCAACACACCACCAATACCAACTCTAGACGCATCACAAGATAACTCAAAAACCTTATTAAAATCCGGTAATCGCAAAAGTGGAGCTTCCGACATACGTGATTTAATTATTTAAAATGCTTTAGCGGCCGATTTTGTCCAAGTGAATTCACCCCTTTTCATGCACTCTGTAATGGGGGCCATGATACTACTAAAATCTCTAATAAAACGACAATAAAAAGTGGCTAGGCCATGAAAACTCCGAACATCTCGATTATTGGCGGGCTCCGGCCAATCTTTAATGGCTTGGACCTTCTTGGGATCTACATGTATACCTTCCGAACAAACGATATAACCAAGGAATTCTACATACGGTACATGAAAAGTACACTTTTTAATATTAACGAATAATTTCTCCGACCTCAACGTGGTAAGGATAATCTTCAAATATGACCCGTGATCGATCGTAGAGGTACTAAAAACAAGAATATCATCAAAGTATACTACTATGAATTTTCCCATATACGGTTGGAAGACATGAGTCATCATTCTAGAAAATGTACTCGGGGCATTGGAAAGCCCAAATGACATTACTAACCACTCGTAGAGCCCTTCCTTAGATTTAAAAGCGGTCTTCTACTTGTCACCCTCCCTAATTCGTATCTGATGGTAGCCACTCCTAAGATCCAGTTTCAAAAAAATTGTGGCTCCAGCTAACATGTCCAATAAATCGTCCAAGAGAGGGATGGGAAACCTATATTTAACAGTAATTTTATTTATGGCTCTACTATCCACACACATCCTCCAAGAGCCGTCTTTCTTGGGAGCAAGTAAAGCGGGTACGACACACGGACTCTTGCTATGTCGGATGAACCCCTTTTGTAATAAATCGGAAATTTGGGTTTGCAACTCTAAGTGTGCAGAAGGGTTTAACCGGTAATGTGGTAGGTTAGGCAACGAGGAGCCCGGGACGAAATCTATGGCATGTTGGATGTCCCGCATGGGGGGTAACTCGGACGGTAGCTCGTCCGGATACACATCCTTAAACTCTTCTAGCAGTTTCCTCAACGACGGTGGTAAAATATTGAATGATGCGGCATCTTCCTTAACTTGCAGACAAACTAAAGCATACACGATACCATCTATAAAAGTATTACGCTCGAATTCTTTCTTACCTAGTAAACTTAACGCCTTCTTTTCTATCGGGACAATCGTGTCCTTAGGGGGGAATGAGGGATCCTTAGGCGGAGTGGGTTTTAAAGTTATAGTCTTACCGTTAAATTTAAACTCATATGTGTTAGCTCGCCCAAAGTGGGTAACATCATGATCATATAACCATGGGCGTCCTAACAACACGTGGCAGACATCCATAGGGATGACGTCACACCAGATTTTTTCAGAATAAGCCTTGATGGTAAGTGGTACCAATCAACGCTTCGAGACCGGAAGGGATGTCTTATTTACCCAAGCAACCTTATAAGGATGATGGTGTGGCTCGGTGGTTAATAACATCTGTGACACCGCATTTTCGGACACTACGTTCATACAACTACCACTATCGATTATCAGCTTACACCATTTCTCTCCACTCTTAAAGTTTACTGAAAATATATTTGTCCTATTCCAATCATCTACCGTACGAGGAGTTGCTAGGATACACCTCATCACCATCATATTGGTGTCATCGTCTAAATCACTAGGCACTCCTTCCGACTCAGAATCTTCCCCGGCTTCATACACAAGCTCAGCGGACTCAGATGCAGTATCTAAAAGTGCTAAGGGTTTGGGCTTGGTTGGGCACTCGCTAGCGTAATGACCCTGAACACCGCATGCATAACAAGTATTGTTTGTTTTACTAATCTTTCCTACATGCACTCTCTCACCCGTGGGGTTCCTAATGTTCGTAGCGGTGATGACAACAGAGTTCGAGTCGACAGACCGAAACTTGCCCTTATCCTTAGGTGTGAATATAGGGGGTTGTCCTAAGATGGACTTGCCCTTATCCTTCTGAAAGGATCGACTCTTGGACTTGAAAACATTGTGCTTTTCAATATCCAATGCGGTGTTAAAAGTGGTGCTCAAATCAGTGTGACCGTAACGCAGAAGTTTACCCTAAATGTCAGGGTTGAGCCCCTTACAGAATCTAGATAGAGTGATCTCCGGCATCTCCTTAACGTCGCATCAAACCATCATATCCTTGAGAAGACTCATGTATTCAGAGACCGATCTATTCCCTTGCTTAAGGGTCGCTAACTCATCAAACATCTTTGTCTGATGATACGCGGGGACATACTGATCTGTCAACATGGCTTTCATGACGGTCCAACCAATTGGTGGTAAACCACCATTCACCGCACCTAAACGACGCTCCTCATTCAACCAGAATATCTTAGCCCTACCCAAAAGCTTCATTCTTGCAACTCTCACCTTATTCTCGTCAGTCAGACTATGTCACTCGAAATAACACTCCATCTCCACAACCCAGTCTAGAAAGACTTGGGGTTCTCCCAGTCCATCGTACGACGAGGGTTTGACTCGCACCTCCCTAGTAATATCAAACTCAAAGGGTTCACGATTATTGTGAAAAGGTGCACGTGGAACATAATCATTATGATGATTATTATTCCGTTCGTCACGTGGAGGGACGACTTGATTACGGATAGCGGCGATGTTTAAATTCACTTGGTGAAACATCTCCCTCATCTCCGTCATCTGTGCATTGAACTCCTGACGGAGATCGTCGATCGCTGTGGAACTATGTCCCCCATCCCGCTCGTCTGCCATTTGGGAGGTAGACGGGGTATACTCCGTGCCTAATCTAGTGCGCATGCAAACAACAATGTTGACTCAAAAATTTATAACAGTAGAGATTGTTCTCGCCTAATAACTAGGGTAAAAATATAGTCTTTTTTCTTGCTGGAAATAAATAAGAGAGAAATAAAAAAAAATTTTGAATTTTTTTTTTGCTTGAAAAAAAATTTTGTGCAAGAGCGTGTTGGCGTTCTAGGATAATTTAGGATGGTGCCAATTAAGAAATCGACACAACCTGCCTCTGATACCAAATTGATATAGCGTTGTACGCGCGACACGAATATTAGTGAAATTATGGTTCCCTCTCGACGTTCCAACGAATTTGCGATTCACACAGAAAATTATTTCAGCCCACACGTTTGCAATATTTAGCGATACAAGGCTAACGTACGGGTAGGCAATCCGTTAGAGACTGAATAACGGCTATAGGCCGAGATTCGATCAAGCTAAAGAGACGACTATTGCGTCTGAACGAGCGGAGTTGTACCAAAAGAGATCTACCTAAAAATACGATTCGCAAGAAATGGTAGATCTCTCCCAACAAAAAGAAACGAGGCCCGCCAAGCATTCTCAAATTTAAACAAATCAAGATAAACGCAAAATTCGTTCAAAAAAACCACGATGATTCCAATGCTATCAAAATTGCACGCCAACGTTTTCCACCACAGAAATTATCTAGAGGGAAAATAAATCTCAAGGTTTGTAGAAATTTCGTTACCCCTCTCGGAGTTAGATCAAGGAGTTGATCTATGCCAAAAGTTGATCGCCCTTCAACGGTTCCACCAAAATCATGGCGGATGGAGAGAAAACTCGTCGCCTTCCTTGCGTCACGCCGGAGTAACGTTCCACGAGATCAAAGTCTTCTTGCACTTGGCCGGCCGAATGAACGGGAGAGAGAAAAGGTGGTGAACCTTTGTCTCTTTGGGTGGCCGCACCTAGGAGAAGCCGGCTGCGGGAGGGGTTAGTTTCACGGTGGGAAGACGGGGTAGGCCGGCGGCCAAAAGGGGGAAGAAGTGGAGGAGGGCGGTGGTTCCTTGGTTGGCCGAAACCTAACAGAGGGAGAAGGCCAAATTCGGCTATGAGAGGAGAAGGAAAGAGAGAGGGAGGAGGAGGTTTCCAAATCAAAAGGAAATTTTAAATTTCAAATATTCTCATCAATCTTCAATGTCCAATTCCTATAACATCTTGCCTATTTATAGGCTTACAACAACCAATGGCTATAAGCAGCCCAAAAACATGAAATTAAATAAAGTCTCACTAAGCAAAAAGTTAATTAAAGAAAAACATAACAAAATAATTAATTAATACTTATAATAGATTAATTATATGTATTAATTAATTATTAGGGTGCCGCGGGCGGAGATTGTAGCGGCGATGGCGCTTGTCAAAATATTTGTCACGACGACGCGCGTCTTTGATTGGGGCGACACCATCATCCGTAAGCGTGCTGGCACCATCGTCAAGTTGAGGGCCATCGTCTCCATCAAGACCCAAGAAGTACCGTAGGGGCCCCAAATCTTTTGTCTGAAAGACGGAACTTAGATGTAGTTTGACCCCTGTATCCCTTGTGAGTTATCTCCTGTAATGATGATATCGTCAATGTATACTAACAGAAGAACCGTTCATGTTGTTCGGTGACGAGTAAACAATGAGAAGTCGGCCAAGCTCCGAGTAAAACCAATATCCCAATGGGCTTTACTGAATTTTTCAAACCATGCCCGTGGGGATTTTTTGAGACCATACAGAGCCTTGAAAAGACGATAGACCTGAGACTCCCCCGTGGTCACAAACCCGGGTGGTTACTGTATATACCCAGAGCAGTCTTTTAAAAAAGATGTTTTACATTTTTTTTGCTTGAATAATAACTTTTTTAGTAATATCCTTTGTACTTTTTTAACATGCATGAGAGGGAGAGAGAGAATTGATATTGGAATTGGAATTAGTATCGGTATTGAAAAGATGGCGAAAAATGTGCGCTCGGGCAAAAAATGTGTGTCCGGGCGAAAAAGGCTAGCCTAGCGAAAAATGGGTGCTCAGGCGAAATATGTACTCTCAGGAGAAAAACTGTGCAATCGTGAGAAAAAAGAGCGCCCCAACAAAATATGCCCTTCCTAGCGACAAAATGCGAGCCCGGGCAAAAATGCATGCCTTGACAAAAGTGAGCATCAGGGGGAAAATGTGGTCCAAAGCAAAAGTGTGCGCCCGAGTGAGTACACAGTTCTAGAATGCTTAATCTCCAAACAACAAAATGACCTAAACATTTGACGAATGGTTTTGTAGGTTAACTACAATATCGATGACTTTGTACTCAATAACCAATTTCTCCCTAAAATCGTTCTTATAAATAGCATTATTGATTTTCCAATTCTCAAAGCCAGTTCTAGCTTGTAGTGCTAAAGTCAATCTCAAAACCAATTTCTCCCTAAAATGTGCGATCGGGCAAAAAATGCATTTCGTGGGGAATAATGATCGGACGAGCAAAAAATGCATTTTGTGGGGAATAATGATCAGACGAGCAAAAAATGCCTATCCCGGGGGAATACTCTCCTGGGTGGTAAAACGGTTGTCTAAGCAAAAAATGCGCTCCCGAGAGGAAAATGCATACTCGGGCTAAAATTCTCCTACGGCGGAAAAACATGCACCCAAGTGGAGAAGGCGGCCCCGGGCAAAAAATGCGCGCCCCGGAAAAAATTGTGCACCCATGCAACAAAATGTGCACCCGCGCAAAAAAATGCGCACCCAGGTGAAAATTTCACAACTTTGAGAAAAATGCACGTCTCAGCAAAAAATACCCGCCATAGCAAAAAAATGTGCGCCCGGAGAAAAATGCACTCCTTAGCGAAAATGTGCCAGGGAGAAAATGAGCGGCGATTCAAAAGCGTGGACTCAGGCGAAAACACGTGCCTGAGTGAGTTCGCAATTTCAAATTGCTTAATCTCAAAACGTCGTCAGAAGCTAAACCTTCAGCAAAGGGTTTTGTAGCTTTACTTCAATATTGATGACTTTGTACTAAAAAGTTAATTTCTTTCTTAAACATTCATCTAAATAGCATTATTGGTTTTCGTATTCAAAAAAACTAATTCTTGAATATCAATGCCATCCAAACAAACATACCTAGGAATGCAAGTTGAGTGTAGCTATCTTAAGAGGTCAATGAGTGTGCTCTAAAAAAGCTCGACTCAAGCTCTAGCTTGTAGTGCTCGAGCCTGTAGACGTGGATAAATGTAAGTGTAGTCCAGGGTGGGCAGCTGGTGTCACAACTCGCATTTTTTCAGCATTAAATAATATATCAGAGTAAGAGAAAATACGCGCCGTGATGACACGTTGTGCATGGGACAACTACATACGCTTAGGCAAGAACCTACTCCTAACACTTTTCATGAAATTCTCAAGTTTATTATGATGAAAATATAGTTTGAGTTTGAGTTTTAATGGTCGTATCCCTCGGCTCAGTGGATCAACTAGTCCACGGGTAAAAATATACATATGCCCAGCGAAAAAATATTTTATTTAATTCATTTGTTATCCTATATGAGCATGAAAATTGACTAGAAAAATTCATGATATGCATATCTCTAGATTTAATATAAGTACTAAAAGAGCTTTTACTTTCGTTAAAATAGAGTGACGATTGATTTTAAAAAGGATGTCAAGAGTATGAGATAAGAATATTTATCTTTTTATTCTTTGAAAATAACTAACATGCAAAATAACATAAAATCATCCTAGAGAGCAAGTTGGTAAAACAAATCAATAAGAAAATAGCATAACAACTAGCAAATAGTCTAATATCTACAATACTTCATTACGGGCGTCAACAATCTGACACGAACCCACAGAACAAAGTGTATGTCTGAACTAAAACAAGAACTACAAAACTACCTCATGAAGGGAAGGTAAGAACCACTGCTACTACTACAGGAATCCTGAGGCCACCAACTTCAGCTAGTCAAACTGCTACTGCTCCAAGCCTATGACATTCAAAAGAAAGAACACATCAGCAAGAAAGAGCAAGTGGCGGCAAAAGACCAAAAGTAAATGAACAAGAGAGGTCAAAGGGTTACCAACTCAAGACATAATAATTTTCAAACCACAGTATCTAAATCACAAAATAGTAAGCATTAAAAAGTTCAAAGAAGCATATTTATGTGATTGCGCATTAGAGTTATGCTTTATTAACATCTGCAAGAGCATGCATATGATCATATGTGTGTGTGTATATATATATAAGAAGAAGAAACTGATCAACTCAAATACGTAAATCATTTACACCGGTAAAAACGGTACTGAGCCAGTGGCCACATTGTTCAACACAAATCATCAGACCAAACATCTCAAAAAAAGGCACTACGATGGTGGCTACATTGTCCAACACAACCCAACAGCCCATAAGAAGAAAAAAAAACTCACCCGATGTAATGATTCACAACCCGGCACTGAGGTGGTGGTCCTTTATCCACTGCCAATCAAAGGCTACAAATAAACTTCCAAAATTACTGACAACGAAAGAGAAACCCAAGACTTAGTATCAAATTTCCATAACGGTGCAAAGTAAGAAAGTCCAGAAAACCTATAATGGTATACTCAACAAATTGGAGTTCATACGACGAAAAAAATCCAAATCCACACCGATTCATCGAGGATACTCGACGAACTCAAAGTCACTCGACGCTTTTCTGCTCCACTCAGCGCCTTTTGACTCCACTCAATGCTTTTGTCTCCAAGACTGATTAACTTGACGCCTAACTGGAATCGTTCGGCGCACTCAACGCCAAAGGCAGCACTCGATGAATTTGACTTCAAGACAGTTTCACTCAACGAATTTCACGCCAAGGTATAATTACTCGACGAATCTGACTCCAAGATAGTTGAAAGTTGCTCAATTGAAGATTAGCTAATCACCTAGAGGGTGGGTGAATAGGTCTTTGAAGTTTTATTAGTTCTTTTGCTGAATTTTGATTAATCTATCTAGAACTTGTCCTTAGACCCTGCAATAAGAAAGAAAACAAGCACCACAACAAACACACAAAGATTTATAGTGGTTTCCCAATTTGGTACATCCACTTTCCCTCCCACCTATCCAACTTATTTGTTGGACAAGGTATAAACTCTACCAATCTGCTCCTCAGAGCTTACACCTCAGGCCCTCATCCTTATAAATAGATTCTTCACAGAATCCAAACTCAGAACCACAATGGTTCCTACCTCAGAGCCCTGTAGAGCTCCTATAGCTCAGTGATCCACTGATCACCTACCTCAGCCTTATTTCTAAGGCCTACAACTCAGGCTCTTCATCCCTACAGCTTCAATCACACAACCCTACTCTCAGAGTGCTGCAACACTCCTACAACTCAGTACCCTTCTAGGTACCTACAGCTCAGCCTCCTCCAAGGCCTACAACTCAGTAACACACTTGTCATATATGACTCAGTGACTCTCCAGTCTCCTACCTCAGGCATAAGGCCCTACACTCAGGCTGGGGGGACAGCCCTACCTTAGATCTACACTTAGATCCTACCTCAGAGAGCAGCACTCTCTACCTCAGGCAATTAAGCCCTACAGCTCAGATCCACACTTGGATCCTAACTCAGTGACTAATTAGTCACCTACCTCAGGCATAAAATGCCCTACACTCAGATTTAGATAAACTGAATCCTACAAGAAGTGAATACATAATGTTTTAAGAAAAATAAAATAACTAACTCAGATAAAAATCTCTGTGTCTACTTTGCTGGACTGAGCAGATATCAGTCCAACCCACTTGCTGTAGAAGGAATGAGTCGTCTTCTACAACTAACTTCTTCTTTGCTACACAGGTGGGCACCTGTCTATTATTAAAGGCTGGCTGCCCCTTCACACAGCTAACTTCTTGCTGAATGGTTGAATCAGCAACCTTGTTCTTTAAAGAACTAACTTGCTAAACTTGAAGAGCTTCAGCTATCTTACTTTTCCTTCTGGCTATCTCTGCTGGACTTGAGCTTTCAAGCTTATTGGAGAAGATGATGCCCAGCCGCCTCTAGTTTTCTTTTATATTTTTGCGTTTATTCTTTGCTTTTTTTACCCTAACCCCCTTTTCTTTTTTCCTTTTTATATTCGTTGATTTGAATCAACGACATAATTATTTGTGGGCTGAGCCAAGGATTGGTGAGCGCCACCTCCATCAGAAAAGGACAAAGCAGCTTTCAGCGCCACTGTAGCTTTCCCGCAACGGCTTCTTGCAAGGTTACTTTGATGACATCAGTAATGATCATCACCATCTGAACTTGGAAAATATTTCAGAAATTCATAAAGCATTGAGTGATGTTAAGTCAGTCAATGCAATCTGTCTTGAATCTCAGTGCTTCTGGACTTGTGAATTTTCTCTGGATTTGTCTCAGCGGTTCTGTCTCAGCAGTCTCAGCGGTTTCTTATTAACAGCTAAGACAAGCTGAAAGTGCAGATTAGATCTGAAATACTCTAGAGGGGGGGGGGGGGTGAATAAAGTATTTTGCTCACTACAAAACTTTTTACAACTTTTGTTGTAAGCCTAGGTGAACATGTCAATAAGTAAAATAAAATAAGCACAACAACCTATTAATCACAGAACAACACAGAACAACACAGAACAACACAGCCAAAACAAAAATAAAGGCAACCAGACGACACAAGAATTTTATAGTGGTTCCCCAACTTGGGTACATCCACTCTTCTACCACCCTGGTAGGAATCCACTCAGGTTTTTGATCAGGTGCCTGACCCCAATGAGCTTTTATTCAGGTGCTTAAAAACCAAAACCTCAAGTCTTTTGGAAGGAGACTTGTAACCAGGAATAATTTTGAAGGGAATTAAAACCCTGTACAGGAATTGGAAATAAGGTGATGGTGTCTTCTCTTTCTTAAAACAACTGAGAAGACTTGTGGATTGATGTTAGCAGATGTTGCTCCCCCCTGAGATCTTGAATTAAATAGGAATGCTGGAGCACTGCTTCAGGGTGATAGGTCTTCAAAGACCTAGAATGCCTGGACCAGAACTTGTTTCAGGAACTTCTTTGACAGATTGATATTTGTTGTCCTTTGAAGTTATCCTGAGAGTTGAAGGAAGAAGACTCTTGATGGTATTTGATTGTTCTTCTTCTTCTTCTTGATGAAGTTGTTCTCTGGTCAAGGCTGATTGCAGTAGGACTTTTGATTTTGTGTATGATTGTTCTTCTGTGCAATCTGAGTGTCTATCTGATTGTCATTATTGCTTCTGGTATTGTTGCTCTATTACTCCTCAATCCTTTTCTTTCTGTATATCTCCTTTTCTGACTGAGGAACATTCAAAATTTGAATGTTGAGCAGTAATTGCAGTCGGCTTTGGAAAGAAGCGGCAATCAATAATTTCCCTAACTGTCCCATGGAAAAACAGCATGTAATAATCCATAGTCAATGCGCGTTCTAACGGTAACATTCCGAGAAGATCTGGCATTAATAACTCCGGATTCATCGCCAAGAAACGGGACGAGAAACAGAAGAAGACCTAGTCTGGAATCGTCAAATGAAGAACACAATTCGTCGAGCTGAGATTGAGTTCGTCGAGCTGAGTTTGAGTTCGTCGAGCTGAACTTGAGAGAGTTCGTCGACCAGACAATCTTCATTCGTCGAACAGACAATCTTCATTCATCGAACCGACAATCTTCCTTCGTCGAGCTGAGAACCAAATTCGTCGAGTGAAGAAAGATTGTGGACTTAGCCAAATATTTTGCATCTGCTGATATTCTGTGTCGACATAAGTTGGTGTCGACTGATTGATCTTGGTGTCGATTCAAATCTTCTGGTGTCGACATGAGCTGGTGTTGGCTGATATCCTGGTGTCGATACAAATCTTCTGGTGTTGACATAAATTGTCTGGTGTCGACACATGCCCTAAGTGTCGACACAAATCCTCTGAATTCAGAAATCGTCGAGTAGAGTACAACATTCGTCGACCTGAGAAGTTGACTTCGTCGACCTGAGAAGTTGAGAACTTGAGGTCCAGGTTCGTCGAGCTCAGAATCCTGTTCGTCGACCAAAGCTTGAAACTGGACTTAGAAAAATTCTGAAGTTATCCTGACTTTGGTTTGAAGTAGAAACTGAGTCTTCGTCAAACAGAGAACTAAGATCGTTGAGCTCAGCACAAAGAATTGTCTCACGATCGTCGAGCACAGAACACCTTTCGTCGAGCTGAGTTCGACGAACTTCAAACTCACTTTACTTAGTCTTGAAATCCTCTATGTCTGGAGTCTCTGATGGTCTTGATGATAGCTGATCACTCTGATGTTGACTCTAATGACTTGACCTAGACTCTAGGACACAAACTTGACCCTGGCTATACATGATGGGTCACATCCTAAGTCAGTGAACCTAGCCAAAATCAACTAGGGATCCAACAATCTCCCCCTATTTGGGTGAGGTCACTAACAGAGACTCAAAACAGAAACAAACAGAAAAACAAAGCAGGAAAAGAGATATATTTGGCAGAGAATTAGCAACACATGCAACAGATATATATATACAGCTTTGTTTAAACAGATAGCATAGTTTGAAAAACAAAAATAGACAGAAATTGAAATAACAAGAAGATTACTTCTTTGGCTTTTTCTGCTTGGACCTGTCTTCAGTTGGTTTCTCTCCTGTCTTCTTAAAGATGATTTCTCTCTTTGGATCTGAAGCCTGAGCCTTTGTCATAGTCATATCAGCTGCCCCAATAATGTTCAATGATGTTGCTCTGGGGACAACTTCTTCTAGATGGAGTTTCATATAGTCATCAACATTAAACAATTTATTGCCTTTGTCAAACCTTTTCAACTCTTCTTTTCTATACTTTGACATTGTTGTGAATCCTGATGTGTCTTTTCCTTCAGCCTTGGCTTTATTGATCAAAGATAGTCCAATTAGCTCCTGGTGCCTAGCCATTCTTGCAGTATTTGCAGTTTCAGGATCTTCAAATGGAGTTGGAGGAGAGTAGGGCCTTTTTGGACTTTCAGCTTTTTGTACTTCAGATATTTGTTGCTGCTGCTGCTGATGTTGTTTACCTGAGGATGGTTGCCTCTGCTGGCTGCTTCCAGATGATCTCCCTGACTGTCTCTGATATGTTTGCATAGGGACAGATCTCTGGGAGCTAGAGACAGAGGCACCAGCTGCTGGAGGAGGAGGAAGAGGTGGATCCTTTCTGAATTTGTGAACTGGAGGAGGGGAATATCTCCTACTTCTCTTTCTTTCCTTCTGCTGGTTCTTGGATAGCCACATCCATGCAAGCATTCCCTTATATGGAGGAACATTGTGCAGAATGTAATAAGGAGTGTCTATAGTGGGATTTGGCTTAGGGGCTGGAGGAGGAGGAGCCTTCCTTTTCTTAGACAGCAATTTCTATTTCTTACTGGCAGCATCTTCATCTGAGTCATCATCATCATCTTCACTGTCAGAATCAGAACCCTGAGGGTTATCATACAAGGCATCCAAAGCTTTGAAAGCTTTATCATTAATAACAACTTTTTCTGGAGGAGTAGGGGCAGAAGTTGAGGTTTCTGGAACTGGAGTTTCAGCAACAATAGAGGAGGGAACTGAACAGGAAACATAAATAATGGGGACAGAGCTTTCAGCTGCTGCCTTATTCTCTTCTTCAATGTCAGCTAGGATTAGCTCATCCAAATATGGCAGGGGAGAGTCATCCATAACAAAACTTGGGGCTGGAATATCTTCTGGAATGACCTCTGGACTAGCTGCAGAGATGGAAGCTAAAGCTGAGATAGAAAAACTGTCACAGAGTTGCTTAGCAACTGCTGGACTAACTAGAGAGGTGTAGGGTACAATAGCCAAATGTGGCTTAGTAAAATCTGCTGGAGGAAACTGCATATGTACAGTATCAAAAATTTCCAGTAATTCTGGTAGATTAACTGTGGGATTCATAATGAAATCACCAACAATTTTTATTTGCTCAACTGACTCATCCAAGTCAATGTCAGTGTCCATTAAATGAATCAATTCAATCATCTCAGAATCAAAATCTGTCAAAATTTCTGCATCTTCATCTGAATCTGCATCTGCTGAAGGGGGAACTGCTGCTGTGACTGCTGCTGCTGCATCTGCATCTGCTGCAACTTCATCACTGAGCATCTCCCCCTGCCTGGGTTCAGGAGAACCTGGAGCCAGGCCCCTAAATGAAGAGGGGGCAGCAGAGAGAAGAGAAACTTGTGCAGATAAAGAATTAATGGAATTCACAAGAGGTGTAATGGCCTCTGTGATTAGAGATTTTATGAGGGGAGTGAGCAGGGATATGAGTGTAGATACAGTGGGGGATTCCAAGGATGGAGAGATAGTGGATGAAGGTAGAGAGGTTGATGAAGGAGGAAGGACAGATGAAGGTGATAGAGGAGGAAGGACATCTGGTGTGACAGAGTCTGAGGGTATGTTGTAAGATGGAATGGAGGATAAGTGTGGGGGAAGAGGAGACTGAGGAGGTGTAGGAATAGGTGGCTCATGAGGTGAAGCAGGGGTTGTAGGAATGTTGGCAATGTCAAGTGGTGGAGATGGAGGAGGAGTAGGCACATGAGTGTGTTGTGGGGATTTAGGTGTGGTAGAAGGAATGGAGGAGGAAGGGAGTTGTTTGGCTAGAAGTTGTGCAGGAAGAGATGGTGGAGATGGAATGACCTCTTCTGCAGGGAGGGGAGTGGCCTTTACAGCCCTGGTGCTCTCAGAAGTTGGGATGGAAGAGGAGGAAGCCTTGGAGGGCTTGGAGATCATCCTCTCCCATCTGCCAAACAAGGAGCAGGTGAGGCGCTTGCTGGCTTTGATTAAGATGGTCGGGGAGACCATGCATTCACCAGCCTTCTCTTGAAGAAAAATCCCCAAGATTCTGCCGAAGCAGACTTCCTTCTTGCTATTCTTTTTCTTTATCAACTCAAAGAAGATTGTGCCCCAGTTGACATGTCTCTTGTTAACTACTGTGCACATAACAAGAAATTGGTAGCGGGTGATGTAGTCGTGCACTGAGTGCTTGCCCATCAGCACTTTTCCTACAATGTCTGCCAGAAACTGGTAGGCGGCGGATAGTTGCTTCTTCAATAGCTTGTTAGGGTTGCTTCCTGAAAATCCCATTAACTTCAGCATATCACCAAATTCTTCAGAATTCATTTCCATATTATCTTCTCCATTCACTAGTCCAAAAATCTCAGAAAGAATTGCGGGAGATAATGAAACAGCATGACTCCCGATGTTGCCTGTCAGAACATCTTCCTCAGAAACAGTAGGTGTATACACCCATTCTCTTATTTCAGTCGCATGTAGTTTAATCCTTCGGGTCATAAAGTACTTTAGATTCAGTTCTTCTAGCAGTTCCAAGATATAGAGAAAGATGGGGTCATAATGTTGGAAAGAATCGAAATCCATATCGAAACCAGTATCGAATTTCATTGCGGCTAAGGTGCTTGCTGGAATCGCCATTGATGACCTGCAAGAAAGACACAGAGAAAAACGGCGATCAAGAGCAAAAGAACTGAAAGTGCGGGACGGAGGTCGAAGAAAACCTAGATATAAGTTTTCCAGAATATGAATCGACAATCTCCGTTCCACGAAAAAAAACAATTCTTCGAACTGAGCTCGACGAAATAAATTATAGACAGATAATTCGTCGATCTCATCCAGAAGAATCGAAAACAGTTCGTCAAACTCCGTTCGACGAAATATCTTCTGAAGCAAAGTTCGTCTATCTCCGGTCGATGAAAATTGTTTCCACACACAGAGAATTCGTCGATCTCCGTTCGACGAGAATCTCTCAAACTTTCCCTAATTCGTCGAACTCCGTTCGACGAACTCTGGAAAATTCGTCGAATGCAGACATAAATTAATTTAACTCTTCTCCATTAATCATTCCCAGTTGATTTATAAAGAACAGATGAGTTTTCTAATCCAAGGGCTTGGTGAAAATATCTGTTCTCTGTAGATCAATAGGAATATGGATTAAGTTAATTTTCTTTTTGTCTACATTATCTCTAATGAAATGATGTCTTATTTCAATATGCTTAGTCCTAGAATGGTGAACTGGATTCTGTGCTATAGCAATAACACTAGTATTATCACAGAATAATGTTGAATTATTTAAGTTGACACCATAGTCTAGGAGTTGGTTTTGTATCCATAGCATTTGTGAACAGCAGCTGCCAGCAGCCATGTATTCTGCTTCTGCAGTTGATGTTGACACAGATGTCTGCTTTTTACAAAACCAGGAGACAAGTCTCATACCCAAGAACTGGCAAGTTCCAGAGGTACTCTTCCTGTCCACTGTACATCCAGCATAGTCAGCATCTGAGTATCCAGTTAACTCAAATTCTGACCCTGCAGGATACCAGAGTCCTAGATTAGGGCAACTCATTATATATCTCAAAATTCTTTTTAGGGAAATAAGGTGAGATTCTTTAGGGTTCACTTGGAACCTAGCACAAAGGCATGTGACAAACATTATATCAGGCCTGCTAGCTGTTAGGTATAATAGGGATCCAACAATTGCCCTATAATGCTTCTGATCTACAGGTTTCCCTGCTACATCAGAATCCACAACAGCATTTGTAGCCATAGACGTTTTCATCCCTGAAGCATCACCCATCCCAAACTTCTTGATAAGCTCTTTAGCATACTTAGTATGGGAGAGGAAGATACCATCTAGGAGTTGCTTCACTTGGACACCAAGGAAGTACGAAAGCTCACCCATGCTACTCATCTCAAATTTAGAATACATGAGGTCAGCAAACCTCTTGCACAATTTGGGATCAGTAGACCCAAAGAATATGTCATCCACATATATTTGTACTAACAAAATTTGGTCCTTATGATGTCTAGTGATAAGAGTTTTATCTATGGTTCCTCTTGTAAATTTATGCTCTAAAAGAAAGCTTGCTAAGGTCTCATACCAAGATCTTGGAGCTTGCTTTAAACCATAGAGAGCTTTATGCAATTTAAATACAAAACTGGGTTGAGTTAGAGAGATAAAACCTGGAGGTTGTACTACATAAACCTCTACTTGAAGTACTCCATTCAAGAATGCACTCTTGACATCCATTTGGAAGACCTTGAATCTCTTGTGAGCTGCATAGGTAAGGAATATTCTTATAGCCTCTAACCTTGCAACATGGGCAAAGGTTTGGTCATAGTCAATTCCTTCCTCTTGCCTGTAGCCTTGAGCAACAAGTCTAGCCTTGTTCCTCACTATGTTCCCTTGAGCATCCAACTTGTTCCTGTAGACCCATTTGGTTCCAATAATTGGGTAATTATGGGGTCTTGGAACCAAATGCCAAACTCTACATCTCTCAAACTGATTTAGTTCCTCTTACATTGCAATGATCCAGTGGGGATCTTGCTCTGCTTCATGGATGGTGAGAGGTTCAATTTGAGAGAGAAAACATGCATGCATCAAGTCTTGGTTGAGTTGATGCCTTGTCTGTACACCTGCTGAAATGTCTCCAATCACTTGAGATCTGGGGTGATCTCTAAGTGTGACAAGATCAGTTGGTGGAGTTTGTTGAGCATCATCTTCTGTATTTAATTCCTCTTGAGGAATGGTACTAGTTGTTGAGGGAAGTTCAGCCACTTCCTCTTGAATTTCTTCTTCACTATCTTCAGCAACCTGTGGAGTAGGATGGGTTGATACCTCTTGGGTAAGGTTTAGTCCATCCATAGACTCACACAGTTGTGGAACCTGCAAGAAGCTATTTGTAGAAATCTCTTTCTCCTTATAAGACATGTTAGCTTCATCAAAAGATACATGAACAGACTCTTCAATTTTAATTGTGGATTTATTAAAAACCCTATAGGCCTTGCTTACTTGGGAATATCCTAGAAAAATCCCTTCTTCAGCCTTAGCCTCAAACTTTCTAATGTATCTCTTGTTATTTGTGTGAATGTAACATATACAACCAAAAACTTTAAAGTATGTGATTTTAGGTTTCTTCCCTTTAAGTAGTTCATAGGGGGTCTTATTTTTCAGTTTATGTATAAGGCTTCTATTCAGGACATAGTTAGCAGTGTTTATAGCTTCTGCCCAAAAGGATAGAGGCATGTAAGCATCTGCCAATAATGTACCTGCAGATTCAATGAGTGTCCTATTTTTCCTTTCAGCAACCCTATTTTGTTGGGGAGTTCTAGGAGCTGAGAAGCACTGCTGGATACCTTCCTTCTCACAGAACTCATGCATAAGAAGAGACTCAAACTCTGTGTCATGATCACTTCTGATCAATAAAACATGAGTAGAGAACTCAATCTGTATGGTCCTGAGAAAATCTGTAAGAACCTTGAATGTATCTGACTTAACTCTCAGAAAGTCTACCCAACTGAATCTAGAGAAGTCATCAACAATCACCAAAGTATAAGACTTCCCTCCTAGGCTTTGTACTGCAATGGATCCAAATAGATCCACATGAAGCAAATACAATATCCTAGGTGAATCACTTTTATTAATGGATTTGAAACTAGTTTTGGTTTGCTTGCCTAACTGACAAGCCCTGCATAGGCTTTCCTTCTTGTAGGGTCCAGAAGGTAAACCTCTAACAAGGTTGTCTTTAGATAACCTAGATATATTCTTAAGGTTTACATGTCCTAATCTTTTATGCCATAACTCATTTTGATTACTAGTAACATTCAGTAAGCAGATATCAGTTGTGGCAGAAATAAAATCTACTAGATATATGTTGCCTTGTCTAAGTCCAATTAAAACAGTTTTGTTTTTATTATCAATAATAGAACAAGAAGTAGAGTTAAAATGTACCTGATAACCTTCATCACATAATTGACTTATGGATATAAGGTTATGTTTAAGTCCTCTTACATATGTTACTTTCTTGAAGGTCATTGATCCAATCTTCACTGTCCCATATCCTTCTGATTGACCACTGTTTGAATCTCCAAAAATCACTTTTGGTCCTAGCTTGGGCTTGTAGTTGGATAGATTTCCCTTGCTGTCTGTCATGTGTTTGGAGCAACCACTGTCCAAGTACTAGGTCTGACTTACTCTTGGACAGCTCTTCACCTGTACCTGTAATAAAAAACAAAACTCAATTGTTCTTGACCCAGGTTACCTTGGGTCCTTTATTTGGTTGAAAAGAGAAACTGGATATAACTGATAATGCATGTTGAGACTTATAACCTAAGGGGTGATATCTCCTAGGTGGAATAACCCAATCAGCTACTGGATTGAATGACTTATTAGCTGGTTTAAAGTTTCTGTAAGAGAAATAGTTTAAGTTTGGTTTTTCTGGGTTTGATGAATTGTTGTAAGTTCGTCGACCAGAGTTCGACGAATAGGGCTGAGATCGTCGATCTATGCTCAGAGAATGACAGTAGTCATTATCTGTGCCCCAAGTTCGTCGACCTCTGCTCGACGAACCATACACAGTTCATCGATCGCAGTTAGATGAATTGTTATAACTGAAGTTTGCGTTCAGCGTTCGTCGATCTGGGTTCGACGAACTGGCCACATTTCGTCGATCTGAGTTCGACGAATGCTGCTGAACTTTGTTTTTATTAACTGTTTTCTGATTTCTGTTTCTCTTGTTTATAAGTTTTGGATTGTTTATAGACAATGATTTGTTAATAATCTTTTCTTTTCCTTTGGCAGAGACAAATTTAATAGGTGTTGTAAGAATATTTTTCTTAATTATGGGGGGTAAACTTGATGAAGCACCCAAGCCCAGCTTGCCATTTAATCTGGCATTCACTCTGCTTGTTATGTCCATCAGCTTGATACTTCTCCCATTGAGAGATTGTTCAAGTTGTTTGGCCTCACATAATTCAGATTTTAATTTAATTATTTGTTCATTAGCTAAGATTAGTTGGTCTGTTAGCTTTATATTTTCTGAGTTAACTGATTCCAGATTTCCTAGTCTTTCTCTAAGAGTTTTTATTTCTTTTTCTGAGTTGATTAAGTCTAAGCACATTGTTTTGAATTCAGTTTTAAATAAATCAGAATTGAAATCAAAACTAGAAATAACCTGATCTGCCTCTGAGTCTGAGGCTGCTTCATCTTCAGATTCTTCTTCTGATCCAGAACAGCTCCTGGAGGCATCAATTGTCATTAGGCAAACCTCCCTGGATCTAGCTTCTTCCTCTTCTTCACTTGAACTGGAAGAGGATGTTTCTTCTTCAGTGTCACTCCATGTCTCAGCAACAAAACCCTTGTCTTTCTTTTTATATTTGCTGGAGGAGGGTCTGCTGCTGTGCTTTCTCCTGGAGTCCTTTTCTCTGCTCTTGTCCTTCTTCTGGTTTTCTGGACATTCTGAGATATAGTGTCCAGGCTTTATGCAACCAAAGCACACAACCTCCTTGGTTGGTGTCTTTTCATACTTGGGCTTATCATCCTGTCTGGATGATTTCCTTCTGAAATCCTTCCTTGCCATCTTGTAGAACCTTTTGGCAAAGAGACTCATGAGTTCTTCATTGGAAGTTGATGTCTCACTTTCCTCAGATGCTTTGAAGGCTATGCTGTGATCTTATCTAACTGGAGTTGTTGCCTTCTGTTCTGCTGCCTCTCTTGATTTGATCAGCTGCTCATAGGACTTCAATTTGCCTAGCAGAGACTCAGTTGATATCTCATTGAGGATTCTGGCTTCTTTGATAGGCCAGATTCTGGAATACCAAGAGGTAGGGAAGCACATCAATATCTTGTCATTCACCTCTATCAGGGTCATGTCCTTATCCAGGGTTTTGAGCTCATTGATGATTGAGCTCAACCTGTTGTACATATCAGCCACTGATTCTGTCTCATTCTTTTTGAAGTTCTCATACAGGGTTATGAGATTGGATCTCCTGTCTTTTATCTCATCTGCTGAACCAGCTAACATTTGGTTGAGGGAATCCCAAATGGCCTTGGCTGAGGTGCACTCAGCTACCTTTTGAAATATGTCATCTGACATTGTCTGAGCCAATATATTCATTGCTTTTGCATCTGCCATTTTGGCTTTCTTGTAGGCATCATTGTTTTCTGGAGGGGGCAATGCAGTCATGTTTGTTGAAGTGCTGGTAGAAGCTGCAGGTGCTGGAGGTACACCTGTCAAGATAACAGAAAAAATATCCTCATCAATAGAATTCATGTATAATCTAATTCTTGCCTTCTAGATGGCAAACTTGCTAAGATTGCACACTGGAGGTCTGATGCTTGCATAATCTTTGTTTTGGGCCATGTATGTGAAGAAATAAATCTAATAACAAAATCAAACAAACACATCTAACAAGAGGGATCTTTGTGGTTCAGGTGTTAGCCTGTACAACCAATAAGGTGTGGTATTTTAACCAACCTGGCTCTGATACCAATTGAAAGTGCAGGTTAGATCTGAAATACTCTAGAGGGGGGGGGGGGGGTGAATAGAGTATTTTGCTCACTACAAAACTTTTTACAACTTTTGTTGTAAGCCTAGGTGAACAGGTCAATAAGTAAAATAAAATAAGCATAGCAACCTATTAATCACAGAATAACACAGAACAACACAGAATAACACAGCCAAAACAAAAATAAAGGGCAACCAGACGACACAAGAATTTTATAGTGGTTCCCCAACCTGGGTAAATCCACTCTTCTACCACCCTGGTAGGAATCCACTTAGGTTTTTGATCAGGTGCCTGACACCAATGAGCTTTTGTTCAGGTGCTCAAAAACCAAAACCTCAAGTCTTTTGGAAGGAGACTTGTAACCAGGAATAATTTTGAAGGGAATTAAAACCCTGTACAGGAATTGGAAATAAGGTGATGGTGTCTTCTCTTTCTTAAAGCAACTGAGAAGTCTTCTGGATTGATGTTAGCAGATGTTGCTCCCCCTGAGATCTTGAATTAAACAGGAATGCTGGAGCACTGCTTCAGGGTGAAAGGTCTTCAAAGACCTAGAATGCCTGGACCAGAACTTGTTTCAGGAATTTATTTGACAGATTGATATTTGTTGTCCTTTGAAGTTGTCCTGAGAGTTGAAGGAAGAAGACTCTTGATGGTATTTGATTGTTCTTCTTCTTCTTCTTGATGAAGTTGTTCTCTAGTCCAGGCTGATTGAAATAGAACTTTTGATTTTGTGTATGATTGTTCTTCTGTGCAATCTGTGTGTCTGTCTGATTGTCAGTATTGCTTCTGGTATTGTTGCTCTATTACTCCTCAATCCTTTTCTTTCTATATATCTCCTTTTCTGATTGAGGAACATTCAAAATTTGAAAGTTGAGCAGTAATTGCAGTCGGCTTTGGAAAGAAGCGGCAATCAATAATTTCCCTAACTGTCCCATGGAAAAACGACATGTAATAATCCATAGTCAATGCGCGTTCTAACGGTAACATTCCGAGAAGATCTGGCATTAATAACTTCGGATTCATCGCCAAGAAACGGGACGGGAAACAGAAGAAGACCTAGTCTGGAATCGTCGAACGAAGAACACAATTCGTCGAGCTGAGATTGAGTTCGTTGAGCTGAGCTTGAGTTCGTCGAGCTGAGCTTGAGAGAGTTCGTCGACCAGAAAATCTTCATTCGTCGAACAGACAATCTTCATTCATTGAACCGACAATCTTCCTTCGTCGAGCTGAGAACCAAATTCGTCGAGTGAAGAAAGATTGTGGACTTAGCCAAATATTCTGCATCTGCTGATATTCTGTGTCGACATAAGTTGGTGTCGACTGATTGATCTTGGTGTCGACTCAAATCTTCTGGTGTCGACATGAGCTGGTGTTGGCTGATATCCTAGTGTCGACACAAATCTTCTGGCGTCGACATAAATTGTTTGGTGTCGACACATGCCCTAAGTGTCGACACAAATCCTCTGAATTCAGAAATCGTCGAGTATAGTACAACATTCGTCGACCTGAGAAGTTGACTTCGTCGACCTGAGAAGTTGAGAACTTGAGGTCCAGGTTCATGGAGCTCAGAATCCTGCTCGTCGACCAAAGATTGAAACTGGACTTAGAAAAATTCTGAAGTTATCCTGACTTTAGCTTGATGTAGAAACTGAGTCTTCGTCAAACAGAGAACTAAGATCGTTGAGCTCAGCACAAAGAATTGTCTCACGATTGTCGAGCGCATAACACCTTTCGTCGAGCTGAGTTCGACGAACTTCGAACTCACTTTACTTAGTCTTGAAATCCTCTAAGTCTGGAGTCTCTGATGGTCTTGATGATAGCTGGTCACTCTGATGTTGACTCTAATGACTTGACCTAGACTCTAGGACACAAACTTGACCCTGGCTATACATGATGGGTCATATCCTAAGTCAGTGAACCTAGCCCAAATCAACTAGGGATCCAACACAAGCTTTTATCTCAGCGTTTTCTTTTCAGCAGTCTCATCACTTTATTCTTAACTGATGAGATAACCTTTTGTCTCAGCGCTTTCTTCTCAACATTCTCAATGCTTTCTTCTCAGCGGTCTCAGTGCTTTCTTCTCAGCTATCTCAGCTGTCTCAGCGCTTTTTGCCTTAGTCGATTTTCTAGCTTTAGCTGTGTTTGACGATCTATGAGCTGAGCTCGACGAACTTTGATCTTCTTAGCGGTCTTAGTGCTTTTTGCCTTAGTCAATTTTTTTAGCTTTAGCTCGACAAGTGTTGAGCTAAGCTCGACGATCTATAAGCTAAGCTCCACGAACTGCAAACCGAGCTCGATGAACTTCAAGCTGAGCTCGACGAACTTTGAATCCTGATCTCTTGAGCTTATTCCAAGGAATGGCGAGCTGAGCTCGACGACCAACAAGCTGAGCTCGATGAACTGTGAGCTGAGCTCGACGAACTGTGAGCTGAGCTCGATGAATTTTGAGTTTACTACCAAACCCCTTTTTATTCACCTATCCAATCATAGACTACTTGCATGGAAGAACTAGAGCACTCATCAAATACATTATGTGTGTATGCCATTGACCCGTTTGACTTCTTACAAATATGGGATATTGGGATCAATAGATCCAACAATCTCCTCCTATTTGAAGAAGTCAAAATAATACAGGTCATTGACAACACAGCATATTCTTCATAGACAAAATTTAACATTAGTAGAGTGTAGAAAAGTTACCATATTTCTCCAGCCTGTGGAGAATTACTTACTCCCCTTGGCATGTTGTCATCCATACTATTTCTCCCCATACTAACATTAGTAGAGTGTAAAAAAGTTACCATATTTCTCCAGCCTGTGGAAAATTACTTACTCCTTTGACTCTATCCTCCCCCTTTTTGACTTCTGCAATAAGGAGCATTCTGTGGGGTTTTTCTCCACCTATCCATCTGGAGTAGATCTTCCACTTTGACTCAATCCAGTTCAGCTCTCTTCATATTCTGTTGGGCTAGCTCCCCCTCAATAGTTACACACTATCTTCATAATCTGGAGGAAGAGCGTGTTTTACCTGCAAAATAAAAAGTGCAGCATTTAGTAGAAGAGACAATTGAAGCTACACAAGATTCAACATACCCAGTTCAAATTTGAAGGTGTTAAACTTGGCTTCATCTAGTGTCTTAGTGAAGATATCAGCGACTTGCTTGTCTGTGGAGACAAACTCAAGGGAGATATCTTCCCTTTCCACATGTTCTCTAATGAAATGATACTTGATTTCAATATGCTTAGTCCTGCTATGGGAGACAGGATTCTTAGCTATAAAAATTGCACTAGTAGAATTACAAAAGAGTGGAGTTCTACTTATCTTAATATTTTAGTCCTGAAGTTGATGCTGAATCCACAACAACTGGGCACAGTTGCTTCCAGCTGAAATATACACTGACTCTGTTGTTGATATTAAACACTTATTTGTTTCTTACTGCTCCAAGAGACAAGCCTTCCAACTAGAAATTGATAGGAGCCATAAGTGTTCTTCCTGTCCTCCTTGCAGCCTGCAAAATCTACATCTGAATAACCTATTAGTTCAAATTCCCCATTCCTGGGGTACCATAGGCCAAGATCTGGGGTGCCCTTAAGATATCTCAAGATTCTTTTCACAGCATTGTAGTGAGACTCTTTAGGGCAGGTCTGATACCTAGCACAGACACATTTTGCATACATAATGTCAGGGCTACTTGTAGTGAGGTAGAGAAGGGAGCCAACTATACCTCTATACAGACTTTGATCAACAGGCTTCCCTGGATCATCTTTGCCCAAAGGCATACTTGAGCTCATGAGAGTACTTATGGTGGAAGTATTCTCCATGCCATATTTCTTGATTATCTCTCTGGTGAATTTTGACTGATATATGGATAGACCATCATCAGTCTATTTTACTTGGAGTCCCAAGAAAAACTACAATTCACCCACACTACTCATCTTAAACTTCCCCTGCATAAGTTTTGCAAACTTCCTGCAGAGGTTGTCATCTGTAAAGCCAAATAGTATGTCATCAACATAAATCTGGACTAGGATGATCTTGCCCTTTGATTCCCTTAGGAATAGGATCTTGTCTATCTTCCCCCTTGAGAATTTGTTCTCAATGAGGAAGGTAGACAATGTCTCAAACCATGCTCTTGGGGCTTGCTTGAGCCCATAAAGAGCTTTCCTAAGTCTATATACAACAGTAGGAGGGTTAGAATCTACAAAATCTGGAGGCTGCGCTACATAAACCGCTTCCTTCAAGTCTCCATTCATGAAGGCAGACTTGACATCCATTTGGAATACCATGAATCCCTGGAAGGATGCAAATGCAAGAAATAGTCTAATTGCTTCCAACCTTGCAACTGGGGCAAAAGTCTGATCATAATCAATCCCCTCTTCCTATCTATAACTTTTGTCCACCAGTCTAGCTTTATTCTTTATTACAATGCCATTTTCATTAAGTTTATTTATGAAAATCCACTTGACTCCAATGACATTGTGTCCATCTGGTCTTGGAACTAGCTTCCAGACCTTGCACCTTTTGAACTGGTTCAGTTCTTCTTGCATGCATCCCTATTATCTGATCTAGAGGATGATCTCTCAGATATCTGACTGTTGGAGGCAGCCTGACTACTTTATGTTGATTATCATTTTCTTCAGCAGGTTGGTCTTCATTTCCAGCTTGACTGTCTTGGGATTCCTCTGGACAGCATCCCTCTTCACATTCTTCTAGCTTAGCTTGGTCTTTATCTTTGATAAAGAGCTTTTCCATCATGACTTCTATACCTGCAGAGCTAGGCAAAGAGCTTGACAGCTCACTGTCAATCATGCATGACTCATCAAACACTACATGGACAGATTCTTCTATAACTTGATTTGTCAAGTTATAGACTCTATATGTCCTACTATTATTGTTGTACCCAACAAAGATCCCCTCATATGATTTGACAACAAACTTAGTCACTTTTGACTTACCATTGTTCAGGATGAAACATTTGCAACCAAAGATCCTGAAATAGAATATGTTTCATTTTCTGCCCTTCAAGATCTCATAAGGAATGTTCTTGTGGCCTTTAGTGATAGAAGCCCTATTGAGCACATGACATGCAGTATTAAGTACCTCAGCCCAGAAATATTCAGGGAGAGAAGTGTCACTCAATAAAGTTCTCTCAGCTTCTATGAGAGTCCTGTTTTTCCTCTCAGCTAACCGATTTTGCTGGGGTGTTCTTGGAGAGGAGAATTCTTGATGAATCCCTTACTCTTCACAGAATATAGTCATGGCAGCAGATTGAAATTCAGCTCCATGGTCACTTCTTATTTTGACCACAGAGCATGCAAGTTCATTCCGCATGTGTCTGACAAGACTCATGAAAACATCAAGGGTTTCATACTTTCTTCTAAAGAAGAACATCCAAGTAAACTTGGAATAGTCATCAACCACCACAAAGGTGTTGACCTTCCTACCTAGACTATGAACAAGCGTAGGACCAAACAAATCCATATGTAGGAGAAATAAGCATATCACAGAGTCCTTGGTCCCAATACTCTTGAAAGAGGTCTTAGTCTGCTTACCCTTTTGGCAAGCAGCACAGATACCCTCCGTGGAGCATTTTATTTTGGGACCATTCCTGACAAGCTCATCACTTAAGAGCTGACCAATGGTCTTATAATTCAAATGAACCAATCTCTTGTGCCATTGGACACAATATGAGACTTTATCATTTGTAACTAGGCATATAGGGGAACTATTTTCTAAGCAAGAAAAGTTTAAGCAATAGACATTCCCACTCCTAGTGCCTGTTAAGATGACACTTTGGTCACTTAACCTCTTGATGTGGCACTTATCCTTGTGGAAGGAAATGTCATAACCAAGATCACATAGTTGGTTTATGCTTATGAGGTTGTGTTGCAACCCCTCCACATAAGCCACCTTTGTGATGGTGATTACGCCATTTGAGATATTACTATAGCCTCTGGTTATCACCTTATCAGAGCCTCCAAAGATGACCTTAAGTCCATTCTTTACTGCAGTGAACTCCTTCAATAGCTCCTTATTCCAGTCATGTGTTTGGAACACCCACTGTCCAAGTACCATTTAGGGGAATTGGTACTTGAACTAACCTGAAAAGAACACAAATCACCTTACCTTAGGACCCCAATTTTTATTGGGTCCTAGGTTCACATTAGTTTGAAAATAACCATGCCTTCCTACAGAATGTTTGACAGGATGGCAACCTCTAGACACTAAAGGATTGTGCCAGCAATCTACAACATAGTGGCCCACATTGCCACAACACCAGCACTCATAGATATTATATCTCCTTTACTATTTGGGACCAACATTAGGTTGTACTGCTCCCTAAATAGTGGGGAGATGTGCTTCTCTATACTTCTATCTTCTTTCAGCAGTTGTTTGACTGGAGGATAATATTTCAGCTGGTTGTTTTGGTCTTTTCTGAGAACCACCAGCTGCATGTCTCTTTTCAGCTAACATGCATCCGATAGAATATGAGATTGCCATTCCAGACATGCCAGAAGACTCACTTTGAGTCACTACTTTTGCTGGATGATTTAGATTCACTACATCAGCATTATGTTTTAGTTTTGTGGCTGGGGCACCAAAAATAAATGGTCCAGGATGGGCCATTTGAATTTCCTCATGGGCAGCCTTAAAGGCTCTCACATGGCTGTATCTTCTACCTTGGCTAGGGCCACATTGGTCCATACTAGTGGATCTACCATTCTCCTAGTGACCATAATAGCTTTCATGGTCATACATTTTAGAAGGCAACAGAACTTTCTGAAAAGGAATTTGAGGCAATGAGGCTAGAGGCACAACTGGTGCCTTCCATTTTCCCTTTCCTTTTGAATTGGAAGGTCTAGCGGGTCCCTTAAATCCCAACCCTTTCTTACCAGCTTGGGTAGGGTGGGTGTCAATTAAGGGCAACACAGTGCTTGGCTTAGAAAATTTGGTCACTAACAATTTCTCATTTAAGAGATCATTTTCTAGTTTCTGGATAAGTTTCTCATTTGAGACTCTTACCACAAACTCACTGTCAATGATCTCCTTGAGCTGGGCTGCTTGTGTAGCCATGTCAGTGAGAGCTTTTTATTGATCTTCACACTTGCTTTTAAGACTAAGAAGCTCTTTTGTTTGTCTCTTAGCAAGTAGCTTGCACCTCTTGAATGCCTCAAGAAGTTCTCCATACTTTGCAATTATGGAGTTGACATCATCCTCAGAGTCTGAATCCCCTTCATCTCTAGATGATTGAGCTGCATGACTTGAAATAAAAGATTGTGATTTAACATTTACCTGAGTCTGACCAGGCAGATCCCGGCTGCTTTCTTCATCTATCATTGTCATCAATCCATGACATTGAGCATCTTCTTCTTCATATTCATCCACCTTTGAGTCACTATCTGAGTGAGACAGAGGGGCCCTGATCCCTATTCTAGCAATAGGGTATTCTTCAGGTTTTTCTTCAGCAACAGCTATTAGCCTAATGTAGGCTTCTTCTTCTTCTCTGTCTGACCCGAAGGAGGAGTCATACCAAGTCTTTTCCTTCTTGTCCACAAGGGATTTCTCTTTCTTCTTTCCCTTATGGTGTTTTTTCACTCCTTTCCTCTTCACTAGGCAGCCAGCAACTACATGCCCATGTTTGCTGCAGTAGAAAAAATAATATTAGAGGAAGATTATTTATTATAGTTTGGAGCATACATGTCCTCCTTGGAGGATTTCCTTTTGTGCTATGAGAAAGTGGATGGCCTTCTGTTCTTCCAATGCCCAATCTTCATGAATTTCTGGAATTGCCTGAAGAAGGCAGCAAGGTCCTCATCAGATATATGGCTGTCAGAGGAGCTGGACCTTGAGCTTTCAGATTTTGACTCAGTAGTTCTCCTGACTGGAGAGATCTTCCTTCTGCTCCGAATTGGAGCATCAGCTCTGAAGGCTGCAGATTTCTCCTTGCTCTGTGACTTACTGCACTTCTCTTCTTCTTCCTTCCTTACTGCAAGCTGCATCTCATAAGACAGTAGCTTTCCAAATACGGTTGGAGGTGGAGTGTCAGCTAGCTTGCCCATCTCTCTGATGGCACAAATCTTTGTATCCCAATCCTTTGTAAGGGACCTGAGAAATTTGTCATTAAGCTCATAGGTGCTGAAGACCCTTCCATATGTTCTCAGTTCATTAACAATTCTGAAAATTCTTTCAAAACTTTCAGCAATGCCCTCAGACTTTCCTTTTTTGAATGCCTCATACTCCTGGTTGAGCATGGATTTTATGTCATCCATCACCTCTTCTGAACCCTCCATGAACACCACTAGGGTGTCCCACATCTCTATGGAGGTCTTACAGTGCACCAGATTCTGGAATGTAGAATCATCTACTGCACTAGCAATGATATTTTGAGCTCTCTTGTCTATGGAGGCAAGGAGGAGCTCATCTTTGTTCATTTCTTCATAAGACTTGGGTGTCTGGATGTTGGCATCCAGAACTGAGACTTTCATACGGATGAAAGGTCCCTCTTTGACTGTAATGTATATCCTAGGGTCAGCAGCTTCCATGAATAGCCTAACCCTTTCCTTCCAGAGGCCAAAGCCTTCCTTTCTGCAGATTGTTAACTTTATGCCTCCAAATTCCTTGTAGTTTACACCAGATGTAACACCCCCTATCCGTCGCATAGCATATAGCAGTAGGTCCGGCCGGGGCCCGACGCCATATACCACAGACAGACCGGGTGGTTACGTATGGAAACCATCCAACCAATCTCAACGTCCTACACAGAGCATTCTAGCGGAAGCAATTTATAAGAGTTACAAATCAAGAACCCAGCACAAGCATGAATGTCCACTAAAAACAAAGGAATGTCATTACAAAATACTCAAAAGTCGGCCTTAAGGCCTTACAAGATGTTTCATTTGTCTATTACATGATTTACCAACCTCGGCACGCAGGCCGGCCATACATGAATAAAATAGAAAACATTTCCACTTGGGCCTTCGAGGGCCAGCTTCGCAAAAAGGGCTTTAGCCCGCTATTGACCGCTTGGTCCAGCTGCACCTGCAAGCAAACAAACCACCGCACGGTGGCAAACAAAGCAACGGTCAGCAATGCTGACCAAATTATAACGATCCCGCCCCCAACTCGGGGCGGCGATGCTCCTTCCCTGCATTTCATTAGCACAAGCGAGCAATGCATATAACCATAGCCATCTCATCACAGACGTTGGCTCGTACGGCCACACGTCCCGTGCACTCAGGGCACATTCTCGGCGAACCGGTCGATGTCACGTCAATTAAAGCCATTAACATTCCGGACTCACCACCGCCACTTAGACGGCCATTCCTATGAGCAATTCGTCTTCATGGTATTGGTCACGTCAATTTAAGCCATTGACCACCGAAGACTCACATCTATGCCAACGGCGAGTGCCATGTAACTTTAGGTCTCTCTAACCCGAACGACATAAAGCGGGTACGGCTCCATCTACCCGTGCTCACATCGCAACGGCAATTTAAGCCATATGCGCGGGTCAAACTTTCACCGAGTCCCATTCTATCACAAGTCACATAACCCCGTTATGTTCAAGTTGGCTCTCAGGCCACCAAGTTGGCAAGACCTCGTGTCCGCCCAGTTTTCCGGGTGCACCTTTGGGTTAGTCCCCAAGGCTCCCTGCTGCAATCTACCGCGTAGAAAACCCGAAAAACACCAAATAGCACGGAGTCTTCTCCGGCCTTATGCAATGCAACATCACCGATCCGAACTACATGTCCGGGTAGGCTTCAACCAAAATGCCTATGTCCGTTCTCGCATACGGACGCTAAACAACGGGGACTTTACATATCTACCCGAAGGAACGCCTCCAACTCTTCGCAAACTCGCGAGAGAGGGCTTCCTATGCTAAGAAAGAGAGCTATCATGCTCACAAGTGAGGATCGTTACCCTGCGTTCCTCTTTGGCGCCATCGAAATGTAACGGATAGAAATCACCGCGCTTGCGTTGCCTCCGTGGATCGGAGTCGGCTTGCGATTCGGAGCTCCGAAGCTCCTCCAATGGTGGATCTAGCTCCTCTTCCTCTAGCCTTGGCTCTTCTTTCTCCAAGGTTTGGAGAGAGATCAAGTGATGAAAGTGGATTTTTCTTAAGTCAAACCCGTGTATATCCTCCCAGGAATCATCCCCAGCCGTCGGATCTCAACCTAAGAAAACGAGCGGCTTTGATTCGGGGCTGAAATGCCCAATCTGGGCCGCACACGGCTTGGCACACGCCCGTGTCCAGGGCCGTGTGCCGCATTCGCCGTCAAAATCGAATCTTCTGAACACGCACACGGGTATCGAACACGCCCGTGTTCGAGCTGACACGCCCGTGTTCCAGCTGACACGGCCGTGTAGCCGGCCGTGTACCCATGATTTTTCCCCGTTTCCAACCGAGCACTGCACGGGTTCTAGGACACGCCCGTGTCCTTGCCCGTGTCACATTGACACGCCTGGGCCCCCAGGCCGTGTACACGGGACATTTCGTCGAGGGGAGAACGACGACTCGCTGACACGGCCTTGGACACGCCCGTGTCCGAGGCCGTGTGCCTTGTCTCGACGACCGTCGAGTGAATCTCGACGATTTCACCTTGACGCTCGTCGACACGGGTCGACACGCCCGACGACACGCCCGTGTCACGGGCCGTGTGCCCATTCTCGACGAATCGTCGAGAATAACTCGACGATTTCACGGCTAAGTGTCGACACGGGTCGACACGCCCTGCGACACGCCCGTGTCGCAGGCCGTGTGCCCATTCTCGACGAATCGTCGAGAATAACTCGACGACTTCGCGACTAAGTGTCGACACACGCTTGACACGCCCTGGGACACGCCCGTGTCCCAGGCCGTGTGCCTTCAGCCAGAAACCAAAACTGGCCCAAAACGTCCCCTTTGCTCCTTTGAGTTTCGGGGCGTTACAACTCTACCCCTCTTAAAGAATTTCGCCCACGAAATTACATAAAGGGAAAAACATGTACAAAAAAATTTGTACCTGAGCGGAACAACTCCGGATATTCGTCAAGCATTGTCTGCTCTCGCTCCCAGGAGAGCTCCTCACGACCGCAATTGTCCCACCGGACTTGACCATCCTGATCTCTTTATTGCGTAGCCGCTTGACCTCCGAGTCTCAATCCGCACGGGCTTGACCTTTGTCGTTAGCCCACTATCCACCGGCACTTGATCGACCGCGATCACTTGCGTAGGCTCTTGCACCGCCTTCCTAAGTACCGAAATGTGGAATACATCGTGTAAACCACTTAGCTCCACTGAAAGCTTCAACCTATAGGCCGCTTCTCCCACTCGCTCCAGAACCTCGAACGGTCCAAGGTACCTCGGCTTAGCTTTTTCAATCGCCGCACCCGCGAGACACCCTTGAACGGCTTAACCTTCAAGTATACATAATCGCCCACAGCGAACTCCACGTTCCTGTGCTTGGCATTATAGTACTTTGCTTGCCGGTCCTGAGCCATGAGCAACCTCTCCCGAATGGTTCTCACCAACGAAGTAGCATCCTCCACTTCCGATCGCTTATACAACTTCGACTCGCCCGTTTCTAACCAAGACAACGGCGTGCGACATCGTCTACCATAAAGGGCCTCGAAGGCGCCATCTGAATACTTGCTTGGTAGCTATTGTTGTATGCGAACTCCACCAAATAAAGGTGGTCCTCCCATTGCTTTCCAAAGTCCAAGACACACATGCGAAGCATGTCTTCCATGGTTCTATTGACCCTCTCGGTCTGCCCATCCGTTTGCGGATGGAAGGCTGTGCTAAACTTCAGCTTTGTTCCCAACATTTGCTGCACCAGCCTCCAATCATTGGACGTGAACCGCCCATCTCGGTCACTCACGATGCTGCGGGGCACACCATGAAGCCGTACTATATTATCCACATAAAGCTTCGCCAGCTTCTCCACCGGATCATCCTTCCTATGCGGAATAAAATGCGACACCTTTGTTAATCGATCGACACCACCCAAATGGCGTCGTTCCCTTTTGCGACCTTGGCAAACCATGCACAAAGTCCATAGAGATGTCGTCAAATTTCCACTCCGGAATAGGCAAGGACTTAAGAAATCCTCCCAGCTTTTGGCACTCCGCCTTTACCAAGGCGCAAGTTTGGCACTTCGCTACATATAGCGCCACATCCTTTTTCAAACCCGGCCACCAAAATAGCTTCTTCACATCGCGGTACATCTTCGTGCTCCCTGGGTGAATCGAGTACTTGGTATGGTGTGCCTCGTACAACAACTCCACCCGTAAATTGCCCACGCTGGGACGCACAGACGACCGTCTTTCCACAGCAACCCGTCCTCCACGACGAATGGGAATTTGACCCATCCAGAGCCTCTATCATGAACTGCTTCATATGAGCATCCATATCCAAAGCCTGCCGAATCCGATCAGCCAGGTCATATTGGACTTCAGTCCAATTCAGCACTGCTTCAGCACTAGATTGTCTATCTACACAAACAATCTCCAACGCCTCCAGCTCCTGCACCAACCGCTCATCATGCACTGATAGCCAATTTGCTTGAGCTGGGGCTCGGCGACTCAACGCGTCCGCAACCGCATTCCCTTTGCCAGGCACGTAGTGGATCTTAAAAGTATAGTCCCCAGGAACTCCATCCACCTACGCTGCCGCATATTCAGATCTTTCTGATCTACCAAATACTTTAGGCTCTTGTGATCGGTGTAGATATCAATCTTCACACTGTACAAATAGTGTCTCCACAGCTTCAAGGCAAAAATCACGGACGCTAACTCCAAGTCATGGACCGGATAATTCCTCTCGTGCACTTTTAGCTGTCTCGAGCCATAAGCTATCACGCTGCCGTGCTGCAATAGCACGCAACCCAAACCGCTGCCGAAGCATCGCTATATATCTCATAGCCTTCGGTCCCAACCGGCGAACTCAACACAGGCGCCGTGGTCAACCGACACTTTAACTCCTCAAAAGCTCGCGCGCACTCCGGCGTCCAAACGAACTTATGCTCCTTCCTCGTCAAAGTAGTGAGAGGTAGCGCTATCCGCGAGAAGTTCTCTACGAAGCGCCTATAATAACCGGCAAGCCCCAAAAAGCTCCGGACTTCTGCTACCGTAGCAAGCTCAGGCCACTCCCGTATCGCAACAATCTTCGCCGGATCCACAGCAATACCCTCTCCACTCACTATATGCCGAGGAATGCCACTGAGGATAGCCAAAACTCGCACTTCGAGAACTTGACATACAACTGATTTCTCCTGAGTGTCTCCAACACCAAATGAGATGCTTGAAGTGATCCTCCTCACTTTGCGAGTACACCAAAATATCGTCGATGAAGACGATCACGAAATGGTCTAGGTACTCCCTGAACGTCCTGTTCATCAAATCCATAAATACTGACGGCGCATTAGTCAGCCCAAACGGCATGACCGTAAACTCATAATGCCCGTATCTCGTACTAAACGCTGTCTTCGGGATATCACTCTCCCTTATCCGCAGCTGATAGTACCCAGACTTGAGATCTAACTTCGAGTACACCGTCGACACGACTAACTGATCAAAGAGATCATCAATCCGGGGGATCGGGTACTTGTTCTTCTCAGTCAGCTTGTTTAGCTCCCGATAATCAATACACAACCTCAAACTTCCGTCCTTCTTCTTAACAAAGAGGACCGGTGCGCTCCAAGGCGAAGAACTCGGGCGTACATACCCTTGCTCCAACAACTCTTGCAATTGAACTTTCAGCTCCGCCATTTCCTTAGGCGCTAGCCGATACGGAGATCGTGACACAGGCTTTGCACCTGGCACTAGCTCGATAGTAAAATCTATCTCCCGCTGAGGCGGGGCTCCAGGAAGATCTGCGGGGAACACATCAGGGTATTCCGATACCACTGAAATACAATCCATCGCGGGCTTCGGCTTTGCAACCTCCACTAGTGTAAAGAACAGTTCTGCTCCAGCACGAACCGCCTTCACCACCTGAAGAGCAGACATCAACGTCTTGCTCGACCCCTTTAAGCCCGTAAACGTCGTCTCACGACTCGCTCCCAGCTTGACTTCCTTGCTACCGCAATCTATATGGGCCTGCTGCTCCGAGAGCCAGTCCATGCCAAATATGACGTCAAACTCCACTAACGGAAGTAAAGACGCCCGCAGGTCGAACTCCTGCTCTCCAATACGAGTCTTAACCTCGCAGATCCTAACCGCTCGCATCGAACACCCATTGGGCAATAACACATCCAACTTGTCCTTCGCCATCGAAGAAGGGACTCCGATGCGTGATATAAATCCTTCGGACAAGAAGGAGTGTGAAGCTCCCGTATCAAAGAGTGCTCGTGCGGGATTTTCACAAATCATTACAAATCCTAAACAAGCAGTGGTAAGGTAACATATACATAACAAGCATATAAAGGAATTGACTTGCTATAAATTAAACCGTACCTGTCACCACGTCAGCTTGTTTAATGGCCTCCTGTTGGCCAAGATTATAGACCCTTGGTTGGGCCGGAGCATAGTGGGATGCGGTCGACTCCACCGCCTTTCCCTCTCTTCGTAGGTAGCTCCTGGCCTCCTTTCGGACTTAGGACGTCCGCTCCAACAATCACGGGCAAAGTGCCCCGTCTTGCCACAAGTGAAGCACGCGCCCGGGGTCCGACTCGTAGTCGCCCCAGAAGCACCAGAAGGAGCTGGACCCGAAGTCCTATGCTTCTTGAAAGTCCTCCGATAACCAGACTTCGAAGTAGTCGGCACTTTAAACTCAGCTTTCTTTCAACCAAGCCTTTCTTCGCTTGTACACTCTTCATGTCCTTCTCCAAGGACCGGGCAGTATTGACCAAGGTTAAGAAACCCTGCGTCATCGGCCCCGACAGTAATAGTCTCAGCTCATCCCTCAGACCTTCGTAGAAGCGATTAGTCTTGCGCTCCTCATCCATGATGGTAGAGCTCGCATAACGACTCAACCGCGTAAACTCGTGGAGATATTCATCCACGCTTCGCTCACCCTGCACCAACCTCAGGAACTCATTCTCCATTGAAATCCTCTGAGTAGAAGGGAGGTATCTTGCTAAGAACAATTCCGAGAACTCTTCCATCGGAACGTCTATCAATTGTCTTCCTCTCAGATGATGCATCTCCCAAGCTTCCCACCACATCCTTGCTTCACCGTCCAACAGGAACGTAGCAATGGTGGTCATCTGCCACTCCTCCATCTCCGTCGCTGTCATGACTCTCTTCACCCTAGAGAGCCAGTCTTCAGCCTGCGATGGGGTTCCCAACCCCGAGAATAACGGAGGGTTAAAGCTCATTACATGCTTCAACTGCCTCTCAGTCGCCCTCCTTGGCACTATTGGTTCTACAACCACTTGCTCCATCCTCCTCGGCTCCGCCTCTTGAAGAGGTACTTGCTCCATCACAGGAGCTGGCTGCTGCGCTTGCCTCCCAGGCTGCGCATTTATCACGGCTAGCACCGCTTCAGCCACCAATCTTATATTTTCAGCCGACAAAGGTGTTGCGGGAGCAACTTCTGGTGCACTATGCCTCAGAACCTCGGCGTTCTGACGGCCCAACACCACTTCTGGTCACCTATAGTGGTACAAAACACCGTTAAGCGACCAATAACATTGCAAACAGCAATTATAGGAACACGCAGGTTCCTCAAACACGAGTATTTTCATTCCTAAGTGGACATTCATGGGTTCTCTTTACTGTTATAACGATGACGCACACAATGTGCTCACCACCCCTTAAAAAGAATTCGCCCACGAATTCAATTCAAGCCCGACCAAAACCAGTAGTCTGATACCAAATTGTAACACCCCCTATCCGTCGCATAGCATATAGCAGTAGGTCCGGCCGGGGCCCGACGCCATATACCACAGACAGACCGGGTGGTTACATATGGAAACCATCCAACCAATCTCAACGTCCTACACAGAGCATTCTAGCGGAAGCAATTTATAAGAGTTACAAATCAAGAACCCAGCACAAGCATGAATGTCCACTAAAACCAAAAGGAATGTCATTACAAAATACTCAAAAGTCGGCCTTAAGGCCTTACAAGATGTTTCATTTGTCTATTACATGATTTACCAACCTCGGCACGCAGGCCGGCCATACATGAATAAAATAGAAAATATTTCCACTTGGGCCTTCGAGGGCCAGCTTCGCAAAAGGGCTTTAGCCCGCTATTGACCGCTTGGTCCAGCTGCACCTGCAAGCAAACAAACCACCGCACGGTGGCAAACAAAGCAACGGTCAGCAATGCTGACCAAATTATAACGATCCCGCCCCCAACTCGGGGCGGCGATGCTCCTTCCCTGCATTTCATTAGCACAAGCGAGCAATGCATATAACCATAGCCATCTCATCACAGACGTTGGCTCGTACGGCCACACGTCCCGTGCACTCAGGGCACATTCTCGGCGAACCGGTCGATGTCACGTCAATTAAAGCCATTAACATTCCGGACTCACCACCGCCACTTAGACGGCCATTCCTATGAGCAATTCGTCTTCATGGTATTGGTCACGTCAATTTAAGCCATTGACCACCGAAGACTCACATCTATGCCAACGGCGAGTGCCATGTAACTTTAGGTCTCTCTAACCCGAACGACATAAAGCGGGTACGGCTCCATCTAACCCGTGCTCACATCGCAACGGCAATTTAAGCCATATGCGCGGGTCAAACTTTCACCGAGTCCCATTCTATCACAAGTCACATAACCCCGTTATGTTCAAGTTGGCTCTCAGGCCACCAAGTTGGCAAGACCTCGTGTCCGCCCAGTTTTCCGGTGCACCTTTGGGTTAGTCCCCAAGGCTCCCTGCTGCAATCTACCGCGTAGAAAACCCGAAAAACACCAAATAGCACGGAGTCTTCTCCGGCCTTATGCAATGCAACATCACCGATCCGAACTACATGTCCGGGTAGGCTTCAACCAAAATGCCTATGTCCGTTCTCGCATACGGACGCTAAACAACGGGGACTTTACATATCTACCCGAAGGAACGCCTCCAACTCTTCGCAAACTCGCGAGAGAGGGCTTCCTATGCTAAGAAAGAGAGCTATCATGCTCACAAGTGAGGATCGTTACCCTTGCGTTCCTCTTTGGCGCCATCGAAATGTAACCGGATAGAAATCACCGCGCTTGCGTTGCCTCCGTGGATCCGGAGTCGGCTTGCGATTCGGAGCTCCGAAGCTCCTCCAATGGTGGATCTAGCTCCTCTTCCTCTAGCCTGGCTCTTCTTTCTCCAAGGGTTTGGAGAGAGATCAAGTGATGAAAAGTGGATTTTTCTTAAGTCAAACCCGTGTATATCCTCCAGGAATCATCCCCAGCCGTCGGATCTCAACCTAAGAAAACGAGCGGCTTTGATTCGGGGCTGAAATGCCCAATCTGGGCCGCACACGGCTTGGCACACGCCCGTGTCCAGGGCCGTGTGCCGCATTCGCCGTCAAAATCGAATCTTCTGAACACGCACACGGGTACCGAACACGCCCGTGTTCGAGCTGACACGCCCGTGTTCCAGCTGACACGGCCGTGTAGCCGGCCGTGTACCCATGATTTTTCCCCCGTTTCCAACCCGAGCACTGCACGGGTTCTAGGACACGCCCGTGTCCGTGCCCGTGTCACATTGACACGCTGGGCCCCCAGGCCGTGTACACGGGACATTCGTCGAGGGGAGAATGACGACTCACTGACACGGCCTTGGACACGCCCGTGTCCGAGGCCGTGTGCCTTGTCTCGACGACCGTCGAGTGAATCTCGACGATTTCACCTTGACGCTCGTCGACACGGGTCGACACGCCCGACGACACGCCCGTGTCGCGGGCCGTGTGCCCATTCTCGACGAATCGTCGAGAATAACTCGACGATTTCACGGCTAAGTGTCGACACGGGTCGACAGCCCTGCGACACGCCAGTGTCGCCGCTTGTTTGCCCATTCTTCGACGAATCGTTCGAGAATAATCGACGAACTTCGCGACTAAGTGTCGACCACGCTTGACACGCCCTGGGAGCACGCCCGTGTCCCAGCCGTGTGCCTCAGCCAAACCAAAACTGGCCCAAACGTCCCCCTTTGCTCCTTTGAGTTTTCGGGGCGTTTACACCAGACCCCATTCTTTATATTATAGCTAACCTTGGAGGTATACTCAGATTGTTAAATCCCCTTTTTAAGGAACCTCTCTCTAATACCCCTGAAAGTTGCTTAACTGAAGGTTAACTAATCACCTAGAGGGGGGGTGAATAGGTCTTTGAAGTTTTATTAGTTTTTTTGCTGAATTTTGATTAATCTATCTAGAGATTGTCCTTAGATCCTGCAATAAGAAAGAAAACAAGCACCACAGCAAACACACAAAGATTTATAGTGGTTCCCCAATTGGGAACATCCACTTTTCCTCCCACATATCCAACTTATTTGTTGGACAAGGTACAAACTCCACCAATCTGCTTCTCAGAGCTTACACCTCAGGCCCTCAGCCTTATACATAGATTCATCACAGAATCCAAACTCAGAACCACAAGTGTTCCTACCTCAGAGCCCTACATAGCTCCTACAGCTTAGTGATCCACTGATCACCTACCTCAGCCTTATTTCTAATGCTTAAAACTCAGGCTCTTCAGCCCTACAGCTTCAGGCACACAACCCTACTCTCAGAGTGTTGTAGCACTCCTACAACTCAGTACCCTTCCTGGTACTTACAGCTCAGCCTCCTCAAAGGCCTATAACTCAGTAACACACTTGTCACCTACAGCTCAGCGACTCTCCAGTCATCTACCTTAGGCACAAGGCCCTGCACTCAGGCTATGAGGACAGCCCTTCCTCAGATCCATACTTGGATCCTACCTTAGAGAGCAACACTCTCCTACCTCAAGCAATTAAGCCCTACATCTTAGATCCACACTTGGATCCTACCTCAGTGACTAATTAGTCAGCAACCTCAGGCACAAAGTTCCCTACACTCAGATTCAGATAAACTGAATCCTATAGGAAGTGAATACCGAATGTTTTAAGAAAAATAAAATAACAGACTCAGAGATAAATCTCTGAGTCTACTTTACTGCACTGAGCAGACATCAGTCCATCCCACTTGCTGTAGAAGGAATGAGTCGTCTTCTACAACTAATTTCTTCTTTGCTTCACATGTGGGCAGCTGTCTGCTTTTGAAGGCTGACTTCCCCTTCACATAGCTAACTTCTTGCTGAATGGTTGAATCATCAACCTTGTTCTTCAAAGAACTGACTTGCTGAACTTGAAGAGCTTCAACAATCTTCCTTTGACTTCTGGAATTCTATGTCCGGCACAACAAATAGAGGTTCAGCCCGCTACTTCCCACATGGCTCAGCGGCACCTGCATAAAATCATTCCACTCCAACGGTGGCAAGCAAAGCAATGGTCAGCATTAGCTGACCAAATTATAACGACCGCACCCCACACACGAGGCGGCGATGCTCCTTCTTTACAGATAAATAGCATGAGCAAATATACCTAGAGGTGCAACTTAAGCACCAAACAACACAGATGATGGCTCGATTGGCCAAACATCTCGTGCACTCAGGGCACATTATCAGTGTACCGGGAACACCCAGGATCCCACCTTTTCCATCACGGTAATCATTGTTGTCAAAGCACCCACATATGGATCTTCATGATTCCCAGCACCGTCCTTAGTCCCAGACTGGATGAACTCACCTGAGCATTTCTAGACTGGCCTAAAAACACGGCTCTATCCTATTCCAACGGCAATTGCCATGTACTTTAGGTCTGTTTAGCCTAACAACATAGTGCAGGTACAATTCAGCTCTTTCCCGTTGATCAGATCGTCGTGTTAATTAACGACAACGACGCGGGTCAGCTACCCCTTTCCCGTAAATCCAATCACACATAACCGTGTTATGTTCCAAGGCTGGCACTCACGGCCACCAAAACTGGCCCCTTCAAGCTCTCAGCTCAAAACAATGGCCCTCCCATGTCTCTAAGAGACATGCCTCACAAACATTGCTCATTGGGATCTACTTCCAGCGATAGCGTTGCTGCCACACGGTAGGGGACAGACTATTATTTCTTGACCATACGGGTATTTTCCTAAAGACCCACTCCATTACTCTTACTCTAGTAACTTTAACACCTCGAGACTCCATAAATTACACCTTTACAATGGAGTCATCTCCGACATACAAAATAATTATTACCAATCCAGACCAACTTTTTGGATGGGCTTCCACACCATGCCTATTTCGTACTTTGATTCCGGATTCTGATTGTAAAAATAACGGGGATACAACCGATCAACCCGTCGGGAGAATCACTTTCACGTGCTCATAGAGCGTCTACCCTGACATGCCAAACCAAAGGACTTCACATGTCCAAGGAGGAAGATCGTTACCCTTGACGTTCATTTCGACGCCAAGGGAGAGAAACTAGCTGAATAAAAATGACTGCAACAGACACACTATAAAAATTTGTAATTTGCGAAAAACAGGAAACCAGACGCATGAACACGTAACCAATTTGAGATCAAGTATGTAAGATGCAAACAAAAGAGCAAGTATCTTATACTATCAAAAACCTTTACAAGGCGAGCAAGAGTTTGACCTAGCTGCGCGGATTGCCCATTATTCCAAAACTAAACTCTGTCTGCTAATTTGCAAGCCGCCTAACCGCACGGTCACCTAACTGCCAGATCACGCGAACCACTGCTGCCGAACTGAACAAGCTGCCAGAAACAGATAGCTTATTAAACTGGGAAACAAGTTGTAGAAGAGAAGACCGCCTGGTCGCAAGTCGTGACTTGCTGCTAACCGCCGATTACAAACCGCAGAGTCCGCATTGTCCCTAACAGAAGTCAAAACCAAGTTCCCGGATTTCCAGCGCTATCTGCACAACCTGCACATCACAACTCGGTCAAACTCTTCAAAACACGTGAATAGAAAATCCTATCTGCAGCAAGTACCCGAGCTCACTTACTGTTCATTCGGTGTGTAAGGTGATATGACAGGGGGTCCTATTTATAGGAATGAAGAGGACTGTGATCACCGCCCTAGCCGATAGGATCACCACCCTATCACGTGGCGAGTACGGAGAGTATCTGCACAACCACAGATGGCCAAAACGCCATCCACCATGGCCGGATAGAAATCTTATCCGCCCTGCCGCCACAGCCAAGCTAGGACTAACGCAACAATAGCAGACTCTGCAGATATACCATCAGTCTGCACATAAGCGAACTCAGCTCCAGTCCGCTACTCCCAGATCGCAAATAAGCACAAGGCTAACAGCTGCCGAGCTCGGCAGACGAAGAAAGCAATCCAATCAAACTACGCGACCTCCCGAACTGAGCACACCTGTACTTAGTACAAAACCAGACCAAGTCCACACCACCAGCCATCCCTAGTGTGAACACAGCACCACTGGATACAAAGAACATTCTGCACAAAGCCGGCAGACTCGAGAACCTGTCTGCGCAAACCGACAAACTCAGCGAATAACCTTCCTATCTGCCCGGTTACCTTAGGGAACAAAATGACAGCCACAACAATGCCGACCTGACTAGCCGACACCCCCTATCCATATAGACCATGCAGACAGACCGCCCTAGCCGCTCAGGCCGTCATCTTTCACTCCAAAAAATTCAACACCCCTTGAAGTTAGAAGTGGAGACCAGCCCAAGTTATCCTCATAGCCGAGAAAACGGTCCCTTCGACAACGGCTTCGTGAAGATGTCCGCGATGTTGTTCTCGCTCCACACATGTCCAACCACAAGAGACCCCTCCATCAACTTCTCCCGAATGAAAAGGTGCTCAATCTCAATGTGTTTGGTCCGCGCGTGACAAACTGGATTATTGACCAGTTTAAGGGCACTTTCATTGTCACCGCGTAGTAGAGTTGGACCATGCACTTCTTTATTGACATCCTCTACTAGCCTCCTAAGCTAGATGGCTTCCCGAGCAGCCAAGGATGAAGCATTGTACTCAGTTTTCGTAGTAGAGATGGATACAGAATCCTGCTTCATACTACACCACGAGGTACCCGCTGATTTACATGTGAAGAGATAATCTAATTTCGACTTCCAGTCATCTAAATCTCCCCTATAATCAGCATATGTATAACCGTGCAGGTTGAAGACCGTATCTCTCCCATAAAGGAGACCCATATCATGAGTGGACTTCACGTACTTCAGAATGCTCCTTGCCTCCATCAGATGAGGCTTCCGAGATTCCTCCATATACAGACTTACTCGGCCTACAACATATGTAATGTCTGGCCCCGTAATCGTTAAGTAGATAAGGCTCCCCATCAGAGCACGGAACACAAAAGGATCTAGAAGTATCCTCCCCTCATCTCGTCGAAGCTTGATGCCAACATCAAGTGGAGTAGAGCTACTCTTCCCTTCCTGCATGCCGAACTACTGAACAATCCGATCCGTATAGCCCTTTTGGGAAACGAGCATGATTCTCCCTTTCCTCTCCACCTCGAGTATAAGGAAGTGGTGGAGCTCACCCAAGTCCTTCATCTCGAACCGAATGGCTAGCTCTGCCCTGAGCGTAGCCACCTCCTCCTCGAAGTTTCCCGTGATAATCATGTCATCTAGGTACAACAACACCAAGACATGAAGCTCCATATTATTCTTGATGAATAAGCTCAAATCTGAATCAGAGGAAAAATAACCACAGAATTGGAGGTATTCTGCGATCTTCCTATACCATGCCCGCGGAGCCTGCTTAAAGTCGTAAAGGGACTTCCTGAGCTTGTAGACGTACCCTGGATGATCTTCAAACACGTATCCTGGTGGTTGAACCATGAATATGTCTTTATCTATTTCCCATAAAGAAAAACATTCTTTACGTCCAGCTGCCACATCTTCCAACCTTGGTAAGCCACCTAGGCCAACACCACCCGAACTGAAGTCTTCTTGGCAATAGGACTAAACATCTCTTCATAGTCTTATCCATACTGCTGACAAAATCCTCGAGCTATAAGGCAAGCCTTGTACTGCTTAATGCTCCCATCAGCCTTCTTCTTCGGCTTATAGACCCACTTGCACGTCATAGGAGTAACGCCTTCAACATTGGGCACAAAGTCCCACGTCTCATTTTTCCCGAGGGTAGTCATCTCCTCATCTATGGCGTTATCCCACTCCTTGACTCCAGTGACATCCTCAAAGCTAGAAGGCTCTTGCTCATCCAGAAGGCCTGCAAAGAAATAAGAGACCAAGCTCACCGTGTTTCCTTCGTTATAACGAGTTGGTGGTTTGATGGTCCTCTTCAATCTCCGAAGATTCTGACCCTTGCTGACCACCTCCGCTGATTCTTATGAATCAGCTCCATTCCTGTACAAATTAGGGGCATCGCTCCCCCTGCTTCCTGAGCCAGAAGACTCCGCCTCGGAGCTCGAAACACCTGGAGCTCCTAGTGACACTAGCAGCTCCACCAGAAGATCCTTAGCAGCCTCCTCCTGCCCGCCATCCGACCTGCTTTCCTGTAGCTCCACAGTAGAGTCACCTCCATATGACGTCAGCTCGTCGAAGACTACGTATCTTGAAACAATGAACTTCTTTGTCACTAGATCCATACACTTCCATCCCTTCTTCCGCTCATCATACCCCACAAAGACAAGGTTCCTCGCATTCGCATCCAACTTTGTCCTGAGAGCATCCAGGACATGTACGTAGCAGGTAGATCCAAACACCCAAAGATGTTCCATGTTGGGCTTCTTCTTAAACATCATCTCATAAGGAGACTTCATGATGATCGGAATTAGAGGCATCTGATTGATGGAATAGGTTACACATGCCATCTGTTCCACCTAGAAGGACCTTGGAATGTCTTTGACATGAAGCTAACACTTGCAGGTCTCTGTTAGATGACAAAACTTTCGCTCTGCTACTCCATTTTGTTGTGGAGTATGAACAAAAGTGAGCTCCCTTTGCATGTCGTGGTTCCTGCAGAAGTTAGAGAACTCAGTGGAAATGAACTCAACTACATTGTATGTTCTCATCTTCTTGACCTGCAAGCCAAGCCGAACCTACACTAGCTCCTTGAACTCCACAAACAAATGGAATGCGTCCGACTTCTCCTTCATTAAATACATCCAAGTGTACCTCAAGTAGTCATCAATCAACACCATCATGTACTTGTTGCCTCCAATTCTGGAGGTGATGGTCGGCCCCATTAGATCACCATGGATACACTCCAACGGTGCTTTACTTCTGGTCTGCGACTTGTCAAATGGAAGGTGATGAGCCTTACCATATTAACACCCTGTGCAGACATGACCGTCACCCAAAGATGATAACTTAGGCAAGCCTTTCACAAGGCTCTTCACTATCATAACTTTTAACTTGTCCATCCCAACGTGTCCCATCCTCTCTTGCTAGATAGTTGTACTATCATTGGCCCTCATCCGATCAATATAAGAACTTGTTGATAATACAAACAAGTCTCTTACCCTTCTCCCTACATGAGTAATGTCAGCCTTAACCGCTGACACATTGCAGAGAAACTTCACTTCTACTGGGCTAAATAGAACGTTATAACATGCATTTACTGCATTGGTCACTGAGAAGAGGTTTTTCTTCATGCCCGATATGTGATACACACTCCTTAAGGTGAGATGACCCTTATCACTACCTAAAGAAACAACACCCTCCTTCTCGACAGCATGAACAGTATCATCAGTAGTTAAAATAGCTTCGTTTCCTGAGAATGTTCACAAAGAAGAGAACTTTGACTCGTGCCCGGTGAGGTGGTGACCACACCCCGAGTCTACTATCCAGTCATCTTTGTAGTCAAAAGTTGACAAGGCATACATAAATGTGCTCGTCATGAATTCATTTCCCCATCCGGCTTCTTCAACATCGAAACCAGTTTCCTCTTTATCTGCAACATGCCCTGGCTGTAGATTGACCATGCAGTCCTTCTTGAAGTGACCTGGTTGGTTGTACTTGTTGCAATTAAGCCAATCCTTCTTCTTCTTCCAATCATGCTTAGGAGAAGCACTCCTCTCTTGCTGATAAGCAGTTGAAGCACCATCACCAGCATCAGTCTTCTTCTTCTCCCATCTCTTATTCTTCCATGAGAAGAGCGCCTCACTATATCCTTTAGAGATAGTGAGTCTAGTCATATGTCTAGCTAAGCTCTCCTACGAAGCTAGCAGGTTCTCTAGCTCCTACAAAGACGGCTGAGTGGCCCAACCTTGAATAGAAGTAACAAAAGCCACAAACTCCTATCACAAATTGTGGATTATGTGTCTATTCAGCTTTGCTTCTAAGATAGACTCATCAAGGTCTAACGCTGAAATCTCAGCACACAAGTTCTTCATCTTCAGAAAGAACGTCGAGATGGAAAGAACTACTTGAGTGTCTCTCGCCAACTCATTTTCCAAAAATTGTAGCCTTGCTACATTCTTACTATTGAATAAACCATCGAGGGAAGTCCATATTTCCGCAGCAGGCTGACATCCTATGATGTGGTCGAAGAGTTCCGGTGAGATAGCCCATTTGAGAGTAAACTCCGCTTTTGCATTTGTCTTCCTCCAAGCTCTCACCGCTTTAGCACCCGCATCAGTAATAACCTCTTGCCTTTCATCTCCGCAGGCAACCTCCGATAAGTCCTTGTTAAATTTTCTCACGTGGTCAGCAAGGTAGCCCAAATGCCAAATTAATATCTTCGGAACTACCCAGTTCACACGTTGAACCAGTGGAAAACTAAGGAACAAAGGTTAATCCCAACAAACAATGGAAGCACAAGCAGGTCTTTTATACATTCACTTCTTTACAACCCGAGGTATACATAGCGAGACATGATTTCGCTAGTATAACAGCTGTAAACAGAAAGCACCAAAAACCAAGCCGGGCGGACAGCACCGGAGTCCGCCGAGACCACCGAGGTCGCCGAGGTCGCCGAGTCCGCTGAGATCGCCCGATCTTAAGCTGCAATCCGCCAAATAGCCACGGAGTCCGCCGAAGCCACGAGGCCGCGCGGACACACCGTTATTCATCTCCTGCTGAAGCTGAACTGAGGAACACCCCCTACCCACATGAAGCCGGCGGACAGGTTATTGAAGCTGGCAAAGATGAAACAGAGCTGACAAGCCGCAGAGCGACCTCCTGCTGAATCCGCAGAGACCGCACACTTCCAAGTACTTGACCGAAGTCACAGCCAAACTCCTGGCTCCTTGAAGCTACCCGCGCGACCTGCACACAGCAAACGTCAGCACTGAAACAATCCGCGCGGACAGACAAACTGAGACCGCAGCTCCTTGCCCAACCCAACTTACTTTTCACTCAAGTTTCTGTAGACCTGCCAGGGGGTCCTATTTATAGGCGAGGTGAGGAGTGTGGTCACCGCCCTAGAGATAGCGACACCGCCCTAGCACGCGCGATAGTAAAACACCATCCGCCGAGTCTGTAAGGACTTAGCCGGATACCAAGGAAACCGCCAGGAGCAAGGCAACATTGGCGAACCCTCTCCAGTCCGCCCAAGCTATGCAGACAAGGCATCAGCCCGCAAAGCTTGCGACCACTGCAGGACAACAACCCCCTTCAATTGCTGTCTGCACCAACCCGAGGCAGTCCGCAAGACACACCTCAATCCGCCACAAGTCCACGACCAAAGGCAGATAACAACAGTCCGCCCGGTCATAACGGACTTGGCGGATACCGCGGACACCATGGTCTTGGCACAGAGTGTGACCAAGTCCAAAACCATCAAAGGCCAATGCGAGCATGACGGACACAAACGCCCGTCCGCCAAACACCCTAGTACAGACCGCCAGCAGTCCTCAAGGTACTCGCACATCTGCCCCAATCACAGCAGCCTCCTCCCGGACTCCAAACATCAGTCCGCCAAAGACCTCCACAGCAAGGCACCTGCTGTAACACCAGAGCTCGACAAGGCCTCACCAAGCTCTAAGCCCAGTCCGCAACAGCCCATACCGCAGACACATCAGTCCGCAAGCTTCCCGCGAACATGAGCCAAACCGCCTATCAGCACAAGCTTGCACCACGGCCACTGAGCAAAGCACCAGTCCACAAGCCTCTCTATCCGCAGATACCAGGCCTCATAGTCCGCGGACTCCACCCGTGTAACCCGCTCAGAAGACAGCCGGCTTTCCACTAGACCTTCCACCAGGCCGCACATCACAGTCCGCCCAGTCCGCCTAGTCCGCCAACGCTGTCCGCCCAGGCCGCCCGACCTGTCCCGTCAACCACTTCCACTTCACAAAATTCAACACTCCCCCTTGAAGTGGGAAGTGGTGACCAAGCCCAGCAAGCTGCGCAAGCGCTCAAAGGGCCCCTTTGACAGTGGCTTTGTGAAGATGTCAGCAAGATTATCTTCACTCCGAACATGCCCGACCAGCAGAGATCCTTCCAACACCTTCTCCCTGATGAAATGGTGATCAATCTCTATATGCTTGGTCCTGGCGTGACACACTGGATTGTTAACCAGTTTGAGAGCACTCTCATTGTCACCCCGGAGTAAAGTAGGCCCTTGCACTTCTTCATGAACATCCTCTATAAGCCTCCTCAACCAAACGGCTTCCCGAGCAGCCAAGGCCGAAGCCTTATACTCCGCCTCCATGGTTGAAACCGACACCGAGTCCTGCTTCTTGCTACACCACGAGATGCTAGCTGAACCGCAAGTGAACACATAACCTGAAGTGGACCTACGATCATCCGAATCACCGCTATAGTCAGCATCCGTGTACCCAAGTAACGCAAACTCCGAGTCCCTTCCATAGATGAGTCCCATGTCAGAAGTCACTTTGACATACTTCAGAATTCCCTTTGCCGCCACTAGATGAGATTGCCTTGGTTCAGCCATATACCGACTTACTCGGCCAACCGCAGAAGCGATGTCTGGCCTTGTAATCGTCAAGTAAATCAAGCTCCCAACAAGAGCCCTGAACAACAAGGGATCATGAAGAACCCTTCCCTCATCTCGTCGAAGCTTCAGCCCAGGTTCCAGTGGAGTAGAGCACTTCTTCCCTTCGCCCATGCCGAACCGCTTCACAATGCGATCAACATACCCTTTCTGGCTAATGAGAATCCCGCACTCCTTCCTCTCCACTTCCAGACCGAGAAAGTGATGCAACTCTCCCAAGTCTTTCATCTCGAAGCGTATATCAAGCTCGGCTCTGAGCCTTGCTACTTCCCCCTCCGAATTCCCTGTGATGATCATGTCATCCACATACAGCAGGACCAAGACTAGTAGCTCCCCCTTCTTCTTGACGAACAAGATTGAATCCGAGTTAGAAGCAAGGTATCCATAGAATTGCAAGTACACTGCAATCTTCCCATACCACGCTCTAGGAGCTTGCTTCAACCCATAGAGAGCCTTCCTGAGTTTGCAGACATAGTCCGGATGCTTTTCAGAGACAAAACCAAGCGGCTGATCCATGAAGATGTCCTTGTCAATATCTCCGTAAAGAAAAGCATTCTTCACATCGAGTTGCCACAACCTCCATCCCTTGCTAGCAGCCAAGGCGATCACCACTCTTACTGAAGTCATCTTTGTAACTGGACTGAATGTTTCGTCATAGTCTTCTCCATACTGCTGTGAGAATCCTCTAGCGATCAGGCAAGCCTTGAACCTATCAATGCTCCCATCAGCCTTCTTATTCAACTTATACACCCACTTGTAAGTAACCGGAGTAATGCCATCAACCTTGGGCACAAGGTCCCAGGTTTCATTCTTCTTCAGAGCATCAATCTCTTCTTTCATGGCACCTTCCCACTCCTTCACTCCAGTGGCCTCGTTGAAGGTTGCAGGCTCTCGCTCATCCAGAGGACCTGCAAAGAAGCAGGAGACAAAGCTCACTGCATTCCCATCACAGTACCGAGTCGGTGGCTTAACCACCCTCTTCGATCTCCGAAGGGTCGGCTCCTTGCTTACTGCTTCTGTTGCTTCTTCGGGCTCCACTCCTACCTGGGGAAAGCATTGAGCAGTGCTCCCCTTGCTTCATGAGCCAGAAGACTCAGCCTCGGAGTTAGAAGCAACAGGAGCTACTGGTGAAACAACAAGCTCCTCCTCCAAGCCTTCAACAGCCACCACCGGTGCTTCATCAACCTTGCTACTTCCGGTTATCTCAACCGAGCCACCTCCATATGACGTCAGCTCGTCAAAGACAACGTCTCTTGACACCACGAACTTCTTCGTCACAGGATCCATGCATTTCCATCCCTTCTTCCGCTCATCGTAGCTAACAAAGACAAGCTTCCTTGCCTTAGCATCCAGCTTAGTCCGTGAAGCATCTGGGACATGCACGTAGCAAGTTGAACCGAACACCCGAAGGTGTCCAACACTCGGCTTCTCCTTCAGCAACTGCTCAACAGGAGTCTTCATGTTGATAGGGCTGTGTGGCATCCTGTTGATGACATAGGCAGCACAAGACATCCCTTCCGCCCAAAAAGACCTTGGGATATCTTTCGCATGAAGCCAGCATTTGCAGGTCTCCGTCAGATGACGGATCTTCCGCTCCGCTACCCCATTTTGTTGTGGAGTGTGAGCACAAGTAAGCTCTCGTTGGATCTCGTGCTTCCTGCAGAAGTTAGAAAACCAGGAGGAGACAAACTCACCCCCGTTATCAGTTCTAAGCTTCTTAATCCGCAAGCCAAGCCGGCCTTCTACCAACTCCTTAAACTCCACAAACAAACGGAAGGCTTCCGACTTCTCCTTTAAGAAGTACACCCAAGTATACCTTGAGTAGTCATCAACCAAGACAAGCATGTATCTGCTTCCACCAAAGCTGGCAGTAACTGTCGGTCCCATCAGGTCGCCATGAATGCACTCCAATGGTTTCTTGCTCCTTGTTTGTGATTTATCAAACGGAAGGCGATGTGCCTTACCGTATTGACAGCCCGCGCAAACATGCCCATCACCAAAGGAGGAAAGCTTAGGCAACCCCTTCACCAAACTTCTACTAGCCATCGCCTTCAGCTTGTCCATGCCAACATGCCCCAGCCTCTCATGCCAGATAGCAGCGCTATCATTGGCCCTCATACGATCAACATACGAATTGGTGGCAAGAACAAACAAGTTCTTCACCCTCCTTCCAACATGAGCAACATCAGCCTTAACCGCTGATACGTTGCGAAGGAACCTCACATCTGTTTGCCCAAACAAAACGTGATAACCAGCATCCACTGCATTGGTCACCGAGAAGAGGTTTTTCTTCATGCCCGGCACGTGATACACACTCCTTAACGTGAGTGGCCCCTGATCACTACCCAAAGACACGACCCCCTCTTTCTCTACTGCATAAACAGTATTATCAACAGTGATAATAACTTCATTACCTGAGTATGCCTGCATGGAGGTGAACTTCGACTTGTCTCCGGTGAGGTGATGACCACACCCGGAGTCCACGATCCACTCGCTGTTGAAGTCCTCAGCAGACAAGGACCGGACACAAGTGCCCGTCATAAAAGCACCGCCCCATTCTGCTTCTTCACTTCTCAAGCAAGCTTCCTCCTTTCCCGCAGCATGCCCAGGCTGCAGTTTGACCTTGCAGTCCCGCTTGAAGTGCCCTCGCTGATGATACTGGTAGCACTTCAGATTCTTCTTCCAGTCCTTAGGAGCATTGCTCCTCTCTGGCTGATATGAAGTTGAAGTCTCCTTCTCACCAGCGGCCTGCACCTTCTTCTTCTTCTTCCCTTCCCATCCTTTCTTCTTGTCTGAGAAGAGAGCTTCGCTGCCTTCCTGATTCAAGTTCACTCCAGCCATCTGCCTTGCCAAGCTCTCCTGCGATGCAAGCAGATTCTCCAGCTCTAGCAAAGACGGCTGAGTAGCCCACCCTTGAACAGATGTGACAAAGGCCACATACTCCTTCCGCAAGCCGCGGATAATGTGCCTTTTCATCTTTGCCTCAGAGATAGGCTCATCAGGATCCAGTGCCGACAGCTCAGCACACAAGCACTTCATCTTTAAGAAGTATTTGGAGATGGAAAGGTCTCCCTGAGTTGCCCTGGCCAACTCATTCTCTAGAAACTGAAGCCGCGCCACATTCTTCCTATTGAACAACTCATCAATGGTTGTCCAAATATCAGCAGCCGACTCACATCCAACGATGTGATCAAACAGTTCTGGAGACACGGCCCTCTTCAGAATGAACTCCGCCTTAGCATTTGTTCTTCTCCAGAGCCTAACCTACTCAGCAGTACCGAACGCAGCAGTGACTTCCTGTTTGTCGTCACCACCGACGACTTCCCACAGCTCCTCGCCAAGAAGATAACTCTTCATGCACGACTTCCACTTCTTGAAGTTAGTCGGCGTTAAGAGTTCAATGCCAAGACCCCTTGTAAAGCTCCCTTCCATTGCAACACCTGTTGGCAACCTTTCAGAAGCTCCGAGCAACAACACAGGTTGATCACCACTCAAGTCCTGAGTAACAACACTGGTTGACTACCGCTCACGCAACTGAACCTCGATCTGATACCATGTTAAATTTTCTCAACGTGGTCAGCAAGGTAGCCCAAACGCCAAATTAATATCTTCGGAACTACCCAGTTCTCACGTTGAACCAGCGGAAAACCAAGGAACAAAGGTTAATCCCAACAAACAATGGAAGCACAAGCATGTGTTTTATACATTCACTTCTTTACAACCCGAGGCATACATAGCGAGACATGATTTCGCTAGTATAACAGCTGTAAACAGAAAGCACCAAAAACCAAGCCGGGCGGACAGCACCGGAGTCCGCCGAGACCGCCGAGGTCGCCGAGTCCGCTGAGATCACCTGATCTTAAGCTGCAATCCGTCGAATAGCCACGGAGTCCGCCGAAGCCGCGAGGCCGCGCGGACACACCGTTATTCGTCTCCTGTTGAAGCTGAACTGAGGAACACCCCCTACTCACCTGAAGCCGACGGACAGGTTATTGAAGCTGGCAAAGATGAAACAGAGCTGACAAGCCGCAGAGCGACCTCCTGCTGAATCCGCAGAGACCGCACACTTCCAAGTACTTGACCGAAGTCACAGCCAAACTCCTGGCTCCTTGAAGCTACCCGCGCGACCTGCACAAAGCAAACATCAGCACTGAAACAATCCGCACGGACAGACAAACTGAGACCGCAGCTCCTTGCCCAACCCAACTTACTGTTCACTCAAGTTTCTGTAGACCTGCCAGGGGGGTCCTATTTATAGGCGAGGTGAGGAGTGTGGTCACCGCCCTAGAGATAGCGACACCGCCCTTGCCCGCACGATAGCAAAACACCGTCCGGCGCGTCCGCAAGGACTTAGCCGGATACCAAGGAAACCGCCAGGAGCAAGGCAACATTGGCGAACCCTCTCCAGTCCGCCCAAGCTATACGGACAAGGCATCAGCCCGCAAAGCTTTCGACCACTGCAGGACAACAACCCCCTTCAATGGCTGTCCGCACCAACCCGAGGCAGTCCGCAAGACACACCTCAATCCGCCACAAGTCCACGACCAAAGGCAGATAGCAACAGCCCGCCCGGTCACAGCGGACTTGGCGGATACCGCAGACACCATGGTCTTGGCACAGAGTGTGACCAAGTCCAAAACCATCAAAGGCCAATGCGAGCATGGCGGACACAAACGCCCATCCGCCAAACACCCTAGCACAGACCGCCAGCAGTCCGCAAGGTACTCACACATCTGCCCCAATCACAGCAGCCTCCTCCCGGACTCCAAACATCAGTCTGCCAAAGACCTCCACAGTAAGGCACCTGCTGTAACACCAGAGCTCGACAAGGCCTCACCAAGCTCTAAGCCCAGTCCGCAACAACCGATACCGCGGACACATCAGTCCGCAAGCTTCCCGCGAACATGAGCCAAACTGCCTATCAGCACAAGCTTGCACCACGGCCACTGAGCAAAGCACCAGTCCGCAAGCCTCTCTATCCGCAGATACCAGGCCGCATAGTCCGCGGACTCCACCCATGCAACCCGCTCAGAAGACAGCCGGCTTTCCACTAGACCTTCCACCAGGCCGCACATCACAGTCCGCCCAGTCTGCCTAGTCCGCCAACGCTGTCCGCCCAGGCCGCCCGACCTGTCCCGTCAACCACTTCCACTTCACAAAATTCAACAGTCCTCACCTAGAAGATAGCTTAGTATACACGACTTCCACTTTTTAAAGTTAGTTGATGTAAGAAGCTCGATTCCAAGACCTCTTGCGAAACCACCTTCCATTGCACTAATCCTGGTTTTCGTTGACCTCCAGAAGAAATTATGCAAACTGACGGTTGATCACTGCTCAGCCTCTGTTACCTCTGATACCATGTAAAAATTTGTAATTTTCAAAAAACGGGAAACCAGGCGTAGGAACACTCAACCAATCCGAGGTCAATTAAGCCAGATGTAAACAGAAGAGCAAGTATCTTGTACAATCAAAAAACTTTAAAAGGCGAGGCATACATGGCGAGACATGATTTGCTGATATACCCGATGGAAGCAAAAAATACAAGGCAAGAAACTAGCCGCGCAGAGTCAAAGAGTTACCCCCGGCTCTACTACTACACTACGGAGTCTGCTGAATCCGCTAAGTCGCCAAACTACAACCTAGCCATGTGGACTGCCCGTTATTCCAAAGCTAAACTCATTCCGCTGATCTACAAGCCGCCTAACCGCACGACCGCCTAACCGGCAGATCACGTGAACTACTGCTGTCGAACTGAACAAGCTGGCAGAAACGTACATCTTATTAAAGTGGGAAATAATTTTCAGAAGAGAAGACCGTCTGGTCACAAGTTGCGACCTGCTACTAACCGTCAATTGCAAACCGCAGAGTTCGCGATGTCCCTGACCGATGTCAAAACCAAGTCCTTGGCTTTCCAGTGCTATCCGCACAACCTGCACAGCACAACCCGGTCAAACTCTTCAAACTGCATGAATAGAAAATCCTGTTCGCAACAACTACCCGAGCTCACTTAGTGTTCATTCGATGTGTAATGTGATGTGACAGGGGGTCCTATTTATAGGCATGGAGTTGAGTGTAATCACCGCCCTAGATGATAGGATCACCACCTCTATTAGTCGTGGCTGGCCTTGCCCAAGGCCACCCTCAAGGGGGCGACTAGCCCTCCTGCCAAGGATGGGCACCGCCTCCTGGCCGCTCGTTATGGGGGCTATGGGCGGCCACCTCCTTGGTCGCTGGACTCTGGCCTCCAGTCCGTGTGGGCAAGCCTTTTTCTTGCCCAATGGCGGGGTTGTCTTTTCCTTATTAGTGGCGATCCGTGTGCCCAGATCCGAGCATTTATATTGGTCCGTCCAGAATTTACTCAGGAAAATTACTGGACTGCCCCCACAAAAGTCTATAAATTGACTCACTCTCCACTTCATTTGGATTTTTTCTTCAGTTCACTAACTCTGACAGTTTTCCCCCCTCTCTCTCTCTCTCTCTCACAGACACACACACACACACACACACACACACACACACACACACACACACACACACACACACACACACTCACATTACAGGTTGACCGCCCGCAAGTAACTTAAACGGTCATCGCTTAGGTGAACAAAGTTTACTTGAACCAAGATAAGAGTTCAGAAGCGAATAGTTTCTCTATCAATGACGAAGTCTCCGATCATGCGTGAGACACTGAAGCGGGCGACGAGTCCTCAAGTGGCCACCGGGAAGAAATCCAGGAGCAGCGCAGAGAGCATAAAAGTGCGCAAAGAGCATGTGACGCTCAGAACTCTCCCTAACACCTTAATTTACTAAAGTGTAATGAGGAGCGACCTGTCTCGCTCACCTTCACAGGCTTCACATGAACAATTGTGTAACAAACTCTGAAATAATGGAAATTATGTCAACAGTGAATCAACCGCGTGATTTTTCACGCCAATTGTGGGTTTTCCACATAATCAAATGTCTCTCACACTAATCAAAGAACATTGGACTGTTTGCACGCTCTTCTGCTCTACGGGCTAGGACGGTTCTATAACAATTTGTGAGTTGCGGAAAATGGGAAACCAGGCGCAGAAACACTCAACCTATCCGAGACAAGTAAGCCCGATGCAAACAGAAGAGCAGATATCTTATATTATCAAAACATCTTGACAAGACGAGGCATAATTGGCGGGGCATGATTCGCCGATGTACCCGTTGGAAGTAGAAACAATACAATGCAAGAACTAGCCGCGCAGACTGAAAGAGTAACCACCGGCTCTGCCGCTACACTACGGAGTCCGCTGAAACCACTAAGCCGCCAAACTGCAACCTAGCCGCGCGGACTGCCTATTATTCCAATGCTGAATTCAGTTCGCTGGTATGCAAGCCGCCTAACTGCACGGTCTCCTAGCCTCCAGATCACGTGAACTGTTGTTGTTAAACTGAACAAGCCGCTAGAAGCGGATAGCTTATTGAACTAGGAAATAAGTTACAGAAGATAAGACCACCTAGTCATAAGCCGCGACCTGCTGATAACTGCTGGTTGCTAACAGCAGAGTCTGCACTGCCCCTGACCGAAATTAGAACCAAGTCCATGGCTTTCCAACGCTATTCGCACAACTGTTCATTCTTTCTATGTGTGTGTGTATGTGTGTGTCTGTGTTGATGTGACAGGGGGTCCTATTTAAAGGCACATAGAGGAGTGTGTTCACCGCCTTAGCCGATAGGATCATCGCCCTATCTCGTTACGAGCACCACCAGATCGCCTTGACACAGTAACTAGTCCGGACAACCAGTCTGCCGAGGCCGCACCACCACAGTAGGATACCCAACCAATCTTCCTTGTCACCGAAGCAACACTTGGTCGCCATACAAGCGGACACTGTGGATACATCCCCAGTCCGGACGCCACAGCGGACACTTCTTCAGTCTGCACTACCTGAGCTCATAACCAAAGCCTAAGACTGACTGTTGTCGAGTTCGGAGGATAAAGAACCAGTCTGTGCTAACCGCGCGACCTCCCAGGCTGAGCAATCCTAGACTTGGTGTAAATCTAGACCAAGTCCACACCACCAGCCATCCTTGGTGCGAACACAACACCAGTGAATACAACAGCCAGTCCGCACTAACCGGCGAGCTCTGGCACCAGTCCGCACAACCGGCGAACTCTGTGGTTACCACTAACCACGCCACCAGAGCAAGACCAAAGCATAAGTTATGACAATCTCCCGAGGTCCAGTCCTGTCCGCAACCCAGACTCAGCAAACTCTATACGATTCCGTAACACGTCGGTATTGGCGAACTCCGTGGATAGACAAGCTATCCGCCCGGTTATAATATGGAAACAAACTGTATATTGAACAAAATCTGACCTTGCTAGCCGCCACTTCTATCTACACAGACCGCTTGAACAAACCTCCCAGGCCGCCAGAGAACAAGCTGACTGCAACACCTTTGCCGACCATACTAGTCACTAGTCCTATCCGCATAGGCTACACGAACAGGTCACCCAGGCCGCCTAGGTCGCCACTTTCACTTCATAGTTTTCAACACTCCCCCTTGAAGCGAGAAGTGGAGACCAGCACGTTTAGTCCCCATAAACATGTACATGGCCCCTCCGATAGCTCCTTCGAGAAGATGTTGAAAGAATTGGTTCCTAAACACCTAGAGGGGGGGGGGGGGGGGGGGGTGAATAGGTGCAATTCCTTTTTACACTAAGGCAGAATATAAATTTAGATAATCAAATTAAATCTATCTGTTCTGTTGGATCTCTAGTTTGGATTTGGGCTAGGTTCACTGAGTTAGGATGTCTTTGACCCACCTTGTATAGTCAGGGTCATTGGTTGTGTCCTAGAGTCTAGGGTTTGTCCTTAGAACATCATTCTATGGACCAGCCATCCTCCAGACTGCCAGAGAAACTCAAGACTTAGAGATATTTTTAGCTCAAGGAAATGTGCTCGATGTTCGTCGATCTCAGCTCAACGAACCATATTCTTTGGTCGACGAATTCTGGTCGACTATTTGAATCCTTCTCAGCCAGAGACTTCTCAGATTCTAAGTCCACAATCATTCTTCGGTCGACGAATTTGAATCTCTGTTCGACGAATGATGATTGTCGATTCGACGAAGATTGAAGCAGAATTGACAAGTTTCCCTTGAAGACTAATTGCTATTGTCTGGTCGACGAACTCATTAGCTCAGCTCGACGAACTGTGAACTCAGCTCGATGATTTCTGTTCTTCGTTCAACGATTCTAGACTTGGTCTTCTCCAGTTTTCCGTCCCTTTTCTTGGCGATGATTCCTGAGTAATTAATGCTCAATCTTCTCGGAATGTTACCGTTGGAACGAGCATTGATCATGGATTATTACATGCCATTTTTCCATGGGATAGTTAGGGAATTCATTGATTGTCGCTTCCTTCCCAGGCCGACTGTATTTACTGCTCAAGCATTCAAATTTTGAATGTGTTCTTCAGTCAGTTTGACAGAAAAGAAAAGATTAAGCAATCTTGATGACAGACATTACATTCAAGAAGCTTTCGATATACAAAAAGAAAGATTGCAGGCAGACTAAAAATTACAGTCTTACAGAAATCTAAAGTTTCACACACTGCAATAAGCCTAGGCCAGAGAACATCATCATCATCAAGAAGAAGAAGAACATACAATCTCCATCAAGAGTCTTCTTCTTTCAACCCTACAGGACAACTTTAGAAGGACAACAATAACTCTATCTGTCAAAGAAGTTCCTGAAGCAATCTCTGGTCAAGGCAATCAAGTTTTTGAAGACCTGTCACCCTGAAGCAGAGCTCCAGACTTCCTGATCCATTCAAGATCTCAGGGGGAGTAATCTGCTGAAATCAATCCACTAGTCTTCTCAGTTGTTATTGAGAAAGAGAAGACACCATCACCTTTTTCATCCTCTGTACAGGGTTTTAAGTCCCTTCAAAATTATTCCTGGTTGCAAGTCTCCTACCAAAAGACTTGAGGTTTTGGTTTTTGAGCACCTGAACAAAAGCTCATTGGTGTCAGGCACCTGATCAAAAATCTGAGTGGATTCCTACCAGGGTGCTAGGAGAGTGGATGTACCCAGGTTGGGGAACCACTATAAATTTCTTGTGTCGTCTAGTTGCCCTTTTTCTTTTGTTTTGGCTGTGTTCTGTGATTTGTTAGGTTGCTGTGTTTATTACTTTGTTTGCCAACCTGTTCACCTAGGATTACAGCAAAAGTTGTAAAGATTTTGTAAGAGACCACAATACTCTATTCACCCCCCTCTAGAGTATTTCAGATCTAATCTTCACTTTCAATTGGTATTAGAGGCAGGTTGGTTAAACTACCACACCTTAGCAGGTTGGTTGTTTTTGGTTGCACAGGGTAACACTTGAACCCTAAAGATCCCTCTTGTTAGATCTGATTGTTTTGTTTCCTTTATTATATTTATTTCTTCACAAAATGACTCAAAACAAAGATTATGCAAGCATCAGACCTCCAGTATGCAATCTTAACAGATTTGCCATCTGAAAGGCAAGAATCAAATTGTATATGAATTCTATTGATGAAGATATCTTTGCTTCCATCTTAATAGGAGTACCTCCAGCACCTGCAGCTTCTCCAAGTACTTCTACAAATATGACTGCAGTACCTCCTCCAGATAATACTGAAGCCCAGAGGAAATCCAAAATTACAGATACAAAAGCAATGAACACCTTGGCTCAGACTATGTCAGATGATATATTTCAGAAGGTGGCTGAGTGCACCTCAGCCAAGGCCATTTGAGACTCCCTCAACCAAATGGTAGCTAGTTCAGCTGATGAAAGGAAAGACAGGAGATCAAATCTCATATCCCTGTATGAGAATTTTAAGAAGGATTAGACTGAATCAGTTGCTGCAATATACAATAGGTTGAGCTCAATCATCAATGAGCTTAAAACCTTGGATAAAGATATCACCCTTACAGAGGTGAATGAAAAAATCTTGATGTGCTTCCCTAGCTCTTGGGACTCAAGAATTTGGCCTATTAAAGAAGCCAGAAGCCTAAATGAGATATCAACTGAATCTCTGCTAGGCAAACTAAAATCTTATGAGCAGTTGATTAAATCAAGAGAAGCAGCTGAACAGAAATCAACAACTCCAGTGAGAAAAGATCACAGTATATCTTTCAAGGCATCAAAGGAAAGTGATACCTCAACATCCAATGAAGAACTAATGAGCCTCTTTGCAAAAAGATTTTATAAGATGGTTAGAAAGGACTTCAGAAGAAAATCATCCAGACAGGATGATAAGCCCAAATATGACGAGACACCAATCAAGGAGGTTGTGTGATTTGGATGTTGAAAGCCTGGAAATTACATCTCTGAATGTCCAGAAAGCCAGAAGAAGGAGAAAAGTAGAGAAAAAGACTCTAGGAGAAAACACAGCAGCAGACCCTCCTCCAGCAAGTACAAAAAGAGAGACAAAGGCTTTGTTGCTGAAACATGGAGTGATACTGAAGAAGAATCATCATCCTCCAGCTCAAGTGAAGAAGAGGAAGAAGCAAGATCCAAGGAGGTTTGCCTTATGGCAATTGATGCCTCCAGGAGCAGTTCAGGATCAGAAGGTGAATCTGAAGATGAGGGAGCCTCAGAGTCAGAGGCAGATCAGGTTATTTCAAGTTTTGATTATAATTCTGATTCATTTAAAATTGAATTCAAGACTATGTGTTTAGATCTAATTAGTTCAGAGAAAGAAATAAAAGCCCTTAGAGAAAAACTAGGAAACCTTGAATCTGTTAACTCAGAAAATCTTAAACTAAAAGATCAACTAACTTCAGCAAATGAGCAGATAATTAAATTAAAAATCTGATTTATGTGAGGCCAAACAACTTAAGCAATCTCTTAATGGAAGAAGTCTCAAGCTGATGGACATAATAAGCACAGTAAATGCCAGATTAAATGACAAGCTGGGCTTGGGTGCATCATTAGGTTTGCCCCCCATATTTAAGAAGAATATCCTTGCCATACCCATTAAATTTGTTTCTGCCAAGGGAAAAGAGAAGATAATAGACAAACCAATGTCTGAAAACAATCCAAAACCCATAAACAAGAGCAATAAAAATCAGAAAACAGCTAATAAAAACAAGATTCAGCAGCATTCGTCAAACTCAGATCGAGGAAATGTGGCCCGTTCGTCGAACCTAGATCGACGAACGCTGAACGCAAACTTCAGTAATAACAATTCGTGTAACTGCGATCGATGAACTTTGTATGGTTCGTCGAGCAGAGGTCGACGAACATGGCGTGCAGAAAATGACTATTGTCATTCTCTGAGTAGAGATCGACGATCTCAGCCCTATTCGTCGAACTCTGGTCGACGAACTTACAGAAACTCGTCGAACCCAGAAGGACCAAACATAAATCATTTCTCTTACAGAAATTCTGAGCCAGCTAATAAACCATTCACTCCAGTAGCTGATTGGGTTATTCCACCTAGGAGATATCACCCCTTAATTTATAAATCTCAACCTACTTTGTCAGTTATATCCAGCTTTTCATTTCAACAAAATAAAGGACCCAAGGTAACCTGGGTCAAGAACAATTAATTTGTGTTTTTCATTACAGGTGAAGAGCTGTCTAAGGGTGAGTCAGACCTGGTACTTGGACAGTGGTTGCTCCAAGCATATGACAGGCAGTAAGGACAATCTATCTAATTACAAGTCCAAGCTAGGACCAAAGGTGATCTTTGGTGATTCAAATAGTGGTCAGTCTGAAGGATATGAAGCAGTAAAGATTGGAACAGTTACCTTCAAGAGAGTAACATATGTAAGAGGACTCAAACATAACCGAATATCCATAAGCCAATTATGTGATGAAGGTTATCAGGTACACTTTAACTCTACCTCCTGTTCTATTGTTAATAATGAAAACAAAACTGTTTAAATTGGAATTAGACAAGGTAACATATATCTAGTAGATTTTATTTCTGCCAAAACTGATGTTTGTTTACTCAATATCACTAGTAACCAAAATGAGTTGTGGCATAAAAGATTAGGTCATGTAAACATTAAAAATATAGCTAGGTTATCTAAAGACAACCTTATTAGAGGCTTACCTTCTGGCCCCTACAAGAAGGAAAACCTATGCAGGGCTTGTCAATTATGCAAGCAAACTAAAATTAGTTTCAAATCTATTAATAAGAGTGATTCACCTAGGATTTTGTATTTGCTTCATGTGGACCTATTTGGACCCATTACAGTACAAAGCCTAGGAGGGAAGTCTTACACTTTAGTAATTGTTGATGACTTCTCCAGATTCAGTTGGGTAGCCTTTCTGAGAACTAAGTCAGATACATTCAAGGTTCTTACAGATTTTCTCAGGACCATACAGATTGAGTTCTCTACTCATATTGCATTGATCAGAAGTGATCATGACACAGAGTTTGAGTCTCTTCTTATGCATGAGTTCTGTGAGAAGGAAGGTATCAGGCAGTGCTTCTCATCCCCTAGAACTCCCCAACAAAATGGGGTAGCTGAAAGGCAAAATAGTACAGTCATTGAAGCTGCAGGTACATTATTGGCAGATGCTTACATGCCTCTATCCTTTTGGGCAGAAGCTGTAAACACTGCTAACTACGTCCTGAATAGAAGCCTCATACATAAACTGAAAAATAAGACCCCCTATGAATTGCTTAAAGGAAAGAAACCTAAAATCACATATTTTAAAGTTTTTGGTTGTATATGTTATATTCACACAAACAACAAAAGATACATTAGAAAGTTTGAGGCTTAGGCTGAAGAAGGAATTTTTCTAGGATACTCCCAAGTAAGCAAGGCCTATAGGGTTTTTAATAAATCCTCTCTTAAAATTGAAGAGTCAGTCCATGTATCTTTTGATGAAGCTAACATGTCTTATAAGGAGAAAGAAATTTCTACCAAAAGCTCTTTGTAGGTTCCACTACTGTGTGAGTCTATGGATGGACTAAACCTTACCCAAGAGGTGTCAACCCATCCTTCTCCACAGGTTGCTGAAGACAGTGAAGAAGAAAATCAAGTGGAAGTGGCTGAACTTCCCTCAACAGCTAATAACATTCCTCAAGAGGAATTAATTATAGAAATTGTTGCTAAACAAACTCCACCCACTGATCTTGTCACACTTAGAGATCACCCCAGATTTCAAGTGATTAGAGACATTTCAGCAAGTGTACAGACAAGGCATCAACTCAACCAAGACTTGATGCATGCCTGTTTTCTCTCTCAGATTGAACCTCTCTCCATCCATGAAGCTGAGCAAGATCCCCACTGGATCATTGCAATGCAAGAGGAACTAAATCAGTTTGAGAGATGTAGAGTTTGGGATTTGGTTCCAAGACCTCATAACTACCCAGTTATTGGAACCAAATGGGTCTACAGAAATAAGCTGGATGCTCAAGGAAACATTGTGAGAAATAAGGCTAGGCTTGTTGCTCAGGGCTCCAGGCAAGAGGAAGGAATTGACTATGACCAAACCTTTGCCCCTGTTGCAAGGTTAGAGGCCATAAGAATATTCCTTGCCTATGCAGCTCACAGGAGATTCAAAGTTTTCCAAATGGATGTTAAGAGTACATTTTTGAATGGAGTGCTTCAAGAAGAGGTTTATGTGGAATAACCTCCATGTTTTATCTCTCTAACTCAACCCTCTTTTGTGTTTAAATTGCATAAAACTCTCTATTGTTTAAAGCAAGCTCCAAGAGCTTGGTATGAGACCTTAACAAGCTTTCTTTTAGAGCATAAATTTATAAGAGGAACCATAGATAAAACCCTTTTCACTACACATCATAAGGACTAAATCTTATTAGTGCAAATATATGTGGATGACATCATTTTTAGGTCTACTGATCCCAAATTATGCAAGAGGTTTGCTGACCTCATGCATTCCAAATTTAAGATGAGTAGTATGGGTGAGCTTTCCTACTTCCTTGGTGTCCAAGTGAAGCAGCTCCCTGATGGTATCTTCCTCTCCCAAGCTAAGTATGCTAAAGAGCTTATTAAGAAGTTTGGGATGGGTGATGCTTCAGGAATGAAAACACCTATGTCTACCAATGTTGTTGTGGATTCTGATGCAGCAGTGAAACCTGTAGATCAGAAGCTTTATAGGGGAATTGTTGGATCCCTATTATACCTAACAGCTAGCAGGCCTGATATCATGTTTGCTACATGCCTTTGTGTTAGGTTCCAAGTGAACCCCAAAGAATCTCACCTTATTTTCTTAAAAAGAATTTTGAGATATATAGAGTTGTCCTAATCTATGACTCTGGTATCCTGTAGAGTCAGAGTTTGAGTTAACTGGATACTCAGATGCTGACTATGCTGGATGTAGAGTGGACAGGAAAAGTACCTCTGGAACTTGCCAGTTCCTAGGTATGAGACTTGTCTCTTGGTTTTGTAAAAAGCAAACATCTGTGTCTACATCAACTGCAGAAGCAGAATATGTGGCTGCTGGCAGCTGCTGTTCACAAATGTTATGGATACAAAACCAACTCCTAGACTATGGTGTCAACTTAAATAATTCAACATTATTTTGTGATAACACTAGTGCTATTGCTATAGCACATAATCCAGTTCACCATAGTAGGACCAAACATATTGATATAAGGTATCATTTCATTAGAGATAGTGTAGACAAAAAGAAAATTAATCTAATCCATATTCCTACTGATTTACAGAGAGCATACATTTTCACCAAACCCTAGGATGAGAAAAATCATCTGTTCTTTATAAATCAACTAGGAATGATCAATGGAGAAGAGTTAAATTAGTTTCTGTCTGCATTCGACGAATTCTCCAGAGTTCGTCGAACGGAGTTCGACGAATTAGGGAAAGTTTGAGAGATGCTCGTCGAACGGAGATCGACGAATTCTCTGTGTGAAAATAATTTTCGTCGACCGGAGATCGACAAACTTTGCTTCAGAAGATATTTCATCGAACGGAGTTCGACGAACTGTTTTCATTTCTTCTGGATGAGATCGATGAATTATTTATCTATAATTTATTTCGTCGAACTCAGTTCAGAGAACTGTTTTCTTTCGTGGAACGGAGTTTATCGATTCATATTCAGGAAAACCCTATATCTAGGTTTTCTTCGACCTCCATCCCGCGCTTTCAGTTCCTATTGCACTTGATCGCTGTTTGTCTCTCTTGCATGTAATCAATGGCGGTCCTAGCGAGCACCCTGGCTGCAATGAAATTCGATACAGGCTTTGATATGGACTTTGATTCATTTCAGCATTTTGATCCTATTTTTCTTTACATTCTGGAACTTCTAGAAGAGCTGGGTCTCAAGGATTTTATGACCAGGAGAATCAAACTGCATGCAATAGAGATTAAAGAATGGGTGTATACTTCTTCTGCTTCTGAGGACAACATCTTGACAGGGACTATCGGGGGTAATGTTGTTTCTTTATCCCCCGCCGTTATTTCTGAGATTTTTGAGTTAGTTAATGGAGAAGAAGATTTGGATATAGATTCTGATGAGTATAGTTCGATGCTGAATCTGATGGGATTTACTAGGAGTAACCCTAACAAGCTGTTAAAGAAACAGCTTTCTGTCGCCTACCAGTTCTTGGCGGATGTTGTGGGAAAAGTGTTGATGGGCAAGCACTCCGCGCACGATTACATAACAAGATGCCAATTCCTTGTCATGTGCGCGGTGGTCAACAAGCGTCACGTTGATTGGGGCAAGATCTTCTTTGATTTGATAAAGAAGAAAAGCAGTAAGAAATAGGTATGCTTTGGAAGAATCCTTGGGATTTTTCTTCAAGCAAAAGCTGGTGAATTCATGGTATCCCTGACCATATTCATCAATGCCAGCAAGTGCCACACATGCGCTTTGTTTGGCAGATGGGAGAGGACGATCTCTAAGCCATCCAAGGCTTCCTCCTCCTCCATCCCAGCTTCTGAGAGCACAAGGGCCGTGCAGGCCACTCCCCACCCTGCAGAAGAGGCAATCCCATCTCCACAACCTCTTCCAGCAACCCATTTTCCATCTTCAACCAGTCTTCCAATTCCTCCAATTTCCTCCATTCATGGTTCTCCATCAACTCATGCATCCCCTGCTATGTCTCCTCCAACATCACCTCCTCCACCACATTTGTTTAACATTCCACATTTTGATATACCTTCCCCTTCTCCACCTCCACCAGACTCCACCATGACAGATGTCATTCCACATGTATCTCCTCCATCTGTTCCCCTCACTTCATCCACTTCTTTACCATCACCAACTACTTCTCCATCTTTGGACCCCCCCCCCCACTGTATCTACCATCATAACCCTGCTCACTCCCCTTCTCAAATCCCTAATCACAGAGGCCATTACACCTCTTGCAAATTCTATCAACTATTTATCTGCCCAAGTATCTCTTCTTTCTACTGCCCCCTCTCCATTCAGGGGCCTGGCTGCAGGTTCTCCTGAAACCAGGCAGGGAGAGATGCTCTGTGATGAAGCAGCAGTAGATATAGCAGCAGTTTCAGTAGATATAGCAGCAGTTTCAGATGCAGCAGCAGTTCCTCCTACAGCAGTTTCAGATCCAGAAGCAGCAACTTTGACAGAATTTGATTCGGATTTGATTGACTTGATCCATTTCATGGATACTGACATTGAATTAGATGAGTCAGTTCCAGAGCAGATAAAAACTGTTGGTGATTTTCATTTGAATCCCACAGTTGATTTGACTGTTTTGTTGAGAAATTTTGATACAATTTATGTACAGTTCCCTTCTACTAAGCCATCCTTGGCTATTATTCCTGTCACCTCTCCAATAAGTCCTATAGTTGCTAAGCAACTTAGTGACAGTTTTGCTGTTCCAGAGTAAGCCATCTCTTCCCCCCCCCAGAAGAGATTTCTACCCCAATTTTTGTTATGGATGATTCCCCAATGCCTGACTTGGATGCATTGATTCTAGCAGACATTGGGGAAGAGAATAAAGCTCAAGAAGAGAGCTCAGTCTTAATCAGTTTTCCAGTTCCAGTTCAACTTGCTAAGCCCCAGATCTTTGCAGCTACCCTAAGGATTATTGATGCTCTGTATGCCAATCCTCAAGGGTCTAGCTCAGATGAGGAAGAGGAAGATGAAGATTCAGATGAAGAAGCCCAGAAGAGAGTCAAGTCAAAGAAGAGAAAGGCTCCTCCTCTTCCTGCTCCTAAGCCCAATCCAACAGCTGACACTCCCTACTACATCTTGCATAACATCACTCCTTATAAAGGAATGTCAGCATGGATGTGTCTGTCTAAAAATCAGCAAAAGGAGAGGAAAAGAAGTAGGAAATATTCTCCACCACCAGTTCAGAGATACATGAGAGATCCTCCTCCTCCTCCTCCAGCTGCTGGTACTTCCAGTTCCTCAATTTCAAAGCCTGTTCCTGTTCAAACCTACCAAAGGCATCAGAGCAAGTCTTCAGGAGGTTACCAGCAGAGGCAACAATCTTTAGGTAAACAACAACTTCAACAGCAACAACCTCAATAGCAACAGTAAAATGTATCTGTAGAACAGAAGGCAAACAGTCCTGAAAGACCACCCTCACCTCCCGTTCCTTTTGACGATCCTGAAACAGCTAACACTGCTAGAATGGCTAGATTCCAGGAACTGATTGGCCTCTCATTGATTAATAAGGCAAAAGCTGAAGGAAAGGACATCTCAGGATACTCAACTATGTCAAAATATAGAAAAGAAGAACTTAAAAGGTTTGACAAAGCAAACAAACTTTTCAATGTTGATGACTATATGAAGCTCCATCCAGAGGCTGTTGTTCCGAAAGCCTCTACTCAGAATATGCTTGGTATAGCTGATATGACAATGACTATGGCTTAGGCAGCTAATGCAAACAGAGAGATCAAATTCTCAAAGCCTGGAGCTAGCAGCAGCAGCAGCAAAGAGAAAGACATAGATAAATTCAAGAAGAGCAAGATATGATCTAAGTTTTTCTTTCTTTTCCTGTTTTTGCTTTTACAACTCTCTGGTTATGTTTCTGAACAAAGCTTTTATATATCTACTATATGTGTTATAAATTCTCTGTCAGATATATGCTTTTACTGCTTTGTTTTGTTTCAGTCTGTGTCTTCACTTAGTGACCTCACCCAAATAGGGGGAGATTATTGGATCCCTAGTTTGGATTTGGGCTAGGTTCACTGAGTTAGGATGTCTTTGACCCACCTTGTATAGTCAGGGTCATTGGTTATGTCTTAGAGTCTAGGGTTTGTCCTTAGAACATCATCCTGTGGACCAGACATCCTCCAGACTGCCAGAGAAACTCAAGACTTAGAGATATTTTCAGCTCAAGGAAATGTGCTCGACGTTCGTCGATCTCAGCTCAATGAACCATATTCTTTGGTCGACGAATTTTGGTAGACTATTTGAATCCTTCTCAGCCAGAGACTTCTCAGATTCTAAGTCCACAATCAATCTTCGGTCGACGAATTTGGATCTCTGTTCGACGAATGATGATTGTCAGTTCGACGAAGATTGAAGCAGAATTGACAAGTTTCCCTTGAAGACTAATTGCTATTGTCTGGTCGACGAACTCATCAGCTCAGCTCGATGAACTGTGAACTCAGCTTGACGAACTGTGAACTCAGCTCAACGATTTCTGTTCTTCGTTCAACGATTTCAGACTTGGTCTTCTCCAGTTTTTTGTCCCTTTTCTTGGCGATGATTCCTGAGTAATTAATGCTCAATGTTCTCGGAATGTTACTGTTGGAATGAGCATAGATCATGGATTATTACATGCCGTTTTCCATGGGACAATTTAGGAATTCATTGATTGTCGCTTCCTTCCCAGGCCGACTGCATTTACTGCTCAAGCATTCAAATTTCGAATGTGTTCTTCAGTCAGTTTGACAGAAAAGAAAAGATTAAGCAATCTTGTTGACAGACATTACATTCAAGAAGCTTTCGATATACAAAAAGAAAGATTGCAGGCAGACTAAAAATTACAGTCTTATAGAAATCTAAAGTTTCACACACTGCAATCAGCCTATGCCAAAGAACATCATCATCAAGAAGAAGAATAACATACAATCTCCATCAAGAGTCTTCTTCTTTCAACCCTACAGAACAACTTCAGAAGGGCAACAATAACTCTATCTGTCAAAGAAGTTCCTGAAGCAATCTCTGGTCAAGGAAATCAAGTTTTTGAAGACCTGTCACCCTGAAGCAGAGCTCCAGACTTCCTGATCCATTCAAGATCTCAGGGGGAGCCATCTGCTGAAATCAATCCACTAGTCTTCTCAGTTGTTATTGAGAAAGAGAAGACACCATCATCTTTTCCATCCTCTGCACAGGGTTTTAAGTCTCTTCAAAATTATTCCTGGTTGCAAGTCTCCTACCAAAATACTTGAGGTTTTGGTTTTTGAGCACCTGAACAAAAGCTCATTGGTGTCAGGCACCTGATCAAAAATCTGAGTGGATTCCTACCAGGGTGGTAGAAGAGTGGATGTACCCAGGTTGGGGAACCACTATAAATTTCTTGTGTCGTCTGGTTGCCCTTTTTTGTTTTGGCTGTGTTCTGTGATTTGTTAGGTTGCTGTGTTTATTACTTTGTTTGCTAACTTGTTCACCTAGGATTACAGCAAAAGTTGTAAAGATTTTGTAAGAGACCACAATACTCTATTCACCCCCCCTCTAGAGTATTTCAGATCTAACCTTCACTTTCAAGTTCTACAGCTATCACAATCACAGAATTCACAGAATCACACACAATCAGCTCCTTTCTTGAAATTCAGAAATCAATCTGAGTCCTTCTTGGCAGACTGGTTCAAAATCTGCACTTGAGATACTTGTTGATGTAAGTCCCTTTTTTCACTTGAATAGATGGAGCTCTCTCTCTCCAAATTCTTCTGAAGGTTCTTCTGAATTCTTCTTTGAATTCTCTTGACAAACTTTGAGTAGATCACCACCTGAGAATGTCTTCTTAGATCTTCTGTTGAAAATCTTCTTCTATTTTTGTGTGTATGAATCTGTATTATTATATATCACTCTCTTATTGATGAAGAATGCCTTTATATAGACTTCCTCCATGGTAACCGGCCGATCCAGTTTCTAACGAACTTCTGACAGTTCTGACAGTTGGAGTAGAACGGTTGGAAATGGCAGCTGTCAAGTCTTCCAGTCACTTCTTGAAACTCTGTCTCTGTCAGCAAAGTGTAGAGACTGAACTTCATCATGTGTCGACACAAGTGGACTAAGTGTCGACACAAGCCTTGGTGGTGTCGACACAGCTCCTTTGGTGTTGACACTGCTTCTCGACACAGCTTTTGTAGAATGTGTCGACACTAGTTCTGTGTGTCGACACAGCCACTTCTTCTCTTCACAAAAATCAACTTTGTTGAAACTCTGCTAGGTGTCAACACAAATCCTGTATGTCGACATAGTTGATGTCGACAAAGTCTTCTGTGTGTCGACACTGCCTCTGTGTGTCGACACAATTGATGTCGACTAAGCTTTCTATGTATCGACACTGCCTCTGTGTGTCGACATAGTTGATGTCGACAAAGTCTTCTCTGTGTGTCGACACTGTCTCTGTGTGTCGACACAGTTTCTTCTGGTGTCGACACAGCCTTTCCAAGGGTCGACACATTTGACTCCAAGTGTCGACACAACTTTTCTCCAGTGTCGACACAGCTTCTTCTGGTGTCGACACATGAACTTAGAAACTTTTCTTGCATTCCTGCATTTTCTTAACCTGCACATATAAACTCAAAACAACATCAAATACACCTTGATGCATATCATTGAATAAGGTGAGGCTTCTTCAAATCTGGTACACATTTTCCAATGTACCCAACAATCTCCCCCTATTTGGAGAAGTCATAACCCTTAGTCAATGATATACACCATTCATAATAAACACACATTATGATGTATAAAAACATTATATGATAGGGTAACTTATAAATAAAACATATATAAAATGTCATCACAGAATAATGATGCAAACAAAATGAGCATTAATCACTGTTTTGTTTAAACTTCCAAAAGTTTGTTAATAATAGTTTAAATAGATTTTTATCAACTAAAGATTACATTGTTGTAAAATCTAGTTAATCTAATCTAAGGCTGGTCTGGCTCCTTGATGACTATGCATTTGTCTGATTGGATCTTGCCTTATACTGGAGCATCAGTATCTTCGGCTGGATTCTTGCCCTTTAGATCTTTCTTCTTTTGTTTTCAGCCCTTATTATTTGTCTTTCAAAATAGTGAAAAGGCTTTGGGAAGTACTTACTAGGCTCCTGAGCATTAGGAGGTAGCTTCCCAGCTTTGGCCTTTCTTCTCTATTGAACAATGACTTCATGTCTTGCTTCATACTTTTGCCATTCTTGTTTAGTGTACCATTTGCCCCTATCATGGGTCTTGTCCTTCACAGCCTTCCAGGCAATCAAAATAATATTCCTGGAAGTGGGGCTCCATTGCTCAAAATCAGGCTTCAACTCAGCCTGTTCTCTGAACCTTTTCTTAGACAATAGAGCTTCTTGCTAGTTATTCAAAGCTGCCTCTGACATTTCTACTTTCTCAAGGATAAATTTTGTAGTACCCTCTGCAGGGCTGTACATCTGATCAACCAGGTGTTGAATTTGCTCAAAGTTAGAAGGGGAATATATGATTTGAGCTACTTCCTGCTGACCCCCTTCATCTCATGCAGCTTGAATTCCTGACTTAGCTGTGTTGTCATCATCACATAGGGGTGGATAACCCAGAGTTGCTCTAACATCATTTGTTATTCATTTGGCATGCTCTGAGCTAGCATTGACTAACACTCTCTCCCCCTTTATGACTTCTCTCTCAATATGATCCCTGAGGTCATCTTTCTGAAATCTGACTTGTTCATCTAGATAATTAACACCATCTTTATAAAATGACCTGAGTTTCAGTAGCTGATCAGAAATGATCTTTTGAGAATTCTTAATAGCTGTTTGTACAGCAGCTAGTACTTCCTGTAATTGCTTATCAAAATCTGACTTGGCTTTAGCCCTTGCCTCAGTCTGGGCAGTAGCAATATTCTTTAATTTTGTAACAACCACATTATGTGATTCTGTCAGATTATCATTCATTCTAAGTTGATTCTCTAGGACATAGCCTTGCTTAACAGCTATATAATCAACTTGAGTCTTTATTCTTTCTTGTTGTTTTGCTAGAAAAACCACAGCATTACCATCTTTGTGAAAGCAGTCTGTCATCTCCTTCTTGTTCTGATTTACTTCAAATCTTATGGATTTGATATCTTGAGCCAAGGAGAATTATAAATCCTTATGGCTTTCATCAATATATTTTTCCATAGCTGCTCTTTGTTCATCCAATTTAATATGAAGAGACACCAACAGTGAACTGAAATTAACTATTGGTGCTGAGGATTGTGAGGCAGTCTGTAGAGCTTTCTTATAAGTGGAGCTTTTCTTCTTATAAACCATCAATTTTCTTTTCTTTGCTCCTAGAGCTTCTCCATCATCAGAATCAGATGTATTGTCTAGATTCACAGTGTCCTTTGGACTTGTGGGTAGCTCTTTGTCAGATCTAGGTAACCCCCCTGAATCCCTTGCTCCTCCCCCTCAGTCCTTACTTGCTCCCCCTCAATGTTAGCTTGCTCCCCCTCAGTTTCAGGTTGCTCCCCCTCAGTCCTGGCTTGCGCTAAATCAACGAACAACTCTTCAAGGGTAAACTCTTATTGAGTTGGGACTTGGGGTACCTCCAACTCAGGAGCAACAATAGCTATAGATGTATCCTTCATGATAACATCTTATGCTGAATTGTTGAGTTAGTGGTCTGGTCAACATCAATCAAAGTCTCAGTTAGTGTTTCATCCTTATTATTGAAAATTGATTGATTAACTTCTTGAATTACCTCTAGAATAATTTGAGTCGCCATATCACTTTCCAAGAGTGTCGGCTCTTCCTCATGATGATGCTCCCCCTGCACCTGAGCACCATCAATAATGTCTTGTGCAGGAGATTTTTCAGCAATCTCTTGCCTCTCTTCATCAGGTATGTCCTTAGTTAGGACTCTACCCCATCTGGAGATTATTCTTATATCCATTTTTCTCATATGGTTGATCTTAGAACCAGTAGTTTGTTCCATTATTTCTGGAATTGTTCTAGCCAAGTATAGACTCATGATTCTTCCCAGATTTGGCTTCTTGATTCCTTCCTTAATCTTTTCAAGGATTACTGCAGACCAATCTGTGTTCAGTCTGAAGATAATCCTGGTCATCAGGCTGAACATATAGGCAGAAACCCTATCATATCCCCCTGGCTTGCAGAGAATGACCTTGCCAACCACTTCTGAAAGGAATTTTCCTTGCTGATTCATCCCTTTTCTGTTCATTGCAGATCCAATCTTCATGTTGGGATCCAATCCACACCACTGAAGTGCTTCCCTAGTCTTTGATGAAGGTACTTCTTCTTCTTGAGTTCTTGGAAGTTGAAGAGTTTTCCTCAAGCTCTTCAAGGTTAGTTTAATTTTAGCTCCCTGAACTGTAGATTTGATCTTAAGTCCAGTCGAATCTAAAGTAGCTGCACCATAGAATTCCAGTATTTCTTTCTTCCATATCTTTGTGGGTTCGGATACTAGAAATTCCAACCCATTTTCTGCAATTAGGGTTATCACAGCTTGAATTGCTGGTTCAGCATTGTCAAAGGCATTGCGAATCAGTTCATAGCCTTCGTTGACGTATCTTCAAGCTTTGGCGCCATTGGGGTTGAGAGAAAGCTTGGATTGAGAAGAGAGAATTTGTCGACACAGGGTTTTGGTCTCGAAAATATGGAGAGTGTGTCGACAGAATATGTTGTTGACCTATTTTACCCTTCCAAATAATGAAGTTCAAAAGTCACGTCAAAATTCTCTTAATGTGTCGACACAGTTGAAATGTGTCGACACAGACTGCTAATGTCTCGATAGAAGTGTTGACTTCTATATGTCGACACCAATTCTATTTGTCTTGGTCGTGTTCGACGATTTGAGGTCGACGAAATGTTGGTGAATCTGCGCTCGACGATATGTGTCGATTCTGCGCTCGACGATCAGTTGATTCTGCGCTCGACGAAATCTGTGTGTTGATTCTAAGTGTCGACAACACTTCTGGATGTGTCGACACTACTTCTCTGAAGTGTCGACACCAATTTTCTAGATGTGTCGACATCACTTTCCTGGAATGTCAACACCAACTACTATGTGTCGACATAGACAACTTATTGTGTCGACACAATTTTACTTAGCCAAATTTGTTAAACTAATTTATGTTCAACATTCCTAATTCAATTTTGAAATTATTGAATTTAGTTTCATCTAAAGGCTTAGTGAACATATCAGCAAATTGTAAATCTGTATTAACAAATTCTAAAGAAATATCTTCTTTCTCTACATGATCTCTAAGAAAATGGTATCTTATTTCTATATAATTTGTTCTACTATGAGAAACAGGATTATGAGCAATAGAAATAACACTAGTAGAATCACATAATAATGGAGTTCTACTTACCTGAATACCATAATATTCTAACTGATTTTGTATCCACGACAGCTGTGCACAACAACTTCCTGCAGCAACATACTCAGACTCAGCTGTGGAAATTGCCACACTAGTCTGCTTCTTACAGCTCCAAGACACCAATCTTCCTCCTAGAAATTGACAGGTGCCTGTTGGGCTTTTCCTATCTACTTTGCAACCTGCAAAGTCTGCATCTGAATAGCCTATTAGTAGAAAATCTCTATTCCTAGGATACCAAAGGCCTAGATTAGGTGTGCCCTTAAGATATCTCAAAATCCTTTTGACAACAGTAAGATGAGATTCTTTAGGGCAGGATTGGTACCTAGCACAAACACATGTAACATACATGATGTCTGGTCTACTAGCAGTCAGATAAAGCAGGGAGACAACTATCCCTCTATATAAAGACTCATGTACAGGTTTCCCTGCATCATCTTTGCTTAGAGACATACTTGTCCCCATAGGAGTTCTCATGGTAGTGGATGACTCCATACCATACTTCTTAATTAACTCCTGGGTGAACTTGGACTGAGATATGGACAAGCCATATTCAGTCTGTCTTACTTGAAGTCCCAAGAAGAACTTAAGTTCTCCCATACTGCTCATCTCAAACTTCCCTTGCATAAGTTTTGCAAACTTTCTACAAATGTTGTTTTCAGTAGAACCAAATATTTTGTCATTAACATATATCTAGACTAGGATGATCTTTCCTTTGGATTCCCTAAGGAATAGAGTATTGTCTATTTTCCCCCTTGAGAATTTGTTCTCAATGAGGAAATTAGACAGGGTTTCATACCAAGCCCTTGGGGCTTGTTTCAACCCATACAAAGCTTTCCTAAGTTTATAAACATAAGTAGGATTGAGTGGATCAACAAAACCTGAGGGCTGTTCTACATAGACCTCCTCTTTTAAGTCTCCATTTAAAATGCTGACTTAACATCCATTTGGAATACTTTGAAGCCTTGATATGCTGCAAAGGCTAGAAATAGCCTGATAGCTTCCAACCTTGCCACAGGGGCAAAAGTCTGATCAAAATCTATGCCCTCTTCCTGTCTGTATCCTTTGGCAACTAGTCTTGCCTTATTCTTCACTATGATCTCACTCTCATCAAGCTTGTTTCTATAAATCCTTTGTCCCTATGACATTGTGGCCCTTTGGTTTTGAAACCAACTCCTAGACCTTGCACCTTCTGAATTGACATAACTCCTCCTGCATAGCATCAATCCAGTGTGGGTCTTGAATAGCTTCTTCAAATCTCTTGGGTTCCAGTTGAGATAAGAAGCTTGAGCAAAGAACTGTGTTTAAGTTCCTACTTCTTGTTTGTACTCCTTGTCTTGGATCACCAATGATCTGGTGTGCAGGATGATCCTTCAAATGTCTAACTGCTGGAGGTAATCTATCAACAGTTTGACCTTCTTCAATCTCTTCATTATGCTGCACCTCATGGTCTTCATCAGCCTCTAGAGTGTCTTGTACTCCCCCTGGACAGCAACTACCATTTTCCTCATCCTGCTTTGCAGTTGGATCTTCTTTGATAGAAAGCTGGTCTATCTTCTGATGTATACCTGGAGAGCTACAAGAACTACTTGACAACTCATTGTTAATAAGTCTAGATTCATCAAAAATGACATGAACAGACTCTTCTACAACTTGAGTAGCCAAATTGTAGACCCTATAATCCTTAATATTGTTGCTGTACCCAACAAATATCCCATCTTGGGATTTGGCAGCAAACTTAGTTAGGTGAGATTTGCCATTATTAAGCACATAGCACTTGCAACCAAAGATCCTAAAATAGGATAAGTTTGGTTTTCTGCCTTTCATAACCTCATAGGGTGTCTTTTTGTGGCCTTTAGTGATGAAAGCCATATTGAGCACATGGCATGCAGTTTTTACTGCCTCAGCCCAGAAATATTCTGGGAGAGAAGTGTCATTCAATAGTGTTCTTCCAGCCTCAATCAATGTCCTATTCTTTCTTTCAGCAATGCCATTTTGCTGAGGTGTTCTAGGTGAAGTGAATTCCTGATGAATCCCAAATTTTTCACACAACCTTGTCATACTTTCAGATTGGAATTCAGTTCCATGGTCACTTCTGATTTTGACCACTGAACTATCTAATTCATTATGAATTTGTTTGACAAAATTGTAGAAGATCTTTGGGGTTTTAGATTTCTGCCTCTGAAAGAATACCCATGAAAATCTAGAATAGTCATCTACAACCACAAAAGTGTAGACCTTTCTACCTAGACTATGAACTGGCATAGGACCAAATAAATCCATATGCAAGAGGTATAAGCACCTCACTGAGTCTTTGGTTTCTAGACTATGAAAGGATGATCTAGTCTGCTTGCCTTTTTGACAAGCTGAGCATATTCCATCCTTAAAGCACTTAACTTGAGGACCATTCCTCACTAACTCTTTACTAAAGAGTTGGCCAATGGTCTTGTAGTTAAGATAAGCTAGCCTCTTGTGCCATTTGACACAATGAGAGGCTTTCTCATCAGCCACAAGATAGATAGGAGAATTTTTATTTTCACACACAAAGTCTACGCAATACACATTTCTTTTTCTATAGCCAGTCAATATGACTTTTTGATCACTTGACCTCTTGATATGACACCCATTCTTGACAAATGAAATGTCATATCCTAGATCACTCAGCTGGCTTATGCTTATTAGGTTATGTTTCAAACCCTTTATATAGGCCACTTGAGTGATTGTAATTGAGTTGTTAGAAATGTTACCAAAACCTTTGATGACTCCTTTTTCAGAACCACCAAAGATTACTTTAGGCCCATTCAACATTGGTGAGTAGTCCTTCAGCAATCCTCTTGTTCCAGTCATGTGCCTGGAACATCCACTATCTAAGTACCATATAGGGACATGGCAACTTGGACTCACCTGCAACAAAGATTACTTAACCTTAGAACCCAAATAACTTTTGGGTCCTTGGTTCAAGTTAGCCTGAAACTTGACAAATCTGCCTGTAGCTCTTCTAACAGGCTGACAACTATTCTTACTGACACTGGTATTGTGCCAACAGTCTAAGGCATAATGGCCTATCTTGCCACAGCACTAGCACTCAAACTTATTATACCTCTTTTTAGGTACAATCTTAGTTGTATTGTTGGCAGCAGATCTTTTGTTTTGTGCTGGGGCTTTGCCTTTATTATTGGACTGAGCAGCCCTTGCAGTTCCCTTAAATCCTATTTCTGCCTTACCCTTTTGAGACACAAAGTCATCAGTTATGGGTAGGACAGATCTTGGCTTAGAGAAACTAGCCACAATTTCCTTTTCTTTCTGAAGTTTGTTTTCCAGACTTTTGATCTGATAATTTTTGAATGTGGTTGTTCCCATCTGAATAACTGTTATGTTTTTTAGCCTGGCAATCTCATTCAACTTTTGATCCAGCAGCTTCTTTGAATCAGATGCAGCCAACTTAAGAGCTGCAATTTCCTTAGCCTGATTTTTGGCCAGGTTTTTGCATCTCTTGAGTGCCTGCAACAAATCCCCATATTCATCTATCAGCTGATGAATATCTGCTTCAGATTCAGACCCATCTTCATCTCTTGATGCAGAAGCATCTAATTCTAACCCAGTGAAGTAATCAAAATCTACAGACAAACTTTTTTACCTTACTGGGACCAGGCTGATCCTGGCATTGGTCTTCTTTAGACACAGCCATCAGTCCTTTGTACTGATGGTCTTCTTGCTCATAGATAGAGTCCAGTAATTTCATGAACTCATCATCTTCTTCTATTGCAACCAAACCAATATAGGCCTCAGCCTCAGATTCAGACTCTGAAGTTGACTGATCTGTCAAACTTTTCTCTTTCTTAGCTATCAAGGATTTCTCCTTCTTGCTCTTATGCTGAGACTTCTTTTTATCAGCTGACTCCTTCCTTTTGTCTGGACAGTCAGCCACAACATGTCCTAGTCTGTTGCAGCAATAGCAGATAATCTTTGATGTAGTTGACTTACTAGGTTTTGTCCCACTCCTGTCCTTCCTGGATGATTTCCTCTTCTTATAATAGTAATCCTTGGACTGAGATGAGGATGGCTTAGATTTCCACTGCTTCTTCCTTAAGAATCTCTGAAACTGCCTTGTGAAAGCAACAAAGTCTTCATCAGAATTACTGCTGTCTGGACTGTGATTATCAGAATTTTCTGAGATCACTTCTACATCTTTCTTAGGAGAAGATGGAGACATCCTCCTATTCTTCATGGTGGCTTCTACCTTGAAGGCCATAGACTTTTCTCTAGAGTCAACCTCTGTATGTTTCTCTTCCTCTTTTCTGGCCATCAGCTGCATCTCATAAGACAGCAATTTGCCAAAAAGTGTTGGAGGTGAAATTTCTGCTAGTCTGGCCACTTCCCTTATGGCACAGATCTTTGTATCCCAATCCTTAGTCAAAGACCTAAGGAATTTGTAATTCAGCTCATATGTACTGAAGATTATTCCATAGGACATTAGTTCATTTACAATTCTATAGAACTTCTTATAACATTCAGTTATACTTTCAGACTTGGCTTGTCTGAAACTCTCATATTCTTGATTAACCATAGACTTTCTATCTTGCCTAACCTCTTCAGAACCCTCCATGTAGACAATCAATGCGTCCCACATCTCCTTGGAGGTTTTGCAGTGAATCAGATTCTGGAATGTTGAATCATCTATGACACTCACTATAATATTCTGTGCTATTTTATCCATTGTAGCCAAGATGATCTCATCCTTAGTCATTTCAGAAAACTCCTTAGGAATCCTTTGATTAGCATCAAGAACAGAAACCTTCTTTGGAATATATGGTCCTTCCTTAACTGTTATGTAAATTCTAGGATCAGATGCCTCCATTAATAGTCTGACCCTTTCCTTCCATATTCCAAAGAGTTCCTTCCCGCAGATAGGCAATTTCATTGCATAAAGTTCTTTGTGGTTTTCTCCTGAACCCATCTTCTTTAACTTAATTCTGCCTCACAGATCTCACTTTGACTGTTACGTCAATCTTTGAGGAACCTCCCTCTGATACCACTTGAAATAATTGGTTCCTAAACACCTAGAGTGGGGGGCGAATAGGTGCAATTCCTTTTTACACTAAGGTAGAATATAAATTTAGATAATCAAATTAAATCTATCAGTTCTACAGTGAAAGTGAGGGTTAGGTCTACAATACTCTATAGGGGGGATGAATAGAGTATATTTAAAATTTGTTAGGTCCCAATACATGTGCTGTTACAGCTTTTGCTGTAAACTGAAAAGGTGCAGTAATTAGGAAACTAGAGAATAGAAAATAGAAAACCTAATCATAGCCACACAGTAAGAACAAAAAGAAAAAGATAGGCAACCAGATGACACAAGAAATTTATAGTGGTTCCCCAAATCTAGGTAGTCCACTCTTCTACCATCCTGGTAGGAATCCACTCAGGTTTTTGATCAGGTGCCTGACACCAATTGGTTTTGATCAGGTCCCCAAAAACCAACTCAAGTCTTTTGGTAAGGAGACTTGCAACCAGGAATAACTTTTGAAGGGAGATGACAACCCTTTATACAGGAGTGGGTGAGAGAGTGATTTTGTCTTCTCTTTCTCAATCAACTGAGAAAACTTATGTGGATTGATGTTTAGCAAAAGCTCCCCCTGAAATATTGAATGGTTTAGAAAGATCTGGAAGCTTGCTATAGGGTCATAGGTCTTCAATCAGAGTTCTTGACAGCAGTGATGCAGGAGCTTCTAGACTGATTTTGATATCTGTTGTCCTTGGAAGTCCTGGAGAGAGTGTGGAAGAAGAAGACTCTTGATATTGTATGATTGTTCTTCTTCTTCTGAATCAAGATCACTGTCTGTCACTGTAAGCTTCAGTAGGTTTTTTTTGTGTGAAGCTTTTTCTGAATCAAAATGATTTTACTGCTGTTCTCTATAAATACAGTGTGTCTCTATCTATTTTTTTGTGTATCTGACTGTCTGACTAAGTATCTTCTCTGTCTATTCAAAAATTTGAATCCTCTGTAATTAATGCTGACGCCTTGAGAATAATCGACATTGAATCATTTCCTCAACTGTCCCGTGGAAAATCAGCAAGTAATATTCCTGAAGAAGACCGTAATCAATACTCCTTCTAAAAGATACATTCAGAGAATGTAGAGCATTAATCACTCATGAATTTCCACATTAGAATGGGGACAGAAAGCTAGAAATGGCTAAGTCTGGAATCGTCGAACGAATAATAGAATTCGTCGAGCTGAGTTACTAGTTCGTCGAACTGAGATTTTGTATTCGTTGACCAGACAGCTTCTGTTCATCGAGCTGAGAACTTGACTACTGTCTGTTGCCATGTCTAAAGTTCGTCGAGCTGATAATTGCATTCGTCGACTGGAGTTCAGCAACAATTCTTGGCTTAGTCAAGTATTTTGTGTTGACTGATATTCTGTGTGTCGACATGAATCTTCTGGTGTCGACACAGGTGGTTGTCGACTGATAATCTTAGTGTCGACACAAATCTTCTGGTGTCGAAATAAGTGGGTGTTGACTGATTATTCTTGGTGTTGACACAAGTTTTCTTGTGTCGACATAGTTGGTGTCGACACATGCCCTAAGTGTCGACATGAATCTTCTGGTTCCACAGTTCGTCGACCTGAGAACTCGTCGGCCTAAGAAGTTGACTTCGTCGACCTGAGATCTTCTAACAGAAGGTTGTTGTGAACTCAAGGTCCAAATTCGTCAAGTTCAGAATCTTGTTTGTCGACCAAAGTCTGAAGTTGGACTTAGAATAATCTGGAGTTATCCTGACTTTAGTTTGTTGAAGTATCCCAGTTTTCGTCGACCAGAGAATGAAGATCGTCGAGCTCAACTCAGAGAAATATCTCAAGATCGTCGAGCTGAGAATGTCTTTCGTCGACCTGAGTTCGACGAACGTCGAACTCATTTTACTTGGTCTTGAAATCTTTTAAGTCTTGAGTCTCTGGCAGTCTTGTTGATAGTTGGTCTATCTGATGTTGACTCTAAGGACTTGGCCTAGACCCTAGGACACAACTATGACCATGGCTATACATGTTGGGTCACATCCTAAGTTAGTGAACCTAGCCCAAATCAACTAGGGATCCAACATACAGCTATCACAATCACAGAATTTACAGAATCACACACAATCACAGAGTGCACACTGATTTATAGTGGTTCCCAAAAGTCTGGGTACATCCACTTTCCCCCTTCGCCTATCTAGCAGTGTGCTAGATTCGGCCTAAATTCTTTCCTTCTCCTCAGATCCGCAGATATTACAGCTTAGAACCCAAATAAGGCTCCTACAACTCAGAGTGAGTCCACACTCCTACAGCTCAGGCAATCTGCCCTACCTCAGCCTTCAATAAGGCCTACAACTCAGAGATGACAATCTCCTACAACTCAGGCTCTCAGCCCTACCTCAGCCTTCAACAAGGCCTACCACTCAGAGATATTTAGTCTCCTACAACTCAGCCTTTATAAATCAGGCTTACAACTCAGATCTTAAAAAGATCCTACAGAAAAATAGATGTAAATTTGAAATTTACCACCACCCTAGTTGAGAGAGAAAGGATGGAAGGTTTCTTGATCAGTTCTTGGAAGAATCTGATGACTGAGAACAACCTCTCTTAGCTTTCTTCAAAGCTTCTTGAATCTGAACTCAGTAGGGTTGATCTCCTTTGAAGTTGATCTTCAATCAGCTCCTTTCTTAAAATTCAGAAATCAATCTGAATCCTTCTTGGCAGACTGGTTCAGAATCTGCACTTGAGAGACTTGTTGATGTAAGTCCCTTTCTTCACTTGAATAGATGGAGCTCTCTCTCTCCAAATTCTTCTGAAGATTCTTCTGAATTCTTCTTTGAATTCTCTTGACAAACTCTGAGTAGATCACCACCTGAGAATGTCTTCTTAGATCTTCTGTTGAAAATCTTCTTCTGTTTTTTCGTGTATGAATCTGTATTATTATGTATCACTATCTTGTTGATGAAGAATGGCTTTATATAGACTTCCTCCATGGTAACCAGCTGATCCGGTTTCTAACGAACTTCTGACAGTTCTGGCAGTTGCAGTAGACCGGTTGGAAATGGCAGCTGTCAAGTCTTACAGTCACTTCTTGAAACTCTGTCTCTATCAGCAAAGTGTCGAGACTGAACTTCATCATGTGTCGACACAAGTAGACTAAGTGTCGACACAAGTGGACTAAGTGTCGACACAAGACTTGGTGGTGTCGACACAGCTCCTTTGGTGTTGACACTGCTTCTCGACACAGCTTCTGTAGAATATGTCGACACTAGTTCTGTGTGTCGACACAGTCACTTCTTCTCTTCACAAAAATCAACTTTGTTGAAACTCTGCTAGGTGTCGACACAAATCCTGTATGTCGACACAGTTGATATCGACAAAGTCTTCTGTGTGTCGACACTGCCTCTGTGTGTCGATACAGTTGATGTCGACTAAGCTTTTCTGTGTGTCGACATTGCCTATGTGTGTCTACACACTTGATGTCGACAAAGTCTTCTCTGTGTGTCGACACTGCCTCTATATGTCGACACTGCATCTGTGTGTCGACACAGTTTCTTCTGGTGTCGACACAGCCTTTCCAAGTGTCGACACATTTGACTCCAAGTGTCGACACAACTTTTCTCCAGTGTCGACACAACTTCTTCTGGTGTCGATACATTGACTTAGAAACTTTTCTTGCATTCCTGCATTTTCTTAACCTGCACATATAAACTCAAAACAACATCAAATACATCTTGATGCATATCATTGAGTAAGGTGAGGCTTCTTCAAATCTGGTACACATTTTCTAATGTACCCAACAGATGTCTGTGACATAGTTCTCGCTCCGCATATCAAAGACCATAAGGGATCCCTCCAGCACCTCCCGAAAGGAGTAGTGCTTCCATCTGCCTTCTTCTTTAGCTTCAACCTCCACTTGTACGTCACAGGAGTAACACCAACGACCTTGGAAACAAGGTCCCATGCCTCGTTTCCTTTGAGGGAAGATACCTCCTCATCCTTGGTGTTATTCACCTCCTTGACTCTAGTAGTGTCATCACAGCTAGAAGGCTCTCGCTTGACCAGAAGACCTGGGAATAAACAAGAGACCAAGCTCACCGAGTTTCCTTCGCTATATCGAGCTGGTGGGTTGATGATCCTCTTCGATCTCTGAAGAGCCTGATCATGGCTAACCATATCTGCTGCTTCTTCTAAACTAGCTCTGTTCCTAGGTAAACCTAGATCATCGCTCCTCTTGCTTCCTGAACAAGAAGCCTCTACCATGGAACACCTGGAGCATCGCTCCCCCTGCTTTCTAAACCAAAAGCCTCCGCCCTGGAATTAGAAGTACTTAGAGCATCGCTCCCTCAGCTTTCAGAACTAGAAACCTCTGCACTGGAGCTAGAACAACCTGGAGCTCCCGGTAACACAGGCAGCTCCAACAGAAGATCTTCAGCAGCCTCCTCCTGCATGTCATCCGACCTGCTTTCCGGCAACTCTACAAAAGATCTACCACCATATGATATCAGCTCGTCAAAGACCATATTTCTCGAGATGAAAAACTTCTTCGTCACTGGATCCATACACTTCCATCCCTTCTTCTGATCATCAAAGCCCACAAAGACAAGCTTACTCGTCATCGCATCCAGCTTTATCCTGAGAGCATCTCGGACGTGTACATAGCAGTTCGACCCATACACCTGAACGTGTTCCATGTTGGGCTTCTTTTTGAACATCAACTCATGAGGAGACTTCATGTTGATCGTACTTAGAGACATCTGATTGATGACATATGATGCGTAGGCCATCCCCTCAGCCCAGAAGGCCCTAGGAATGGCTTTGGCATGAAGCAAACACTTGTAAGTCTCTGTTAGATGATGGATCTTCTGCTCTGCTACTCCATTTTTTTACGGAGTGTGCACAAGTGAGATCTCTCCAGATACCGTGCTTCCTGCAAAAGTTATAGAACTTATTTGAAACAAACTCACCTCCATTGTCTATTATCAACTTCTCTATCTGTAGGCCAAGTCGGCCCTCCACTAGCTCCTTGACCTCCACAAACAAACAGAACACATCTGAATTCCCATTCTTGAATTACACCCAAGTATACCTCGTGTCGTCATCAATCAACACCAGCATGTATCTGACGCCTCCAAGATTGGAGGTGACGGCCGGTCCCAACAACTCACCATGGATGCACTCCAATGTTGTTGTACACCTGGTCTGTAACTTATCAAACGTGAAGCAATGAGCCTCACCATATTGACATCCTGTACAAATATGACCGTCACCTAAGGATGACAACCTAGGTATGTCGTTCACAAGGTTTCTCACCGAAATCGCTTTCAACTTGTCCATCCCGACGTGTCCCAGTCTTTCATGCTAGATAGTTGTACTATCATTGACCCTCATCAGATCAACATAGGAACTTGTTGATAACCCAATCAAGTTCATATCCTTAATCCCTACAAGAGCCACATTCACCAACTGAAGTTTAACCATACAGTCCTTCTTAAAGTGGTCAGGCTGGTTTCATTTATAGCACATTGGCCCTTCCTTCCTCTTCCAATCACACTTAGAAGATACACTCATCTCTTGCTGATATGAAGTAGAAGGACCATCACCTGCAGCCGACTTCTTCTTCTTGTCCCATCTCCTTTTCTTCCCTGATAACATCGCCTCTCCATCTCCTCCAGATATGGTGACTCCAGCCATTTGTTTAGCTAAGCTCTCCTGCGAAGCAAGCAGGTTCTCCAGCTCTAACAAAGATAGTTGAATGGCCCAGCCTTGAACAAAAGTAACAAAGGCCACATAATCCTTCCACAAACCGTGTATTATGTGCCTCTTCAGCTTTGCTTCTGAGATAGGCTCATCAGGGTTCAACGTTAAAATCTCAGCGCATAAGTTCTTCATCTTCAGGAAGAGTGTCGAGATGGACAGATCTTCTTGAGTGGCTCTTGCCAACCCATTTTTCATAAATTCTAGCATTGCTACATTCTTCCTGTAGAACAACCCATCGAGGGAAGTCCAAATCTTTGCAGCAGATTGACATCTGATGATGTGGTCAAAAAGTTCAGATGAGATAGACTGCATGAGAATAAACTCCGCTTTCGCGTTTGTCTTCCTCCAAGCTCTCACTATATCAGTATTGCCAACAACAACAACAACCTCTTACCTGTAATCTCTGCAGACGACCTTCCACAAGTCCTATCCTAAAAGAAAGCTTTCCATACATGACTTCTACTTCATGAAGTTAGTCGATCTAAGGAGCACAATTCCAAGAACTCTTGCCATTCCATATTAAATTGCACTAATCCTGGTTCACTTTGACTCCCAGAAGCAATCAAGCAAACTGACGGTTGATCACTGCTCAACCTCTGTTCCCTCTAATACCAAGTAAAATTTGTGAGTTACGGAAAGAGGGAAACCAGGTGCAGGAACAATCAATCTATCCGAGCCCAAGTAAGCCAGATGCAAATAGAAAAGCAAGTATCTTGTATTATCAAAACATATTTACAAGATGAGACATATATAGCGAGACATGATTTGCTGACATACCTGATGGAAGCAGAAAACATACAAGGTAAGAACTAGCCGTGCAGACTCAAAGAGTAATAGCTGGCTCTCCTGCTACACTACGAAGTCCGAGGAAACCACTAAGCCGCCAAACTGTAACCTAGACGCGCAGACTGCCCGTTATTCCAATGCTGAACTCTGTTCGCTGGTCTGTAAGCCATCTAACCGCACGGTCACCTAGCCGCCAGATCACGCAAACTGCTGCTGCCGAACTGAACAGGCAGCCAGAAGCGGACAACTTATTCAACTTGGAAACAAGTTGCAAAAGAGAAGACCGCCTGGTCACAAGCCGCGACCTGCTGCTAACTATTGGTTGCTAACCGCAGATTCTGCACTACCCCTGACCGAAATCAAAACCAAGTCCCTAGCTTTCCAGTGCTTTCTGCACAACTATTCATTCGGTGTGTGTGTGTGTTGATGTGATATGGGGTCCTATTTATAGGCGTGGAGAGGAGTGTGATCATCGCCCTAGCCGATAGGATCACTGCCCTATCTCGCGATAAGAACCACCGGATCGCCTTGACACCGCGACTAGGCCGGACAGCCAGTCCACTAAGGTCGCACCACCACAGTAGGATACCTAGCCAATCCGCTTTGTCACCAAAGCAACACTTGGTATCCATACAAGCAGACACTACAGATACTTCCCCAGTCTGCACTCCCACGGACACCACTCCAGTTCGCACAACACAGCGGACACTGCTTCAGTACCCACTCCCCGAGCTCGCAACCAGAGCACAAGAATTTCTGCTGCCGAGCTCGGCAGACAAAGAACCAGTCCGCGCTAGTCGTGTTCATAAAGCCCCCCCGGCCCGGGCCTAAACTGGGCCTCCCGGGCCCGGGCTATTCCGAACCGGGCCTGGGCCTGGGCCCTGATTACAGCCTGGCCGGGTCAGACTTCTGGCTCTGGGAGGGGGCCTGCTATGGCCCCCAGGGCCGGGCTGGGCTGGGCCCGGGCGAAGCGCGGGCCCGGTTTTTTTAAATTATTTTTTAATTAAAAATTTAAAGATAATTTATAAATACACTGAAAAAAATACGATTAATTTTATACTGTGATTGAAAAAAATACGATTAATTTCATATTTTGAAACAAATAATAATAATTTTATTAATGTTGAACGGAAGTATACAAAATTATAAATACAATAAAAAAAATAATTGCGATTTAATAATCCAAAATTACAAATACAAAAAATTACATGTTCGTCGGACCGTCACTTTAAAAAATTACGAAATTTGAAAATTTTGCCTCACCAACTTTAAGCTTTAATTAATTTAAGTTAATTGCGTCCATCTCATCTTTCATGTCCGACGAGCTATCCTCGATTGATGAAATATGCTACTTCCTCTTGATCGCATCCAAGTGGTCCTTGTAGCATATACAGATTTCGAGCGATTCTTCGCTTAGGAGACTTCTTCGCTCGTTCAACGCCCTTCCACTAAGAGAAAAGATGACTCTGAAGCTACCGTGCTAGCTAGGATCATTAGTAAATCTCGAGTCATATATGCCATAATAGGATAGGTATTTACTTTACCTTCCCATCATTTTAAAATATCGAAATTTTCTAATTCGTTCGTACTCATAAAATCACAAAATTAGGTTTTTGTGTACAAGCCTAATTCATTTACACTACTAGATGTGGTGCACACTTTTTTCCTTGAAGCTAACTCTAACATTTTATTTTTAAAACTATCGCGTGTTTTTGGTTGCGACATATTCTCTCGGGGCCGCGATCCGTATAAATTATCATAATAATTATAAGATTCAGTAAAAATAGTGTTAAAATTTAAAATACTAAGATTATCCAAATCCAAATCACTGAGATTTACGCCTAAATTATTATTTATTTCTTCTATAAAATTTTCTACGTCGTCTACGCCAAAAAGAGGATTCAAAACGGCGGTGCATGAAAACATGACTTAGATTCCTCTATAATATTCTAAAATTTTGTTTCCCATTATTTCTATTAAACTACTCCATGCGGCGTGTTGCTTAAAATAGTTTAATTTTTGTGAAATATTAACATTATTTTCAATAACTAGCGGACTAGTAGGATAATATACGCCAGATAGAGCATTTGTCGCCGTATAAAAAGCTTCTAATAAATCCATATAATTTTCTAAAACATCTCAATCAGACTCGGTTATTTCATGTTAATCTAACATAGTATAGTATTTCATTAGTAGCATTTTTTTGACGAATCGCTCGTTTTAACGTTGTAAATGTCGAGTTCCATCTAATTGACATGTCAAATAAAGGTTTAAAAAAATTTTGACCTTGGGCGTTTACGAATTTTTTAAAATCTTGTCGTCGTTGTTTAGAACTATAAATAAATTGTAACATTAAACGTATTTTATTAATGTATGGTTCCATATATGTTAAACTATCTTGTACGACAAAATTTAAAACGTGACAGACGCAACGTGTATGAAAAAAACATCATTTAACATAGGTTTTAAATTATATTTTAATCACTTTATTGCAGTGGTATTATTTGTGACGTCGAAAAAATACTCCTAATTTTATCTTTTATTTTAAATTCTCGCAAACATTTTAAAAAAATTAATAAATCGTTACACCGGTGTGCGGGACTTCGAAACTTTCAAAACATATTATACACTTATTTAGATCTCAGGAAATGGGATCTACTCAGTGACAAGTGATGGAAATATATGATAATCCTAATTTGATACTACTTGTCCAAACGTCGCTCATTAAACTCACTTGGCCCTCAAAATTTTCAAAATAGTTAATTAAAGATTGTTTAGCTTCTAAATAATATTTAAGTGTGTCGCGTCTAATGGAAGATCCACTTACTTGATGATATTTGAGTTGTAGCTCTTGGTGGATGCACTCGGTTTCTTGCTCGTCATCGTAGTAGTTGAACGACAACCCACATCTGATGACGTTCTTTACCCGCAGCTCTCGCTGCCGACCTTTATCGTACGTCCATATTTGTCTAGATGCAGATAATTGCGCCTGGCTGGACTCATGAGGAGCTTGTTTGGCAGTGCAAGACTTAATGTGTCTTGCGAGTGTCGAGTTGCCACAGAGAGTAAGTAATTTTGAGCATTGCTTGCACTTCGCCTTATGCTCGGAGCCAACTTTCACTTTGTCGAAATATTCCCAAACTGGCGACGTATGCTTGTGCTCCACCACTTCATGAGCGACCGATGATGATGAAGACGACATCGTCGATGACATATTCGACGTAAAAAAATAGTGGGGGGGAGTGTGAGACTTGGGAGGGGTGGGAGTGGTAAGGGTGAGAGTGTAGGAGTGGGGGGGGGGATTTATAAATTAAAAAAAAACAAAAAAAAAGATTTATTTTTTAATAATCTTTAAATTAATTATTTAATAATTAACTACTAATTAATTATTTAATAATTAATATATTATTTAATTATTATAGCTGCCAACCCTATTAAATAGGGCTTGCAGCATTGGGAACAACTGCTCTAAGAGCCGTTGTTATCAACGGCTCTTAGAGTCGTTGTTAAACAACGGCTCGTAGAGCCGTTGATCTAAAGGGGCCGGGCTGGGCCCGGCCGGGCATGGCCCCGGGTTTAGCCCGGGCCTCGAAACCGGGCTTTGCTCGGCCCGGACCCGGGCTTAGACCGGGCCTAGGAAACCGGGCTTTGCTCGGCCCGGCATAGGCCGGGTACCGGGCCGAGCAAATGATAATATATGGGGCCTTATTAGGCCCCGAGGCCCGGCCTGGGTCCGGGGCGGGCTTAACCCGGGCCTGGGCCTAGGAGGGCTTTTACCGGGCTGGCCCCCCGGGCCTGGCTTTTATGGGCACCCCTAGTCCACGCTAACCGCGCGACCTCTTGGACTTGGTGTAGATACAGACCAAGTCCACACCATCGGCCATCCCTGGTGCAAACACAATACCAGTGGATGCGGGGGCCAGTTCGCACTAACCCGCGAACTCCAGCACCAATCCGTACAACCGGCGAACTCTGGCACCAGTTCGTACTAACCGGCGAACTCCGCAGTTACCACCAACTACGCTACTAGAGCGTGACCAAAGCACACACCATGTCGATCTCCAGTCCAGTCCGTAATCCAGACTCAGCGAACTCCATACGAGTCTGCACCATGCCGGTCTTAGTGATCTCCGCGGATAGATAAACTATCCGCCAGGTTACAATTTGGGAACAAACTGCCTACTAAACACAAACGCGCCGACCTGGCTAGCTGCCACTTCTGTCTGCACAAACCGCTTGAACAGACTGCCCAGGCCGCGAGAGAATAAGCTGACTGCAACACCTTTGCCGACCTAACTAGCCGCCAGTCCTATCCACACAGGCCGTGCGAACAAGCCTCCCCGGTCGCCAATTTCACTTCATAATTTTAAACAGTTCAAGAGTCCTGGTCTACTTGGAGCTCCAAGCGGACCACAATAAATCTTACTAAGAAAACTCATGAAATTGTCTTTAATGTGTGCATATTGCTTAGATATTATGTTATAGGACACCAACAATGTATGCATTAATCAATTGAGAAAGTTTTTGGAAAATACACTGAAAACATGTTGGTAGTGTCACGTTCACTAAACTAGATGAAGTTTGTGGTTTTGTGACAACACGACGACTTGAATCCAACAAGCAGTTAAATCAAAATTAAGTGGATCAGAAAATCATAGTAATTGGATCTGGGATAAATTTCTCAATCATGGACGTTTAGGTATGTGTCTCTTCACATTCCAAAGTAGAATATATATAAATAGGTTAAATGACATAAACCTAGATTAGAAATTACATTTTGCCCTAAATCATTGCGACGAGCTTGATGAGTCCGAATTTTATAGGGTTTTTCCGACTCATCTGGGTTCGTTTTCACACAAATGCACTTCACATTTAGCTTATAATCATTCATATTTCACTTGGTATTCACTTTCTGTAACATCCCATAAATAACCAGACCCCTACGAAGTTTTTGTCATGACTAGGCCATGACAAAGCTCTAAGAGGACCAAGAGAACCATGTGTGCCTATGTAGATAGAAGAAAGCACCTTGGTCTGCAAATAGTAGTTTCTGGACACATAAGCTAGGGTTTGGCCAATGACTCCCAACATGATTACTTGACCCCACCATACCACTTTCAATCTCATAGGGACCCTTGAAAACCCATACAAGCCATTTGGGGTCAACCTATGGGGTGAAGCTAACTAGGGTCAACCTTAACCCTAGTTACGTCAAATTGCCCTAATTTTGACCTAACTTGATTACACCAAGCCACAAATGGACTTGGGTGGTGGAAACGGACTCAAGACACCTAGTTGACTAGTCAACCCACCTATTTGACCAAGTCAAACCCTCCAAGTCAACCTTTGTCAAACCAAGTTCAATGGGGGGGGGGGGAACTAGGCCCAACTCCAATCTAATTGGGCTAGGCCCAAATGTGATGGCCCACTAGCTCTAGCAAGTGGAAATTGCCTAAAGAGCCACTCAATTTCTGGAGGTGATGACTAGGAGAAAGAAGGTGGAGTTTTTCATTTAAGGGAGGAGAAAGAAAGAGGGGAGTTAATGGTGAAATGCAAAGATGCTTTCCCCCTCCCCTTCCCTAAGGTTCCATTCATCACCCCTGACCTTTGGGAGTAGTTTGCCATCAATTCCAGCTAGCCCAGCATATGAAGAGGCACTAATCCACCATGGCCAAACAACCCCCCCCCCCCCCCCTTTCATGGCCATTAATGGCTATTCAAGTATAGCCTCACTCTCTTCCAAAACAACCCCTCCATCAGCTTTAAAAGCTTCCAAGCAATCAAAATGGTCGGTTACATCACTGGTTTAGGAGGAGAATAGATAATTTAGCAAGGAAGAAGATTGAGATCGCCGGCCTTGGAACACTACCACCAGACAAGCTGCCAAGCCCGCCTGCAGGTCTAATCCTTCTCCTCTGTGCTAGATCTGTAGATCCTTAGGTGGAGATATCGGTCTCAAACGAGCCCGATTAGTGAGGAGAAAATGAACTAATTTCCATGAAAAATTAACCCCCTCGGGTTCGCCGGAAACAGCCCCTCTGGCAGTTGTGCCGCCGCCAGGCGATAGCCACCACCTCGACGGAGGTGGTGGTGGTGGCCGGCCAGTGAGGTGGCTGGGTGGCCGAAAATTGGACTATGAAAAGCTCCATGAAGAAGCAATCCAGTTTGTTGGGTCATCGGGGACGATGACTAGGAGCCGTCGGATCGGCCTTGATCATTAAGCGCATGCCAATTATTTATTTATATATATTAATTCATTTATATCACAATATTTTTGTCACATTGCCTTAATTATTAAAAATACCTAGACGTATTTTCTGTAAATGTGTCCAACATAGAAAACCCAGCCCTTGGAGTCTAGTTTAATACAAAATTTAAATCAACCCTTTTGGACCACAGATCTCCCTTGACACACTTTGTGGTGCAAGGTGACGAAAGGCTAACCAGAAATTTAAATGAGTGCCCCTACTGACCCACTCAGTCAAATGGACTGAAATTTTGACCATCGGCTGGTCTGGCCATGATCCACAACATATCCAAAAATCAAAATTTTTGGAGATGATTTTTCTATAGTTTTTGTAATAATTTAATAATTCATGTATGTAATTAAAATATGGTCAATGTACATCAAATTTTTCTGAAACTCTGGTGGGTGACTAGAGGGGATATTATAAGTCCAAGAAAACAATATCAACCCATTTGGAGTTGATTTGGTGGGGTAGCTTGGTGAGTAAAGTTGGTTATTTAAAGGTAATAGGCTTATTTCTTCAATAAGTGCACTTAGAGTGGTTGATTGATCAACCCTTCAACTAAATAAGGTAAAACCCTGGCCCTTGACATATTATTACTTGGAACATCCCTTGGAATAATTTTAGAAGTATTTAGGGTTGGAATATCATGAAACCCTAGTTCAAACCGTAGGGTTGCCTATTAGGGTTAATGAATGAAATAAGGTCAAATCTTCAAGTCATGGCTCAAGACTTTGTAGGTAGTTTCAGTGGGTGGAGAGACACCTTGGATAATTTAACTAGAATTTTATGAGTAGTTCTCTCCAACAAATCACTTATTAAAAAGAATATGAACTTTCATATTAAGTGCAAAATACATGTCTATCCAATGTTGAATGGTCAAGAAACTTGGATATGAATTTTATGAAGTTATTTATGTTCATAAGTTTTATTGTAATTTTTGGTTGAAGAATTATGACACTCTCTTTGTAATTTTAGAAATTGTTAAATTGAGAAATAAATGGTTTTAGGACAAACGTTGTACTAGAAAATTATGAAACTTGGTCAGTAAACGTTTTAGACCACAATTTTGCCTTGTTAATTTTATTCAATTTTTTGGAAGAGATTAAATAAAGGTTTCTTTACATAGTGCCCTAGGAGATGTTTTATTCATAAATTTATTTATATGGTAATAAAAAATTTAAAGATGATGAAATTTTGGCAGTGATACTTTTTGATCATATTTAACTTATGGTAATTTTATTATAATTTTTGGATGATTAAATCTTGTACTCTCTTTGTCAATTGTTGTTTAGATCGAAAAGTTTGTATTTTAGTTTATGATAGAAATCATTTCTCGAAAATTATGAAACTCATACCTTGTTGTTAATTAGTCAATAGGAAGCTCTGGAGATTTTGGTGGGATCATTGCTTGTCAAAATTTTATACTGCGTGTTCAAAATCATAGGGATTAATGATTTATGGAGAATTATTTAAAGGCTGATTTAATTAGGAAAAATACCAAGTTCTGGTTTTGTGCTCAACAAGTCATGGTAGACCCCCAGTAATAGTTATAAGGTTATAAGCAAGGTAATCTAGAGTGTTTACTTTCATACGCTCCGGATAGATCACTTGGTCTGCATAGAGTAAAATCAAGTATTCAGGATATAAATGTAGGCCATACATGGGTGGAGATATAGTGGGCGCAACTGGTTGGGTGGAGTCTTTATGAGGTCGCCCTTATGGCCAAAACCCTAAGTAGTCTGGGAAATATGGAGATGGGGTTGTGCTTGGGGTTGACGGAGTATCATCTTCTCTCCGGGAATATAAATCCACACAGGATTAGCTAAAAAGGCAATGTGGGAAAAAAGGTTTGGTAATAAATAGATATTCATAAAAGTAAGTGCCTTAAGAAAGGGAGCTTTGGGCTTCAGCCCATCGTAGCTCCTAGTTCCCTCGAGAGCCCTTCACCGGGCATGCCCTGGGCAGTCCAAGGTTAACCATAAACTGTAGGAATAAGCAGATTAAAAGAGTAACCTTTAATAAACCACCGACACGAACACTCACCTCGTCATTTAGGGAGAATAGTTGGTATAGATTCACGAGCAGTGGGCTCGATGTTTGTTAAAAAGATGGTTTAAGTTTGGAGAGCCGACGACTCGGGAGCTTTTTTTAGAATGAGTACATGTGCATTAAGTGGCGGGTCCTCATTATTGGACGGTCATTCACACCGACGTTGATACGTTGACTTAGCAAGTATAAGTGTTTACATAGCCCATAAAAGACTGGTGGTTTTGCTAGCATGAGTACAAGAGTCTCCATAGCACCTGATTGTGGGTGTATCGAGTAGTATGCAGGGTCTATGCTGGGTAGTGTGAATACCAACCTAGGAGTGGGGAGGCCCAACCCACTGCCTTCGTTTGCCACTATGAGAGGTATGTGAGAGTTTATCTAACTCCAAATGGGGGGAGTAAAGATCTGCGCGCACAGAGTCGGGTGGGTGTGTTGCACTTGTGTGGAATTCATCATTTAGCATGCATAGCATTCCATGTCATACATAACTTGCACAAAACCTTTACCCATAACATATAAATGATTATGGGATCTTTTATACGTTAAGCCTTGCAAAACGATCCCTTAACTTATAAGTCTGTATGAGTATTCTTATAAGCTAAGGTTTCTTTGTGATAATAGATAGTTGTTCTACTTTTACTTTAATTTGTTGCTTCTAGTATGCTGCTACTCTTACTTTCTGTTCATATATCTGTCATTACTGTGATAGATACTTTTAGCATATGATAGTTAGGGCCATTGTCATCTGCTCTTGCTTACTCTCCACTTTCAGTCCCTTTCCTTTCATCCTCCCCCGCGCGGTGCCTAGGTGTCACAAGAGGGAGGGAGGGGGGCCAAATTTAGTTAAACTAATGGCCTAATGGGCATAACACCAGGGACTCCAGCTGGGAGACAGGGTACAACACCAAGGGAAACAATATATCCAAGAGGAGGTGAACCAGCATATTCCAGGTGTGGCAGCAGCAGCAGTCATGGGTTCAATGAGTGTCTAGTAGCTTTACTTCTGTGAGCATCTATAGTGAGTATTTTATGAATTGGGCAGGTACCCCTTTTATATGTCTTGGTTCATCTTTGATTATGTGTGGAAAAATTTTATATATATTGCATGTGATGTGGACTAGTTATCTTTATGATACTACTTCTTTTCCTTAAAAGATATGCTCTAGTATTTGCCGGCAGAATCGGCGGTTTGTGGTCTCATCCTTCTCGGGAGTTGGCGTCACCACATAGCGGCGGTTCTGGGCATAAGACCCGGAAAAAAATGGGGTCTTACACTTTCACAAGAAGTGCACAAAATGCTCATTGTGGTGCGTAATTGTGCTCTATATTACTGGGGGTAAGCACGTGGTGCTCCCCGATGTGTTTTTATAGTTCGTATTACAGTTTTGGACGTGCGGGGCAGCGCCCAACCCATTTTGGAAATCTTTGTTATTCGCACGGTCGTATGATATTTCTTCTCGCACAGGCATTTTGTTAGTCTGTTTCCCTTTTTTCAGAATATAGGAATAGGCAGCCTGCTAAGTGCGTTGCGGAAACTTATTTCAATTTCTTTTAAAAATACTTTCCGCTGTGATTGTTGTGCACCTTTAGGACCTCTTACTCAAGCGTGTTGGGTGCACCGTTAATATGGGCATCGACAACGCACTATGCGCGCAGTCGATACATTGCTATTATTGAAAACGTTGAACTTGACGACATGTGTATATGCGGCGTTAATCACTTTCTGCAGTGCAAATTGTGCGTCGTGGAAGCCCATTTTTTGTAGTGATTAGATCCTGAACATTTAAAGTGTGTGGGTGGGTGGGTGGGGGGGGGGGGGTAATTTTGGGACGCTGGATATGTTATATTTATGTTCGTTAATGTATTTAGTACACTTCTTTTTATTTTTGATCGTCCACATTCATCTAGTTTTTCTCTTCCATATCCAGTGTTAGGATTAGATTCAACTTGGCACTTTGATAAAAGAAATTATGTCATCCATTTATTGTGATAGTCTATTGTGTCAATTAGTTAATTTTCATGTATATTATTTTATTCTCAGCGTAAAATATGGAAGGCCAAATGTGTGCTTATTGTTGTGATATGTTGGATCTTAAGGCTCCATTTGGGGGGGACTTATTTTCACTGATCAAGCGGTTATGACTACATGAACCATGAATCGAACCTTAATCAAGGTCGGGTTCATGCGGTCGTAACCGCTTGACCGATGAAAATAAGTCCTCCCAAACGGAGCCAAAGTGTTGGCTCTATTGGTCTGCATGCCAAATGATAGTTAAATAATTCTTATATATTTCCCACTCACGTACAAATGTCAATAAAAAGGACCTAATGATGGAACCAATAGAGAGAAGGGGAAGGCAGTGAGAGAGGTATGATTAAGGGAAAAAGAAAACAAAAATTAGGAGAAGATGAGTAATGCTAAATATGAACAGATTAATTAGATTATGTCAAAGTCAGAATTTTAATAAGGCATAAGAATATTTTAACAAAAGTCAGCAAACAATACATCTTCTACGGATTATATTTTCTAACCATGATAATGTCAAAATTGACTTCTAAGAAGCAGTATCGATATAGACAAATTTGAAGAAAAGATATCTACATTCCAGGTGTAAATGAGGTGTGTAGAAAACAAGTCCCCCAAGCTCTGCCTTTGAGTTTCAACTATATATAAATGACCTAAGGTTTATAAGAGTTATGCATCCTTAATTGTATTTCTTCAACCACAACACATCCTTGTATCCCTCAATCCTAATTAGTCATGGAGTTCCATCAAAGAATGATTTTACTAGCAGCACTCATAATTTTTTTCAAATTTAGGTAATTATTTCTCTCTCTCACACACTCATTTTCAAGTAATTTATATAAGAAACTCTGTTTGCATCAAACTTTAGACAAGCCCTGTTGCTGAAATATATTTGGTTATTAAAATTTCTATCCCTTAACTCGATCAAAAATAATTTTGGAGTTATCCCAAAAAAAAATTTCCGTATCCCACATCAGGGTGTAGATGACGTGAGCAGAGAACAAGTACCCCTAGCCACACACATTCAAGTATTTTAAAGAAGAAACTCTGTCAATAATAATTTAAATTTTCAATTAATTATTAAAAAATCTAAATTATAATGGCATGAGATTATTTGTAAAAGATAATGAAAATATCATGGGAGTCACAATTTCTAAGATTTATAATAAAATGATGATTATAACCAAAAATTATAATTATAAATAAAATATTAAGTGCCCATCAAATTAAAATAAATATTATATTATTTTATAAGGTAATATTATAAGATAACTAATTATTTACTTTTCATTATAAAAAATGATAACAAAAAAAATTTATATAATAGATAAAAAAATTCGTTCGCTTGCTTAATTATATGATCAACTGTTGTTTAATTATATGATATTAAAAATTTTATATAAGTTATACTTTAGGACATGGGATATATTATATATAGTTTTTCGTGCCCTATAAAATATATAGATCAGAATACAAGTCCGTTAATAATTTGAATTAATTTCTCACATAACTGACCTAATAATGTGCTGATATTGGATGTAGTGATGGCCGCTCCCAAGGGTTGCGAACTTGCGATGATGTGCTTATACCCATTAGGGGGGGGGGGTTATAATTGTATTCACAACTTAGCTTGGCACCATTTGATCTGCAAAGACCTTTGTAATGAAGAGATAATCCAGGCATCAATTATCGGTTGCTATCTTGACAAGGCCATCTGCACATCGAGGGGAAGGGCCTGCAAATGTGTGGTTTGCCCTTTGGAGCAGCCTAATTGGGTACCTCATCCACTTTGTGACTTCAGGTATTTCATGCCAAATGCAAAGGGATCTGGAGAATTACATTAAGTTGTTTTGGCGGCTGGAGATTCCTGATTTCTGATGCTTGCCTGCATGAAGTTTGTGTATGTTCTAGCACATGCTTTCTCCTGACTTAGAGTGTCAAAAAGTTGTTTTGAAAAAGTTATGAACTGTTTGAATAATCTTCATGTAAGTTTTTTTAAAAAGATGTTTTACATTTTTTGTTTGAATAATAACTTTTTAGTAATAGCCTTTGGACTTTTTTAACATGCATGATAGAGAGAGAGAATTGATATTGGAATTGGAATTAGAATCAGTATTGAAAAGATGGAGAAAAATGTGCGCTCAGGCGAAAAATGCGTGTCCGGGCGAAAACATGCTAGCCCAGCAAAAAATGGGCGCCCGGGCGAAAAATATACACTCAGACGAAAAACAGTGCAATCGTGAGAAAAATGAGCTCCCCAACAAAATATGCGCTTCCTAGCGACAAAATGAGAGCCCGGGCAAAAATGCATGCCTTGACAAAAGTGAGCATCGGGGCGAAAATGTGGTCCAAGGCAAAAGTGGGCGCCCGAGTGAGTACACAGTTCTAGAATGCTTAATCTCCAAACAACAAAATAACCTAAACATTCGACGAAGGGTTTTGTAGGTTTACCACAATATCCATGACTTTGGACTCAAAAACCAATTTATCCCTAAAATCGTTCATCAAAATGACATTATTGGTTTTCCAATTCTAAAAGCTAATTCTTGAATATTGTTAGAAAAGCCCTTCTAAAGGCCCATTTAAGAGGCCCATTTTTTCCTTGTATTTGTCCCACATCTTGGATTGGGATCTCCTCTTCTCCCTCTCTTCCTATATAAATGTATTCATACTTGTAATTATTAATTCAAGAAGTATATACAAGGTTGGAGGTCTCTCTATTCTTGTTCTCTTTACATGGTATCAAAGCCACCGGTCTCTTTCTAGCCGTCTTGTCTGTGTTGGTTTTTCTCAAAGTGGTCAGCAAGGTAGCCCAAACCAAATTAATATCCTCGGCACTACCCAGTTCACACCTTGATCATGCGGAAACCCAATGAACAAGGTTAACACCAACACCCAATGGAAGCACAAGCAGATCTTTTATACATTACACTTCTTTACAAGGCGAGGTATACGTAGAGAGACATGATTTCGCTAGTATACAAGCTACAACAGAAAGCACCAAAAACCCAAGCCGGGTGGACAACACAGGAAACCGCCGAGACCGGCGAAGTCGCCAAGTCCGCTGAACCCGCCCGAGCTGTAGCTGCACCACACCGAATAGACACGAAGTCCGCCGAAGCCGCGAGGCCGCGCAGACATACCATTATTCGCCTCCTGCTGATGAACTGAGGAACAGACCGCCTACACGCCTGAGACCGGCGGACAGGTTATTGGAACTGGCAAAGTTGAAGCAGAGAACTGACAAGCCGCAGAGCGACCCGCTGAGACCGCAGAGCCCGCACACTTCCAAGTACTTGACCAAAGTCAAAGCCAAACGCCTGGCTCCTTGAAGCTACCCGCGCGACCTGCACACAACAACAGTTAACTCTGAATCAATCCGCGCGGACAGAAAACTGAGACCGCAGCACCTCACTGAACCCAACTTACTGTTCACTCAGTTACAGTAGACGTGCCGGGGGGTCCTATTTATAGGTAAGGTGAGGAGTGTGGTCACCGCCCTAGAGATAGAGACACCGCCCTAGCCCGCGCGCTAGCAAAACCACCGTCCGCTGAGTCCGCAAAAACTTAGCCGATTCCAAGGATCAACCCGCCAGGAGCAAGGCAACTTTGGGCAAACCCTCAACAGTCCGCCCAGGCTATGCAGACAAGGCATCAGCCCGCAAAGCCCAAACACTGGACAACATCCCCCTTCAGTGACTGTCCGCACAACAAGAGGCAGTCCGCATACAACCAGAGCAACGCCTCCATCCGCAACAAGCTCACGAAAAAAGGCAGTACGCCCGGTCAACAGCGGGCTTGGCGGATACTGCGGACACCCTGGTCTTGTCACAGAGTGTGACCAAGTCTAGAATCACCAAAAAGCCTAACGCGAGTTCGGCGGACATAAAACCGTCCGCCAAACAACCAAGCAACACAGACCGCCAAATCCTGCCAAAGCAAAGCAGTCTGCAAGCTACTCACACACCTGCCCAATGCAACAACCACCTGCCGGACTCCACACACAGTCCGCCACAACAACGTCAGTACTGTACAACCAGAGCTCGGCAAGGCCTCAGCCAAACTCTTGGCCAGTCCGCAACAGCGAACACCAGCTTGCAACACGGCCACTGAGTAACAAACACTAGTCTGCGAACCTGTATCCGTGCAGGCTGCTCCTTGGCTAAACCAATCAGCCAACGCCCTATCCGCAGACAACAGACCGCCCAGGCCGCGGACTTAAACTGCACAACCTGCTCAGCAGAACAAACTAGCTTCCACTAGACCTATCACTAGGACGCTTATCAGCAGTCCGCCCAGTCCGCCCAGTCTGCTGGATATGTCCGCACAGGCCGCCCGACCTGCCCATCAACCACTTCCACTTCACAATTTTCAACACTCCCCCTTGAAGTGAGAAGTGGTGATCAAGCCCAGCAAGCTGCGTAACCGCTCGAATGGCCCCTTCGACAGTGGCTTCGTGAAGATGTCAGCAAGATTATCCTCACTCCGAACATGCCCGACCAACAGAGATCCCTCCAACACCTTCTCCCTTATGAAGTGGTGATCGATCTCAATGTGCTTGGTCCTAGCATGGCACACTGGATTGTTTACCAGCTTGAGAGCACTCTCATTGTCACCCCGGAGTAAAGTTGGCCCTTGCACTTCTTCATGAACATCCTCTATAAGCCTCCTCAACCAGATGGCTTCCCAAGCAGCCAAGGCCGAAGCCTTATACTCTGCCTCCGTAGTTAAGACTGACACCGAGTGTTGATTCTTGCTACACCACGAAATGCTAGCTGAACCGCAAGTGAACACATAACCTGAAGTTGACCTCCGATCATTTGAATCACCGCCATAGTCAGCATCCGTGTAACCAAGCAAGGCAAAATCCGAGTCCCTTCTATAGATAAGTCCCATGTCAGAAGTTGACTTGACATACTTCAAGATATGCTTCGCCACCACTAGATGAGACTTCCTTGGTTCAGTCATGAACCGACTTACTCGGCCAACAGCATAGGCAATGTCTGGCCTTGTAATCGTCAAGTAGATCAAGCTCCCAACCAGAGCTCTGAACACCAAGGGTTCAGGAAGAATCCTTCCCTCATCTCGTCGAAGCTTCAGCCCAGGTTCCAGTGGATTAGAGCAACTCTTTCCTTCACCCATACCAAACCGTTTCACAATGTGATCTGCATATCCTCTTTGGCAAATGAGTATACCGCTCTTCTTCCTCTCCACTTCAAGACCGAGAAAGTGATGAAGCTCTCCCAAGTTTTTCATCTCGAAGCGTATAGCAAGCTCAGCCCTGAGCCTTGCTACTTCCCCCTCCGAATTCCCTGTGATGATCATGTCATCCACATACAGTAGGACCAAGACTTGAAGCTCCCCACTCTTCTTGACAAACAAGATAGAGTCCGAGTTAGAGGCAAGATACCCGCGGAATTGCAAATACTCTGTTATCTTCCCATACCAAGCTCTAGGAGCTTGCTTCAACCCGTAGAGAGCCTTCCTGAGCTTGCAGACATAGTCCGGATGATCTTTAGAAACAAAATAAGGTGGCTGATCCATGAAGATGTCCTTCTCAATCACTCCATAAAGAAAGGCATTCTTCACATCGAGCTGCCACAATCTCCATCCCTTGCCAGCAGCCAAGGTGATCACCACTCTAACTGAAGTCATCTTTGCAACCGGACTAAATGTCTCCTCATAGTCTTCTCCATACTGTTGTGAGAATCCTCGAGCAACCAGGCGAGCTTTGAACCTATCAATGCTCCCATCAGCCTTCTTCTTCAACTTATACACCCACTTGCAAGTAACCGGAGTAATGCCATAAACCTTGGGCACAAGGTCCCAGGTTTCATTCTTCTTGAGGGCAGCAATCTCCTCCTTCATGGCATCTTCCCACTCCTTAACTCTAGTGGCCTCGTTGAAGTTTGCAGGCTCTCGCTCATCCAGAGGACCTGCAAAGAAGCAGGAGACAAAGCTCACTGCATTCCCATCATAGTACCGAGTCGGTGGCTTAATAACCCTCTTCAATCTCCGAAGGGCCGGCTCCTTGCTCACTACATCCGTTGCTTCTTAGAGCTCAACTCCTACTTGGGGCAAGCTTTGAGCAATGCTCCCCCTGCTTCCTGAGCCAGAAGGCTCAGCCTCGGAGTTAGAAGCAACAGGAGGTGCTGGTGAAACAGCAAGCTCCTCTTCTAGGCCTTCAGCAGCCACCACCGGTACTTCGTCAACCTTGCTATCAGACAGCTCAACTGAGCCTCCACCATAGACCGTTAGTTCGTCAAAGACAACGTCTCTTGATACAACAAACTTCTTCGTCACTGGGTCCATGCATTTCCATCCCTTCTTCCGCTCATCGTAGCCAACAAAGACAAGCTTCCTTGCCTTTGCATCCAGCATAGTCTGTGAAGCATCCGGGACATGCATATAGCAAGTAGAACCAAACACCCTAAGGTGTCCCACACTCGGTTTCTCCTTCAGCAACAACTCAAAAGTAGTCTTCATGTTGATCAGGCAGAGCGGCATTCTGTTGATGACATAAGAAGCACAAGACATCCCTTCCGCCCAAAAGGACCTTGGAATGTCTTTCGCATGAATCCAACATTTGCAAGTCTCCGTCAAATGACGGATCTTTCGCTCTGCTACTCCATTTTATTGTTGAGTGTGAGCACAAGTGAGCTCTCGTTGGATCCCGTGCTTCCTGCAGAAGTTAGAAAACTCGGAGGAGATAAACTCACCACTGTTGGGTACATTGGTCAAATGTACCTGATTTGAAGAAGCCTCACCTAACTCAATGATATGCATCATAATGTATTTGATGTTTGTTTGAGTTACTTGTGCAGGTTAGGTATTCACTAGACTGAAGCTAAAAGTTTCTAAGTCCATGTGTCGACACCCAGAGGGAAAGTGTCGACACTTGAGAAAGCTTGTGTCGACACCCAGACAAGCAGTGTCGACACTTGGAGTCATTGTGTCGACACCTGGGATGAAGAGTCGACACCAGACAGAAAGTGTCGACACTTGGAGCTGTGTCGACACTCAGTGAAGAAGTATGCAGAAAAGCTGTGTCGACACTTAGCAGAAGTGTCGACACCTAGAAGAGCTGTGTCTACACCAGAAAGTGTCGACACTTGGAGCTGTGTCGACACTCAGCAAAAGTCTGCAGAGTCTAAGTAAAAGTGTCGACACTCAACACAATGTGTCGACACTATGCTGAAGAGTCAGTATTTGAAGTAAGTGTCGACACTCAACACAATGTGTCGACACTATGCTGAAGAGTCAGTATTTGAAGAAAGTGTCGACACTCAGCACAATGTGTCGACACACAACCAGAAGAGTCAACACTTGAAGAAAGTGTCGACACCCAGCACAATGTGTCGACACTTAGTTGAAGACTCTACACTTGAAGAAAGTGTCGACACAAGGAGCTGTATCGACACTTAGCAAAGAACAGAAAAGTTTACAAAATATTCTAAGTACAAGTGTCGACACTAAGGGAATGTGTCGACACTCAGCTGAAGAAACAAAAGTGAAGACTTGTGTCGACACCAAGAAGCAGTGTCGACACTTGACAGTTTCGACACTTAGAAGAATACAGTTAAAGAATGAAGTACAAGTATTTGTGTCGACACTCAATTTCAGTGTCGACACATGCAGAAGAATCTGTGTCGAGACATACAAGGAATTGTGTCGACACCTTGTAGACTTGTGTCGACACTTACACAACATGTGTCGACACTTGGCCTATAAGTATCGACACTTAAGAACAGAAAGTCTCGACACTATCTGACAGTTAGGAAATTTCAAGAAGTGACTGGTTGACATGACAGCTGCCGATCCAGCCGGTCTACAGCAACTGTCAGAGAAATCAGAAGTCTGTTATGAACCGGACCAGCCGGTTACCATGAAGGAAGCCTATAAATAGGCACTCATAGTTTACAGAAACCGGGTGATTAAGATTTTTTTAAGAAGGGTTGTTGTTGATACAACTTGTGAGAATATTCAAAGTGGTTGATCAGATTAAATCAAGAAGTGATTCACAGAGGATCAACACAAGAAGATCTGTCAGTCCAACTGCAGATCTAAGAAGTTGGAGAGAGAGAGCTCCAATCAAGTATTCAGTCTTTGGAACTAAGGCTGAGAAGAAGGATTCAGAAACAACTGGATCTCAAGAAGCAGAGGTCAAGGAACAACTGCAGAAGATTCAGACTAATTCAGTTCTAACTCAAGAAGCTTTGAAGGAAGCTAAGTCGGTTTGGATCTAACTGAGTTCTTCCAAGAACTCTTCAAGAAACTCTCAACTCCTCTCTTATTTTCTGAGTTGTAGAGTTAGCAATTGTATTTTTACTTTAACTTGTAGGATCCATTGGATCTGAGAGAATTGTAAGCCTATATTATAAAGGCTGAGGGTAGGGCTTGATTGCCTGAGTGTAGGAGTTAAAGAACTCTGAGTGTAGGCCTTAAGTGGCTGAGTGTAGGCCTGGGTGGCTGAGTGTAGGCCTTTTGGCTGAGTGTAAGGCTTTGGGCCTGAGGTAGGAACCTAGTTGGGTTCTGAGTTAGTGGAGAAGTTTGGCCGAATCTAGTACACTGCTAGATAGGCGAAGGGGGAAAGTGGATGTACCCAAAGATTGGGGAACCACTATAAATTAGTGTGTCTTCTGTGCTGTGCTGTGCTGTGGAATTACTGTTTATATGCTGTAATTGCTGTTAGCTGTAGAATTCTCTGAAATAGCTGTTGTGCTGCCAAACAAAAGTTAAAAAGGATTAGGTCACTTATTCACCCCCCCTCTAGGTATTTAGGTACCATATCTTTCAAGTGGTATCAGAGGGAGGTTCCTCAAAAAGGACTAACTGTCTGAGGAGATCCAGTTTGGCAGATTCAGTGTAAGTCTGGAAACAGTTTCAAGAAAATCAAGAAACATGGGGTCTTCAGAGAATCACAAGGAATTAGGTTCAATGAAACTGCCCATATGCAGAAAAGAGATTTTTGGAATCTGGAAAGAAAGGGTAAGGCTGTTCATGGAGGCCTCTGACCCTAGGATCTACATCACAGTCAAAGAAGGGCCTTATGTGCCCATGAAGATTTCAGTCTTGGATGCTACACAGAGAACTCCAAAGGATTTTTCTGAGATGACCAAGGATGAGATTGTCCTAGCTACAATGGACAAAAGGGCACAGAACATCATAATTAGTGCAATTGATGATGCCACCTTCCAGAACCTTATCCACTATAAAACAGCAAAAGAAATGTGGGATACCCTCATTATCTACATGGAAGGTTCTGAAGAAGTAAGACAAGATAGGAAGTCCTTGCTTAATCAAGAATATGAGAGCTTTAGGCAAGGAAAAGGAGAAAGCATCACTGAATGCTACAAGAAGTTTTATAGAATTGTTAATGAACTCATGTCCTATGGAAGAGAGTTCTCTAACTATGAATTGAATGATAAATTCTTAAGGTCCCTAACCAAAGACTGGGACACCAAGATCTGTGCCATCAGAGAAATGGCAAAGTTGGGAGAAATTCCTCCTCCCACACTGTTTGGCAAGTTGTTATCTTATGAGATGCAATTGTCAGTAAGAAAAGAGGAGGAAAAGTCAACAAGTACTGAACATAGGGAAAGGACTGTTGCCTTTAAGTCAGAAGTACCTAGAAAGAACAGGACTAAGTCATCAACTCCTCCTCCAGAGGTAGTTGAATCAGAATCTGATGAGTCTGTTAGCACTAAATCTACAAGCAGTGAAAGTGATGAAGATTTTGCTGCATTCACCAGACATTTTCAGAAATTCCTTAAGAAGAAACAGTGGAGGTCCAGACCTTCATATTCAAAAGGGAAAGAAGTCCAGTATCAGGAGAAGAAGCCTTCAAAGAAGGATAAGAAAAAGACAAAGACTAGTAAGGCAACCGGGTCTAAGATTGTGTGTTACTGCTGCAATAGACAGGGTCATGTTATTGCAGATTGTCCTGAAAGAAGGAAAGAATCCAGTGACAAAAAGAAGACTCACTTCAAAGGAAAGAAGGAGAAGTCCTTTGTTGCAAAGAATGAGAAGACTCTTTCAGACATTTCTTCTTCAGACACTGAGACAGATGCTGAAGCCTATATAGGGCTATTTGTTGAAGAAGAAGAAGAGTTTATGCAGATCATGGAATCAATCTATGAACAAGAAGAGGTTCAGTGCCAAGGACTGATGACATTGACTGAAAGTACCAAAATCCTGGAGCAGCCAGGACCTAGTCAGGTACAAAGTCTAACCTTAAGTTCAGATTCCAGTTCTAGTTCAGAGTCAGAATCATCTTCATCAAGTGATGGAAGTGTTTCTGAATCTGAGGGAGATATTCATCAGCTCTTAGATGAATACCAAGTACTGTTGCAAGCCTATAAGAAAAGCAAGATCCTAGCCAAAAGTCAGGCAAAGGAAATTGCTGATCTAAAGGCAGCTGCAACAGACTTTGAGAAGGAATTTGATCAAAAGCTCAATGAGGTAGCCAGGCTGAAACACATTACTGTGATTCAGATGGGAACTATCACTTATAAAAATGATCAAATTAAGTTACTGGAGATCAATCTCCAGAAGGAAAGAGAGCTAGTTGCTAGGTTTTCAAAACCTAAATCAGTGCTACCCTTGATTGATGAATTTGTTCATCATAAAGGAAAGGCTGGACTGGGTTTTATTAAACCAGCTAGGACTGTTCAGGATCAGTCCAAGTCCAAGGGCAAAGCCCCAGCAATCAATAAGCCTGCTGTAGTCAAGACAGCAAAGGTTGTACCTAAGCAAAGGTACAACAAGTTTGAATGCTGGTGCTGTGGCAAGGCTGGCCACTTTGCCTTGGATTGTTGGCACAATGCCAGTGCCAAGTTGAGTAGCAAGTTACCTGGTGGAAAGCCAGCAGGTAGCTATGTCAAGTTGCAAACTAACAATCACCAAGGACCCAAGTTTACTTTGGGTTCTAAGGTTCATTAATTTGTTTTGCAGGTGAATCCAAGTGGTCATACCCCTACATGGTACTTGGATAGTGGATGTTCCAGACACATGACTGGAACTAGGGGACTACTGAAGGACTACATTCCAATCAAAAATGGTCCTAAAGTGACCTTTGGTGGTTCTGAAAAAGGAATCATCAAAGGGTTTGGTAACATCTCTTCAAACCTTGTTACCATTACTCAAGTGGCTTATGTTAAAGGGTTGAAACACAACCTCATTAGTATAAGTCAGTTAAGTGATGTAGGGTATGACATCTCATTTGTTAAAAATGGTTGTCATATCAAGAGGTCAAGTGATCAAGAGATCATTTTGACAGGATATAGAAAGAGAAATGTCTATTGTTTAGACATTATGATTGAGAACAATGGCTTCCTGCCAGGGGAAGTTGCCTCCAGCTAGCCCCAAGGATCCAAGCCAGGGGGAGCCACCAGCTGTAGAACATCCCTCTACACTGGAGAGTGAGCAAGCTACTCTCATTATCCAAGAGGTACTTTCTGACCTCAATACTTTAGATTTTTCTATAATAGATTCTGATTTGTCTGATATTTATCAGCAAACTCGGCAAGCAAACCAAGCACCAGATGTTGTTCTCCAAGACACATCTGCTGTAGTTAATGTACCCAGTACATCTCCTGCACAGTCACCCTCAGAATATACAATGGAAGATCTATTTCTGAATTTAGATCAAGAGGACTTTGACATGGACAAGACTGCTGCTGATGAAGAGACGAATGCTGCTACTGAAGAGAAGGGTGCTGCTGTTGAGGGGGAGAATCTGGAAGTTCAGGAAGAGCCTATAAGGCTAGATACTGAGAAGGCACTAGATGTGCAAGCTGACAGACCCTCAAGCCCTAAGGATAGGGTAAATATAGCAAGTACTTCAGAGTCTGAGGATGATGAAGCTGAGCAAGATAAGAAGAAGTTCTTTGTCTTCAAAAGAAGGAGTCAGAGCTATAAGAAAGCTCTACAAACTGTTGCTCAACACTCACTAGTCCAACAAGCTCCATCAACAGATTACAGTAGCCTACTGGTAGCAATGCAAGTTAAGCTGGATGAGCAAAGGAGGGCCATAGAGACGTATATTGATGAAAGCCAAAAGTCCCTACAATTTGATCTAGCTCAAGATATCAAATCAATAAGGTTTGAAATGAATTTGAATAAGAAGGAAATGACTGACTGCTTCCACAAGGGTGGTAATGCAGTGGTCTATTTGGCAACTCACCAGGAGAAAATCAAGTCTCAAGTAGATGATATAGCACAGAAGCAAGGCTATGTGCTGGAAAATCAATTGAGAATGAATGATAATCTGACAGCTTCTCACAATGCAATAGTCACTGAACTGAAGAGTAAGTCTGCTGAACCTTCAACATCATCTGTTGCTGCCAAAGCTGAATTTGATAAAGTATTTCAAGAAGAACTTGCTGCTGTCAAGACTGCAATCAAGGATTCCCAGAAGGTCATTTCAGAACAACTTACCAAGCTTAGACCTTTCTTTAAAGAGGAAATCAGGTACTTGGACAGCCAAATCAGGTTCCAGAAAGATGATGTGAGAGATCATGTAGCACAAGAAGTCATAAAGGGGGAGAGAGTGTTAGTCAAAGCTAGCTCTGACCATGCCAAATGGATTTCTAATTCCATCAGAGCTACACTGGGCTATCCTCCCCTGTGTGATGATGACAATGTAGCTGAATCTAGTATTCAAAGTGTATATCTTGGAGGAGAGCAACAGGAAGTATCTCAGGTGATCTATCCACCTCCAGATTTTGACATGGTTCATGCTGAGATAAGCACAATGTATAGCCCAACTGCTGGCAAGCCAAATGTTATTCTGGAAAAGGTTGTTCAACCTATTACAGCAGCCATGCAAGAGTCTATGGACAAAGAAGAAGAGACAAGGCTGTCAAAGAAGAAGTTCAGGGAACTGGCTGAGCAAACACCAGATTTTGAACAGTGGAGCCCTACTTCTAGGAATATCATTCTCATAGCCTGGAAAGCAGCCAAGGACAATGCACATGAGAGGAATAAATGGTTCTCAGAAGCAGAATGGAGGAAGCATGAAATCAGGCAGGAAGCCATTGTCCAATATAGAAGGAAGGCTAAGTTAGGAAAGCTACCTCCTACAGCTGTGGAGCCTAGCAAGTACTTTCCTAAGCCCTATCATTATTTTGAAAGGCAGAAAATCAAGGCTGAAGAACTTAAGAAGAAGGACTCCAAAGGGAAGAAGGTTGCTGATACTGAGCCTGCTGCTGCTGCTGCTGTAAAAGCCAAAGTGCAAGCTGGAAAAGGCATAGTCATAAAAGAACCAGAGCAGAATTAGACTAAGCTTAGACTGAAGAATGTTATACTCTGTTACATTTAAACATTATTGTAAATCTTTGAAAATATATTGCAAATAATGTATGAACAATTTTTGATAAATATATATTTCATGATTGTTTAGTAGAATGTGTCTAATTCTTGTTTGTTCTGTAATGCTGTATGAGTATACATGTGTGCTTTATTACATGTTTAAGTTTAACTCTGTTGGCATATACCTGTTTTGCATCATTTTATAATTTTTAATTATGAGTGGTGTATATCATTGACTAAGGGTTATGACTTCTCCAAATAGGGGGAGATTGTTGGGTACATTGGTCAAATGTACCTGATTTGAAGAAGCCTCACCTAACTCAATGATATGCATCATAATGTATTTGATGTTTGTTTGAGTTACTTGTGCAGGTTAGGTATTCACTAGACTGAAGCTAAAAGTTTCTAAGTCCATGTGTCGACACCCAAAGGGAAAGTGTCGACACTTGAGAAAGCTTGTGTCGACACCCAGACAAGCAGTGTCGACACTTGGAGTCATTGTGTCGACACCTGGGATGAAGAGTCGACACCAGACAGAAAGTGTCGACACTTGGAGCTGTGTCGACACTCAGTGAAGAAGTATGCAGAAAAGCTGTGTCGACACTTAGCAGAAGTGTCGACACCTAGAAGAGCTGTGTCTACACCAGAAAGTGTCGACACTTGGAGCTGTGTCGACACTCAGCAAAAGTCTGCAGAGTCTAAGTAAAAGTGTCGACACTCAACACAATGTGTCGACACTATGCTGAAGAGTCAGTATTTGAAGTAAGTGTCGACACTCAACACAATGTGTCGACACTATGCTGAAGAGTCAGTATTTGAAGAAAGTGTCGACACTCAGCACAATGTGTCGACACACAACCAGAAGAGTCAACACTTGAAGAAAGTGTCGACACCCAGCACAATGTGTCGACACTTAGTTGAAGACTCTACACTTGAAGAAAGTGTCGACACAAGGAGCTGTGTCGACACTTAGCAAAGAACAGAAAAGTTTACAAAATATTCTAAGTACAAGTGTCGACACTAAGGGAATGTGTCGACACTCAGCTGAAGAAACAAAAGTGAAGACTTGTGTCGACACCAAGAAGCAGTGTCGACACTTGACAGTTTCGACACTTAGAAGAATACAGTTAAAGAATGAAGTACAAGTATTTGTGTCGACACTCAATTTCAGTGTCGACATATGCAGAAGAATCTGTGTCGAGACATACAAGGAATTGTGTCGACACCTTGTAGACTTGTGTCGACACTTACACAACATGTGTCGACACTTGGCCTATAAGTATCGACACTTAAGAACAGAAAGTCTCGACACTATCTGACAGTTAGGAAATTTCAAGAAGTGACTGGTTGACATGACAGCTGCCGATCCAGCCGGTCTACAGCAACTGTCAGAGAAATCAGAAGTCTGTTATGAACCGGACCAGCCGGTTACCATGAAGGAAGCCTATAAATAGGCACTCATAGTTTACAGAAACTTGGTGATTAAGATTTTTTTAAGAAGGGTTGTTGTTGATACAACTTGTGAGAATATTCAAAGTGGTTGATCAAATTAAATCAAGAAGTGATTCACAGAGGATCAACACAAGAAGATCTGTCAGTCCAACTGCAGATCTAAGAAGTTGGAGAGAGAGAGCTCCAATCAAGTATTCAGTCTTTGGAACTAAGGCTGAGAAGAAGGATTCAGAAACAACTGGATCTCAAGAAGCAGAGGTCAAGGAACAACTGCAGAAGATTCAGACTAATTCAGTTCTAACTCAAGAAGCTTTGAAGGAAGCTAAGTCAGTTTGGATCTAACTGAGTTCTTCCAAGAACTCTTCAAGAAACTCTCAACTCCTCTCTTATTTTCTGAGTTGTAGAGTTAGCAATTGTATTTTTACTTTAACTTGTAGGATCCATTGGATCTGAGAGAATTGTAAGCCTATATTATAAAGGCTGAGGGTAGGGCTTGATTGCCTGAGTGTAGGAGTTGAAGAACTCTGAGTGTAGGCCTTAAGTGGCTGAGTGTAGGCCTGGGTGGCTGAGTGTAGGCCTTTTGGCTGAGTGTAAGGCTTTGGGCCTGAGGTAGGAACCTAGTTGGGTTCTGAGTTAGTGGAGAAGTTTGGCCGAATCTAGTACACTGCTAGATAGGCGAAGGGGGAAAGTGGATGTACCCAAAGATTGGGGAACCACTATAAATTAGTGTGTCTTCTGTGCTGTGCTGTGCTGTGGAATTACTGTTTATATGCTGTAATTGCTGTTAGCTGTAGAATTCTCTGAAATAGCTGTTGTGCTGCCAAACAAAAGTTAAAAAGGATTAGGTCACCTATTCACCCCCCCCCCCTCTAGGTGTTTAGGTACCATATCTTTCAACCACCGTTGTCAGTTCTCAGCCTTTTGATCCGCAAGCCAAGCCGGCCTTCTACCAACTCCTTGAACTCCACAAACAAACGGTAGGCTTCTGACTTCTCCTTCAAGAAATAAACCCAAGTATATCTTGAGTAGTGATCAATCAAGACAAGCATGTATTTGCTTCCACCAAGACTGGCAGTGACCGTTGGTCCCATCAAGTCGCCATGAATGCACTCCAATGGTTGTTTGTCCATTCCTACATGCCCCAGCCTCTCATGCCAGATAGCAGCGCTATTGTTGGCCCTCATTCGATCAACATAAGAATTGGTTGCAAGAACAAACAAGTTCTTAACCCTCCTTCCTAAATGAGCAACATCAGCCTTAACCGTTGATACGTTGCGAAGAAACTTCACGTATGTTGGCCCAAACAGAACGTGATACCCAACATCCACCGCATTGGTCACCGAGAAGAGGTTCTTCTTCATGCCCGGTACGTGATACACACTCCTTAATGTGAGTGGCCCCTGATCACTACCCAAAGACAGAACCCCCTCTTTCTCTACTACATAAACAGTATTATCTGCAGTGATAATAACTTCAGTACCTGAGTATGCTTGCATGGAGGAGAACTTCGACTTGTCTCCGGTGAGGTGATGACCACACCCGGAGTCCACGATCCATTCGCCATAGCAGACAAGGCACGGACACAAGTGACCGTCATGAAAGCTCCGCCCCATTCTGCTTCCTGGCTCTTAGAGCAAGCTTACTCCTTTCCCGCAGCATGCCCAGACTGCAGCTTGACCTTGAAATCCCGCTTGAAGTGCCCTCGCTGATGACACGGTAGCACTTCAGGTTCTTCTTCCAGTCCTTTGGAGCAGCGCTCCTCTCCGGCCGATATGAAGTTGAAGGCTCCTTCTCACCAGCGACCTGCTTTTCTTCATCCCATCCCATCCTTTCTTCTTCTTGCATGAGAAGAGAGCTTCACTGCCTTCCTGATTGATATTAACTCCAGCCATCTGCCTTTTCAAGCTCTCCTGTGATGCAAGCAGGTTCTCAAGCTCCAGCAGAGATGGCTGAGTAGCCCAACCCTGAACAGATGTCACAAAGGCAACATACTCCTTCTGCAAGCCGCGGATTATGTGCCTTTTCATCTTAGCCTCAGAGATAGGCTCATCAGGATCAAGTGCCGACAGCTCAACACACAAGCTCTTCATCTTCAGGAAGTACTTAGAGATGGTAAGGTCTCCTTGAGTTGACCTGGCCAACTCATTCTCCAGAAACTGAAGTCGAGCCACATTCTTCCTATTGAACAACTCATCAATGGTTGTCCAAATATCAACAGCCGACTCACATCCAATGATGTGATCAAATAGTTCTGGTGACACGGCCCTCTTGAGAATAAACTCCGCCTTAGCATTTGTTTTTCTCCAGAGCCGAACCTGCTCAACAGTACCAAACGCAGCTGTCACTTCCTGTCTGTCGTCACCTCCGACGACCTCCCATAGCTCCTCACCAAGAAGATAAGTCTTCATGCACGACTTCCACTTCTTGAAGTTAGTCGGCGTTAAGAGTTCAATGCCAAGACCTCTTGCATAACTCCCTTCCATTGCAACAACCGTTGGTAACCTTTCAGAAGCTCAGCACCAAACAGGTTGATCACCACTCAAGCACAGAGTCACAACACTGGTTGAACACCGCTCAAGCAACTGAACCTCCCTCTGATACCATGTTGGTTTTTCTCAAAGTGGTCAGCAAGGTAGCCCAAAACAAATTAATATCCTTGGCACTACCCAGTTTACACCTTGATCATGCGGAAACCCAAGGAACAAGGTTAACACCAACACCCAATGAAAGCATAAGCAGATCTTTTATACATTACACTTCTTTACAAGGTGAGGTATACGTAGTGAGACATGATTTTGCTATTATACAAGCTACAACAGAAAGCACCAAAAACACAAGCCGGGCGGATAGCACAGGAAACCGCCGAGACCGCCGAAGTCGCCAAGTGCGCCGAACCCGCCCGAGCTGTAGCTGCACCATGCCGAATAGACACGGAGTCCGCCGAAGCCGCGAGGCCATGCGGACACACCGTTATTCTCCTCCTGCTGAGGAACTGAGGAACAGACCACCTACCCGCCTGAGACCGGCGGACAGGTTATTACAACTGGCAAAGTTGAAGCAGAGAACTGACAAGCCGCAGAGCAACCCGCTGAGACCGCAGAGCCCGCACACTTCCAAGTACTTGACCGAAGTCAAAGCCAAACTCCTGGCTCCTTGAAACTACCCGCGCGACCTGCACACACCAACAGTTAACTCTGAATAAATCCGCGCGGACAGAAAACTGAGACCGCAGCACCTCACCGAACCCAACTTACTGTTCACTCAGTTACTATAGACGTACTGGGGGGTCATATTTATAGGTGAGGTGAGGAGTGTGGTCACCGCCCTAGAGATAGAGACACCGCCCTAGCCCGCGCTCTAGCAAAACCACCGTCCGCTGAGTCCGCAAAAACTTAGCCGGTTCCAAGGATCAACCCGTTAGGAGCAAGGCAACTTTGGGGGAACCTTCAACAGTCCGCCCAGGCTATGCGGACAAGGCATCAGCCCGCAAAGCCCAAACACTGGACAACATCCCCCTTCAATGACTGTCCGCAAAACAAGAGGCAGTCTACATACAACCAGAGCAACGCCTCCATCTGCCACAAGCCCATGACCAAAGGCAGTCCGCCCGGTCAACAGCAGGCTTGGCGGATACTGCGAACACCCTGGTCTTATCATAGAGTGTGACCAAGTCCAGAATCACCAAAAAGCCTAACGCGAGTTCGGCGGACATAAAACCGTCCGCCAAACAACCAAGCAACACAGACCGCCAAATCCCGCCAAAGCAAAGCAATCCGCAAGCTACTCGCACACCTGCCTAATGCAACAGCCAACCGTCGGAATCCACATACAATCCGCCACAGCAACGTCAGTGCTGTACAACCAGAGCTCGGCAAGGCCTCAGCCAAACTCTTGGCCAGTCCGCAACAGCGAGCACCAGCTTGCAATACGGCCACTGAGCAACGAACACCAGTTCGCGAACCTGTATCCGCGCAGGCTGCTCCTTGGCTAAACCAATCAGCCAACGCCCTATCCGCAGACAACAGACCGCCTAGGCCGCGGACTTAAACTGCACAACCTGCTCAGCAGAACAAACCAGCTTCCACTAGACCTATCACCAGGCCGCTTATTAGCACTCCGCCCAGTCCACCCAGTCCGCTGGATATGTCCACACAGGCCGCCCGGCCTGCCCATCACCCACTTCCACTCCACAATTTTCAACAGTCTGTGTGCAAACCGCCTGGTCACCTAGTGACCGCGCAGCCTGTTCTTCTCCTACTTAGCCGCAGTATCGGGCGGCTATTTTTTCTCTACCCGCTGTTCCTGTACCTCCCCTTCTATTGTGACCTGCTCCTCCTCTTCCAATCTCTCCCACTTTTATAACCTTCTCTCATGTGGGGTCCACCTTCTCCGCCTTTTTTTCTCCTGCCCGGCCTTCTTTTCTGACTGCGCGGCCTCTAGCCTCTGCTTTCCGCGCGGCCTCTCCCTTCCCGCTTCTCGTGGTTTCTCTCAAGCCATTGCGGGTTCCTCCTCTCCCTCAGTTCTTGTTTCTGTCCGCATTTAGGTCGGGGTCTCTCTCCCTGCAGCTGGTGAACTCCACTTGACCGTGCGGAATTCCCTTTTTTTTCCTTCTCCCCTCTAATCGCAGCGACCTGTCAAGTCGCTTGCGGCCTCTCCTTCTCACTTAGCCGCATCTTGGTCGCGACGTTCCTGGTCAATGGTAGAATTACTTTGACCGTGCGGCCTTCCCTCCCCACCCGCACCCTGTTAGTCGATGCGTCTTCTTTCCTGAGGCCTCTTTCATTCTCCCTTAGCTGCATCCTGCTCGCGACTTTCTTTGTCGCTGGTCGTTCTCCCTTGATCGTGCGACCTTCTTTTCTACTCGCCAACTACTACTCCCTGCTACTTGACTTATCGCTAGCAGTTTCTCCTCTACATTGCATCTTGGTTGCGACTTCCTTGGCCTCTAGTGTATCCGCCCTGACCATGTCGCCTTCTCTACCCAGCCGTTCGGCCTTCCTTGCCAAGCCGCCCGGCCCTTCATTTTGCTAGCCGCGCGGCTTATCTTCTTACCAACCGACTTCGTCTATTAGCCGCATGGCTTCTGACGCTTCTGCTACTACTTCTGCTCTGCCAGCCCGTGAGGCTACTACGGCTTCTGAACTCCGTGATGAACTGCGGATTACTACCATCTCTCTGACTGGAAAATGCAATTTTGTCGAATGGGTTCACTCTGTTCGTCATTTTCTGCAGACAAAGGGTCTTCTCCACCACTTGACTCGTGCTACTCCTGTTGCTCCCTCCGATGATTGGCTTCACAATGACGGTCGAGTCCAGTCTTGGATCCTCAACTCTATGGACACCGAACCCTACCGGATGGCCATATATTATGATACGGCCAAGGCAATGTGGGACGAGCTCCACTCTTTTTACTCTGGGCAAAATAGTCTTCAGCACCTCTATGATATTATCTCTGACCTTCAAAATCTTGCTCCTGGTGCTCCCAGCGACATGATTTCTTTTGTTGCCCAGGCCAAGACACTAGCCGAGGCTTGGATTCAACATCAGCCTCCTACAACGGATCTTGCTACTCAACGGGCCCAAAAAGAGGCGGTTACAATAGCGATTATGATGTCCCGCGTTCCGCCACACCTGCGTAGTGATCGGGCCCAAATGCTCTCTTCCACGACGACTCCGTCACTGTCTGACGTCTGCTCCATGCTACTTCGGGTTACATGACCTACGGAGGCCCCTCCCAGCTTTGTACCTGTTGTTCTTCAACAGCCTCTCCTTCCTACCCCCACCCCCTCCTGCTCATGGCTCTTCCACTCGGGGGGGGGGGATGGGGCAGACCTCCGTCTTGAGGATGCGGACGTGGTGGACGTTCGTCTCTCAAATGCACATATTGTGGCCTGGGTGGCCATCTTGAGGCCACCTGTTACAGCAAGCATGGGTTCCCTCCCCACCTCGCTGCCACTTCCTCTACTGCTCCTACTCACACTAGGGATTCCACCCAGGATCCGGCCTCCACTACCTAACACGATATAAATGAGCTCTGCACCCAACTCCATCAGCTATAGGGTGCCCTCAGCCGCTCCTCCGGCTCGGTTGCGACCTTTCCTGCCGAAGGTATAACCTGTCTTTCTCCTAGCCCTCACTGGATCGTTGATTCCGGTGCTACTCACCATATTACTTCCCATAAGCCCTCCTAATATCTCCAAATGGGTCATCCCCGTGTATCACTGTGGCCAATGGTGACACTCTACCGGTCTCTGGCGCCGTTGCTCTCCAGCTTACCCAGCACTTTCTCTTTCCTCGGTTCTTCACGTTTTGGGATCTCCTTTCGGTTTACTTTCTGTTATTTGCCTGACAAACGAACTTGATTTTTCAATAACCTTCTTTCCCTCTTCCTTTATTATGCAGGATCGTTGCACCCGGAGTATCATTGGTAGGGGGCAGCTGTTGAATGGGCTTTATATCTTGGATACCCAACCCAATCTTCTATCTACCATGTCTACTATTGATTGGCATCGCCGCCTTGGGCATGCTCCTCTTCCGATTCTCAAGCGAGCACTTCCTGATGTTCCTTTACGGGAGTTCTCTTGTGAATCTTGTATCTACGGCAAAAACCATCGCTCTGTCTTTCCCCCTGCATGTACCCGGAGTAGTACTCCATTATCCTTAGTTCATTCTGATGTATGGGGCCCTTTTAAGGTCACTAGTATCTATGACTTTCGCTATTTTGTAACCTTTATTGATGACTACTCGCGTACTACATGACTATATTTAATGCATGATCGTACTGAACTTACATTTGTATTTCGTGTCTTCGTAAATGAGATACATACGCAGTTCGCCACCCCACTCAAAATCCTCCGCACTGATAATGTTCGCGAATATATATGGTGCACCTTCTCCACCATCTGCACCAAATTTGGCATCATCCATCAAACTTTGTGTGCATATACCCCTCAGTAAAATTGGGTGGCCGAACGGAAGAATTGTCATTTACTCGATGTTGCTCGCTCCAACATTTTTCAAATGCAGGTTCCAATCGAATATTGGAATTTCGTAGTCTCTACAGCCTGTCATCTCATTAACTGCCTCCCTTCTTCAATTCTTGATTTTGCTATTCCTATCCAACTCCTCTATCCTACTACCAACCCAACCTTTCTCCCCCCACGTGTCTTTGGGTGTGTTTGTTATGTTCATCTTCTTGGACCTGCCTCCGACAAACTTGATCCTTATGCGGCCAAATATATGTCTGTTGGCTACTCTCGTACTCAAAAGGGGTATGTTTGTTATTCTCCTTCAGATGTCAAGATAGTTGTCTCCGCGGATGTCACCTTTTGCGAAGATCAGCCCTTTCACTTACCTTCCTCCTCCTCCTCGATTTCCTCTCCTGCTCTTCCCCGACCTGCCATTCCTATAGTGCCCTCCTTTCTGCCATCTCACTCCACCTCTATTCCTGCTCCCAAAGTCCCTCCACCCGTTATCTATCTCTATACTTGTCGCGGCTCCAAGGATGGTTCCCTGCCTCGGCTCCCTGCTCCCAGTGACACTTCAGCACCGGCGGATCCGGCTCCTGCTTCTACAGCCCATCCCCTGGCCAACTACGTTTCTCTCCACCGGCTCACTCCACCTCTCTACGCCTTTGCCACTTCACTTTCCTCGATTTCTATTCCTAACACTGTGCAGGAGGCGCTTCAACACCCGGGGTGGCGAGCGGCCATGGAGGATGAAATGAGGGCTCTTTGGGCTAACCAGACATGGGATCTAGTTCCCCTTCCTGCAGGCCAACACTGTGTCAGCTGCAAGTGAGTCATTATTATTAAACATACCGCAGATGGTACCATTGAGCGTTTGAAGGCCCGCCTTGTGGCCCGGGGTTTTACTCAGCAGCAAGGCCTTGATTATGAGGAAACTTTCTCTCCCGTGGCCAAATTGATCACGGTCCAAGTTCTTCTTTCCTTGACTGTTCACCGTCATTGGCCTCTTTATCAGCTGGATGTTAAGAATGTCTTCCTCAATGGTGATCTACAGGAGACTGTTTATATGCATCAACCTCCCGGGTTTGAGACCATGGGGGAGTTTCGGGTTTGTCATCTTCGTAAATCTATTTATAGTTTCAAACAGTCCCCGCGTGCTTGGTTTGACAAATTCAGCAAGATAGTCCGCAATATTGGCTTCACTCGGAGCTCGGCTGACTTCTCTCTCTTCACTCGACACCGGCCAACTTGAACTGTGATCTTACTTGTCTATGTTGACTATATCCTCATTACTGGCGACGATACTACATGGATACAACATACCAAGCAACAGTTGAACTCCGCCTTTCAGACCAAAGATCTTGGTAACCTACGGTATTTTCTCGGGCTTAAGGTTGCACGACGGCCCGATGGTCTTGTATTAACCCAAAGGAAGTATTGTATGAACCTCTTCATGATGCTGGCTATTCGGGATGCAAACCTGCGGATACTTTAATGGACGCTAATCACAGGCTCTCGGCCCATAGCTCTGACTCTGATAAGCTGCTTACAAATCTGGAATACTACAGACACTTGGTTGGGAAACTTATCTACCTTACAGTTACTCGACCAGACATCTCCTTTATCGTATGAGTCGTGAATTGATTTATGCATGCTACTCTCGGACATCTCATCTTCAAGCTGTCGAGCGCATTCTTCGGTATCTCAAGAACGCTCCAGGACAAGGGCATGCGTACAAGCCATCCACATCCCTATCTCTTGTTGCATACTCGGACGCTGACTATGCAGGATCCATTGATGATAGACGCTCTACATCTGATTTTTGTACCTACTTCGATGGTAATCTCATAATCTGGCGTAGCAAGAAACAGAATGTGGTTGCTCGCTCCTTTGCTGAAGCTGAGTACCGGGCCATGACTGCTGTAGTGTCCGAGTTAACATGGCTTGAGAGCCTTCTGGTAGACTTGGGTGTTTGTCTCTCATCACCGGCGACCCTATTTTGTGATAGTCAAGCAGCAGTACATATTGCGAAAAATCCGGTCTTTCACGAACGCACAAAACATATTAAAGTTGACTGCCACTTTATTCGGGAAAAAGTACAGTCAAAGAAGGTAGATCTGGAGCATGTCTCTGCTACAAATCAAGTTGCTGATATCCTGACCAAAGCTCTCTCCCGACCGCTATACTACCAATTTTTATCCAAGTTTGACGCCTACAACTTGTACGCTCCAGCTTGCGGGGGAGTGTTAGAAAAGCACTTGTAAAGGCTCATTTAAGAGGCCCATTTTTCCCCTGTATTTGTCCCACATCTAGGATTGGGATCTTCTCTTCCTATATAAATGTATTCATACTTGTAATTATTAATTCAAGAAATATATACAAGGTTGAAGGTCTCTCTATTCTTACTCTCTTTACAAATATACATGTCGTCGAAAAGAACAGACATTTATGGAAAATAGGTTTTTTTAAAGTTCCTTATGTAGAATATGGAGGCCCGACTTTTTAAAAACCCTCTAAAATTGTTTTTCTAGGAAGTTCTTTTGCTACCGTTGCGCAAACAAACGCCAATAAAACTGTGATGGCGATGAGAATAAAACTATACCCGCCATCAGCACCGTCCCAAACAGAGCATTAATACAAATAATCATCATAATAATAATGTATTCATTCAAAATATCATGCTCTCCATATTATAATCATGTATGCTTGCCCAAAATTCATTGTTGTTTATCACAATTAATTTTGCAATTCTAATGCCAAAATATTAAAATCAAGCATTTAATATAATGTAATGTTATAAGCAGCCCGAGTCTAGATATTGGTAACCACAAAAACTTGTTTTTTCTCTTCCTATATGTTTTGAATCGCACCCCTATTTTCTCCTTAAAGTCAGAACAAAGCACATCAATCATCTTCATAGCTTGCTCCGGAGTTGTCGTTTCCAACCAAAATGCATAAATCACTGCCGCAAATTTTGACAACCTGGCACAGATTTGACACCGCCGACCATAAACTAACCTATAACGTTTTGCGCCACTAGTAAAGATGCAAGTGCTATCAATCCCGTTCCCTTCATTTTCCCTCTTGTGTCTCAATTCCCACTTATCCCTAACAACCATCCCTCACATTTCCCACAAGTTCCCCCCTCTCCTCCTTCCCCTCTTTCTCCTCTCTTATTTCTTCAATAAAATGGTCAGCTGAAGAACTCCATAGCCACACAAATGGAGGTGGGAAGACCAAGAGGCATCTTTTCTAATCTAATTCTATTAATTTATTTCCTACAAGAATTACAATAAGAACTTAAGATTAGTCCAGCTCTTCACCTATGGCTTCCATTCTCTTCTCTACCGAAGGCCTCATCTTCCTCTGCCATTGTTAATATCACCATTTTCTAATTAATTACATGCATGATTTTGGATGGAATGCATCAGCTATATGTGGGATAAAAAAATAAGGCAATAGTGGTGTAGGATATGGGATTGCAAATACATTTTCTGGACTTTAAATAACAATGGACTGTAAATAGCGATACTCGGACTGCCTATTAAATTACTCTTAATATAAGCATGCATTAGAATACAGTTTACCACTAATAGTTATTGTTGCGGCCTAACTCGATGCCCCGGTCGGGCCGAATTTACTTGGACCGTCTTAGCCTACGGAGCGGTCGAGCGCGCACACAGTCAATGAGAATAAAAGGATGACACAAGATTTGATGACGTGGAAAAACCTCTCAACCGGGAAAAAAATCACGTGACCGGATCTGTATCGGTGAAAGTTCACTAGCTGCTTGTGATTACAATGTGTTCGGAGAATCGGGGGCGACAGGCCGCTCCCCGTTACAACTTGGGGGGAAAGAGAGACTTCAGCTCCCGGCGGGCAACAGGCTGCGTCGCGGGAGCGACTTGGTTACTGGAATCCGAGAGGTGGTTATGGAGCCTTGAAGTTTGGAGCGCGGCTACGGCGCTTGTCCGCTCGCAGTGGTCTTCCTCCTCCTCCTTCCACGCGTTACAGGACTTGGGTGTTTTCCTGCTGGCGGCACACCGGTGGCTCGAGGTGGCTGGAGGATGATCCGAGGGAGGAGTCCGACAGAGCTATCGCCTGAGGGAGAAGATGACCGGGAGCCCCAAAAAGTGAATTATGAGGAGGCCCTGGGGCCCCTTTTATAGCCTCATTGAGAGGATTATGGCAGTCTCCACCACTAACTTGGTGGGTTAGTGGGTGGCTACCCACCAGATCGGACGGCGAGGAGAGCCCACCACGATCGGACGACGGGCAAGTCGTTGATGGTGGTGGGGCGACCGGGCGGCGGCGGCGGCCATGCGGCGGCCTGGCGGGCGATCGCGGCATGGCCCGCGACGGCCTGGCCGGCGGCCGCGACATGACCCGCGACGGCCTGGCCGGCGGCCGCGACATGGCCCGCAACGGCCGCGACATGGCCTGCGGCGGTCACGGCCTGGCCCGCGGCCGGTGGCCGCAGCCTTGCCCGCGGCGGCCTAGCCAGCGGTCGTGGCCTGGTCGGAGGCAGCGGCGGCCTGGCCAGCGGCCGCGGCGGTTTCCCCTAAATGGGGGGGGGGGTTTGGAGGAGAGAGAGGGAGTGGGCCCTCCTCCCATGTTTCCCTCATTATTGGGAGTTCATGGGAGGTAGAGTTGACCAGTCAACCCCATGATCTTCAATTATGGGAGGGATATCATGGGTGAATCCTCCTTATAAATGATGGTGTAACCCATCAATTGCCCTCCAAATCCTTATTGTTGGAGAGCGAAGCGAACGAGAGAAGAAGGATTTTCCTACTGCCACCTTCTTCCCTGCTGTCATGACAACCTCCGGCGAGAAGGCAGAGGAGGTGAACGGCGGTGTTTCAAAGTTACCTAGAGTAAACTTGCCGAAGGAGAGACGGCCGGCGAAGACGCCTAATAAGGCCGAGGGAGGCGCCGGGGCACAGACGCGTACCAGACCGCCCGCGCGCTTCAAGACGTGCGCGCGGCGCGCGCCCAGCCTTGCCGGCGGCCGCGGCATTTTCCCCTAAGGGGGGGGGGGGGTTTGGAGGAGAGAGAGGGAGTGGGCCCTCCCCCCATGTTTCCCTCACTATGGGGAGTTCATGGGAGGTGGAGTTGACCAGTCATCCCCATGATCACCCATTTTGGGAGGGATATCATGGGTGAATTCTCCTTATAAATGGTGGTGTAACCCATCAATTGCCCCCCAAATCCTTATTGTTGGACAGCGAATCAAACGAGAGAAGAAGGATTTTCCTACTGCCACCTTCTTCCCTGATGTCATGACAACCTCCGGCGAGAAGGCGGAGGCGGTGAAGGGCGGTGTTTCAAAGTTACCTAGAGTAAACTTGCCGAAGGAGAGACGGCCGGCGAAGACGCCTAATAAGGCCGAGGGAGGCGTCGGGCCACAGGAGCGCACCAAACCGTGTGCGCGTTTCAAGCCATGTGCGCGCGCCCGGGCCACAGGAGCGTACCAAACCGGATGCACGCGGGCGGGATCTTTTTTGGTTGCATGCGTTCTTGTACGTGGGTGCGCACTTGTTTTGCGCGTGGTTTAGGGTGTATGTGCTTGGATGCGTTACTCCAAGCCTTACTTTATTTTTTATTAGGCAAACCTGACTCTTTTACCTTTGCATTGTGCAGGTATCTAAGCGTTCTTTAGTCTAATGCATCTGCGGTCCTCTTTGATCGAAGACGGTGTTGAAATCTGGAGGAAGAAATATGGGCTTTCTGCTGATTTGGAGGTGAGGATTCCACGTGCTGAGGAGCGAGACCAGAATCCCCCTTGCGGCTGGTTGATGATTTGCGAAGTTTCCCTGAGGTCTGGCTTTCGCTTCCCACCGTGCGAGGAGGTGATCGAGATCTTGAAGTTCTGCGGGGTGCCGATTTCTCAGTTTATCCCAGTTGGAATTGCCCGAATTTTGGGCTTAATTGCCTTCTTTCGTGAGCATGGAGGACGGTTTTCTTTGGATCAATTTCGAGATTGGTGCGATGTCCGCTCTAATGGTGGAGAGCGGGTGGAGGTTCACAGTAACAAAAGTTGGTTGGAGTTTGAGGTTCGCAAAAAACGCCTACATGGGAATACTCTGTTTGGGTATGTTAGGAATTCATGGGGCCTTCCCGAGGCGTGGGACACATTGCATGACCGATGTCGCCGTGTGAGAGGGATTGAATGAGAATTTTCCCCGGTGCTTGGGTTTTTAGAGCCTCGCAAACTGGTTAATCACTTATTTAGTATTTTTGTCTATGTGGAGGAGAAGCGCTTGCTGCGGTGTGGTATCTCTTCGGACGACACTCAGATCATTGAGTCTTCCTAGGGCGGGGGCTGGAAGAGGAAAGCTGTGGCAGCCCCTCCTGATGACCTTGATACGGTGATGGCGGTGGCCTCTTCTAATGCTTGTCCTGAGTCAACTCCCGAGGTGCAAATACTTGCATCCCCAGTTACTCAAGCGTCTTAGGAGATAGCTGCTCCACGGATGTCCTCTTCCTTAAGGGCAATGAGTGATGCGGTAAAAGCCTTGATTTGTTGTAAAGATTCCTTTCTTCACTTTTCCTTTGTTATTTGGTGCTAACTTTGGCCTTTTCCTCGTGCAGATAGAGATCCAGGCCCAGATTGCAGTAAACTGGAATGACCACTATGTGAGTTTGAAGGATGGGTACCTTGCTCTTCATGAGAAGCTCCGGTTGACGTCGAGCTCGCTTGCCTCCTTAAAGGAGGGGCATGATCGGGACATTGCACGGTTCCGCCGGACCGGGTCGATGCTGAAATCCGAGCTAGAGGACGCACGTAGCAGCCTTGAAGGTGGAGAAAACACTGGTGGAGAGGAGCACCTAGATGTTGAAGCACTCGAAGGAGGAGACTTTGGGCTTGGAGACCCAATTATAGGCGGCACGGGAGGAAGCCACCATCCTTGAGACTCAGCTTCGGGCAGCGAAGGCGCAAGTGGAGATGCTGTCTTCTGATAGCCATGTGTCAGAGTTGAAGGTTGCGGGGCTTGCAGAGTACCTGGAATCATTGGATTACATGCGAGACCGTAGTCTGATTGCAGAGGTGGTTCATGATGAGATGTGGTCCAAGGAGGTGGAGCCTCAGGTGGACGATATTCGTGAGCTAGCGCTCTAGAGCAGTGTCTCGAAGGCCTTCCGCCTGGTTAGCAAGAGCTTGGGATATGATACATCCAACTTCAGCTTTGCAGATGTTTCTGAAGACGAGCATTCTGACTCGGATGACGAGTAGTAGCTTTTATATTTTTGTAGTTGTGCATTTGCATTTTGTTGTCTAGTTAGTTGTACTATATTTTGCCTTTTATTCAGCATTTGTTGTTGTTGTCCTTAGGCGTTGATTGCCCCTTTTGTATCGTTCTAGCTATTCTGTATGACATTATTTTTCATGCCCTCTTAGTTGTTTGGCTCGCACGGCTCTGGTCCACGATTTTGTTTGCGCGACTCTGGTCCGCGGCTTAGTTTGCACGGCTCGGGTCCACGACTTTGTTTGCATGGCTCTAGTCCGCGGCTTTGTTTGCACGGCTCTAGTCCACGTCTTTGTTTGCGTGGTTCTGGTCCGCAACTTAGTTTGCACGGCTCGGGTCTGTGGCTTTGTTTACACGGCTCTTGTATGCGTCTTTGTTTGCGCGGCTCTGGTCCGCGTCTTAGTTTGCACGATTCGGGTCCGCGGCTTTGTTTGCATGGCTCTAGTCCACTGCTTTGTTTGCATGGTTCTAGTCCGCGACTTTGTTGCGAAAGGGGGGCAGGCCCTTGCGAGGTTGCACGAGTCAGGCTCGCGGCTTAGTTTGCGCGGCTCAGGTCCACGGGCTTTGCCGCGAAGGGGGCAGGCCCTTGCAAGATTGCACGAGTCAGGCTCGCAGCTTAGTTTGCACGGCTCAGGTCCGCGGCTTAGTTTGCACGAGGGTTGCTCGCGGCTTAGTTTGCATGAGGGTTGCGCACGGCTTAGTTTGCACGAGGGTTGTTCGTGGCTTAATTTTCACGAGGGTTGCTCGCAGATTAGTTTTCACGAGGGTTGCTCGCGGCTTGGTTTGCACGAGGGTTGCTCGAGGCTTGGTTTACACTATTGAAATTTGTGAAGTGGAAGTGGTTGACGGGACAGGCCGGCGGCCTAGGCGGATAGCATTGGCGGACTAGGCGGACAGGGCAGACTATGATATACGGCCTGGTGGAAGGTCTAGTGGAAAGCCGGCTGTCTTCTGAGCGGGTTGCACGGATGAACTCCGCGGACTATGCAGCCTGGTATCTGCGGATAAGGCGTTGGCTGATTGGTTTTAGCCAAGGAGCGGCCTGAGCGAATAGAGGCTGGCGGACTGGTGCTTTGCTCAGTGGCCGCGTTGCAAGCTTGTGCTGATTGGCGGTCTGGCTCATGTCCGCGGGAAGCTTGCGGACTGATGTGTCCACGGTGTGGGCTGTTGCGGACTGGGCTTAGAGCTTGGCTGAGGCCTTGTCGAGCTCTGGTGTTACAGCAGGTGCTTTGCTGTGGAGGTCTTTGGCGGACTGGTGTTTGGAGTCCGGGAGGAGGCTACTGCGTTGGGGCAGGTGTGCGAGTACCTTGCGGACTGCTGGCGGTCTGTGCTAGGGTGTTTGGCGGATGGGAGTTTATGTCCGCCATGCTCTCATTGGCCTTTGATGGTTTTGGACTTGGTTACACTCTGTGCCAAGACCATGGTGTCTGCAGTATCCGTCAAGTCCGCTGTTGACCGGGCGGACTCGCTATCTACCTTTGGTCGTGGACTTGTTGCGAATTGAGGTTTGAGTCTTGCGGACTGCCTCGGGTTTGTGCGGACAGCCATTGAAGGGGGTTGCTGTCCTGTAGTGGTTGTAGGCTTTGCGGGCTGGTGCCTTGTCCGCATAGCTTAGGCGGTCTGAAGTGGGTTCGCCAAAGTTGCCTTGCTCCTGGCGGTTTTCCTTGGTATCCGGTGAAGTCCTTGCGGACTCGGCAGACGGTGTTTTGCTATCGCGCGTGGTAGGGCGATGTCACTATCTCTAGGGCGGCGACCACACTCCTCACCTCGCCTATAAATAGGACCCCCTGGCAGGTCTACAGTAACTTTAGTGAACAGTAAGTTGGGGTGGGCAAGGAGCTGCGGTCTCAGTTTTTCTGTCCGTGCGGATTGATTCAGGGCTAACGGTTTGCTGTGTGCAGGTCGCGCGGGTAGCTTCAAGGACCCAGGAGTTTGGCTGTGACTTCGGTCAAGTACTTGGAAGTTGTGCGGTCTCTGCGGATTCAACAGGAGGTCGCTCTGCGGCTTGTCAACTCTGCTTCAACTTTGCCAACTTCAATAACTTGTCCGCCGGCTTCAGGCGGGTAGGGGTGTTCCTCAGTTCAGCTTCAGCAGGAGACGAATAACGGTGTGTCCGCGCGGCCTCGCGTCTTCGGCGGACTCCGTGGCTATTCGGCGGATTGCAGCTTAGCTCGGGCGATCTCAGCGGACTCGGCGACCTCGGCGGTCTCGGCGGACTCCGGTGCTGTCCGCCCGGCTTGGTTTTTTGTTGCTTTTTGTTTACTACTGTTATACTAGCGAAATCATGTCTCGCTATGTATGCCTCGTGTTGTAAAGAAGTGAATGATAAAAGATCTGCTTATTCTTCCATTGTTTGTTCGGTTAGCCTTTGATCCTTGGTTTTTCCGCTGGTTCAACGTGAGAACTAGGTAGTGCCGAAGATATTAATTTGGTGTTTGGGCTACCTTGCTCACCACGATTGAGAAAATTTAACATGATATCATAGGGAGGTTCAGTTGCGTGAGCGGTAGTCAACCAGTGTTGTTATTCAAGACTTGAGTGGTGATCAACCTGTGTTGTTGCTCGGAGCTTCTGGAAGGTTGCCAACAGGTGTTGCAATGGAAGGGAGCTTTGCAAGGGGTCTTGGCATTGAACGCTTAACGCCTACTAACTTCAAGAAGTGGAAGTCGTGCATGAAGAGTTATCGTCTTGGCGAGGAGCTGTGGGATGTCATCGGTGGAGACGACAGACAGGAAGTGACTGCTGCGTTCGGTACTGCTGAGCAGGTTAGGCTCTGGAGGAAAACAAATGCTAAGGCAGAGTTTGTCCTCAAGAGGGCCGTGTCTCCGGAACTGTTTGATCACATCGTGGGATGTGAGTCGGCTGCTGATATTTGGACAACCATTGATGAGTTGTTCAATAGGAAGAATGTGGCGCGGCTTCAGTTTCTGGAGAATGAGTTGGCCAGGGCAACTCAGGGAGACCTTTCCATCTCGAAGTACTTCTTAAAGATGAAGATCTTGTGTGCCGAGCTGTCAGTACTGGATCCTGATGAGCCTATCTCTGAGGCGAAGATGAAAAGGCACATTATCCGTGGCTTGCGGAAGGAGTATGTGGCCTTTGTGACATCTGTTCAAGGGTGGGCTACTCAGCCGTCTTTGCTGGAGCTGGAGAATCTGCTTGCATCGTAGGAGAGCTTGGCAAGGCAGATGGCTGGAGTGAATCTTAATCAAGAAGGCAGCGAAGCTCTCTTCTCAGGCAAGAAGAAAGGATGGGAAGGGAAGAAGAAGAAGAAGGCGCAGGTCGCTGGTGAAAAGGAGACTTCAACTTCATATCAGCCGGAGAGGAGCAATGCTCCTAAGGACTAGAAGAAGAATCTGAAGTGCTACCGGTGTCATCAGCGAGGGCACTTCAAGCGGGACTGCAAGGTCAAACTGCAGCCTGGGCATGCTGCGGGAAAGGAGGAAGCTTGCTCAAGAAGTGAAGAAGCAAAATGGGGCGGAGCTTTCATGACGGGCACTTGTTTTCGGGCCTTGTCTGCTGAGGACTTCAACGGCGAGTGGATCGTGGACTCCGGGTGTGGTCATCACCTCACCGGAGACAAGTCGAAGTTCACCTCCATGCAGGCTTACTCAGGTAATGAAGCTATTATCACTGCTGATAATACTGTTTATGCAGTAGAGAAAGAGGGGGTCGTGTTTTTGGGTAGTGATCAGGGGCCACTCACTTTAAGGAGTGTGTATCACGTGTCGGGCATGAAGAAGAACCTCTTCTCGGTGACCAATGCAGTGGACGCTGGTTATCACGTTCTGATTGGGCTAACAGACGTGAGGTTCCTTCGCAACGTATCAGCGGTTAAGGTTGATGTTGCTCATGTAGGGAGGAGGGTGAAGAACTTGTTTGTTCTTGCCACCAACTCTTATGTTGATCGTATGAGGGCCAATGATAGCGCTGATATCTGGCATGAGAGGCTGGGGCATGTTGGCATGGACAAGCTGAAGGCGATGGCTAGTAGAAGTTTGGTGAAGGGGTTGCCTAAGTTGTCCTCCTTTGGTGATGGGGATGTTTGCGCGGGCTGTCAATACGGTAAGACACATCGCCTTCCGTTTGATAAATCACAAACAAGGAGCAAGAAACCATTGGAGTGCATTCATGGCGACCTGATGGGACCGACGGTTACTGCCAGCCTTGGTGGAAGCAGATACATGCTTGTCTTGGTTGATGACTACTCAAGGTATACTTGGGTGTACTTCTTAAAGGAGAAGTCGGAAGCCTTCCATTTGTTTGTGGAGTTTAAGGAGTTGGTAGAAGGCTGGCTTGGCTTGCGGATTAAGAAACTTAGAACTGATAATGGGGGTGAGTTTGTCTCCTCCGAGTTTTCTAACTTCTGCAGGAAGCACGGGATCCAACGGGAGCTTACTTGTGCTCACACTCCACAAAAAATGGGGTAGCGGAGCGGAAGATCTGTCATCTAACGGAGACCTGCAAATGCTGGCTTCATGCGAAAGGTATCACAAGGTCCTTTTGGGCGGAGGGGATGTCTTGTGCTGTCTACGTCATCAACAGGATGCCACTCAGCCCTATCAACATGAAGACTCCTTTTGAGCTGTTGCTGAAGAAGAAGCCGAGTGTGGGACACCTTCGGGTGTTCGGTTCAACTTGCTACGTGCATGTTCCGGATGCTTCACGGACTAAGCTAGATGCGAAGGCAAGGAAGCTTGTTTTTTTTTTGGCTACGATGAGCGGAAGAAGGGATGGAAATGCATGGACCCTGTGACGAAGAAGTTCGTGGTGTTAAGAGACGTTGTCTTTGACGAGCTGACGTCATATGGAGGTAGCTCGATTGAGCTAACCGGAAGTAGCAAGGTTGATGAAGCACCGGTGGTAGCTGCTGAAGGCTTGGAAGAGGAGCTTGTTGTTTCACCAGCAGCTCCTGTTGCTTCTAACTCCGAGGTTGAGCCTTCTGGCTCAGGAAGCAGGGGGAGCACTGCTCAATGCTTTCCCCAAGTAGGAGTGGAGCACGAAGAAGCAACGGAAGTAGTGAGCAAGGAGCCGACCCTTCGGAGATCGAAGAGGGTTGTTAAGCCACCGGCTCGGTACTGTGATGGGAATGCAGTGAGCTTTGTCTCCTTCTTCTTTGCAGGTCCTCTGGATGAGCGAGAGCCTGCAAACTTCAATAAGGCCACTGGAGTGAAGGAGTGGGAAGGTGTCATGCAAGAATAGATTGATGCTCTGAAGAAGAATGAAACCTGGGACCTTGTGCCCAAGGTTGATGGCATTACTCCGGTTACTTGCAAGTGGGTGTATAAGTTGAAGAAGAAGGCTGATGGGAGCATTGATAGGTTTAAGGCTCGCTTGGTCGCTAGAGGATTCTCACAACAATATGGAGAAGACTATGAGGAGACATTCAGTCCAGTTGCGAAGATGACTTCAGTTAGAGTGGTGATCGCCTTGGCTGCTAGCAAGGGATGGAGGTTGTGGCAACTCGATGTGAAGAATGCCTTTCTTTACGGAGAGATTGACAAGGACATCTTCATGGATCAGCCGCTTGGTTTTGTCTCTGAAAAGCATCCGGACTATGTCTGCAAACTCAGGAAGGCTCTCTATGGGTTGAAGCAAGCTCCTAGAGCTTGGTATGGGAAGATTGCAGAGTACTTGCAATTCTGTGGATACCATGCTTCCAACTCGGATTCATGCTTGTTCGTCAAGAAGAAGGGGGAGCTACTAGTCTTAGTCCTGCTGTATGTGGATGACATGATCATCATAGGGAATTCAGAGGGGGAAGTAGCAAGGCTCAGGGCCGAGCTTGCTATACGCTTCGAGATGAAAGACTTGGGAGAGCTTCATCACTTTCTCGGTCTTGAGGTGGAGAGGAAGGAGTGCGGGATTCTCATTTGCCAGAAAGGGTATGCAGATCGCATTGTGAAGCGGTTCGGCATGGGCGAAGGGAAGAAGTGCTCTACTCCACTGGAACCTGGGCAGAAGCTTCGACGAGATGAGGGAAGGGTTCTTCATGATCCCTTGGTGTTCAGGGCTCTTGTTGGGAGCTTGATTTACTTGACGATTACAAGTCCAGATATTGCTTATGCTGTTGGGCGAGTAAGTCGGTATATGGCTGAACCATGACAATCTCATCTAGTGGAGGCAAAGGGTATTCTGAAGTATGTCAAGGTGACTTCTGACATGGGACTTCTCTATGGAAGGGACTCAGAGTTTGCGTTGTTTGGGTACTCGGATGCTGACTATGGAGGTGATTCAGATGATCGGAGGTCTACTTCCGGTTATGTGTTCACTTGCGGTTCAGCTAGCATCTCGTGGTGTAGCAAGAAGCAGGACTCGGTGTCAGTCTCAACGACAGAGGCAAAGTATAAGGCTTCGGCCTTGGCTGATCGGGAAGCCATCTGGTTGAGGAGGCTTATAGAGGATGTTCATGAAGAAGTGCAAGGACCTACTTTACTGCGGGGTGACAATGAGAGTGCTCTCAAACTGGTTAACAATCCAGTGTGTCACGCCAGGACCAAGCATATAGAGATTGATCACCACTTCATCAGGGAGAAGGTATTGGAGGGATCTCTATTGGTCGGGCATGTACGGAGTGGATATAATCTTGCTGACATCTTCACGAAGCCACTGTCGAAGGGGCCCTTTGAGCGCTTGCGCAGCTTGCTGGGCTTGGTCACCACTTCCCACTTCAAGGGGCAGTGTTGAAATTTGTGAAGTGGAAGTGGTTGACGGGACAGGCAGGGCGGCCTGGGCGGACAGCATTGGCGGGCTAGGTGGACTGGGCGAACTGTGATGTGCGGCCTGGTGGAAGGTCTAGTCTAAAGCCGGCTGTCTTCTGAGCGGGTTGCACAGGTGAAGTCCGCAGACTATGAGGCCTGGTATCTGCGGATAAGATGTTGGCTGATTGGTTTAGCCAAGGAGCGGCCTGAGCGGATAGAGGCTGGCGGACTGGTGCTTTGCTCAGTGGCCGCGTTGCAAGCTTGTGCTGATTGGCGGTTTGGCTCATGTCCGCGGGAAGCTTGCGGACTGATGTGTCCACGGTGTGGGCTATTGCGGACTGGGCTTAGAGCTTGGCTGAGGCCTTGTCGAGCTCTGGTGTTACAGCAGGTGCTTTGCTGTAGAGGTCTTTGGCGAACTGGTGTTTGGAGTCCGGGAGGAGGCTGCTGCGTTGGGGCTGGTGTGCGAGTACCTTGCGGACTGCTGGCGGTCTGTGCTAGGGTGTTTGGCGGACGGGAGTTTATGTCCGCCATGCTCGCATTGGCCTTTGATGGTTTTGGACTTGGTCACACTCTGTGCCAAGACCATGGTGTCCGCAGTATCCGCCAAGTCCGCTGTTGACCGGGCGGACTCGCTATCTACCTTTGGTCGTGGACTTGTGGCGGATTGAGGTTTGAGTCTTGCGTACTGCCTCGGGTTTGTGCGGACAGCCATTGAAGGGGGTTGCTGTCCTATAGTGGTTGTAGGCTTTGCGGGCTGGTACCTTATCCGCATAGCTTAGGAGGACTGAAGTGGGTTCGCCAAAGTTGCCTTGCTCCTGGCGGTTTTCCTTGGTATCCGGCTAAGTCCTTGCGGACTCGGCGGACGGTGTTTTGCTATCGCGCTGGCTAGGGCGGTGTCACTATCTCTAGGGCGGTGACCACACTCCTCACCTCGCCTATAAATAGGACCCCCTGACAGGTCTACAGTAACTTGAGTGAACAGTAAGTTGGGGTGGGCAAGGAGCTGCGGTCTCAGTTTTTCTGTCCGCGCGGATTGATTCAGGGCTGACGGTTTGCTGTGTGCAGGTCGCGCGGGTAGCTTCAAGGAGCCAGGAGTTTGGCTGTGACTTCGGTCAAGTACTTGGAAGTTGTGCGGTCTCTGCGGATTCAGCAGGAGGTCGCTCTGCGGCTTGTCAACTCTGTTTCAACTTTGCCAGCTTCAATAATCTGTCCGCCGGCTTCAGGCAGGTAGGGGGTGTTCCTCAGTTCAGCTTCAACAGGAGACGAATAACGGTGTGTCCGTGCGGCCTCGCGGCTTCGGCGGACTCCGTGGCTATTCGGCGGATTGCAGCTTAGCTCGGGTGATCTCAGCGGACTCGGCGACCTCGGCGGTCTCGGCGGACTCCGGTGCTGTCCGCCCGGCTTGGTTTTTTGTTGCTTTCTGTTTACAACTGTTATACTAGCGAAATCATGTCTCTCAATATATGCCTCGTGTTGTAAAGAAGTGAATGATAAAAGATCTGCTTGTGCTTCCATTGTTTGTTGGGTTAGGCTTTGATCCTTGGTTTTTCCGCTGGTTCAACTTGAGAACTGGGTAGTGCCGAAGATATTAATCTGGTGTTGGGGCTACCTTGCTGACGACGATTGAGAAAATTTAACATACACGAGGGTTGCTTGCGGTTTGGTTTGCACAAGGGTTGCTCGCGGCTTAGTTTGCACGAGGTTTGCTTGCGGCTTAGTTTGTCGGCGGATGTTAGTACTCAATCTGACAGCCGGAGAATGTGGGTACTCAATCTGGTTGCAATCACGAGGGGGGCAGGCCCTGGCGATGACAAGGCGTTGGTTTGCAGTAACGACGGAGAATGTAAGTACTCAATCCAACCGTCAGAGAATGTGGGTACTCAATCCGGTTGCAATCGCGAGGGGGCAGGCCCTAGCGATGACAAGGCGTTGGTTTGCAATAACAGCGAAGAATGCAAGTACTCAATCCGACCGCCGGAGAATGTGTGTACTCAATCTGGTTGCAATTGCGAGGTGGGCAGGCCCTGGCGATGAAAAGGTGCTGGTTTGCAGTAATGACGGAGAATGTAAGTACTCAATCCGACCGCCGGAGAATGTGAGTACTCAATCTAGTTGCAATCGCGAGGGGGGCAGACCCTGGCGATGACAAGGCGTTTAGCGACAAATTTGGTAAAGAACCTGCTTGTTCGGTTTGCAAGCATGGCTTTACCTAAAGATTTTAGATTAATATTACTGAAACAAATACAATATTGCGTTTAGAAATAAGCATAGTTCGTGGGAGCCTGAGCTTGCGACTTTTACGATCAGTAAGTGACAAAAACAAGATGCAAGGGTATGCAAACAATAAAGAGTACGAATAAAGTAAAAAACATAGAAGGAAAGACGTCATGCAAGCTGCAAGCTGCTGATATGTAGCTGAAAGAATTAGTTTCAAGATATCCTAAACACCTAGAGGGGGGTGAATATGTTCAATTCCTTTTTATTAAGGCATATAATATATGTCACCAGTAGACAACCTATATAACAACTATCACAACACAGATTAATAGAAAACACAGCCAATCACAGCATACACACAGATTTATAGTGGTTCCCCAAGAGATGGGTACATCCACTTTCCCCCTTCGCTTATCTAGCAGTATACTATGTTGGAACACCCTATTACTAATTTGGGCAAGGATCACTATGTCCTTTAGGAAATCTTTTTTGACCTCCTTGTATAGATATAAAGGTCAATTAGTTTGAGTCTAAGGGTTAGTGTTTAGGCTTATAAGCTGCCCTCAAGACCCTCAAGACCAGATATTTCAGTTTAGGATACTACGTCATTTCGTCGAGATCAGGTCGATGAATCGTCGAACTCCATTGGACGATCTCTGAGCCCACTTCGATGAATCGTCGAACTCCATTCGACGATCTCTGAGCTCAATTCAAACGAGTCGTCGAACTCCGTTCGACGATCTTCGAGCTCAGATCGACGTTCCCATCTCTAGTTTGTTTCCATATCTCTGAGCTCAGTTCGACGATAGTTGAGCTCAGATCGACGATTTCTGCTTCAGTCTAAGTCCAGTCGCTGAGCTCAGTTCAACGATAGTTGAGCTCAGGTCGACGTTTTTCTGGAGAGATCGACGTTTTTCAAGATTCAAATTCAGTCAGTTTTGGTATTCCCTTCTATTTATTCCCAACATTTATTCCAAGGATCCTGTAGCCGTTTTCATTTAATCTGGAGCAAGTTTCAAGGAGATTTTAAAGGAATGTTTTATTGGACTTTCCTCCAGAAGACAAAATGCACTTAAGGAAGTCATTTATGACAGGCTAACGACTATCTTGGACAGAGAATTATTCTATTCAGATCAAAGGATTAAAAGATCCATTTTATTCATTCTATTCTGCAACTCAACAGAGATACACACATATCAACAACAAGAACAACAACAAGAAAGAGAGACACAGTTGCAGATATTCACAGTCATAGAATTCTTACAGGAACACACATCACTGAAGGAGATCAATACTGAAATTTCTAGATCACTTTTGATTCCAGTGTTCAAAGGCCTTATCATTCAAGACTCCAGACACCACACATTTTAGCTGCTGCTGGAATCATCTTTTGCTGGAGATCTAATCTTCAGTGATGTGTCATCAGCCGGCTTCTTTCCTTTCAGATCCTTCTTCTTGAGCTCTTCAGCCTTGACCTTTTGCCTTTCAAAGTAATGATAAGGCTTTGGAAAATATTTGCTAGGCTCCACAGAGTTAGCAGGTATTTTCCCAGCTTTGAGATCTCTTCTGAACTGGTATATAGCATCTTTTTGCTTCTGATATTTGCTCTATTCCTGTTCAGAATACCACTTGCCTCTATCATGCATATTTTCTTTAACAGCTTGCCAAGCAGTGAGAATAATTTTCCTGGAGGTTGGATTCCATTGTTCAAAATCAGGCTTTAATTCTGTCTGTTCTCTGAACCTTTTCTTAGATAGTTGAGCTTCTTTTTGAGTATCCCTAGCTCTTTGTGCTTCTTGCTCTCTTTGTAATGCAGCTCCAGAAATTTCAACCTTTTTAATAATAACATTCTGTGCCTCCTTTGGAGGACTATACATGTGTTGTACTGCATGCTGAATTTCAGCAAAATCTGAAGTTGGATAAATAATTTGGGCTACTTCCTGCTAAACCCCTTCAATGTAAGCAGGTTGAATTCCTGATTCAGCAGTGTTGTCATCATCACAAAGGGGTAGATAACCAAGAGTTGCTCTGATAGAATTAGTTATCCATTTAGCATAATCTGAGCTTGCTATGATTAATATTCTCTCCCCCTTTATGACTTCTCTTTCGATATGGGCTCTTAGATCATCCTTCTGAAATCTTATCTGATCAGCTACATAATTTGTGCCTTCTTTATAATAGGATTTGAATTTCTGCATTTGATCAGAAATTGCCTTTTGAGAGGCCTGGATAACGGTGTGGACAATAGCTAAATCCTCTTTGAGTTGTTTATCAAACTTGGACTTTACTTTAACCATGTGTTCAGTAACAGCAGTTGCTTGATTCTTGAGTTCTGTAACAATAACATTATTGGATTCTGTGAGATTGTCATTCATTCTAATTTGATTTTCCAGAACATAACCTTGTTTTACTGCAATATCATCTATCTGAGTCTTAGCCTCTTGTTGTTGTTTGGACAAGAAGACTACAACATGACCCCCCTTTTGGAAGCATTCGGTCATTTCTGTTTTGTGCAAATTGACTTCAAGCCTAATGAATTTGATATCCTAGGCCAAGGTAAATTGCAGATCTTTATGACTCTCATCCACATATTTTTCAAGAGCAACTCTTTGCTCATCCAATTTCAATTGCAGTGACACTAAAAGTAAACTGAAGTCAACTGCAGGAGCTTGTATTTGTGGGGCAGTTTGCAAGGTTTTCTTATAGCCTGAGCTCCACTTCCTGAGCTCCACAAGTTTCTTTTCTTTGCCCTAGAGGATTCTTCATATTCAGAGAAATCAGATGAAATAACTACATCCACTGTGTCTTTTGGACTAGAGGCAATGATGGGCAGCTCCCTCTCAGTTCTTGGCAGCTCCCCTCAGTTCTTGCTCCTAGTAAATCAGGAAATAATTCTTCTAATGTGACCTCTTGTTGCATTTGAACTGGTGGAATAACTTTCTCTTTCTCAGTAGATGGACCTCCTTCAAATTCAAAAGTTTCTTCCATGGTAATTTCATGTTCAGGACATTGTCTTGGTTATTTTTATCAACATCATTCATGAGCACGTCCAGTGCATCATTCTCAGTGCAAATAACATCTTGATTTATATCCTGTACTACCTCAAGTATAGATTGAGTGGCTGCTTCACTGTCCAATGCAGCTGTTTGGACATTTGGCTCTTGCACATTAGCTCCCTCTGAAGGTGATGGCACTTATTGAGCTGGAACTGGAAAAAGCACATTAGCTCCCCCTTAAAGAGGCTCTTCCTAGACCTGGTTCATTGGGATGTTGCTTGCAGGAATCTGCTCCCCCTGCACCTGACCATTAGTTAAATTTTCTAGAGCATGTGATTTTCTAGTCCTTTCTGATCCATCGTTATATGAGCTAAAAATAACTTCTTCCTCTGAATCACTAGAAGATTCAGTGGTCTTGTGTGCAGTTTTTTTCTTTTTTTTTAATCTGTTTTATGTGTTTCTGAGGAGTAGAAACATCCTTGGTCAACACGTTATCCCATCTGGACAGTATTCTTAAGTCCATTCTCCTCATATGATTAATCTTACAACCTATAGTTTGATTCATCACCTCTGGAATATTCAAAGCCAGATACAAGCTTAGTATTCTACCCAGATTAGGTTTCTTGATACTTTCTTTGATCTTTTCAAAGACAACAGCTGACCAGCTAGTTTTCACCTTGAATATAACTCTGATCATGAGATTGAACATATAGGCTGAAATCCTATCATGTCCTCCTTATTTGCACAGAATAACCTTGCCTATAATCTCAGACAGGAATTTGCCCTTGGAATTCATTCCATTCCTGTACATTGAAGATCCAATCTTGGTAGTGGGATCTAGTCCACACCATTGGAGAGCATTTTTTGTCATAGAAGATGCTATGTCATCTTTTTCCTTAATCGTGGGAAGCTGAAGTGTCTTACTTAAACTCTTCTGTGTGAGTTTTACCTTAGTTCCTTGGGCAAATGATTAATTTTCATTCCCTTCGAATCCATTGATGCCGACGAGTAGAATTCAAGAACCTCCTTCTTCCATATCCTGGTAGGTTCTGAGACTAAGTACTCCAATCCATTATCGGTGATTAGGGTAATCACGACTTGGATTTCTTGTGTGGCAGTCTCAAACGCATTGCGAACCAGTTCATATCCCTCGTTGATGTTCTCTTCCATTTTTGGCACCATTAGGGATGAGAGGGAGAGAGAGAGATTGAGGAGAAGGAAGATGAAGGTCTTGTCGACACAAATGGTTTGGTGTCGAGAATTCTGAGAGCGTAGTCCACAAGATCTTGTTTCCACCTATTTATACATCTCTAAACAAGGAAGGCCAAAAGGCGGGCGGAAATTTGCTTATGGTGTCGACACAGTTGGGATGGTGTCGACACAGACTACTAAAGTCTCGACAGAGAATTTAAAGATATTACAAAACTATGTGTCGACACCAATTGCGATGTGTCGACACAGACAACCTTAAGAGTCTACACTAATGTCTGTGTGTCGACGCAGACGACTGTATGTGTCGACACCAATATCTAAATGTTAGGAAAGCTATGTGTCGACACCAAATTCTGAGTGTCGACACAATCTTCTTGATGTGTCGACAAAATTTTCCTTATGTGTCAACACCAACTACTAAGTGTCGACACAAATTTCTTTATGTGTCGACTCAGAATTACTTAGTCATATTTACCATTCTATTCCAAGTTTAGCATGCCTAATTTAATTTTAAAGTAATTGAATTTAGTTTCATCTAGTGGTTTGGTGAACATGTCAGCAATTTGATTATTAGTGTTGACAAATTCTAAACTTATGTCTTCTTTTTCAACATGATCTCTAATGAAATGAAACCCGATTTCTATGTGCTTAGTTCTGCTATGTGAAACAAGATTTCTAGCAATAGATATGACACTTGTAGAATCACAATATAATGAAGTTATACTTACCTTGATGTCATAGTCTTCAAGTTGATGTTGTATCCATAACAACCGAGCACAGCAACTGCCTGCAGCTATATATTCTGACTCAGTAGTGGATATAGCCACACTTGTCTGTTTTTTGCTGCTCCATGACACCAATCTTCTACCTAGGAACTGACATGTTCCAGTGGTGCTTTTCCTATATTCTTTGCATCCTGCAAAGTCTGCATCTGAATAACCTGTTAGTAGAAAATCTCTATTCTTAGGGTACCAAAGGCCAAGATTTGGTGTTCCCTTAAGATATCTCAGAATTCTTTTGACAGCAGTATAATGAGATTCTTTTGGGCAAGCTTGATACCTAGAACAGACACATGTAGCATACATAATGTATGGTCTACTAGAAGTTAAGTAAAGAAGGGAGCCAATTATCCCTCTATACAAGGACTCATATATAGGTTTTCCTGCATCATCTTTGCCTATAGGCATACTTGACCCAATTGGATTCTCATGGTGGAGGATGACTCAATACTATATTTATTAATTAACTCCTTGGTGAACTTAGACTGGGATATGAACCAGCCATCATCAGTCTGTCTAACTTGGAGTCCCAAGAAGAATTTTAGCTCACCCATGCTGCTCATCTCAAACTTCCCTTGCATAAGTTTTGCAAACTTTCTACAAAGGTTGTTTTCAGTTGATCCAAAGATAATGTCATCAATATATATCTGGACTAGGATGATCTTTCCTTTTGATTCCCTTAGGAATAGAGTTTTGTCTATTTCCCCCGTGGGAATTTGTTCTCAATGAGGAAGGTAGAAAGTGTTTCATACCAAGCCCTAGGGGCTTGTTTCAATCCATATAGAGCTTTCTTAAGCCTATAAACATAATTAGAATAAAGAGGATATACAAAACCTGAGGGTCGTTCAACACAAACTTTCTCTTTTAAGTCTCCATTCAAAAATGCTGACTTTACATCCATCTAGAATACCTTGAACCCTTCGTAAGCTGCATAGGCAAGGAACAGACTTATTGCTTCCAACCTTGCCACTAGGACAAATTTCTGGTCAAAGTCTATTCCTTCTTCCTGCATGTAGCCTTTTGCTACCAGTCTTGCTTTATTCTTGACTATAATGTCATTCTTATCTAACTTGTTCCTGTAGATCCACTCAGTCCCTATGACATTGTGATTCTTTGGTTTAGGAACCAACTTCCAGACGTTACATATTCTGAATTGATTCAGCTCTTCCTGCTTGGCATCAATCCAATTTGGGTCTTGTATGGCCTCTTCAAATTTCTTGTGTTCCATCTGGGACAGGAAACTTGAGCATAGAACTGTGTTCAAGCTCTTACTTCTGGTCAGAACACCATGTCTTGGATCACCAATAATTTGGTGTGCTAGATGATCCCTTAGATGTCTTATTACTGGAGGCAATCTATCCACAACTTGATTTTCTCCAATCTCCCCACCAAGCTGTACTTCATTGTCTTCATCATCAGCTTGTGGGTCTTGTACTTCCCCTAGACAGCATCCATCATTTTCCTCATCCTGTCGTGCAGATTGGTCTTTACTAATGGTTTGCTTATCCATCTTTTCCTTCAAATCTGTGGAGCTACAAGAAGTGTTATACAGCTCATAGTTGATTAGCTTAGATTTATCAAAGTCTACATGGACAGATTCTTCTACAACTTGAGTAGTCAAGTTGTAGATCCTGTATGCCTTACTATTTTTGTTGTACCCAACAAATATCCCTTCTTGAGACTTGGCAGCAAACTTAGTTAAATAAGACTTGTCATTATTAAGTACATAACACTTGCTACCAAAGATCCTAAAATAGGATATATTTAGTTTTTTGCTCTTCAGAATCTCATAGGGAGTCTTCTTGTGGCTTTTGTTGATGGAAGCTCTATTGAGAACATGACAAGCAGTGTTTACTGCCTCAGCCCAGAAATATTCTGGGAGAGATATGTCACTTAGTAGTGTTCTACCAGCCTCAATAAGTGTTCTATTTTTTCTTTCATCAATTCCATTTTGCTGGGGAGTTCTAGGTGATGAGTATTATTGAGAAATTCCAAGTTCTTCACAGAATTTTGTCATGCATTCAGACTGAAACTCAGTCCCATGGTCACTTCTAATCTTAACCACAGAATTGTTGAATTCATTTTGTATTTGCTTAACAAATGTTTGGAAGACAGTTGGAGTTTTAGATTTCTTACTTAAAAAGAATACCCAGGCAAATCTGGAAAAGTCATCAACAACCACAAAGGTATAGACTTTCCTACCTAGACTATGAACTGACATAGGACCAAATAGGTCCTTATGGAGGAGATACAAACACCTCACTGAATCTTTGGTATCAAGACTGTGGAAGGAGGTCTTGGTCTGTTTGCCTTTTTGACAAGCTGAACATACACCCTCCTTGATGCACTTAACCTGAGGACCATTTCCCACTAACTCTTTACTAAAGAGTTGACCTATAGTCTTGTAGTTAAGGTGAGCTAGCCTCTTATGCCATTTGACACAATGAGAAGCTTTCTCATCTACAACTAGGCAAACAGGAGAATCTTTATTCACACCCACAAAATTTAGATAATAGACATTTCCTTTTCTATAACCTGATAAGATGACCTCTTGATCACTTGTACTTTTAATCTGATACCCATTCTTAATAAAAGAAGTGTCATAACCAAGATCACTTAGTTGGCTTATGCTTATTAGGTTATATTTCAGACCCTTCACTTAAGTCACTTGGGTGATAGTGTGAAAGATATGGTACCTAAACACCTAGAGGGGGGGGGGTGAATAGGTGACCTAAACCTTTTTGCAATTTTGTTGGCAGCACAACAGTTATTTCACAGATTATTACAACTAACAGCAATTACAGAAATCAAACAGTCAATCCACAGCACAGCTCAGCACACCACAACAGACACACTAATTTATAGTGGTTCCCCAATCTTTGGGTACATCCACTTTCCCCCTTCGCCTATCTAGCAGTGTACTAGATTCGGCCAAACTTCTCCACTATCTCAGAACCCAACTAGGTTCCTACACCTCAGGACCAAAGCCTTACACTCAGCCACTAAGGCCTACACTCAGCCACCCAGGCCTACACTCAGCCAATTAAGGCCTACACTCAGAGTTCTTCAACTCCTACACTCAGACAATCAAGCCCTACCCTCAGCCTTTATAATATAGGCTTACAATTCTCTCAGATCCAATGGATCCTACAAGTTAAAATAGAAATACAATTGCTAACTCTACAACTCAGAAAATAAGAGAGGAGTTGAGAGTTTCTTGAAGAGTTCTTGGAAGAACTCAGTTAGATCCAAACTGACTTAGCTTCCTTCAAAGCTTCTTGAGTTAGAACTGAATTAGTCTGAATCTTCTGCAGTTGTTCCTTGACCTCTGCTTCTTGAAATCCAGATGTTTCTGAATCCTTCTTCTCAGCCTTAGTTCCAAAGACTGAATTCTTGATTGGAGCTCTCTCTCTCCAACTTCTTAGATCTCCAGTTGGACTGACAGATCTTCTTGTGTTGATCCTCTGTGTATCACTTCTTGATTTAATGTGATCAACTACTTTAAATATTCTCTCAAGCTGTAACTCTTGTTTCTCACTCACAACAACAACTGTTTCTGTAAACTAAGGATGCCTATTTATAGGCTTCCTTCATGGTAACCGGCTGGTCCGGTTCATAACAAACTTCTGATTCCTCTGACAGTTGCTGTAGACCGGCTGGATCGGCAGCTGTCATGTCAACCAGTCACTTCTTGAAATTCTCTAACTGTCAGATAGTGTCGAGACTTTCTGTTCTTAAGTGTCGACACTTATAGGCCAAGTGTCGACACATGTTGTGTAAGTGTCGACACAAGTCTACAAGGTGTCGACACAATTCCTTGTATGTCTCGACACAGATTCTTCTGCATGTGTCGACACTGAAATTGAGTGTCGACACAAATACTTGTACTTCATTCTTTAACTGTATTCTTCTAAGTGTCGACACATCTCCTTTGTGTCGACACATCTTCACGTGTTGAAACTGTCAAGTGTCGACACTGCTTCTTGGTGTCGACACAAGTCTTCACTTTCGTTTCTTCAGCTGAGTGTCGACACATTCCTTTAGTGTCGACACTTGTACTTAGAATATTTTGTAACTTTTCTGTTCTTTGCTAAGTGTCGACACAGCTCCTTGTGTCGACACTTTCTTCAAGTGTAGAGTCTTCAACTAAGTGTCGACACATTGTGCTGGGTGTCGACACTTTCTTCAAGTGTTGACTCTTCTGGTTGTGTGTCGACACATTGTGCTGAGTGCCGACACTTTCTTCAAATACTGACTCTTCAACATAGTGTCGACACATTGTGTTGAGTGTCGACACTTACTTCAAATACTGACTCTTCAGCATAGTGTCGACACATTGTGTTGAGTGTCGACACTTTTACTTAGACTCTGCAGACTTTTGCTGAGTGTCGACACAGCTCCAAGTGTCGACACTTTCTGGTGTAGACACAGCTCTTCTAGGTGTCGACACTTCTGCTAAGTGTCGACACAGCTTTTCTGCATACTTCTTCACTGAGTGTCGACACAGCTCCAAGTGTCGACACTTTCTTTCTGGTGTCGACTCTTCATCCCAGGTGTCGACACAATGACTCCAAGTGTCGACACTGCTTGTCTGGGTGTCGACACAAGCTTTCTCAAGTGTCGACACTTTCCCTCTGGGTATCGACACATGGACTTAGAAATTTTTAGCTTCAGTTCAGTGTATTCCTAACCTGCACAAGTAACTCAAACAAACATCAAATACACTATGATGTATATCATTGAGTTAGGTGAGGCTTCTTCAAATCAGGTACATTTGACCAATGTACCCAACAATCCCCCCCTATTTGGAGAAGTCATAACCCTTAGTCAATGATATACACCACTCATAATTAAAAATTATAAAATGATGTAAAACAGGTATATGTCAACAGAGTTAAACTTAAACATGTAATAAAGCACACATGTATACTCATACAGCATTACAGAACAAACAAGGATTAGACACATTCTACTAAACAATCATGAAATATATATTTATCAAAAATTGTTCATACATTGTTTGCAATATATTTTCAAAGATTTATAATAATGTTTAGATGTAACAGAGTACAACATTCTTCAGTCTAAGCTTAGTCTAATTCTGCTCTGGTTCTTTTATGACTATGCCTTTTCCAGCTTGCACTTTGGCTTTTACAGCAGCAGCAGCAGGCTCAGCATCAGCAGGCTTCTTGCCTTTGGAGTCCTTCTTCTTTAGTTCTTCAGCCTTGATTTTTTGTCTCTCAAAATAATGATAGGGCTTAGGAAAGTACTTGCTAGGCTCCACAGCTGTAGGAGGTAGCTTTCCTAACTTAGCCTTCCTTCTATACTGGACAATGGCTTCCTGCCTACTCTCATGCTTCCTCCATTCTGCCTCTGAGAACCACTTATTCCTCTCATGTGCATTGTCCTTGGCTGCTTTCCAGGCTGTGAGAATGATGTTCCTAGAAGTAGGGCTCCACTGTTCAAAATCTGGTTTTTGCTCAGCCAGTTCCCTGAACTTCTTCTTTGACAGCCTTGTCTCTTCTTCTTTGTCCATAGCCTCTTGCATGGCTGCTGTAATAGGTTGAACAACCTTTTCCAGAATAACATTTGGCTTGCCAGCAGTTGGGCTATACATTGTGCTTATCTCAGCATGAACCATGTCAAAATCTGGAGGTGGATAGATCACCTGAGCTACTTCCTGTTGCTCACCTCCAAGATATACACTTTGAATACCAGATTCAGCTACATTGTCATCATCACACAGGGGAGGATAGCCCAGTGTAGCTCTGATGGAATTAGAAATCCATTTGGCATGATCAGAGCTAGCTTTGACTAACACTCTCTCCCCCTTTATGACTTCTTGTGCTACATGATCTCTCACATCATCTTTCTGGAACCTGATTTGGCTGTCCAAGTACCTGATTCCCTCTTTAAAGAAAGGTCTAAGCTTGGTAAGTTGTTCTGAAATGACCTTCTGGGAATCCTTGATTGCAGTCTTGACAGCAGCAAGTTCTTCTTGAAATACTTTATCAAATTCAGCTTTGGCAGCAGCAGATGATGTTGAAGGTTCAGCAGACTTACTCTTCAGTTCAGTGACTATTGCATTGTGAGAAGCTGTCAGATTATCATTCATTCTCAATTGATTTTCTAGCACATAGCCTTGCTTCTGTGCTATATCATCTACTTGAGACTTGATTTTCTCCTGGTGAGTTGCCAAATAGACCACTGCATTACCACCCTTGTGGAAGCAGTCAGTCATTTCCTTCTTATTCAAATTCATTTCAAACCTTATTGATTTGATATCTTGAGCTAGATCAAATTGTAGGGACTTTTGGCTTTCATCAATATACGTCTCTATGGCCCTCCTTTGCTCATCCAGCTTAACTTGCATTGCTACCAGTAGGCTACTGTAATCTGTTGATGGAGCTTGTTGGACTAGTGAGTGTTGAGCAACAGTTTGTAGAGCTTTCTTATAGCTCTGACTCCTTCTTTTGAAGACAAAGAACTTCTTCTTCTTATCTTGCTCAGCTTCATCATCCTCAGACTCTGAAGTACTTGCTATATTTACCCTATCCTTAGGGCTTGAGGGTCTGTCAGCTTGCACATCTAGTGCCTTCTCAGTATCTAGCCTTATAGGCTCTTCCTGAACTTCCAGATTCTCCCCCTCAACAGCAGCACCCTTCTCTTCAGTAGCAGCATTCGTCTCTTCATCAGCAGCAGTCTTGTCCATGTCAAAGTCCTCTTGATCTAAATTCAGAAATAGATCTTCCATTATATATTCTGAGGGTGACTGTGCAGGAGATGTACTGGGTACATTAACTACAGCAGATGTGTCTTGGAGAACAACATCTGGTGCTTGGTTTGCTTGCTGAGTTTGCTGATAAATATCAGACAAATCAGAATCTATTATAGAAAAATCTAAAGTATTGAGGTCAGAAAGTACCTCTTGGATAATGAGAGTAGCTTGCTCACTCTCCAGTGTAGAGGGTTGTTCTACAGCTGGAGGCTCCCCCTGGATGTCAGCTGGCTCTTGAGGAGCAGGTGACTTCTCTGCAGCCACATCTATTGGACTATCAGGAGTGAAAACAACATGTTCTTCACTGCCTGAGCTGCTGGAGGACTCCTGAGTCACAGCAGCAGTCTTCCTCTTCTTCCTGGGAGGAGAGTCTTTCTTTGAAACTTGCTTTTCTGGGGTTGGAACTTCTTTGGACAGCACTCTTTCCCATCTAGAGAATATCCTTGAATCCATTCTCCTCATGTGATTGATTTTAGTTCCAGCAGCAGTGCTCATTACCTCTGGAATTGATCCAGCCAGGTAGAGACTTAGTATCCTGCCCAGATTGGGCTTCTTCAGACTTTCCTTCACTTTCTCAAATACAATCATAGACCAGTCTGTTTTGAGGTTGAAGATGATTCTGGTCATAATACTGAACATAGAGGCTGACACCCTGCCATGTCCTCCTGGTTTGCTTAGTATAACTTTGCCTACAACTTCAGACAGGAATTTGCCTTGATTATTCATTCCTTTCCTGTTGAAAACTGATCCTATTTTCATCGTAGGATCAAGACCACACCAGGTAAGTGCTTCTCTGGTCTTAGATGTGGTCACCTCCTCTTCTTCTTGAACTTTAGGTAGCTGAAGTACCTTTCTCAAGGACTTGGGTGAAATCTTGACCTTGGTGCCATGCACCCTTGACTTAATTCTGTAGCCTGAGTCATCTACAGATGCTCCAGTAAGGAATTCAATAACTTCCTTCTTCCAAATTTTGGTTGGTTCTGAAACCAAGAACTCCAATCCTGAATCGGTGACTAGGGTTATCACCGACTTGATTTCTTGATCACCGTCGTCGAATGCGCCACGCACCAGTTCATAGCCTTCGTTAACGTTCTCTTCCAGCTTGGGAGCCATTAGGGTTTGGAGAATTAGTCTTTAGAGAAGAGAAATGTCGACACAAGAGTTTTGGTCTCGAAACTTTTGAAAGCGTGTCGACAAACAAAGACAGAATCCTATTTATACCTTTCTTGTTTGAAGACGAACAGGCGAGATGGATTTCTAAAGATGTGTCGACACTGTCAATAAGTGTCGACACTGACTTATAATGTCTCGACACACATGTGTCGACACAAGTTTAGTCAACAGATTTTATGTGTCGACACTTGGTTAAGTGTCGACACCACACTACTCGACATGTAGTCAAGACTTTACTTAGAAAATTCTGAGTAAAACTTAAGTGTCGACACTACATTGGATGTGTCGACACCTACTCGACATGTGTCGACACTAACATTCTGAAGTGTCGACACCAGCTTCCTAGATGTGTCGACACCATTTTCCTGAAGTGTCGACACTTACTATTCTGTGTCGACATAGACTTGTCTATGTGTCGACACCTTTTTACTTAGCCAATTTTTAGTTCTGTAAACTTAGTCTAAGTTTATCATACCTAGTTCAATTTTGAACCTATTGAACTTAGCTTCTTCTAAGGGCTTAGTAAACATATCTGCTATCTGATTATCAGTTTTAACATATTCAAGTGCAATATCATTTCTTTCTACATGCTCCCTAAGAAAGTGATATTTAATCTCAATATGTTTAGTTCTACTATGTGATACAGGATTATTAGCTATTGAAATAGCACTTGTAGAATCACAGTAAAGTGGAGTTCTACTTACCTGAAATCCATAGTCAACTAGCTGATGTTGAATCCATAGAAGTTGAGCACAGCAACTTCCTGCAGCTACATATTCTGACTCAGCTGTGGAAATAGCCACACTAGTCTGCTTTTTACTGCTCCATGAAATTATTCTTCCACCTAGGAATTGACAGGATCCAGTAGTGCTCTTTCTATCTTCTTTGCATCCTGCAAAGTCTGCATCTGAATAGCCTGTTAGATCAAAATCTCCATTCCTAGGGTACCAGAGGCCTAGATAAGGAGTGCCCTTTAGATATCTCAAGATTCTTTTGACTGCAGTCAAGTGAGACTCTTTAGGGCAGGCTTGATACCTGGCACAAACACATGTAACATACATAATGTCAGGCCTACTTGCAGTCAAATATAGTAGGGAGCCAACTATCCCTCTATACAAGGTTTCATCTACAGGTTTCCCTGCATCATCCTTGCTTAGAGACATACTTGACCCCATAGGAGTCTTCATGGTACTGGAGGAATCCATACCATATTTCCTTATGAGTTCTAGGGTGAACTTGGACTGACATATGGATAAACCATTTTCAGTCTGTTTAACTTGGAGACCCAAGAAAAACTTCAGTTCTCCCATACTACTCATCTCAAATTGACTTTGCATAAGCTTTGCAAACTTTTTGCAAAGGCTACTTTCAGTAGACCCAAATATAATGTCATCTACATATATTTGGACAAGTATTACTTTGCCTCTAGATTCCCTAAGGAATAGAGTCTTATCTATTTTCCCCCTTGAGAACTTGTTCTCAATGAGGAAACTAGATAGGGTTTCATACCAAGCTCTAGGTGCTTGTTTTAACCCATATAATGCTTTCCTAAGTCTATACACATAATGAGGTAAAGTTGAATCAACAAAACCTGCAGGCTGCTCCACATAGACTTCTTCTTTCAAATTACCATTTAGGAATGCTGACTTGACATCCATTTGGTATACCTTGAATCCTTGATAGGTTGCATAGGCCAAGAACATCCTTATGGCCTCCAGTCTGGCTACTGGGGCAAAGGTTTGATCAAAATCAATACCTTCTTCTTGCCTATATCCTTTTGCAACCAGTCTTGCCTTATTCTTAATGATGACACCTTGTTCATCTAACTTGTTCCTGTAGATCCACTTTGTTCCTATCACATTGTAATCTTTAGGCTTAGGAACCAGATCCCAAACCTTGCACCTTTTGAACTGATTAAGCTCCTCCTGCATTGCTTCAGTCCACTGTGGATCTTGTATAGCTTCTTCAAATTTCTTTGGTTCTATTTGAGACAGAAAACTTGAATATACTACAGCATTCTGATTTCTGCTCCTAGTCTGAACACCTTGTCTTGGATCTCCAATGATCAGCTCTACTGGATGATCTCTTAGATGCCTGTTGGCTGGAGGCATCCTTACTTCTGGTTGAACTTCTTCAGCATCTTCATCAAGCTGAGTTCCTTGTACTTCTTCAGTTCCTGGTACATGTAGTTCTCCCCCTGGACATAAGCCATCTTCTTCTACTTGCTGTCTTGCATCAGGTACATCTTCTATGGCTAGCTTGTCCATCTTCTTAGTAAGACCTGTGGGGCTGCATACATTGCTAGACAACTCATTGTTAATTAGTTGTGTCTCATCAAAAACTACATGCACAGACTCCTCTACAACTTGTGTAGTCAAGTTGTAGACTCTATAAGCCTTACTATTATTGCTGTACCCAACAAACACTCCCTCTTGGGACTTGGCAGCAAACTTAGTTAGGTAAGACTTTCCATTGTTAAGTATGTAGCATTTACAACCAAAGATCCTAAAGTAGGATAAATTTGGTTTCCTGCCTTTCACAACTTCATAGGGGGTCTTATTTAACCTTTTAGTGATGGTAGCCCTATTTATCACATGGCATGCAGTGTTAACTGCTTCAGCCCAGAAATACTCTGGCAGTGATGAATCACTTAATAGGGTTCTACCAGCCTCTATCAAGGTCCTATTTTTCCTTTCAGCAATGCCATTTTGCTGAGGTGTTCTAGGTGAAGAGAATTCTTGAAATATCCCATAGTCTTCACACAGCTTTGTCATGCTTTCAGACTGAAACTCAGTACCATGGTCACTTCTAATTTTGACCACTGTACAGTTCAATTCATTCTGAATTTGCTTAACAAAACTATAGAAGACACTAGGTGTTTCAGATTTCTGCTTTAAGAAGAACACCCAGGAAAACCTTGAGTAGTCATCAACAACTACAAAGGTATAGACCTTCCTACCTAAGCTGTGAACTGGCATTGGACCAAATAGATCCATATGCAAGAGGTATAAACACCTCACAGCATCTTTGTTGTCTAAGCTTCTAAAGGTGGATTTAGTCGGCTTGCCCTTTTGACAAGCTGAGCAAATGCCATCTTTGACACACTTAACTTGAGGACCATTCCTCACTAACTCTTTGCTAAAGAGTTTGCTAATAGTCTTGTAGTTAAGATGAGCTAGCCTCTTGTGCCACTTGACACAATGAGAGATTGTCTCATTAGCTACAAGACAGATAGGAGAACCATTGTTCTCAATCATAATGTCTAAACAATAGACATTTCTCTTTCTATAACCTGTCAAAATGATCTCTTGATCACTTGACCTCTTGATATGACAGCCATTTTTAACAAATGAGATGTCATACCCTACATCACTTAATTGACTTATACTAATGAGGTTGTGTTTCAACCCTTTAACATAAGCCACATGAGTAATGGTAACTAAGTTTGAGGAAATGTTACCAAACCCTTTGATGATTCCTTTTTCAGAACCACCAAAGGTCACCTTTGGACCATTTTTGATTGGAATGAAATCCTTCAGTAGTCCCCTAGTTCCAGTCATGTGTCTGGAACATCCACTATCCAAGTACCATGTAGGGGTATGGCTACTTGGATTTACCTGCAAAACAAATTACTTAACCTTAGAACCCAATGGCTTCTTGGGTCCTTGGTAACTGTTAGCTTGCAACTTAACAAGGCTACCTACTGGCTTTCCACCAGGTAGCTTGTTACTACCTTTGGCACTTGCATTGTGCCAACAGTCCAAGGCAAAGTGGCCAACTTTGCCACAGCACCAACATTCAAATTTGTTGTACCTTTGCTTAGGTACAGACTTGGCTGTCTTAACTACAGCAGTTTTATTGAATGTTGGGGCTTTGCCCTTGGACTTAAGCTTTGACTGCATAGTCCCTGCAGGTCCAACAAAACCCAGTCCAGCTTTTCCTTTTGATGAACAAATTCATCAATTAAAGGTAGTACTGATTTAGGTTTTGAAAACCTGGCAGCAAGCTCTTTTTCCTTTTGGAGATTTGTCTCCAGTCTCTTAATTTGATCATTCTTAAATGTAATAGTACCCATCTGAATCACAGTAATGTGTTTCAGCCTGGCTACTTCATTCAGTTTTTGATCATACTGCTTCTCAAAATCTGTTGCAGCTGCCTTGAGATCAGCAATCTCCTTTGCCTGACTTTTGGCAAGGGACTTGCTTTTCTTATAGGCTTGCAACAGTACTTTATATTCATCTAAGAGCTGATGAATATCTCCCTCAGATTCAGAAACACTTCCATCACTTGATGAAGATGAATCTGACTCTGAACTAGAACTGAAATCTGAACTTTGAGTTGGACTTTGTACCTGACTAGGTCCTGGCTGCTCCAGGATTTTGGTACTTTCAGTCAATGCCATCAGTCCTTGGCACTGACACTCTTCTTGTTCATAGATTGATTCCATGATCTGCATAAACTCTTCTTCTTCTTCAGCAAATAGCCCTATGTAGGCTTCAGCATCTGTCTCAGTATCTGAAGAAGAAATGTTTGAAAGAGTCTTCTCATTCTTTGCAACAAAGGACTTCTCCTTCTTTCCTTTGAAGTGAGTCTTCTTTTTGTCACTGGATTCTTTTCTTCTCTCAGGACAATCTGCAATAACATGCCCCTGTCTATTGCAGCAGTAACATACTATCTTAGACCCAGTTGCCTTGCTAGTCTTTGTCTTTTTCTTGTCCTTCTTTGAAGGCTTCTTCTCCTGATACTGTACTTCTTTCCCTTTGGAAAATGAAGGTCTGGATCTCCACTGTTTCTTCTTCAGGAATTTCTGAAAATGTCTGGTGAATGCAGCAAAGTCTTCATCACTTTCACTGCTTGTAGATTTAGTGCTAACAGACTCATCAGATTCTGATTCAACTACCTCTGGAGGAGGAGTTGATGACTTAGTCCTGTTCTTTCTAGGTACTTCTGACTTAAAGGCAACAGTCCTTTCCCTGTGTTCAGTCCTTGTTGACTTTTCCTCCTCTTTTCTTACTGACAATTGCATCTCATAAGATAACAACTTGCCAAACAGTGTGGGAGGAGGAATTTCTCCCAACTTTGCCATTTCTCTGATGGCACAGATCTTGGTGTCCCAGTCTTTGGTTAGGGACCTTAAGAATTTATCATTCAATTCATAGTTAGAGAACTCTCTTCCATAGGACATGAGTTCATTAACAATTCTATAAAACTTCTTGTAGCATTCAGTGATGCTATCTCCTCTTCCTTGCCTAAAGCTCTCATATTCTTGATTAAGCAAGGACTTCCTATCTTGTCTTACTTCTTCAGAACCTTCCATGTAGACAATGAGGGTATCCCACATTTCTTTTGCTGTTTTATAGTGAATAAGGTTCTGGAAGGTGGCATCATCAATTGCACTAACTATGATGTTCTGTGCCCTTTTGTCCATTGTAGCTAGGACAATCTCATCCTTGGTCATCTCAGAAAAATCCTTTGGAGTTCTCTGTGTAGCATCCAATACTGAAATCTTCATGGGCACATAAGGCCCTTCTTTGACTGTGATGTAGATCCTAGGGTCAGAGGCCTCCATGAACAGCCTTACCCTTTCTTTCCAGATTCCAAAAATCTCCTTTCTGCATATGGGCAGTTTCATTGAACCCAATTCCTTGTGATTCTCTGAAGAACCCATGTTTCTTGATTTTCTTGAAACTGTGTTCTGACTTATCCTAAATCTGCCAAACTGGATCTCCTCAGACAGTTAGTCCTTTTTGAGGAACCTCCATTTGATACCACTTGAAAGATATGGTACCTAAACACCTAGAGGGGGGGGGTGAATAGGTGACCTAAACCTTTTTGCAATTTTGTTGGCAGCACAACAGTTATTTCACAGATTATTACAACTAACAGCAATTACAGAAATCAAACAGTCAATCCACAGCACAGCTCAGCACACCACAGCAGACACACTAATTTATAGTGGTTCCCCAATCTTTGGGTACATCCACTTTCCCCCTTCGCCTATCTAGCAGTGTACTAGATTCGGCCAAACTTCTCCACTATCTCAGAACCCAACTAGGTTCCTACACCTCAGGCCCAAAGCCTTACACTCAGCCACTAAGGCCTACACTCAGCCACCCAGGCCTACACTCAGCCAATTAAGGCCTACACTCAGAGTTCTTCAACTCCTACACTCAGGCAATTAAGCCCTACCCTCAGCCTTTATAATATAGGCTTACAATTCTCTCAGATCCAATGGATCCTACAAGTTAAAATAGAAATACAATTGCTAACTCTACAACTCAGAAAATAAGAGAGGAGTTGAGAGTTTCTTGAAGAGTTCTTGGAAGAACTCAGTTAGATCCAAACTGACTTAGCTTCCTTCAAAGCTTCTTGAGTTAGAACTGAATTAGTCTGAATCTTCTGCAGTTGTTCCTTGACCTCTGCTTCTTGAAATCCAGATGTTTCTGAATCCTTCTTCTCAGCCTTAGTTCCAAAGACTGAATTCTTGATTGGAGCTCTCTCTCTCCAACTTCTTAGATCTCCAGTTGGACTGACAGATCTTCTTGTGTTGATCCTCTGTGTATCACTTCTTGATTTAATGTGATCAACTACTTTAAATATTCTCTCAAGCTGTAACTCTTATTTCTCACTCACAACAACAACTGTTTCTGTAAACTAAGGATGCCTATTTATAGGCTTCCTTCATGGTAACCGGCTGGTCCGGTTCATAACAAACTTCTGATTCCTCTGACAGTTGCTGTAGACCGGCTGGATCGGCAGCTGTCATGTCAACCAGTCACTTCTTGAAATTCTCTAACTGTCAGATAGTGTCGAGACTTTCTGTTCTTAAGTGTCGACACTTATAGGCCAAGTGTCGACACATGTTGTGTAAGTGTCGACACAAGTCTACAAGGTGTCGACACAATTCCTTGTATGTCTCGACACAGATTCTTCTGCATGTGTCGACACTGAAATTGAGTGTCGACACAAATACTTGTACTTCATTCTTTAACTGTATTCTTCTAAGTGTCGACACATCTCCTTTGTGTCGACACATCTTCACGTGTTGAAACTGTCAAGTGTCGACACTGCTTCTTGGTGTCGACACAAGTCTTCACTTTTGTTTCTTCAGCTGAGTGTCGACACATTCCTTTAGTGTCGACACTTGTACTTAGAATATTTTGTAACTTTTCTGTTCTTTGCTAAGTGTCGACACAGCTCCTTGTGTCGACACTTTCTTCAAGTGTAGAGTCTTCAACTAAGTGTCGACACATTGTGCTGGGTGTCGACACTTTCTTCAAGTGTTGACTCTTCTGGTTGTGTGTCGACACATTGTGCTGAGTGTCGACACTTTCTTCAAATACTGACTCTTCAGCATAGTGTCGACACATTGTGTTGAGTGTCGACACTTACTTCAAATACTGACTCTTCAGCATAGTGTCGACACATTGTGTTGAGTGTCGACACTTTTACTTAGACTCTGCAGACTTTTGCTGAGTGTCGACACAGCTCCAAGTGTCGACACTTTCTGGTGTAGACACAGCTCTTCTAGGTGTCGACACTTCTGCTAAGTGTCGACACAGCTTTTCTGCATACTTCTTCACTGAGTGTCGACACAGCTCCAAGTGTCGACACTTTCTGTCTGGTGTCGACTCTTCATCCTAGGTGTCGACACAATGACTCCAAGTGTCGACACTGCTTTTCTGGGTGTCGACACAAGCTTTCTCAAGTGTCGACACTTTCCCTCTGGGTGTCGACACATGGACTTAGAAATTTTTAGCTTCAGTCTAGTGTATTCCTAACCTGCACAAGTAACTCAAACAAACATCAAATACACTATGATGTATATCATTGAGTTAGGTGAGGCTTCTTCAAATCAGGTACATTTGACCAATGTACCCAACATAGTGATAGAGCTATTGGAAATGTTACCAAACCCTTTGATGACCCCTTTTTAAGATCCACCAAAGATCACTTTGGGTCCATTTTCTATGGGAGAGTAATCCTTCAGCATCTTTTTTGTTCCAGTCATGTGCTTGGAACATCTACTTTCCAAGTACCATATTGGGGTATGGCCACTTGGACTCACATGCATCAAATAAAATTACCTATCCTTAGAACCCCAATTGTGATTGGGTCCTAAGTTCAGGTTAGCTTGAAATTTAACATACTTGCCTGCAGCCTTTCTGATAGGTAAGCTGGCATTTTTTCTGACACTAGTGTTGTGCTAACAATCAATGACATAATGACCAACTTTTCCATAACACCAACACTTATATCTGTTGTATCTTCTTTTAAGTACAGTATTAATAGCATAGCTGTCAGCAGTCCTTAATTCTATAGGTACAGTGGTCCTTTTATTTAGTGTTGGGGCTGGTGTATCAAACACTGATGATTCCTGAAGAACATGGTGTGTTTGTTCATGGGCTGCCCTATTGGCATTTGCACCCTTGTCATTCTGATCACCATGCTTACAGTGACCATGTGTGATGTCATGGTCATACCTGTTAGTAGGATGCATCACTCTCCTGAAAGAAATAGGGGGTTTGGAGGCTAGTGACTGAACTGGGGCTTCGCCTTTTCTTTTGGAATTAGCTGCCCTTGTTCTTCCCTTGAAGCCTAATCCTATCTTACCCTTTTGGAGGATGAAATTATCAATTAAGGGTAAGACTGACTTTGGCTTTGAGAATTTAGCCACAAGATCCTTCTCTCTTTGAAGTCTGACTTCCAGTCTCTTGATGTGATCATTTTTGAAGGTAATTGTACCCATCTGAATAATAGTTATGTTTTTCAGTTTGGCAACTTCATTTAAATTCAAATCCAGCATTTTTGCTGAATCTAATGTAGTCAATTTAAGAGATGCAATTTCCTTAGCCTGTTTTTTGATAAGGATTCTGCTTCTCTTAACAGCTTGTAATAGATCACCATACTCATCAATTAGTTGATGAACATCCCCTTCAGATTCAAAACCATCCTCATCTCTTGATGCAAACGCTTCTGATTCTGATCCAGTATAATAATCAGAAACTGAAGATAGGTTGTTTACCTTACTAGGACCAGGCTGAGCCTGGCACTGATCTTCCTTATACAAAGCCATCAGCCCTCTGCAATGATGATCTTCAATCCCATTTATAGAGTCCAGCATTTGCAAGAATTCAGATTTTACTGAATCATCTTCAGTAGTGAACAATCCAATATAGGCTTCAGCTTTAGCCTCTTCTTCTGAACCTGATGATGAGGAGTCAGTCCAATTTTTATGCTTCTTTGCAATAAAGGATCTCTCCTTCTTGCCCTTATTTTGATGCTTCTTCTTGTCATTAGATTCCTTTCTTTTATCAGGGCAGTCAGCTACAATATGTCCAGACCTGTTGCAACAATAACAAATAATCTTAGAAGAAGTTATTTTGCTAGGTTTAGTGTCATACCTCTTGAAAGTGCAGCTAGATCTGATATACTCTAGAGGGGGGTGAATAGAGTATATGGTGCTTGAAAACTTTTTACAACAATGGTTGTAATGTGAGTGAGCAGGGAAGCAATTATAAATCTAGTTACAGAACTAAACTAAACAAGAGCTAATCACAGAATAATCACAGTCAGAAACAAAAATGAAGACAAGCAAAACCAGATGACACAAGGAAATATAGTGGTTCCCCTAAACTTGGGTACATCCACTCTTCTACCACCCTAGGTAGGAATCCACTGCAGGATGAGTTGATCAGGTGTCCTGGGCACCAATGAGCTTTTGATAAGGTGCTCAAAAACCAAATCAGATTTTTTGATCAGGTGTCTTGCCACCAACGAGCTTTTGACAAGGTGCTCAAAAACCAAATCAGATTTTTTGATCAGGTGTCTTGACACCAATGAGCTTTTGACAAGGTGCTCAAAAACCAAACTCAAACTTTTGAAGGGAGTTTGAGAAACCCTTTACAGAGATGGGGGTAAGAGAGTGATGGAAGTCTTCTCTTTCTCAAACAGCTGAGAAGACTATGTGGATTGATGGTGTCAAAGCTCCCCCTGAGTCCTTGAGATCTTCAGGAAAAGAAGCTTTGCTGTAGGGTGATAGGCCTTCACAAGTTGAGCTCCAGCAGAAGATGATTTCAGCAACAGCTGAAATGTTAAATGTCTGGAGTCTTGAAATATGTTGGCCTTGAACACTTGAGACTGAGAGATCAGAAGATTTCAGAAAAACTTGATCTCCTTGGATGTGTGTTCTTGAGAATTCTTTGAGACAGAATATTTTTGTTCTTGTTCTAAAGATTACTGATGTCTGTCTGTGTGTCTGTGATCTGTCTTAGAGATTCAAAAATTCTACTCTTTTATTCTCTGATACTGAATGGAAAAACATTCTCTGTCAAGAATAGCTGTTGGTCTGCATTAATGTCATCCTTAATTGCAAAATGTCTTCTAAGGAAAGTCCATAGAAATATTCCTTGAAAATCCCTAGAAACTTGGTCCAGAAATGAATGAAAACGGCTATTAAATCTTCAGAATTAATTACAGAATAACTCCTTAACTGATTTGAATTTGAATCTAGAAACATCCTTGAAGTTATCTGAAAACGTCGAACTGAGCTCTACTATCGTTGAACTGAGCTCAGCGATATGGATTTATACAGCAGCAAAATATCGTCGATCTGAGCTCAAAGATCATCGAACTGAGCTCAGAGATAGAGATCCAAAGCTGAGTCAAGATCGTTGAACTGAGCTCACCGATCGTCGAATGGAGTTCGACGATATGATGAAGTTGAGCTCAGCGATCGTCGAATGGAGTTCGACGATCTGTCGAAGTTGAGCTAGACGATCGTCGATCGGAGTTTGACGAATCGTCGTGCTGAGCTCGACGATATGACTTAGTCTCAAACTGAAAAAGTCTTGGTCTTGAGGGCAGCTTCCAAACTTAGACTTCTAACCCTTAGACTCAATTCTAATTGACCTTTTGAGCTATACAGGAGGTCAAACATTGGTTTCCTAGAGACATAGTGATCCTGACCCAAATTAGTAATAGGGTGTTCCAACAATCTCCCCCTATTTGGGTTAGGATTACTATTTACAGAGTTTGGAAAATTAAATAACATACAAGCAGCAATACAGAAAAACAAAAAGAAAAGCTGGACAGCAGAACCACGGAGATATATATATATCATCCCAGATAATAACCAGAAGTCAGATAGATTGTCACCTTACATAGTCATTTCTTTTCCTTGCCCTTAACAAGTTTGATTTCTCTGTTGGGATTGAGGGCGTCCTTCTTTGATCTAGTATCATCTGCTGCACCTAAAGTGGTTTGCTGTTTAGGCCTGGGAACTACAGCTTCGGGATGCAGTTCCATGTATCTATCTGAATCAAAAAATTTGCTTGATGCATATCTTTCTAGCTCTCTCTTTCTCTATTCAGACATTGTGGAGATGTTAGAGGAATCTCTTCCTTGCTCTTTAGGCTTTTTGATCTGATCCAGTGCAGCAGGTTCTTTCATCCTTGCAGTCCAAGCAGCTGGATTGTTCTCAGGGTCTTCAAAAGGTACTGGTGGCTCATATTTGTTAGAAGGATTGTCTTGAGCAGGACTGGATGACACAGTTTCTTTCAGCTTATAGGGAAAAGAACCAGATGTGGTATCAGATGAAATTTGTCCTTCCCTGGAGTATGGGTGTTGCCTTGAGTATCCTTTGGAGTAGACTTGGACTTCTCTTTGACTGCCTCTGTATCCTCCTCTCCTGGATTGAGAACCCCTGGATTGGCTTCCCCTATGGTAAGATCTGGCATGTGGCTGATAGGGAGCTTGACTTCTAGCAGGGGGTTGAGCAGCAGAACTTCCACCTGCACCTGCATCAGGAGGAGGTGGTGGAGGAGGATGAGAGTGTTGGAATTGTGAAGAACCCTTTTCATATTTCCTCTTCTTTTTCATTGCTTTCAGTTGATTCTTAGAGTACTGCATCCAGTGCTCAGTGATAGGGCAATCATGAAGAATGTAGTATGGTATGTCATTGTTATCTTTGACCTTGGCAGGAGGTACTCTCTTCATGGCTTTTCTCCTTGCCTTTCTTTTCCTGGCAATGGTAGCAGAAGAATCATCAGAGTCTGTTCTGTACTCATCACTTTCAGAACTCTGATCATCATAAAGGGCATCAATTTTCTTCATCAAATTTTGCTTGAGCTGTATAGAAGCAGATGAGGCAGCAGAGGGTATAGCAGCAGAGGTTGAAGCAGTAATAGTAGTGACAGCAGCAGATACAGAAGGTGTTGCAATTGAAGTAGAAACAGTAACAACAGCAGCAGATACAGGTTCTGGAGAAGTAACAGCAGCAGCAATAGTTTCACTCACAGCAACATCAACAGTAGAAATATCATCAGAAAATGCAGAAGGCTCAAACTCAGGTGCCTCTTTCATAAGGATCTCCTTAGATATTGGTTCATCAGCAGTAACAGAAATATCAGCAGCAGTATCAAAACTTTCAGCAGCAGGAGGGGTAGCAAGATCAGAAATAACAGCAATGCTTTCAGCAGAAGAGGCAGCAGCATATACTGAGTGGACAAATGAGGTGATGATGCTGGGGTCACCGCAGGAGAATGGCACAAGGGCCTTGGACAGATCCACTGGGGGCTGGATATCAAATGTCTCTGGCAGACATCTGAAATATAGAGAATCAAAATTTGAAAGCAAAGGCCTGAGGTCTATTGCAAAGACTGCAGCAGGATCTTGAGACACAGTAGCAGGAGCAGATTCAAGAGCTAAAGAAACAGCAGTAGTAGCAGCAGCAGCAGACAGGCTCACAGAAACAGCAGCAAAAGCAGCAGCAGGCAGACTCATTTCATAGGGCATCTCCCCCTGCCTGGATTCAGACAAGGCTGGATCAAGGCACACTGCTGAAGGGGCTGCCTGAGGAAATAGAGTGGAGAGCCTGGCAGAAATGGCTGCCACTGACAGGAGTAATGGAGCCAAGGAGGTCTCCAAAAGAAGAGATAGCCTGGGGGCTAGCAATTCATACAACCTGTCAGCAAGGGCTGGAATGTCTACTTGCTCAAGAGTGACTGGAGCAGAGGTAGAGGATGGAGGAGTAGCTGTGGGTGATGGTAGTGGAGAGCTGGTGAATGGGGGAAGAGATGGATGAGGTGTGGGTAAGGTGGATATGGAGGACAGTGGGATGGAGATGGATGGGGTGAAGGTGGGATGGTCAATAATCTCTTGTAAAAGATCTTGATAGGATGTTGAGGATGAGGGTAGCTCAGGAGGAGAGGATGGTGAATCATCCATAAAGGAATATTCAATGAGGGTGAAGGATGGATGGGAGGGTGATGTAGTAGCATCTGGTTGAGGGTAGGAGAATAGTGGATGGAAGTGGTCTTCTGGGAGTGGAAGAGTAGGGACTGGAGATGGTGTAGATGTTGGAGAGGGGCTGGAAATGATGATGGTGGATGGAGTTTGAATGGTAGATGGTATGGGAAGGGATGGAATTGGAGGAGGAGGAGCAACATCAGCAGGCAGGTCATCTGCAGGGGCAGAGACCTATGGGGAAGTGACTCTGAGAGTCCTGGTGCCTGAAGGAGTGCTGGAGGAGGGCCTGCTGGGATTGATGATTTGTCTGTCCCATTTCCCAAACAGGGCACAAGACAGTCTCTTGGATGCATTGATGCGGATTCCAGAAGAGATCAGCAATGCAGGGCACCTATGCTGCAGAAACACCCCTATAATTCTTCCAAAGTTTACAAAACTTTTGTTTATCTTCTTCTTAATGAGGTCAAAGAATACCACTCCCCAATTCAAATTCTTCCTGTCTACTAGGGTTCCCATTAGGCAGAGCTGATACCTTGAGATTGTATCATGAGCAGAGTGCTTAGCCAGTATCACTCTCCCAACTACATCTGCCATGAATCTGTATTCCACAGAAAGGTTCTTTTTCAAGAGCTTGCTAGGGTTAGTCTCAGAATGACCCATTCTGGCAAGCAATTCAGTATACTCTTCTCCAGACAAGTCAGCAGTATCTCCACCAGTTCTTAACTCAAAAACCTCTGTTAAAATTGCTGGGGTCAGAGGTACCTGAGTGCCAGATATTGATCCAACAATGGTGTTGTTGTCTTGATTGTGGGCAGTGTAGACCCATTCCTTAATCTCATCAGATGCAAGCTTAATCCTTGTGGTCATGATTGCTGTAAGGTTCTGCTCTTTGAATAACCCCAAGATATCCTGAAAAATCTGGTCGGTTGTGCTGAAGGATTCCATGTCGATGTCGAAACCAGCATCAAACTTCATGGCGGCGAGAACAGCAACAGACACAGCCATGGGTACCTGCAAAACTTCAACAAACAAAACGACCAAGTGCAGAATTGTTTGGAGGGAAAGAAAAATTCTTGCAGAGAAATCAAAAGCGCAAAGGAGAACGACGGCGAAAAAAGAATTTTATATTAGGGTTCGACGCAGAATAGGAAAGATCGTTGAACTCAGTTCGACGATCGAGGCTTCTAAAGGAATCTGAAGAGTCTTCAACATCATCGATCTCCATTCCACGATATTGGAGAGCGTCGAGCTCTGTTCGACGATCGTTCAGAGAACAAGATCGTCGAGCACCGTTCGACGATCGTTGACCGGAAGAGATAGTTCATACTATCTGAGAAATGCTGAACTCAGGTCGACGATCTCAGAAATCGTCGATCTCCGTTCGACGATCTGGGGGAAAATCGTCGAGCGCAGTTCAGAGATCAGAAAAACTCTAGACACTAAGAAAAATCAAGATGTTTGCCTAGTCTTGGTCAATTTTTAAGCTTTCAAAATCTTGGATATTATTTAAGACTTCCTCCATCTAACATTCCTAACTGATTTAGGAAAAAGTGTGTTTCTTTGCATCCAAGGGCTTGGTGAAAATATCTCTCCTTTGTAAATCAGTTGGGATATATTGTAGTTTAATTTTATTCTTTTCAACATTATCCCTTAAGAAATGATGCCTAATCTCTATGTGTTTTGTCCTACTATGGAGGACTGGATTTTGAGCTATAGAAATAGCACTGGTGTTATCACAAAAGATTTTAGACTTCTCTAAGTTGTAGCCATAGTCTAGGAGTTGGTTTTGAATCCACAAGATTTGTGAACAACAACTGCCTGCAGCCATATATTCAGCTTCAGCAGTTGAAGTTGACACAGAAGTTTGTTTCTTACAGAACCAAGAGACAAGTCTGTCACCAAGGAACTGACAAGTTCCACTGGTGCTTTTCTTGTCAATTCTGCATCCAGCATAATCAGCATCAGAAAATCCAGTTAAATCAAATGCTGAATCTTTTGGATACCATAGACCTAGATTTGGACAACTTTTAACATACCTGAGAATCCTCTTTACTAATGTTAGGTGTGACTCACTAGGGCTTACTTGGAATCTAGCACATATACATGTAGCAAACATTATATCTGGTCTACTAGCTGTAAGGTACAGTAAAGAGCAAATCATTGCTCTATATGTTGTCTGATCAACAGGTTTCCCATGTTCATCAGCATCCAATACTGCATTAGTAGGCATGGGTGTTTTCATACAAGATGCTTCAGACATGCCAAATTTCTTAACCAGTTCATTTGCATATTTGGTTTGAGAAATAAAGATGTCTTCAGCATGCTATTTGACTTGCAATCTTAGGAAGAAGGATAGCTCACCCATGCTACTCATCTCAAATTTAGAATGCATTAGGTTGGAAAACCTTCTACACAATTTGGAGTCAGTAGAGCCAAAAATAATATCGTCTACATAAATCTGCACTAGTAGAGTATGGGACTTATGAGTTCTAATGAAAAGAGTTTGGTCTACTCTACCCCTCAAAAATCCATTTTCCAAAAGAAAGCATGATAGGGTCTCATACCATGCTCTAGGAGCTTTCTTGAGACCATATAATGCTTTGTTCAATCTAAAAATATATTCAGGATAAGTTGGAGAGATAAAACCTGGAGGTTGTCTGACATATACTTCCTCTTTGATGTCTCCATTTAGGAATGCACTTTTGACATTCATCTGATATACCTTGAAGCCTTTATGTACTGCATAAGCTAAAAATATTCTGATGGCTTCTAATCTTGCAACTGGTGCAAAGGTCTGGTCGTAGTCTATTCCTTCTTCTTGAGAATATCCCTGAGCAACTAGCCTTGCCTTGTTCCTTACAATTACTCCTTGATCATCCAGTTTGTTTCTGAATACCCACTTTGTTCCAACAATGGAGTGATCCTTAGGCTTTGGCACTAGTTCCCACACTTTGTTCCTCTCAAATTGATGCAACTCTTGTTGCATTGCAATGATCCAGTGTGGATCTTGCTCTGCATCTTGAATGGACTGAGGTTCAATTTGAGATGGGAAGCAGGTGTGCAACAAGTTTTGGTTGACCTGATTTCTGGTTTGCACACCAGTTGAGATGTCTCCAATTATTTGGGAAATTGGATGGTCTCTTGATGTTACTAAATCAACAGGGGGTGTTGATTGTTCACCAACCTGTGTTATTGTTTCCTCTTGTGGTATAACAACTGGCTCTTCAAGTTGTTCTTCAATATGTTGAGCACTTTCTTCATCTTCACTGCTTTCATCCCTTTGAGTAACCTGTAACTTGTTCAAGTCTTCAACAAGAGAATGTTCCTGCAAAATTTCTATGGTAGAAGAGATCTTCTCCTTGAAAGATATGTTAGATTCATCAAATGATATGTGAACAGATTTCTCAATTTTTAGAGATGATTTATTATAAACCCTATAAGCCTTGCTGATCATGGAGTATCCCAGAAACACTCCTTCATCAGCTTTAGCTTGAAATTTTGCTAAATATTTCTTGTCATTGTTATGTATGTAGCAAATACAACCAAAAACTCTAAAATAATGAACTTTAGGTTTCTTCCCTTTGAGTAATTCATAGGGAGTCTTTCCCTTTAGTTTATGTATCAAACTTCTATTCAGCATATATTTGGAGGTGTTCACTGCCTCTGCCCAAAAGGATACAGGAAGATGAGCATCTGACAATAATGTAGTGGCAGATTCAATAAGGGTTCTATTTTTCCTTTCAGCTACCCCATTTTGTTGAGGAGTTCTAGGAGCTGAGAAAGTATGCCTGATCCCTTCACTCTGACAGAACTCTTGCATAAGAAGAGAATCAAACTCTGTCCCATGATCACTTCTGATTAGGGCAATGTGAGTATTGAACTCAATCTGTATACATTTGAGAAACTTTGTCAGACACTTAAAGTTATCAGACTTCTTCTTAGAAAGAACACCCAAGTGAATCTAGATAAGTTATCTACAACTACTAAAGTATAAGAGTTCCCTCCTAGGCTTTGCACTGTGATGGGTCCAAAAAGATTCATGTGTAACAGATACAATATCCTAGGTGAATCACTCTTATTAAGTGACTTAAAGCTGTTTTTAGTTTGCTTGCCTAATTGACAAGCCCTGCAGAGTCCTTCCTTCTTGTAGGGGCCAGAAGGTAGTCCTCTAACAAGGTTGTCCTTGGATAGCCTAGCAATAGTTCTAAGGTTTAGGTGTCCTAGTCTCTTATGTCATAAGATGTTTGGTCTACAGACAGAATTAAACAGGCAAATATCTACATCAGTTGAAAGAAAATCTACTAGATAGATGTTACCTTTCCTTTTACCTGTCAACACAGTTGTGTTGTCCTCTGACTTGATTTTGCATAAGGCTTTGCTGAAGGTCACCCGGTAGCCTTCATCACATAGCTGACTGATGCTTATTAAGTTGTGCTTCAGTCGTTCCACATAAGCTACCTTCTTGAATGTTATTGATCCAATCTGGACTGCAACATATCCTTTAGTCTGTCCAAAGTTTGAGTCACCAAAGATAACTTTGGGTCCAAGCTTGGCTCTAGAGGAAGTGAGGTTATCCTTGTTCCCTGTCATGTGCTTAGAGCACCCACTATCCAAGTATCATTGCTGGTTAGATGTTGGATAGGTCTTCACCTGCACATAAGATAATTCATTTGTTTTTGACACAGTTTACCTTGGGCCTAGGTTGATAACCTTTAAATTCTGAAATAAAAGACATCCCAGGTTGACTCTTATAACCTTTAGGATGATATCTCCTTGGAGGTAAAATCCATTCAGTATAAGGGTTAAAGATTTGGGATGAAGGACCCTTAGGATTGAATTTTGATTTGCCCTTGAAAAACTTTCCAGAGCTCTGACCTCTGTTCGACGATCTTGGAGCTGCGTTCAACGATCTTGGGTCCGATCGTCGAGCTCCGTTCGACGGTTGACTATGGCTGAGTTCAGGTACTTGAGATCGTCGACCTGAGTTCGATGATCTTGCCTGAGATCGTCGATCTGCGTTTGGCGATCGTCGATCTGCATACGGCGATCGTCGATCTCCGTTCGACGATTTCTGCTGGAACTTGGTTTTCTTGGGCAGGTCATAATTTTTCCTAACTACCTCTACAACTCCCTTTCCTTTGTCAGAAATGAACTTGATTGGAGTTGTTAGAACTATGGGTTGGCTGGATGAAGCACCCAAGCCCAGTGTACTATTAAATCTGGAGTTCACTGTGCTTGTGATGTCCATCAGCTTGATGCTTCTCCCATTAAGAGATTCTTCAAGCTTCTTGGCCTCAGATAGCTCACTTTTCAGTGAAGCTATCTGCTCCCTACAGTACTCCAACTCCTGAGAGAGTTTGAAGTTTTCTGACTTTAAAGTATTATGTTCAGATAAATGATTTCTGAGAGAGATAATTTCTTTCTCAGATTTTAGCAGGTCTAAACATAATGCTTTAAATTCAGATTTAAAGTCCTCTGAATTAAAATCAAATGAACTAATTACCTGATCTTCTTCAAGCTGAGTCTCTGAGTCTGACTCTGACTCTTCTTCATCTGAGTTATGTTGTGAGGCATTGATTGCCATCATACAGAACTCTTTTTCTTCTGCATCATCTTCATCATTACTGGAGCTGGATGACGCTTCTGACTCCTCTTCAGTCTCACTCCAGGATTCAGCAACAAACCCCTTTCTTGTATGTTTGTTTTTGCTTGATGAGGGTTTTCCATTGCCATTCATCTTGGATTCTTTCTCCTTTCTTCTTTCTTTCTTGTCCCTTCTGTCCTTGTTTTTGTTTTCTGGACAGTCAGGAACTATGTGCCCTGGTTTTCTGCAACCAAAGCAAATAATTTCTTTATTATTAATGGACTTGTCATACCTTGGCTTATCATGCTCCTTGTATGATCTCCTTCTGAAGTCCTTTCTGGCCATCTTGTAAAATCTTTTGGCCAACAGACTGAGCAGTTCATCATTTCCTGTGACTTTGTCTTCAGGCTGATCTTCAGTTGCCTTGAAGGCTATGGTCTTCTCTTTTCTTGTGGCTGGTGAGGCAGCCTTCTGTTCTTCTTCTCTATTCTTGATGAGTAGCTCATAAGATTTGAGCTTACCCAATAGAGCTTCAGTGGTGATCTCATTCAGACTTATGGCATCCTTGATTGGCCAGATTCTTGAATCCCAAGTGCTAGGGAAGCACATTAGAATTTTGTCATTTAGTTCAGTTAGTGAGATCTCTTTATCCAATGTCCTGAGTTCACTGACTATTAGACTGAGCCTGTTGTACATATCTCTCACTGACTCAGCTTCTCCCTTCTTTAAATTCTCATATTGAGATATGAGGTGGGATCTCCTATCCTTTCTCTCATCAGCTGAGCCTGAGACTATTTCAGAGAGTTTGTCCCAAATTTACTTTGCTGAATTGCATTCAGCCACCTTTTGAAATATGTCATCAGACATTGTCCGGGCTAAGATGTTCATAGCCTTGGCATCAGCTACCTTCCATCTCTTGATGTCAGCATCTATTCCTGATGGAGGTGGAACAACATTTGTACTGGAGTTCTCTGCAGGTCTTGGACACACTGTCAAAACAGAGTTAAAAATATCCTCGTCAATAGAATTCATGTATAGTTTGATCCTTGCTTTCAAAAGTGCAAACTTGGATAGATTGCACACTGGAGGTCTGGTGCTAGCATAATCTTTATTTTGGGCCATGATTTGTGAAAACAAAATCTAATAATAAACTCACAAGAAAATAGATCTAACTATGGATCTTTGGGTTCAAGTGTTAGCCTGTGCAACCACCAAGGTGTGGTATGTTTAACCAACCTCCCTCTGATACCAATTGAAAGTGCAGCTAGATCTGATATACTCTAGAGGGGGGTGAATAGAGTATATGGTGCTTGAAAACTTTTTACAACAATGGTTGTAATATGAGTGAGCAGGGAAGCAATTATAAATCTAGTTACAGAACTAAACTAAACAAGAGCTAATCACAGAATAATCACAGCCAGAAACAAAAATGAAGACAAGCAAAACCAGATGACACAAGGAAATATAGTGGTTCCCCTAAACTTGGGTACATCCACTCTTCTACCACCCTGGGTAGGAATCCACTGCAGGATGAGTTGATCAGGTGTCCTGGGCACCAATGAGCTTTTGATAAGGTGCTCAAAAACCAAATCAGATTTTTTGATCAGGTGTCTTGCCACCAATGAGCTTTTGACAAGGTGCTCAAAAACCAAATCAGATTTTTTTGATCAGGTGTCTTGCCACCAATGAGCTTTTGACAAGGTGCTCAAAAACCATACTCAAACTTTTGAAGGGAGTTTGAGAAACCCTTTACAGAGATGGGGGTGAGAGAGTGATGGAAGTCTTCTCTTTCTCAAACAGCTGAGAAGACTATGTGGATTGATGGTGTCAAAGCTCCCCCTGAGTCCTTGAGATCTTCAGGAAAAGAAGCTTTGTTGTAGGGTGATAGGCCTTCACAAGTTGAGCTCCAGCAGAAGATGATTTCAGCAACAGCTGAAATGTTAGATGTCCGGAGTCTTGAAATATGTTGGCCTTGAACACTTGAGACTGAGAGATCAGAAGATTTCAGAAAAACTTGATCTCCTTGGATGTGTGTTCTTGAGAATTTTTTGAGACAAAATATTTTTGTTCTTGTTCTGAAGATTACTGATGTCTGTCTGTTTGTCTGTGATCTGTCTTAGAGATTCAAAAATTCTACTCTTTTATTCTCTGATACTGAATGGAAAAACATTCTCTGTCAAGAATAGTCGTTGGTCTGCATTAATGGCATCCTTAATTGCAAAATGTCTTCTGAGGAAAGTGCATAGAAATATTCCTTGAAAATCCCTTGAAACTTGGTCCAGAAATGAATGAAAACGGCTAGTAAATCTTCAGAATTAATTGCAGAATAACTCCTTAACTGATTTGAATTTGAATCTAGAAACATCCTTGAAGTTATCTGAAAACGTCGAACTGAGCTCTGCTATCGTTGAACTGAGCTCAGCGATATGGATTTATACAGCAGCAAAATATCGTCGATCTGAGCTCAAAGATCGTCGAACTGAGCTCAGAGATAGAGATCCAAAGCTGAGTCAAGATCGTCGAACTGAGCTCACCGATCGTCGAATGGAGTTCGACGATATGATGAAGTTGAGCTCACCGATCGTCGAATGGAGTTCGACGATCTGTCGAAGTTGAGCTAGACGATCGTCGATCGGAGTTCGACGTATCATCGTGCTGAGCTCGACGATATGACTTAGTCTCAAACTGAAAAAGTCTTGGTCTTGAGGGCAGCTTCCAAACTTAGACTTCTAACCCTTAGACTCAATTCTAATTGACCTTTTGAGCTATACAGGAGGTCAAACATTGGTTTCCTAGAGACATAGTGATCCTGACCCAAATTAGTAATAAGGTGTTCCAACACCTCTCTTTCTTAGAAGATATCTTTTTCTGGTAATAGTCATCCTTGGGCTATGAGGAGGATGGCTTGGTTCTCCACTAATTTTTCTTCATGAATCTTTGGAATTGCCTTGTGAAGGCAGCAAAGTCTTCATCAGAATTAGGGCTATCTGATGTGTTGTTGTCAGAATTATCTGAGATAACTTCAGCAGCTTTCTTAGAAGGAGATGGAGATATCTTCCTTTCCTTCTTTGTGGCTTCAACCTTGAAGGCCACAGATTTCTCTTTGTATTTAGACCTATGGCTTTTTTCCTCTTCCTTTCTGGCCATAAGCTGTATCTCATATGATAACAGTTTTCCAAATAGGGTTGGAGGAGAGGTGTCTATAAGTATGGCCACTTCCCTGATGGCACATATCTTGGTATTCCAGTCCTTGGTTAGTGATCTGAGAAACTTATCATTGAGCTCATATCTGCTAAAGACTCTTCCATATGAAATTAGCTCATTAACTATTCTGAAAAACTTCTTGTAGCACTCAGTTATGCTATCTGTTTTGGTTTGTCTAAAACTTTCATATTCTTGATTTAGCATAGACTTTCTGTCCTCTATTACATCTTCTGATCTCTCCATGTAGACAATCAAAGTATCCCACATCTCCTTGGAGATTTTGTAGTGAACTAAGTTTTGGAAAGTTGAGTCATCTATATCACTAACAATTATGTTTTGTGCTCTCTTATCCATAGTGGCTAAGATGATCTCATCCTTTGTCATTTCAGAGTAACTTTTTGGAGTCCTGAGGTTGGCATCAAGAACTGAGATGTTCATAGGAATGAATGGCCCTTCATTAACTGTGATGTAGATTCTTGGGTCAGAAGCTACCATGAATAATCTGACTCTCTCTTTCCATATGCCAAAGATTTCCTTTCTACATATAGATAGTTTCATGGATCCAAGTTCCTTGTGATTTTCACCTGAACCCATTTTGTCTAACTGATAACTGTCTTGGAGATCAACTTAGACTTTTGAGTCTATTCTTGAGCAACCTGGCTCTGATAACAATTGAAAGAATTGATTTCAAGATATCCTAAACACCTAGAGGGGGGTGAATAGGTTCAATTCCTTTTTATTAAAGCAGATAATATATGTCACCAATAGATAACCTATGTAACAACTATCACAGCACAGATTAATAGAAAACACAGCCAATCACATCATACACACAGATTTATAGTGGTTTTCCAAGATATGGGTACATCCACTTTCCCCCTTCGCCTATCTAGCAGTATACTAGATTCGGCCTAACTTCTTTCTTCCTTATTAGCTCCTCAGATCTTACAACTCAGAACCCAGAATGGTTCCTACAACTCAGACTTCAGAAAGTCCTACAACTCAGATTCTACCAGAGAATCCTACCTCAGAGTGAGTCCATACTCATACCACTCAGGCAATCAAGACCTACCTCTGTAACGCCCCGAAACTCAAAAGAGCAACGGGATGCGTTTTGAGCCAAGTTTGGGATTTGGCAGGGGTCACACGGCTTGGGATATGGGCATGTCGTAGGCCGTGTCCTTGGCAAGTTGTGGCTTGTTTGACACAGAGCTTGCTATGTCGACACAGTGTCTGCTGTGTCGACACAGTGCCTACTGTGTCGACACAGGGTCATATATGTCGACACAGGGCCAGCTGTGTCGACACAAGGCCTGCTATGTCGATACAGCCAAGTTGTGTTGTGTCAACACAGGGTGTCGACACAGGGTGTCGACACAGAGAGTCGACACAGAATGTCTACGCGGGGGTCTGGGTAGGGCCTCGGCTAAATGTCCCAACACAGTTGAGTTTGTCGCGGACGTGTCCTGCTCCGGTTTGTGAACCGTGCGGTGTTCGGCCTAGTTTTTCCATATCAGACCCGGATCTTATCCGTACATTCCTTTATGTTGGGATCCGACGGCTGGGGGTGATTCCTACTGGGATATACCCGAGTTTAGGGTTTCAAAACCCGCATCTTCTGTTCGCTGGTTCTCTGTCTAAGTTCTAGAGAGAGGGGAGATCAACGAGGAAAAAGAAGTCTAGATCCCGTCATCGCCGGAGCTTCGGGCCTCCAAATCGCGAACCGACTTCGGATATACTTAGCTTTCTTTTTATGTCCATAATTTACCTTAGTGTAAATGGTTCTGATTTCTACAAATATGGGGAGATTGTTGGGTATTGTATCCACACTAACCCAGATTTGATGAAGTCATCCTTGAACTAAGATGAATTAAGTTGTATTTGATACTTGGTTTGAGTTATGTGTTTGTAGGATTCTTATGGGAAGTGTAGACCAATGTCAGTCTACAATGGGTCACCAAACACAGCACCATACAATATAATCCCTCATTGTGTGATCCAAGGTGTTGACTCATGTGTAGCCTCTCTATTGGGATACACTTCATATTCAAGCTCTAGGACTAAGTAAAAATACTTGATGCTGGTCTCACCTTAGCAGAAGAAAAAAAAATATGTCAAGAAAATTTCCTAAGTATTATACTCGAGTAGTTCTATACTTACTCGAGTAAAATGCTGACTTCATACTCGAGTAATAATACTCTTACTCGAGTAGGTATGGTATATCCCGAGTAGTCTAATTATGGCTCTCGAGTAGTTAAGACAACTACTCGAGTAGTTTCCTTTCTCCTCTCGGGTTTACAGAATTTTTCTCCTCAAAAATTTTCTAAGTTAAATACTCGAGTAGTACTATATAGTACTCGAGTAGTCTTATCTTCTGTCTCGAGTAATTGAATTCTGACTCTCGTGTAGTTCTCACTTAATCGAGTAGTCTAAGTCATGTACTCGAGTAGTTCATCTACTACTCGAGTAGTCCATGGTTAATACTCGAGTAACCCATAATTATATTCCATAAAATTTCTCTAAGTGAATTACTCGAGTAGTCTTTTCCATATACTCGAGTAGTTATATTCATCTCGAGTAGTTCAACGTTTATACTCGAGTAGTCCAGTATTCTAGTTCCAGAAATTTTTTAAGTCCTTGTCTCGAGTAGTTTCTCAACCACTCGAGTAGTTCATTCCCATCTACTCGAGTAGTTTTCCTTATACTCGAGTAATCCACTCCACCTCTCGTGTAACTACTCAAGTACTCGAGTATGTCATTTTTGATACTCGAGCAACTGAATTCTTTTTACTCGAGTAGTTGACTCCATGTACTGGAGTAACTATCTCATTATCTCTTGAGTGGTTTTCTTATATACTCGAGTAGTCATCTTCTACCCACTCGAGTAGTGCTGCAATGTACTCGAATAGTCTTTTCTCTCTCGAGTACTTTACTTCGATTTTTCCGTAAATTTTGTTAAGTCCAGAATAACAGAATTCTTTATGAACCTTGACGTGATTGGTTCACGTGTATCTCATAATGACTTAATTATGTCTAATCTTCTCTGATCCTATAAATGGTCTTGTCTAAACCGACAAACCCTAATCGTACGAAGGTTATTCAAAGAGAATATTCAGAAGTTTTGCAGCCCCGTGTTTTTTTGTTTTCCTCTCTCTCTCTCCAAGAAACGAAATCTGCCGCCGCCGCCGTCGCTGATTCCCGACCGGCTAGGGTTTCACCTTTAGAGGATTCAGATCAAGAAGGATTTCCAGATCGAGATTTGCTCAACTCCTCATCTTCTGATTCAATCGATCGTGTGAAGTCAAGATGTTTCAGATACAATCTTGCTGAGATTTCTCGTCATCATTCTGATAAAGCCACAAAGTCTAGAAGAAGAAATTTCTGGCCGACTATTGCAGATCTGAAAAAAGAATTACTGTTTGTATTTCTATACAAAATTTCTTTTATTCTTGTAGTAGAAATTTCTTCGAGTGTCGGATCTTTTGTCTCTGAGATTGTAGGAAGGTTTACCTTCCGAGTGTAGATCCTCTTTGTGGATCGAGATTGTAGGAACATTATTCCGAGGGTAGGATTTATTTTCAATCCGAGATAGTGGAGTAGCCGAGTCTAGTGTATTGCTAGATCAGTGAGAGAAATTGGATGTACTCAAGGTTGGGGAACCACTATAAATCTTGCCTCGTCTGTGTTTGATTGGTAGATAGATCTGTGCTTTGGTTTGAAATTTTTATTACGCAAAAAGACGCACATCTCACCTATTCACCCCCCTCTAGGTGATTTAGGTAGGCAACTATAAACTTTCAATCAGGGTTATTACTTGCCGATTTTCTATGGGACAATTGGGGAAATCAATCAATGCAAATATTATGCAGGCCGTCAGAATTGAATACAACAAGGAATTCAAATTTCGAAAAGAAAATCATAATGGAAAATATAAAAGAGATTTTCTTTCTCTTCTTGGATAGCAATCAGAAGAACAGTGGATAAGGATCTTCTTCTTCTCTCTCGACAGTACTCTGAGATACAGTAGAGAGAGATACTCACTGGGCAATAACACAGAGAAGAAACAGAAGCCCTAGACCAGAGAAGTTACATCAAGCTGAAGAAGAAGAAGAACCATTCAAATCAAGAGTCTTCTTCTGTCTTCATCCCAGGATTCTTCAAAGGACAACAACTATTCTATCTGTCAAGAAGTTTCTGGAGTATTTCTGGTCAAAGCAAAAGTTTGAAGACCTATCACCCTTCAGCAAAGCTCCAACTTCCTGAACCATTAAATATCTCAGGGGGAGCTTTGCTAACAACATAGATCCACCTAAGTCTTCTCAGTTGTATTGAGAAAGAGAAGACATAATCACTCTCTCATCCCCCACTGTATAAAGGGTTCTTAACTCCCTTCAAAAGTTATTCCTGGTTGCAAGTCACCTGATCAAAAGACTTGAGGGTTGGTTTTTGAGCACCTGATTAAAAGCTCATTGGTGGCAGTCACCTGATCAAAAACCTGAGTGGATTCCTACCAGGGTGGTAGAAGAGTGGATTCCTACCAGGGTGGTAGAAGAGTGGATGTACCCAGGTTGGGAACCACTATAAAATTCTTGTGTTGTCCGGTTGCTCTTTGTTTTGTTCTTGTTATGGCTGTGCTTATTAGGTTTGTTGTGTTTATGTTTAGTTAGTTCATATTTTGCTGAACCTGTGGTAGAACAACGTATCTTAGGACCGATAGTTTGTTGATTAGCAAAAAGTTTTATAAGTCCTAAATACTCTATTCACCGCCCCCCCCCCCCTTAGAGTATTTCAGATCTAACCCTCACTTTCAACTGGTATCAGAGCAAGGTCCCTTTGGTTGTACAAGTTAACCCTTAACCAAATATCCTGAGTTAGATCTGAGTTTTATTTCTATTAGGATTATATACACAGCATGGCACAGAACAAAGACTATGCAAGCAACAGATCTCCAGTATGCAACTTAAATAAGTTTGTCATCTAGAAGGCAAGAATTAAATTGTATATGAATTCTATTGATGAGAATATCTACAATTCTATTTTGACAGGTCCTCCTCAACCATCTACCTCTACAGCAACATCCAACACTAGTGCAGTTCCACCACCTGAGTGGACTGAGGCTCAAAAGAAGGCCAAAGTTGCTAATGCTAAAGCAATGAATATTCTGGCCCCAATAATGTCTGATGACATTTTTCAAAAGGTGCCTGAATGCACATCAGCCAAGGCCATCTAGGATTCTCTTAATCAAATGGTGGCTGGATCTGCTGATGTAAGAAAAGATAGAAGATCCAACCCCATATTCACAATATGAGAACTTCAAGAAGGAGGAAGCAGAATCAGTAGCAGATATGTACAACAGGCTGAGCTCAATCATCAATAAGCTGAAAACCTTGGATAAGGACATCACTCTCACTGAGGTTAATGACAAAATCCTTATGTGCTTCCCAAGCTCATGGGATTCAAGGATCTGGCCTATCAAGGAGTCCAGGAGCCTAAATGAGATTTCCACTGAATCTCTTTTGGGAAAGCTCAATTCCTATGAGCAGCTTATTAAATCTAGAGAAACAGCTGAGTAGAGAACACCCCCGCCAGCAAGGAAGGAGCACAGCATAGCATTCAAAGATGTTGAAGAATCTGAAGCCTCAACAATCAATGAGTAGCTGATGAGTCTCTTTGCTAAGAGATTCTATAAAATGGCAAGGAAAGATTTCAGAAGAAAGTCATCCAGGCAGGATGACAAGCCAAGGTATGATAAAACCCCCACTAAAGAAGTGGTGTGCTTTGGCTGCAGGAAACCTGGACACTTCCTCTCAGAGTGTCTAGAGAATCAGAAAAAGGAGAAGAGAAGAGAGAAGGATACAAGAAGACAGCAAAATAGCAGGCCTTCCTCCCGCAAATATAAGAAGAAGGAGAAAGGCTTTGTAGCTGAATCCTGTAGTGAAACTGAAGATGAATCAACATCCTCCAGCTCCAGTGAAGAAGAAGAAGAGGCAAGGGCCAAAGAAGTCTTCCTCATGGCCATTGATGCTTCCAGAAGTCATTCAGATGAAGAAGAATCAGACAGTGGAGGAGCTTCTGAATCAGAAGCTGATCAGGTACTATCCTCTTTTGATTATAGTTCTGATTCTTTTAAAATTGAATTTAAGACAATGTGTATTGATCTAATAAATTCTGAAAAAGAAATCAAGACACTTAGGGAAAGACTAGGAAATCAAGACAATATTATTTCTGAAAACACTAGGCTAAAGGATGAACTAAATCAAGCTAATGAACTAATCACTTCTTTGAAAACACAGCTATGTGAGGCTAAACAACTTGAGTAATCTCTCAATGGGAGAAGCCTCAAGTTGATGGACATTACAAGCACATTCAATGCCAGACTAAATGGCAAGCTGGGCTTGGGTGCATCATCAAGTTTGCCCCCCATTCTTAAGAAGAATATCTTATCAACCCCCATTAAATATGTTTCTGCTAAGGGAAAAGAAATAATAACCAATAAACAAATCACATAAGAAATGCCCAACTTAAAAGGTCAAAATAATAGAAACCAGAAAACAAGTAAAAAACAAAGTTCAGCAGATTTCGTCGAACTCAGGTCGACGAAATGTAGCCAGTTCATCGAACTCTATTCGACGAACTCTGAACGCAAATTTTATCTATAATTATTTGTCTTACTGCGATCGACTGACTTTGTATGGTTCGTCGAGCAGAGATCGACGAACGTGGGGCACAGAAAATGAACATGTTCATTCTCTGAGCAGAGATCGACGGTCTCATCCCAATTCATCGAACTCTGTTCGACGAACTCATAACTATTCGTCGAACCCAGTCAGACTTAACAAAAATTATAATTATGACATCAACTCCAATAAATCTAGGAAACCATTTAACCCACTTGCTGATTGGATAATTCCACCTAGAAGATATCACCCTTTAGGATAAAAATCACAACCTAAATTCTCTGTGATATCTAGTTTTTCATATCAGCAATATAAAGGACCCAAGATAACCTGGGTCAAGAACAACTAAATGTCTTCCTTGTAGATAAAGAGCTGTCCATTTGTGAATCAACTATGGTACCTGGACAGTGGTTGCTTCAAACACATGACTGGCAGCAAGGACAACCTAATCAACTACAAGTCCAAGCTGGGACCAAAGGTAATCTTTGGTGATTCAAAGTGTGGCCAGTCTGAAGGCTATGGAGAAGTAAGGATTAGAGCTGTCACATTCAAAAAGGTGACCTATGTAAGAGGACTCAAACATAACCTCATCTCCATAAGCCAATTATGTGATGAAGGTTATCAGGTACACTTTAACTCAACTTCCTGTACTATTTCTAATAAAGAAAAACAAATTGTTTTAATTGGAAATAGACAAGGTAATATATATATATATATAGTAGATTTTCTTTCTGCCAACTCAGATATTTGTTTGCTTAATATTGTTTGCAATCAAAATGAATTATGGCATAAAAGGCTAGGACGTGTTAACATGAAAAACATTGATAGGCTATCTAAAGACAGCCTTGTGAGAGGTTTACCTTCTGGTCCCTACAAGAAGGAAGGCCTTTGCAGGGCTTGTCAACTAGGCAAACAAACTAAATCTAGCTTTAAATCAGTTAATAAAAGTTGTAACATCCCATTTCCAACTAGACCCCTAAGAGTGGTTTTGGCCATGACTAGGTCATGACAAAACCCCAGGAAGCCAGAAATGGGCCAAGAGATAGGAGGCCAAGGTAGGGATCACCATGGTCTGCAAATAGTACAATTTTGAACAATGGTTTAGAATGACAATGGGGCTTCACCATGGCCCCAAGACCCTACCACCACACTCCCAAAGATTTTGGGAGACCCATTAGAGCCAAAAGGACCCATTAGGGCCAACCCAAGAGGCCCAGTTGACCAAGGTCAACCCTAGCCCTGAATGGGTCAACCTAGCCTACTTAGGGCCAATTGACCCACTCCTAGTCTAGAGGACCCCACCTATGCCCTCCTAACCCTAAAGTGAGGTCAATGGGTCACTAAGGACACATTGGGGTCAGCCCTAGAGGCCAGGTTGACCCAAGTCAACTCAAGCTCCTAATCTGGTCAAAGTACCCTTACTAAGGGTATGTGACCTCCAAAGTGCAGGGTAACCCTACATAACCCTTCCTAGACCTTAGGGGAGGCCAATGGGTCACCAAGGACCCAATGGGGTCAACCCAAATGGTTTATGTTGACCCAAGTCAACTCTAGCCCTAAAATGGTCAAAGTGCCCTTACCAAGGGGCATGTGACCCCCAAGATGCCCAACCAACCCTACTCAAGTCTTCCTAGACCTTAAGGGAGTCCAATGGGTCACCAAGGACCCATTGGGGTCAACTCAATTAGTCATGTTGACCAAGGTCAACTCTATTCTAGTGTTAGGTCAAATTAGCCTAAATGGGCTAACCCAAGCTCAAACCCATTTCCCCACTTGGGCTAACCTCATTTTTATTATTAATATGAGTTATTGGGCTGCCAATAGGCTGGAGTAGAGATCAAAAATTCGGCCATGGTGAGTAGGAGAGAGAAAGCTCCATTTTTCTCTTTAATGGAGGAGAGAGAAAGTGAGAAAAGAGGTCATTCATGGCCAAGGGAGATCAAGGGCCTCTCCAATTGATTCCAAAGGCTTAATACATTCCCCCTCATCAGTTTTAAGGAGTTTAATAGCCATGTCCAGCCACCCAAGGTGGCTGAATTTATTTCCCCCAATAGGGAAGAGAGAGAAAGAAGAAAGAGAAGGTCATTCATGGTGGGGAAGGTGAATCACCCCTCCATTCTTCACCAATTAATTAGTATTCATCTCCCCTATCAGTTTTGAGGAGTTTCCAAACGAATTGGGACAAAGGGGAGGTGAATTTCCATGGGTTTTCTCCAAAACCGAATTTCCAATTCATGAACATTAATGGATTTGAAGCCATGACCCTCCCTCTCCCCCAACCCATTTGATGCTTTTAAAAGCTTCCATGGGCCAAGAGAAATCGTTTCCACCCTTCACCTAAAGAAACCGGGCGGTTTGGTAGTGAAGTTGCAAGCATCGGAAAGCTCCACCGCCGGCCATGGCGCACCACCACCATACTCGACGACAAGCTCGGTTAAAGGTCCTCCTCTACTCCTTCTTCCGTGGGTAGATCTTAGGAATCGTTTAGGACAAGAATCGGACTCAATTGAGCCGATCCAAGTTTTCATTTTCATGGTTTTTCCAAAAAAAAAATTGGTGGTCGGGTTCGCCGGAAACCACCCCTCCGGCGGCCGTGCCACCGCCCGGCGATAGCCCCCACCTCAACGAAGGTGGTGGCGGTGGTGGCCGGCCAGGGAGGTGTCCGTGTGGCCAGGAAATGCTCTTGGAATAAGCTCCAGATTCGGCCAATCATGGCCCTTGGCTGGAGGAAGAAGATGACCAGGAGCCCCACGATTTGCTTTAAGATTCGTGCAGCATCATTTCTTTTATTTAGTTTTGATTTCTGAATTTTCTGTCCTGTTTCCTGGGCTGTTTGGCATTAATTATTAAAAATACTTAGGGCCACCTTGTGGGAACATGTTCAATATGAAAGTTGTAGCCCTATGGGTCTACTGTAATCCAAAATTGATTTTGACCAATTTGGCCGTATGGTTGGACCAGGGCACCCATTTTGGTGGGACCTGTACCTAGGGCTGACCTGAGATTCAAATGGATGCCCACCCTTCATCCTTTGTCCAACTTGGCTGAAATTTGGGCAGAGGATCATTATTATTTTTACCTAGGGCCTGTCCAAAAATGGGAATTTTTGGAGAAAATATTTCTATAGTTTTTATAAAACTTTAATAATTATTAAATAAATTAAATAGGTGCCCTAAACATCTCCAAACCCTCCCAAATTTTGGTGAGTGGTCCCTGGATTCAATTTAGGTATTTGTATAAAATTGCATTTAATTTGGATGTGTTTTGAATAGGTTTTGACCCAACCCTAACTATACCTTATTAAGGGCATTTTGGTCAAAAGGTGCACTTTTGATTTTGAGTGACCAAATCACCTCAACAGAGGCTGAAATTTGGGTCACTGACTTGTTATAGCACTTATCACCTCCCCATGGAATATGGGATAGAGAGGAATAGATTTGCCCTAAGTTCCTAGGTCAAACCCTAAGGAGGGACCTTTTGGCCTTGTGAAGGGTATGAGTCCTAAACACCTTGGATGAACTCCAAATTTTGCAAGGAGGTTCCTAAGATATATAAAACCCTCTGTTTAAAATATTAGCAAATTGTGAAAATGGTAGGGTCCCCAAAACCCTAACCCTAGCTTAGGTCCTAAAACTTGTAGTGTAGGTTTAGGTTAGCTAAACACCTTGAAACTTAACTAAATTTGGGTAGTGAGGGGATTAGGGTATTTTGAGCCTCTGATAATTTACTTGAGGAATTTTGGACAATATTTTTAGCACTTCATTAGTAATCAATGGTAATGCCCTAATAATAATTTGGCTATTGTGGTCTCACTGCCCATAGAAAGGGTATGAAACATGGGCAAAGTTAGTTTTAGGCTATAATGATCTTGTATGAATTTTGTTAGAATTTTTGGACATCTATTTAGGGCATCTACTTCACAAGTGCTTTATTTTGATTACATATTAAATAATTCTTGCAAGAGCCCATTACTTACTGAAAAATCATGAAACTTACTGCATAGTGTTTTTAGCTCAATTTTATCATGTGGGAAGTTTTGTGGAAATATTGGATGACTGATTAGCATACTTTGTTCATTAACCCTTAAATTAGAAAGTTCATAAGAAAATCAAATATAGCCTTATTTCCAAATGATAAATTATGAAACTTTGTCTGGGGTACTTGTAGGCCATCACAATCATCCCTAAATTTTCTCTGAATTTTTGGAGGTATTATTACTATAGAATCTTTTTAAATGACTTTTATGGGGCATCTTTGAAATTAACTTTAAAGGCCTAAACCTTGCTGAAAAATTGGAAGACTTAGGATTTAGAGTTGATTAGGCATTTTGTAATTATCATAAATTTAGTGGATTATTATCTTGTCTGAAAATGGTACTTCATGTTCAAACCTGGGCCTTTTGGGACATTAGAATAAATTAATTAATTATCAGACAAATTAGGAAAATTATGGATTTATGCTTCAAATGTCCTTTTAGACCTCTAATAATTATCATAAGGGTACTGGATGAGTATTTCATGTACTTCCCTTTTTACGGGTCATGTAGCTTAAGTGGTCTGCATATAGCGAAACTGCAGGATTTCATTTGGATGTGAATTAGGGCAAGTATGATGGGTCCTGATGGATTGTTACAAGGACAAGTGGAATGGGCTGCGTCTTGGAAGATGAGAGAGCAAGGAGTGGTTCTGTCTAGGGTTATAGGCGTTCGGGTCCGACGAAAGATCGTCCTACCCAAGGAGAGATGAAGTCAAATTACCCTAGGATTAGCATATCGAAATATGAGAAAATAAAGGGTAAGGGAATCAACCAATAATAAAATAAGTACCTTGCGAAAGGGAACGCTGGCCGTAATCCCAACACAGTTCCTAGTGCCCCTTGAGAGCCCTTCACAGGTAATACCGGGGGCAGTCCTGGGTTAACGTAAACTGTTTAACAAGCTGAAAAGAGTAACTTAGTAATTAGGGTTGCACATTCCACAACACTGATGGCACCAGAGGTTGGTTAGGAGCTTCGGCTCGGATGGTTAAAAGGCGGACTTTAGGTCCGGGGAGCTTCGACTCGATTGCTTGAGTCGGACGTGTTGGTCCGGGGAGCTTCGGCTCGATTCTTGTTTACGCTAAATTGCATGTGCATAACAGGAAAGGAAATTAAGGTGGTGGGTCTTCGGTATTGGAGGGTCGATGCACCGACGCCAATACATTGACTCGGCAAGTGTGGTTAGCACTTCGCCAACAAAAGTCCGGTGCGCCAGCCGGCAAGAGTACGCAGGAGTCCGCTTCGTGCACCAAGCGTTGAGGCGTACGATAGGTCTGACCGGTAGTGCTTTACTGGTTTAGAGGTGGGCGAGGCCCAACCCACCGCTTCCGTCTGCCACTACGGAGGTATCCTGGGAGGTTACGGCTCCAGAAAGGGGGAACTAAAGGTCTGTGTGCACAGAGTCGGGTGTGTGTGTTGCACTTGCATGTCCATCATACCCACTTGCATGTCATGGCATAATCGTTACCTTTAACTTTGACACCTAAAGTATAAGTGGAATGGGACGCTTATACCTTAGGACCTGCTAAACGACCCCTTAGTCTATAAGCTTGTGTGGGCAAGTTTATAAATTAAGGTTAATTTTGATATATTTAGTTACTGCTGTTTGACCACCGACACCCCAACGTATAAATCGGTATGGGACTTTTTATACGATGGGAGCCTTGCAAAAGACCCCTTGGCTTATGTGTTTTTCCACATAAGTGAAGGTTACATTTCAGTTTACAGTTTATTGTCTTTATATGCTATAGAACTTGCTAGAATAGGACCGCTGCCATCTGCTTTTGATATTCTCCACCTTCAAGTCCTCCCCTTTCTTCCTCTCCGCTCGGTGCCTAGGAGCCGTGGGGGAAGGGGTGGGGGATGATAGGACTTAGTCTTTTAGACTAACGGTTTTCGAACCGCATCATTTAGGGGATCGCGGAGACCAGCATGGAGGAGCAGCCCCAGAGACCGGTGCGCTTGGAGGTGGGGCAGTCTAGCTCCGGAGTTCATACAGCCGGGACCGTGAGTCTCGACCTTGAGTAGTTTTTCTGCTTCCGCATGAGTGATCTTTTTGTAGTGAGGATATGATGTACCGGGCATAAGCCCGTTTTTGCTACTCTGATGTTTTATTCTGTGGACACTCCCTTCGTGGAGTTATATTTATTATGACATGTGATTTTCTGTGGACAGTTAGTTTTCATTTACTTCTTTATGCTACTTTTCTGTGATCGAAATGGCCGGCAGAATCGGCGCTTTGTGGTGATGACCCTTTAGGGCGTGAAGGAGTCACCGCAAAACGGCGGTTCTGGGCCTAAGACCCCGGTGTCGAAAAAGAAAAAAAAAAGGGGGTCTTACAAAAGTGATTCACATAGGATTTTGTACTTGCTACACATGGACCTATTTGGACCTATTGTTGTACAAAGCCTAGGAGGGAAATCTTATACCCTAGTTATTGTAGCTGACTACTCAAGATTCACTTGGGTGTTCTTTCTGAGATCTAAGTCAGATACCTTTAAAGTTCTTACAGATTTTCTCAGGACCATACAGATTGAGTACTCTACTCATGTTGCATTGATCAGAAGTGATCATGGTACAGAGTTTTAGTCTCTTCTTATGCATGAGTTCTGTGAGAAGGAAGGTATCAGGCATTGCTTCTCAGCTCCTAGAACTCCCCAACAAAATGGAGTAGCTGAAAGGAAAAATAGAACATTAATTGAAGCTGCATGCACATTACTTGCAGATGCTTATATGCCACTATCCTTTTGGGCAGAGGCTGTAAGCACAGCAAATTATGTACTGAACAGAATTTTGATACATAAACTAAAGAATATGACTCCCTATGAATTACTTAAAGGGAAGAAACCTAAAATCACCTATTTTAAAGTATTTGGTTGCATATGCTATATACATAATAACAATAAGAAATATATTAGAAAGTTTGAAGGTAAGGCTGAAGAAGGAATTTTTCTAGAATATTCCTTAGTAAGCAAAGCTTATAGGGTGTTTAATAAATCATCTTTAAAAATTGAAGAATCAATTCATGTTACTTTTGATGAAACTAACATGTCTTATAAGGAGAAAGAAATTTCTACCAGTAACCCCTTGCAGGTACCTCATCTGTGTGAGACATTGGATGAATTAAGCCTCACCCAAGAGGCTCCAGCACATCCTTCTCTACAGGATGATGAAGAAAGTGAAGAAGAACAGTTGGAAGAAGTTGAACTTCATTCAACAGCAAATGTGATTCCACAAGAGAAATTAATTCCAAATGTTGTTACTGAACCAACTCCACCAAATGACTTTGTCACACTAAGGGATCACCCCAGATCTCAAGTGATTGGAGACATGTCAGTAGGTGTATAGACAAGGCATCAACTCAACCAAAACTTGATGCATGCATGTTTTCTCTCTTAAGTTGAGCCTCAATCCATACATGATGCTGAGCAGGATCCCCACTGGATCATTGCTATGCAAGAGCAACTAAATCAATTTGAGAGATGTAGAGTTTGGGATTTATTTCCAAGACCCAAAGACTACCCAGTCATTGGAACTAAATGGGTATATAGAAACAAACTAGATGCCCAAGGTGTAATTGTGAGAAATAAGGCTAGGTTTGTTGCTCAAGGTTATAGGCAAGAAGAAGGCATAGACTATGACCAAACATTTGCACTACTTGCAAGGTTAGAGGCAATTAGAATCTTTCTTGCTTATGTTGCCTGCAAAAAGTTCAAGGTATATCAGATGGATGTAAAGAGTGCTTTTCTGAATGGAGTACTCAAAGAAGAGGTTTATGTTGAACAACTTTTAGGTTTTATCTCTCCAACCCATCCCTCTCATGTATGTTAATTGTATAAAGCCCTCTATGGTCTAAAGCAAGCTCCAAGAGCTTGGTATGAGACCTTAGCTAGCTTTTTGATAGAGTATAAATTCGTTAGAGGCATTGTAGATAAAACCTTATTCACTAGGCACCATAAGGATCAAATATTATTAGTACAAATATATGTAGATGACATTATATTTGGGTCAATAGATCCCAAACTATGCAAGAGATTTGCTGACCTCATGCATTTAAAGTTTGAGATGAGTAGCATGGGTAAGCTCTCATACTTCCTTGGTCTCCAAGTGAAGCAGCTGCCTGATGGCATTTTCATATCCCAGACTAAGTATGCTAAATAGCTTATTAAAAAGTTTGGGATGACTAATGCCTCAGCAAAGAAAACACTCATGACCACTAATGTTGTAATAGACTCTGATGAACATGGGAAAGCAGTTGATTAGAAATTATATAGGGGCATTGTTGGATCTCTATTATATCTTACAGCTAGCAGACCCGATATAATGTTTGCTACTTGTCTTTGTGTCAGGTTCCAAGTGAACCCTAAAGAATCTCACATAATTTTCTTAAAAAGAATTTTGAGATATATAAAGAGTTATCCTAGTCTAGGCCTTTGGTATCCTACTGAGTCAGAAATTGAGTTAACTGGATACTCAGATGCTGACTTTGCTGGATGCAGGGTGGACAGAAAAAGTACTTCAGGAACTTACCAGTTCCTTGGTATTAGATTAGTCTCCTGGTTTTGCAAGAAGCAGTCATCTGTGTCCACATCAACTGCTGAAGCAGAATATATAGCAGCTGGCAGCTGATGTTCCGGCCAGATGCTGTGGATCCAAAACAAACTCCTGGACTATGACTTCAACTTAAATAATAAAACTCTTTTGTGTAATAACATAAGTGTTATAGCCATAGCACAAAATCCAGTCCATCATAGTAGGACTAAACATATAGACATTAGGCATCATTTCATTAGGAAATGTGTAGACAAAAACAAAATTAAACTTGCCTATATCTACACTGATTTACAAAGAGCTGATATTTTCACGAAACCCCTGGGTGAAAGAAATCACTTGTTCTTTATAAATCAGCTTGGAATGATCAATGGAGAAGTTTTAATTTAAGTTGTCTGTGCTCGACGAATTCTTCAAGTTCGTCGAACTCCGTTCGACAAACTGGGAAAAGTTCTTGAGATATTCGTTGACCGGAGATCGACGAACTCTCTATGAGTGAAGTTATTTTCGTCGAACAGAGATCAATGAATTTGCTTCAGAAAACTTTCGTCAAATAGAGCTCGACGAAATGTCTTCAAATCTTCAGACTGAGCTCGACGAATTGTTTAACTCCAAATTATTTTGTCGACCTCAGATCGAAGAATTTTTATTTTTTGTGGAACGGAGTTTGTCGATTCATATTCCGGAAAATCTTATATCTATATTTTCTTCGACCTCCATCCCACGCTTTCAGTTCCTTTACACTTGATCTTTTTTCTTCTCTTGCAGGTGAACTAATGGCGATTCCAGCAGGAACTCTTGCGGCAATGAAATTTGACACAGGCTTTGATGTGGACTTTGATTCCTTCCAACGCTCAGACCCAATATTCCTGGGCATCCTGCAACTCTTTGAGGGACATCAGTTAAAGACTCTGTTGTCAACCGGGATCAAACTTGTCAGCACTGAAATCAGGGAGTGGGTCTATACTTCTTCCACCACCGATGAGAACACCTTGACTGGGACAGTATTGGGTAATGCTATTTCATTTACTCCCACTATCCTAACAGAAATTTTTGGATTGAGTAATGGTGAAGAAGAATTATAAATGGATACTGAAGAGTATGATGAGATGCTAAGTCTGATGGGTTATTCTGGAGAAACCCCTAACAAACTACTAAAAAAACACCTGTCTGCTGAATTTAAATTCCTAGCAGATATTGTGGGAAAAGTGTTGCTGGGCAAGCACACTGCACATGACTACATAACCAGACACCAATTCCTGGTTATGTATGTTATGGTTAACAAGAAGAAGGTCAACTGGGCTCAGATCATGTTTGATCTGATCAAGAAAAAGAATACAAAGAAAGAAGTTTGCTTTGGAAGAATATTAGGGATCTTCCTGAAGGAAAAGGCTGTTGAATCCCTGGTCTACCAGACCATATTTATCAATGCCTCTAAGAGGCTCACCTGTGCTCTCTTTGGCAGGTGGGAGATGACCATCATAAATCCCTCCAAGGCTTCCTCCTCTGCCACCAGGGCTTCTGAGATTACTTGGGCTGATCCAGCCACTTCCCACCCTACTGAAGAGATCCTTCCAACACCTCCATCACTTCCAACAATCCAAACTCAACTCCCCTGTACAGTTCACACAATAATTCCAACTCCCACACCTCCATCATCCCCCATCTATACATCTCCAATTCATGTTCCACTTCATACCTCACCCTCCTCCCAACATGGAACACAGGTTCCATCCCACCCTCATACACCCTCTCCCCATGATACACCACCTACATCACCACCTTCATCTCCTTTACCCCCCCCCCCCCCACATCTCCAATTCATGTTCCACTTCATACCTCACCCTCCTCCCAACATGGTACACAGGTTCCATCCCACCCTCATACACACTCTCCCCATGATACACCACCTACATCACCACCTTCATCTTCTTTACCCCCCCCCCCCATCTAGACAGCATCCCATCCTTCAATCTACTTTCCTCCCCCTCCATACTCCTTCTCCACCAGATGAACATATGTAAGATGATCAACCTCCTACTCCACCCTCTACTACCATCCCCACTTCTGTTCCCCATCAAACAACTTCTGACACACCCTCTGCAACTCCACTATTGGATCCCTCCATCATACACCCACTCATTTCACTTCTCACTCCCCTCCTTCAAACCATTATAGCAGAGGTTATTTCACTTCTTGCTTCATCCATCTCCTCTCTAGCTGCCCAAATATCTGCCCTCTCTACTGCTCCCTCTTCAGTTAGGGGCCTGGCTTCAGTACCCACTGAAACCAGGCAGGGGGAGATACTCCATGAAGAAGAAGGAGCAGCAGTCACAACAGCAGTAGCATCAGTAGAAACAGCAGCAGCAGCAGCAGCAGACATAGCAGAAAAAGAAGCAGCAGAAGTAGATGTAGATGTTTTTTCAGATTTATTTGATTTCATTAATTTCATTGATACTGACATGGATGTGGATGAGACTGCCACAGAAGAAGTAAATACTGTTGGTGATTACATTATAAATCCCATAGTAAATCTTATAAATTTATTGAGTATGTTTGATATAGTTCATTTAAACCATCTGCCAGCAGACAGCAGTAAGCCATCTTTGGCTATAATTCCATATTCCTCACCTATAAGCCCCAAGATTGCCAAGCAACTAAAGGCTAGTTTTGTTATAACAGAGGTTCCAGCTATAGAGGCTCCAGCTATTCCATCTCCTCCCAAAGCTGCTTCCCCCATTATTTCATCTCCTCCCGCTCCAGTTTTTGTTATGGATGATTCACCTATGCCTGATCTGGATGAACTGATCATGGCTGATATAAAAGAGGAAAATAAGTCAGTTGCTGAAAGCACTAAAGAGTACAGTTCTCCAGCTCCAGCTCAAGATCCTCCTCCAGCTCCTTCCCAGGCTGAAAAACCTTTAATATCTGCTGAAGCCCTGAAAGAAATAAATGCAATGTATGACAATCCTCAGGATTCTTCTGATGATGATGAGGATGATGATGATGATGAGGACTCAGATGAGGAACCTAAGAAGAAGAAAGTTTCTAAGAAGAGGAAGGCTCCTCCACCTCGTGTATCAAAATTAAATCCAGCAAATGATACTCCATACTATATACTTCAAAAGATCACACCTTATAAGGGCATGGCAGCATGGATGTGGTTGTCCAAGAACCAGCAAAAGGAAAGAAAGAAAAGCAGGAGATATTCCCCACCTCCTCAGAGATACAGAAAGGATCCTCCTCCTCCTCCACCAGCTGCTGGTTCTTCTGGTTCTTCAAGCTCTTCAACTCAGAGGACTACCCAGTTTCAAACCTACTAGAGGCATCAGGGTAAATCCTCATCTTCAGGAAGCAGCCGACAAAGACAGTATTCATCTGGCAAGCAGCACCAACAACATCAACAGCAACATCAACAACAACAATAACAATTCCCTGAACATAAAAAGGCTGAGAGCCCCAAAAAACCTGCTTCCCACCTATACCATTTGAAGATCCAGAGACAGCTACAACAGTTAGGATGGCCAGGTTCCAGGAACTAGTTGGCCTTTCCATGATTAACAAAGCTAAAATTGAAGGGAAGGATCCCTCTCAATACTCTACAATGTCCAAGTATAGAAAGGAAGAACAGAACAGGCTTGCTAAAGCTAACAAGTTTTTTAATGTTGATGATTATATGAAACTGCATCCAGAAGCAGTAGTGCCCAGGGCTACATCTCTTAATATCATTGGGGCTGCTGACATTACAATTACTAAGGCTCAAGCTACAAATCCCAACAGGGAAATTAAGTTTACTCAACCTTGAGACAAAGCCAAGGAGGATAAGTCAAAGTAGCCCAAGAAGAAGAAATGAAGTTTGAACTGATTAGTTTCTGTGTTATTTTAAAACTGCATGTTTTTTTCCGGAGACAAAGTTTTTCTGTATATATATATATATATCTACTGCACTTTCTAAAATTTCCTGCCAGATATATACTTTTCTTGCTTTGATTTTGTTATGAGTCTGTAATTAGTGACCTCACCTAAATATGGGGAGATTGTTGGATCCCTAGTTGGATTTGGGCTAGGTTCACTAAGTTAGGATCATTTGACCCAACATATTTAGCCAGGGTCATTATTGTGTCCTAGAATTTAGGTCATGTCCTTAGAGTCAACACTACATGGACCAGCAATCAACAAACTGCAAAAGACTCAAGACTTAGAAGAATTTCAAAGACTCAGAAAATGAGTTCGACGTTCGTCGAACTCAGGTCGACGATAGGCGTGCTCAGCACAACGAACTCAGAGAAAATTCTCTGAGCTGAGCTCGACGAACTTGATACTCAGGTCGATGATTTATGGACACTATATCTCAGCATTCCAAGTCCAGATTTGCTCTGTTATTCAGTCGACGAACTTAGTTCTCAGGTCGATGAACTTAGTTCTCAGGTCGACGATTGCTGGGTATTTTACTTCAACATCTCATTCCAGAAACATCTAAGTATTCCAAGTCCAGAATCATACCCCAGTCGATGATTTAATCTTCTCAGCTCGATGAACTGAGACCACATTCTCTACAAGATTTATCAAGTAGCAGTTAGAAGTTCTCAGCTCGACGAAACTAGTTCTCAGCTCAACAAATCTAGTTCTCAGGTCGACGATCTCTGGACAAGTTACTTCAACATTCTTAAGTACAAGAAACATTTCACTGAACTCTAGTTGATGATCTTGAATCTCAGCTCGATGATCTTCATGCACAGAATTGGCAAGGTTCCAGATAAAGCAGTTATCTATTCCCAGGTCGATGAACTTGGATCTCTGGTCGATGAACAAATATTATCTGGTCGACGAACTTGACTTCTCAGCTCGACGAACTCTGGACCCAGGTTGATGAATTCTGTTTTTCACTCGACGATTTCTGTGAAGTTCCAGACTTAGATATTTTCCTCCCTCTGTCCCTTAATTTATTGTAATAATTCATGAGTAATCAATGCTTAAATATTCTCTGAATATTACCGTTATAAGCAGCATTGATTACGGTCTTCATCATTGTTATTACTTGCCGATTTTCTATGGGACACTTGGGGAAATAAATCAATGCAAATATTCTCTAGGAAGTCAGAATTGAATGCAGCAAGTAATTCAAATTTCAAAAAGAAAATAATAATGGAATATATAAAAGGGATTTTCTTTCTCTTCCAGGATAGCAATCAGAAGAACAGTGGATAAGGATCTTCTCTTCTCTCTCGACAGTACCTTGAGATACAGTAGAGAGAGATACTCACAGGGCAATAACACAGAGAAGAAACAAAAGCCCTAGACTAGAGAAGTTACATCAAGCTGAAGAAGAAGAAGAACAACAATTCAAATCAATAGTCTTCTTTTGTCTTCATCCCAAGATTCTTCAAAGGACAACAACTATTCTATCTGTCAAGAAGTTCTTGGAGTTTTTCTAGTCAAAGCAAAAGTTTGAAGACCTACCACCCTTCAGCAAAGCTCCAACTTCCTGAACCATTCAATATCTCAGGAGGAGCTTTTGCTAACATCATATATCCACCTAAGTCTTCTCAGTTGTATTGAGAAAGAGAAGACATAATCACTCTCTCATCCCCCACTGTATAAAAGGTTCTTAACTCCCTTCAAAAGTTATTCCTTGTTGCAAGTCACCTGATCAAAAGACTTGAGGGTTGGTTTTTGAGCACCTGATCAAAAGCTCATTGGTGGTAGTCACCTGATCAAAAACCTGAGTGGATTCCTACCAGGGTGGCAGAAGAGTGGATGTGCCCAGGTTGGGGAACCACTATAAAATTATTGTGTTGTCTGGTTGCTCTTTTCTTTTGTTCTTGTTATGGTTGTGCTTATTAGGTTTGTTGTGTTTATGTTTAGTTAGTTCATATTTTGCTGAACCTGTGGTAGAACAACTTATCTTAGGACTGATAGTTTGTTGATTAGCAAAAAGTTTTATAAGTCCTAAATACTCTATTAACCCCCCCCCCCCCCTCTAGAGTATTTCAGATCTAACCCTCACTTTCACCCTAAAGTTAGGTCAATGGGTCACCAAGGACCCATTGGGGTCAACCCAAGAGTCTAGGTTCACCAAAGTCAACCCTAACCCTAAATTGGTCAAAGTACCATTCCTAAGGGCAGGTGACCTCCAAAGTGCCAAGACAACCCTACCCAGCCCAACCTATACCCTAGGGGAGGCCAATGGGTCACCAAGGATCCATTGGGGTCAACCCAAAAGGTCAAAATGACCAAGGTCAACCCTAGTCTAGTTTTAGGTCAACTTATCCCAAATGGGCTAACCCAAGCTCAAGCCCTATTCACTTGGGCTAGCCACCTCTTAATCATTTAATATTAGGAATTAGTGGGCTGCAATTAGGCTAGTGTGATGAATAATTTTGGCCATGAAAGGGGCAGGAGAGAGAAAGCTTCAATTTCCACTTAATGAAGGAGAGAGAAAGAGGGAGGGAGAAGCCATTCATGGCTTAGGGAGGCCAAGAGCCACCTTTGATGGCTGGATTCAACTCCTCTGTGGAAGAGGAGGAGATTCCAGCTGTTTCCTGGCCACCCCAATCCAGATTCCACCCCTCCCAATAGCGCCACCAAGGTCGAGAATGGCCTTTAATGGCCATTCAGCCCACACCCTCCCTCTTCCCCATCTAGTGGTTTTAAAAGCTCCACTGGACTCAGGGGAGTTGTTTACACTTTTTACCTGAAGAAGACATGGCGTTGCACTGTGTAGTTGCAGAAATTCGGTCGGCGGCACCACCACCATTGCAACCTGAAGATCGGCTTGTCTCCAAACCACCAACAAGGTCCTCCCCTCCTCCTCTCTCTGTGAGTAGATCGTAGGAATCATTAGGGATAAAAATTGGGCTCAATTGAGGCCGATCTGGAAAGGAGTTTTTCCTAGGTCCTGTCCAAAAATGGTAATTTTTGGAGATACTTTGTCTATATTGTTTGGAAAAATTTAATAAATTATGTACAAATTATTTAGGTGTTTAAACACCTCAAAAACCCCTCAAATTTTGGAGGGAGATATTGGGGTATATTACTAGGCCCTGGTAAAAATTTCATCACTTTTGGGTTTGGTTTGCTAGGGTAATTGTGTAGCCAAGTGTTGGCCCCTTTTAGGTCAAATTAGGGTTAAGTGCCCGAGGTGCTCTTGAGTTGGCCAACCTCACCCAAAGGTGATGGACCCTGGCACTCAGTTGTATTAGCAAACAAAATACCCCCACCACTGATATTGGGAGGAAGTTGAAGGGTGGGGCCCTTGGACATTAGGGTAGGTCCTATGTGTGCAAACCTAGGGTTTGAAGGTTAAGGGATCAAATGAACTTGAAATGACTTGTAACTTGGTGGAGAGGACTTTAGGGTTGTCAAAGTCCTCTGGTAAAGATATCATAGATTTAGAGGCTGTTAGACTCCCCAAAACCCTAACTCTAGTTTTAGGCACAAACCTTATACATGTAAGATAGGTCATCAAAACTTAATGAAAAGCTATGAAACTTGAGTAGTATGATCATAGGGTTAATATGAGACCCTGGTAATTTTAGTGGGAATATTGGAACAATATATTTGGTACCTCCTTTGTATTAACTGGATTTGTCCTTGATAGTCATTTATTTATTTTGTACTCACTATTCATTGGTAAATTATGCGAATTGGGAAGAGAAAGTTTTAGATCATTTTACTCATATCTGAATCTTATTATAATTTTTAGATGTATATTATCAGTACTTCCTTCACAAGCTCACAATTATGTAATAATGTTCAAAAATAGATTCAGAGGTTAACATTGGTTGGAAAATTATGAAACATACACAAAAGTGTATATAGGTCATTATGCCCTTGAACAAATTTTATCATAATTTTTAGATGAATATTTTTAGTAGTTGTTTCACTGATTTATGGAAGTGGGATATTGACCAAAATTAAAATTAGAGTTTATTATCCACTAAAAAAATTGGAAACTTGGTCAGGAGTGTTTTTAGGGCATTTTAGTTATGCATGAATTTTCTTATGATTTTTGGAAGCTTATTTACAACACTTGCTTCTTTAGCAGTTAATTATGTGATTATATTTAAAATTATGGATCAGAGGTTTAAACCTTGCAAAAATTTGGGAGACTTGAATTTACTGTTAATTAGCTGCCTATTATTTTATCATAATTTTATGAAGCATTTTGCATGACTGTAAGGGACACTTCATATACAACCTAGGTCATTTGGATTTTTAGGAGAAATTAAATAAATGCCAAATTAATTAGAAAAATTCCAAGTGTCTAGATTTAAGCTAAATATGTCATGATAGGCCTCCATTAATTATCTTAGGGTGTTTGGATGAGGATTTAGAGTTCCTCCTATCATGCACTTCATATAGCGTAAGGTGGTCTATATTTAGTAAAACTGCGGAAATCGAGTCAACATGGGGAATGGTCATAGGAAGATGGGATTGTGGTTTACTGATTTTGGTGAAGTGGATTGGTGTATACCACTAGAAGCTGGGATGAGAGTGTTGGGTTGGCTAGAGTTAGGAGGTACTCGGGACCGACGAACGATCGTCCTTCCTATGGAGGGAGGGAGAGAGAGAGTCAAAACACACTAGGATTAGATCCAAAGTAATATTAAAAAGAGATCGGGAATCGGGTGTTAACCAATAACAGTAAGTGCCTTGCGAAAGGGAGCTTTGGGATTCAGCCCATCATAGTTCCTAATGACCTTGAGAGCCCTTTACGGGGAATACCTTAGGCAGTACTGGGCTAACCTAAACCATAAGTAAAATCATTGTTTAACAGCAACTAGTATAACTAATATTTCACATTCACACACCTCAGTAGCTCGGGAGGTTGGTTAGGTAGTTTGATTAGACATCCTAACGGTAGGTTCGGAAGGTTGATGTAACGGACGGAATAGTCCGGGGAGCCGGTGGCTCAGAAGGTTTTGGATACATAAATAAGGTGTTGGGTCTTTGGTATCAGACGGTCGTTCACACCGATGCCGATACGCTGACTCGACGGGTGTGGTTGACACTTAGCCAAAGAAAGTCTGGTGGATATGGCCAGCACTAGTATGTGGTTACTCTAAGTTGTGTCCTTCTAGAGGCGTACGTAAGGGCTAGGCCTGATAGTGTGGATACCCGCCTAAGAGTGGGGGGCCCTACCCACTATCTCCGTTTGCCACTACGGAGGTTCCTGGGAGTGAAGCTAGCTACCCAAATGGGGGTAACTAAAGGACTGTGAGTATAGATTCGTGTGCGTGAGTTGCACTTGCATAAATAATGGCATAACATAGCACTGCACTCATACTTGCATTAAAACCTGACACCCCATCGTATAAATCGGTATGGGACTTTTTATACGATGGGAGCCTTGCAGAAGACCCCTTAACTTATAAGTTTGTATGAGCATTCATATAAGTTAAGGTTATTAACTTTTTAGTATGTCTGTCTTACCTGTGTTGTTTTACTCTACTTGTTCACCTTACGGCTTACTATTATAGAACTGCTAGCTTGTATCTTTCTTCCTTAGTTGTGTATACATTATAATTAACTGCTAGAATAGTTCCACCGTCACCTGCTTGTTTTTTCTCCACCTTCATAGCTTCCCTTTCCTCCCGCTCGGTTCCTAGGATCCATGAGGGAGGGGTAAGGGATGATAAGACTTAGTATTTTTGACTAACGGTTTTCGGAACACAACATTCCAGGGACTCCGGATGGGAGACAGGGAGCAGTAGCAGGGGACAGAGCACCAGCGGAGTACGGTGCTCATGGAGGTGGGCTAGTCTAGCACAAGAGCATCAGCTACTGGTTCCATGAGTGATTAGTTACTTAGCTTCCGCAAGTGTTTATAGTGAGGATTTGATGTACCGGGCTTGAGCCCGTTTATATTTCCTTGTACTGTGAAAGTGCAACTAGATCTAATATACTCTTAAGGGGGGTGAATAGAGTATATGGTGCTATAAAAAAAACTTTTACAGACTTTTACAACTATTGTAGTAATATGTGTGAACAGGGAAGCAATAAAAAATCTAATCACAAAACTAAGCTAAGCAAAGACTAAGCACAGAGAAATCAAGGCCAGAAACAAAAATGAAAGCAAGCAAAACCAGAAGATACAAGGAAATATAGTGGTTCCCCAAACTTGGGTACATCCACTCTTCTACCACCCTAGGTAGGAATCCACTGCAGGATGAGTTGATCAGGTGTCCTGGGCACCAATGAGCTTTTGATAAGGTGCTCAAAAACCAAAGCAGATTTTTTGATCAGGTGTCTTGCCACCAATGAGCTTTTGACAAGGTGCTCAAAAACCAGGTTCAAACTTTTGAAGGGAGTTTGAAAAACCCTTTACAGAGTGGGGGTGAGAGAGTGATGGCAGTCTTCTCTTTCTCAAACAACTGAGAAGACTATGTGGATTGTTGTTGTCAAAGCTCCCTCTGAATCCTTGAGATCTTCAGGAAGAAAAGCTTTGCTGAGGGTGATAGGCCTTCAAAGATTGAACTCCAGCAAAAGATGATTTCAGCAATAGCTGAAATGTTGAGTGTCTGGATTCTTGGAAATGTGTTGGCCTTGAACACTTAGAAAACTACAGAGATTTGAAGATTTTGAGAAAGCTTGATCTCCTTGGATGAGTGTTCTTCAGAATTCTTTGTGACAGAAGATTTTGAATGTGTCTTTGTAATCAGTATTCTCTCTCTGTATTGTGTGTTCTCTTTTTGTTGTGTTGTGTTAGAGACTCAAAAAAGTCATGTATCTTATTCTCTGGTACTGAAAGGAATATCATTCTCTATCAAGGATAGCCGTTGGTCTGCATTGATTGCATCCTTAATTGCATAATCTCTTCTGGAGGAAAGTCCACAGAAATATTCCTTGAAAAATCACTTGAAACTTGGTCCAGAATTGAATGAAAACGGCTAGCAAATCTCTGAATTAATTGCAGAATAACTCCTAACTGATTTGAATTTGAATTCTGGAAGTTATCCAAAATCGTCGAACTGAGCTCTGCTATCGTCGATCTGAGCTCAGCGATCTGGAAAACTTAAGCAGTAAAATAATCGTCGATCTGAGCTCAAAGTTCGTCGAACTGAGCTCAGAGATAAAGATCCAAAGCAGAGCCAAAATCGTCGACCTGAGCTCACCGATCGTCGAACTGAGTTCATCGATTATTGTGAAGTTGAGCTCAGCGATCGTCGAATGGAGTTCGACGATCTGTCGAAGTTGAGCTAGACGATCGTCGACCGGAGTTCGACGAATCGTCGTGCTGAGCTCGACGATATGAATTAGTCTCCAGACTGAGAATCCTGGTCTTCAGGGCAGCTTCCAAACCTAGATTTCTAACCCTTAGACTCAATTCTAATTGACCTATTAAGCTATACAGAAGGTCAAGCAAAGGTTCCTAGAGACATAGTGATCCTGACCCAAATTAGTAATAGGGTGTTTCAACAATCTTCCCCTATTTGGGTTAAGATTACTATTTACAGACTTTGGAAAAATTTAAATGACAACATACAATCAAAAACACAGAAAAGCAACAGCTGGATATAGCAGAAACATCACAGAGATATATATATGGCATCCAGATAATCAGAAATTCAGAAACTGTCACCTTAGAGTGTTATTTCTTCTCTTTGCCTTTAACCATTTTAATTTCTCTGTTTGGATTTAGGGCTTCTTTGTTGGACCTGGTGTCATCTGCTGCACCCAAATAAGTTTGCTTTGTAGGCCTGGGAACCACAGCTGCAGGATGTAATTCCATATATCTGTCAGCATCAAAGAATTTACTGGAAGCATATTTGTCTAGTTCTTTTTGTCTCTGCTCAGACATTGTAGAAATGTTGGAAGCATCTAGTCCTTGTTCTTTGGCCTTCTTAATCTGGTCCAGTGCAGCCAATTCCTTCATCCTGGCAGTCCAAGCAGCTGGATTATTTTCAGGGTCCTCATAAGGTACAGGTGGCTCATACCTGTTGGAAGGATTGTCTTGAGGAGGCCTGGCAGACACAGTCTCTTTCAGCTTGTAAGGGAAAGGACCTGAAGATGTATCAGATGAAACATGTCCTCCCCTAGAATATGGGTGCTGCCTGGATTACCCTTTAGAATATACTTGAAAGTCTCTCTGATTACCCCTATATCCTCCTCTCCTAGAATATGAACCCCTGGATTGGCTTTCCCTTTGATAGGATCTGGCATGAGGTTGATAGGGAGCCTGGCTTCTAGCTGGAGGTTGACTTGCAGAGCTTCCACCTGCACCTGCATCAGGAGGAGATGGTGGAGGAGGATGAGGGTGCTGGAATTGGGATGAGCCCTTCTCATATTTTCTCTTTTTCTTCATGGCTTTCAGCTGGTTCTTGGAAAACTGCATCCAGTGTTCAGTGATGGGGCAATTATGAAGGATATAATAAGGAATATCATTATTATCCTTAACTTTAGCAGGAGGAACCCTTTTCATTGCCTTGCTCCTTGCCTTCCTTTTCCTGGCAATGGTAGCAGATGAGTCATTAGAGTCTGTTTTGAATTCATCAGATTCAGAACTCTGATCATCATATAAAACATCTATTTTCTTCATCAAATCTTTCTTTAGCTGAACAGAGGAAGATGAGGCAGAAGCAACAGCAGCAGCAGGAGAGGTGACAGCATCAGCAACTGTCTCACTAACATCAGCAGAAACTTCACTAACAGCAGTAGAAATAGCAGAAACAACATCAAAAACTGCAGCAGCAGCAGCAGCAACATCTTCAGTAGCAGCAATTACTGAATGTACAAAAGAACTGAGGATGCTAGGGTCACAGCAAGACAATGACACCAGTGCCTTGGATAAATCTTCTGGGGGCTGGACAGCATGGACCTCTGGCAGATAGCTAAAGTAGGCAGAATCAAATGCAGAAAGCAGAGACCTGAGGTCAATTGCAAGAACTGCAGTAGGAGGCACAGCAACAGGAGCAGAAGTAACAGAAACAGAAGGAGCAGCAGACACAGAAACAGCAGCAGCAGACGAAGAACTTGCAGAGACAGCAGCAGCAGCAGCAGAAGGCTTTCTTCATGAGACATCTCCCCCTGCCTAGATGTAGAGACGTCTGGATCAAGACACACTGCTGTAGGTGCTGCCTGAGGGAAGAGGGAGGAGAGCCTGGCAGAAAGAGCTGCCACTGATAAGTGTAGAGGAGCCAAGGAGGTCTCCAAGAGTAGAGAGAGCCTGGGGGCAATCAGCTCATACAGCCTGTCAGCTAGGGCCGGGAGGTCTACTTGCTCAACAGCTGGAGCAGAGGTAGATGGTATGGAAGCAGCTGGGGATGCTGGAAGGGAAGGGCTGGAGAATTGGGGAATGGAGGGCTGAGGTGTTGGTAGGGTGGATATGGAGGACAGGGGAATAGAGATGGATGGAGTGAATGTTGGTTGGTCTATGATGTGGTGTAGGAGATCTTGGAATGAAGTGGAGGAGGAGGGTAACTCAGGAGGAGATGAGGGGGAATCATCCATAAAGGAATCATCCAGAAGGGTGAAGGATGGAATGGATGGTGAAGAGGTGATAGCTGGAGGAGGGTATGAGAACAGAGGGTGGAATTGGTCTTCTGGTGGAGGGAGAATAGGGTCTGGAGAAGGAGTTGATGTTGGAGATGGGCTGGATATGGTGATGGTGGATGGAGCTGGAATGGTGGATGGTAGAGGTAGGGATGGAATTGGAGGAAGAGGAGAGGCAGCAACATCAGCAGCCAGGTCATCTGCAGGTGCAGAGACCTGTGGGGGAGTGACTCTTTGAGTCCTTGTGCCTGAAGGGGCACTGGAGGAGGGCCTGCTAGGCTTGCTTATTTGCCTGTCCCACTTGCCAAAGATGGCACAGGTTAGTCGCTTGGAGGCATTTATGTGAACTCCAGAGGAGACCAGCAAGGCAGGGCACCTGGTCTGCAGAAAAACTCCAAGAATCTTTCCAAAATTAACAAAACTCTTGTTTATTTTCTTCCTGATTAGGTCAAAGAAGACCTCTCCCCAGTTCAAATTTTTCTTATACACCAGAGCTCCCATGAGACAGAGCTGATGTCTGGATATAGTATAATGGGCAGAGTGCTTTGCCAGCAGCACTTTCCCTACCACATCTTCCAGGAACCTGTATTCAACAGACAGATTCCTCTTGAATAGCTTGCTAGGGTTTCCCTCTGGATGACCCATCCTGGCAAGCAGGTCAGAAAACTCCTCCACAGATAACTCAGCAAATTCTTCTCCATTTCTCAATCCAAAAACTTCTGTTAAAATTGTGGGGGTCAAGGGGACCTGATTTCCAGCTATTGACCCAACCATGGTGTTGTTGTCTTGAGTATAAGCAGTATACACCCACTTTTTGATTTCATCTGAAGCCAGCTTGATCCTGGTGGTCATGAGGGCAGTTAGATTCTGATCCTTGAACAAACCCAGTATGTCTTGGAAAATCTGATCAGTGGTGCTGAAAGATTCCAGATCAATGTCAAACCCGGCATTGAACTTCATTGCGGCAAGAACTGCAACTGACACAGCCATTGTACCTGCAAAAACTCAACAAACAAAACCAGCAAGCGTAGAACTGTTTGGTGGGAAAGAAAATCCTGCAGAGAAAGTGAAAGCGCAAAAGAGAACGACGGCGAAAAAAAGAGTTTTATATTAGGGTTCGACACAGAATTGGAAAGATCGTTGAAGAGTTTTATATTAGGCTTCTAAGGAATCTGAAGAGTTTTCAACATCGTCGATCTCCGTTCGACGATATTGGAGAGCGTCGAACTCCGTTCGACGATCGTTCAGATAACATAATCGTCGAGCGCCGTTCGACGATCGTTGACCGGAAGAGATAGTTCATACTATCTAAGAGACGCTGAACTCAGTTCGACGATTTTGTAAATCGTCGATCTCCGTTCGATGATCTTGGGGCAAATCGTCGAGCGTAGTTCAGAGATCAGAAAAATTCTAGACACTAAGAAAAATCAGAATGTTTGCCTAGTCTTGGTCAAATTTTGAGCTTTCAAAATCTTGGATATTATTTAAAGCTTCCTCCATCTAACATTCCTAACTGATTTAGGAAGAAGGTGTGTTTCTTTTCATCCAAAGGCTTGGTGAAAATATCTCCCCTTTGTAAATCAGTTGGGATATATTGTAGTTTAATTTTATTCTTTTCAACATTATCCCTTAAGAAATGATGCCTAATCTCTATGTGTTTTGTCCTACTATGGAGGACTGGATTTTGAGCTATGGAAATAGCACTTGTATTATTACAAAAGATTTTAGACTTCTCTAAGTTGTAACTATAGTCTAGGAGTTGGTTTTGGATCCACAAGATTTGTGAGCAACAACTGTCTGCAGCCATATATTCAGCTTCAGCAGTTGATGTTGACACAGATGTTTGTTTCTTACAAAACCAAGAGACAAGTCTGTCACCAAGGAACTGACAAGTTCCACTGGTGCTTTTCCTATCAATTCTGCATCCAGCATAATCAGCATCTGAGAATCCAGTTAAATCAAATGCTGAATCTTTTGGATACCAGAGACCTAGATTTGGACAACTCTTAACATACCTGAGAATTCTCTTTACTAATGTTAGGTGTGACTCTCTAGGGCTTACTTGAAACCTAGCACATATACATGTAGCAAACATTATATCTGGTCTACTAGCTGTAAGATACAATAAAGAGCCAATCATTGCTCTATATGTTGTCTGATCAACAGGTTTCCCATGTTCATCAGCATCCAATACAGCATTGGTAGGCATGGGTGTTTTCATACAAGATGCCTCAGACATACCAAATTTCTTAACCAATTCATTTGCATATTTGGTTTGAGAAATAAAGATGCCTTCAGCATGTTGCTTGACTTGCAATCCTAGGAATAAGGATAGCTCACCCATACTACTCATCTCAAATTTAGAATGCATTAGGTTAGAAAACCTTCTGCACAATTTGGAGTCAGTAGAACCAAAAATGATATCGTCTACATAAATTTGTACTAGTAGGGTGTGAGACTTATGGGTTCTAATGAAAAGAGTTTGGTCTACTCTACCCCTTATAAAATCATTTTCTAAGAGAAAGCATGCTAGGGTCTCATACCATGCTCTAGGAGCTTGCTTGAGGCCATATAATGCTTTGTTCAGTCTAAAAACATAATCAGGATAAGTTGGAGAGATAAAACCTAGAGGTTGTCTGACATAAACTTCCTCTTTGATGTCTCCATTTAAGAAAGCACTTTTGACATCCATCTGATATACTTTGAAGCCTTTGTGAGCTGCATAGGCTAGAAAAATTCTGATGGCTTCTAGTCTTGCAACAGGTGCAAAAGTCTGGTCGTAGTCGATTCCTTCTTCTTGAGAATATCCCTGAGCAACTAGCCTTGCCTTGTTCCTTATAATTACTCCTTGATCATTCAGTTTGTTTCTGAATACCCATTTTGTTCCAACAATGGAATGATCCTTAGGCTTTGGCACTAGTTCCTATACCTTGTTCCTCTCAAATTGATGCAACTCCTCTTGCATTGCAATGATCCAGTGTGGATCTTGCTCTGCATCTTGAACGGACTGAGGTTCAATTTGAGATAGGAAGCAGGTGTGCAACAGGTTTTGGTTGACCTGATTTTTGGTTTGCACACCAGCTGAGATTTCTCCAATTATTTGGGAAATTGGATGGTCTCTTGATGTTACTAAATCAACAAGGGGTGTTGATTGTTCACCAACCTGTGTTGTTGTTTCCTCTTGTGGTACAACAACTGGCTCTTCAGGTTGTTCTCCATTATGTTGAGCATTCCCTTCATCTTCACTGCTTTCATCTTCTTGAGCAACCTGTAACTTGTTCATATCTTCAACTAGAGAATGTTCCTGCACAGGTTCTATGGTAGAAGAAATCTTCTCCTTGAAAGACATGTTAGTTTCATCAAATGAAATGTGAACAGATTTCTCAATTTTCAAAGATGATTTATTATAGACCCTATAAGCCTTGCTGATCATGGAGTATCCCAGAAATACTCCTTCATCAGCTTTGGCTTGAAATTTTGCTAGATATTTCTTGTCATTATTATGAATATAGCAGATACAACCAAAAACTCTAAAATAGTCAACTTTAGGTTTCTTCCCTTTGAGTAATTCATAGGGAGTCTTTCCCTTCAGTTTATGTATCAGACTTCTGTTCAGCACATAGTTGGAGGTGTTCACTGCCTCTGCCCAAAAGGATAGAGGTAGAGGAGCATCTGACAACAATGTGGTGGCAGATTCAATAAGGGTTCTATTTTTCCTTTCAGCTACCCCATTCTGTTGAGGAGTTCTAGGAGCTGAGAAAGTATTCCTGATCCCTTCACTCTGACAGAACTCTTGCATAAGAAAAGAATCAAACTCTATACCATGATCACTTCTGATCAGGGCAATGTGAGTATTGAACTCAATCTGTATGCATTTGAGAAACTCTGTCAGACACTTAAAGTTATCAGACTTCTTCCTTAGAAAGAACACCCAAGTGAATCTAGAGAAGTCATCTACAACTACCAAAGTGTAGGATTTCCCTCCTAGGCTTTGTACTGTGATAGGTCCAAACAGATCCATGTGTAACAGATACAATATCCTAGGTGAATCACTCTTATTAAGTGACTTAAAACTGTTTTTAGTTTGCTTGCCTAATTGACAAGCCCTGCAGAGTCCTTCCTTCTTGTAGGGGCCAGAAGGTAGTCCTCTAACAAGATTATCCTTGGATAGCCTAGCAATAGTTCTAAGGTTTAGGTGTCCTAATCTCTTATTCCATAAAACATTTGGTCTACAGACTGAATTAAACAGGCAGATATCTACATCAGTTGAAAGAAAATCTACTAGATAGATGTTACCTTTCCTTTTACCTGTCAACACAGTTGTGTTGTCCTCTGACTTGATTTTGCATAAGGCTTTGCTGAAGGTCACCTGGTAGCCTTCATCACACAGCTGACTGATGCTGATTAGGTTGTGCTTCAGTCCTTCCACATAAGCTACCTTCTTGAAGGTTACTGAACCAATCTGGACTGCACCATATCCTTTAGTTTGTCCAAAGTTGGAATCACCAAAGATAACTTTGGGTCCAAGCTTGGCTCTAAAGGAAGTGAGGTTGTCCTTCTTCCTTGTCATGTGCTTAGAGCACCCACTATCCAAATACCATTGCTGGTTAGATGTTGGATAGGTCTTCACCTGCACATAAGACAATTCATTTTTTTTTGACCCAGTTAACCTTGGGCCTAGGTTGATAACCTCTAAATTCTGAAATGAAAGACATCCCAGGCTGACTCTTATATCCTTCAGGATGATATCTCCTTGGAGGTATAATCCATTCAGTATAAGGGTTAAAGGTTTGGGATGAGGAACCCTTAGGATTCAATTTTGATTTGCCTTTGAAAAAGTTTCCAGAGCTCTGACCTCTGTTCGACGATCTTGGAGCTGCGTTCGACGATCTTGGGTCAGATCGTCGAGCTCCGTTCGACGGTCGACTATGGCTGAGGTCAGGTATATGAGATCGTCGACCTGCGTTCGACAACTTTGGCTGAGATCGTCGATCAGCGTTCGACGATTTTTCCTGAGATCGTCGAGCTGCGTTCGGCGATCGTCGATCTTCATTCGGTGATCGTCGATCTACGTTCGACGATTTCTGCTGGGACTTGGTTTTCTGAGGCAGATCAGAATTTGTCCTAGCAACCTCTACAACTCCCTTTCCCTTGTCAGAAATGAATTTGATGGGAGTTGTTAGGACTATAGGTTGGCTGGATGAAGCACCCAAACCCAGTGTACTGTTAAATCTAGAGTTCACTGTGCTTGTGATGTCCATCAGCTTGATGCTTCTCCCATTAAGGGATTCTTCAAGCTTCTTGGCCTCAGAGAGCTCACTATTCAGTGAAGCTATCTGTTCCCTACAGCTCTCCAACTCCTGAGAGAGTTTGAGGTTTTCTGACTTTAGAGCATTGTGTTCAGATAATTGGTTTCTGAGAGAGATAATCTCTTTCTCAGACTTTAGCAGGTCTAAACACAGTGCTTTAAATTCAGATTTAAAATCTTCTGAACTAAAATCAAAAGAACTAATTACCTGATCCTCTTCAGGTTGGGTTTCTGAGTCTGACTCTGACTCCTCTTCTTCTGAGTTATGCTGTGAGGCATTGATTGTCATCATGCAGAACTCCTTTTCTTCTGCATCATCCTCATCATCACTGGAGCTGGAGGAGGCTTCTGACTCCTCTTCTGTCTCACTCCAGGATTCAGCAACAAACCCTTTTCTTGTATGCTTATTCTTGCTTGAAGAAGGTTTGCTATTGCCATTCCTTTTGGAGTCTTTCTCCTTCCTTCTTTCTTTCCTGTCCCTTCTGTCCTTGTTCTTGTTCTCTGGACAGTCAGGAACTATGTGCCCTGATTTCCTGCAACCAAAGCAAATAATGTCTTTATTATTACCAATGGACTTGTCATACCTTGGTTTATCCTGCTCCTTGTATGATCTTCTTCTGAAGTCCTTTCTAGCCATCTTGTAGAATCTTTTGGCCAGCAAGCTGAGTAGTTCATCATTGCCTGTGGCTTTATCTTCAGGCAGATCCTCAGTTGCCTTGAATGCTATGGTCTTCTCTTTTCTTGTGGCTGGTGAAGCAGCCTTCTGTTCTTCCTCTCTATTCTTGATAAGTAGCTCATAAGATTTGAGCTTACCCAACAAAGATTCAGTGGTGATCTCATTCAGACTTCTGGCATCCTTAATTGGCCAGATTCTTGAATCCCAAGTGCTGGGGAAGCACATTAGGATCTTGTCATTAAGTTCTGTTAGAGAGATCTCCTTGTCCAATGTCCTTAGTTCACTGACAATTAGACTTAGTCTGTTGTACATATCTCCCACTGACTCAGTCTCTCCCTTTTTGAAGTTCTCATATTGAGAGATGAGATGGGATCTTCTGTCTTTTCTCTCATCAGCTGAGCCTGAGACTATTTCTGAGAGCTTGTCCCAAATTTCCTTGGCTGAATTACATTCAGCTACTTTTTGAAATATGTCATCTGACATTGTCTGGGCTAGGATGGTCATAGCCTTGGCATCAGCTACTTTCCATTTTTTGATATCAGCATCTGTTCCTGATGGAGGTGGAACAGCATTTGTACTTGTGCTCTCTGGGGGTCTTGGACACACTGTCAGAACAGAATTAAAAAATATCTTCGTCAATGGAATTCATGTAAAGTCTAATCCTTGCTTTCCAGAGTGCAAACTTTGATAGATTGCACACTGGAGGTCTGATGCTAGCATAATCTTTGTTTTGGGCCATGATTTGTGCAAACAAAATCTAATAATAAAATACAGAATAAAGACAGATCTAGATTGGGATCTTTGGGTTCAGGTGTTAGCCTGTACAACCAATCAGGTATGGTATGTTTAACCAAACTCGCTTTGATACCAATTGAAAGTGCAACTAGATCTGATATACTCTAAAGGGGGGGGGTGAATAGAGTATATGGTGCTATAAAAAAAACTTTTACAGACTTTTACAACTATTGTAGTAATATGTGTGAACAGGGAAGCAATAAAAAATCTAATCACAAAACTAAGCTAAGCAAAGACTAAGCACAGAGAAATCAAGGCCAGAAACAAAAATGAAAGCAAGCAAAACCAGAAGACACAAGGAAATATAGTGGTTCCCCAAATTTGGGTACATCCACTCTTCTAACACCCTAGGTAGGAATTCACTGCAGGATGAGTTGATCAGGTGTCCTGGGCACCAATGAGCTTTTGATAAGGTGCTCAAAAACCAAAGCAGATTTTTTGATCAGGTGTCTTGCCACCAATGAGCTTTTGACAAGGTGCTCAAAAACCAGGTTCAAACTTTTGAAGGGAGTTTGAAAAACCCTTTACAGAGTGGGGGTGAGAGAGTGATGGCAGTCTTCTCTTTCTCAAACAACTGAGAAGACTATGTGGATTGTTGTTGTCAAAGCTCCCTCTGAATCCTTGAGATCTTCAGGAAGAAAAGCTATGCTGAGGGTGATAGGCCTTCAAATATTGAACTCCAGCAAAAGATGATTTCAGTAATAGCTGAAATGTTGAGTGTCTGGATTCTTGGAAATGTGTTGGCCTTGAACACTTAGAAAACTACAGAGATCTGAAGATTTTGAGAAAGCTTGATCTCCTTGGATGAGTGTTCTTCAGAATTCTTTGTGACAGAAGATTTTGAATGTGTCTCTGTAATCAGTATTCTCTCTCTGTATTGTGTGTTCTCTTTTTGTTGTGTTGTGTTAGAGACTCAAAAAAGTCCTGTATCTTATTCTCTGGTACTGAAAGGAATATCATTCTCTATCAAGGATAGCCGTTGGTCTGCATTGATTGCATCCTTAATTGCATAATCTCTTCTGTAGGAAAGTCCACAGAAACATTCCTTGAAAAATCCCTTGAAACTTGGTCCAGAATTGAATGAAAACGTCTAGCAAATCTCTGAATTAATTGCAGAATAACTCCTAACTGATTTGAATTTGAATTCTGGAAGTTATCCAAAATCGTCGAACTGAGCTCTGCTATTGTCGATCTGAGCTCAGCGATCTGGAAAACTTAAGCAGTAAAATAATCGTCGATCTGAGCTCAAAGATCGTCGAACTGAGCTCAGAGATAAAGATCCAAAGCAGAGTCAAAATCGTCGACCTGAGCTCACCGATCGTCGAACTGAGTTCGTCGATTATTGTGAAGTTGAGCTCAGCGATCGTCGAATGGAGTTCGATGATCTGTCGAAGTTGAGCTAGACGATCGTCGACCGGAGTTCGACGAATCGTCGTGCTGAGCTCGACGATATGACTTAGTCTCCAGACTGAGAATCCTGGTCTTCAGGGCAGCTTCCAAACCTAGATTTCTAACCCTTAGACTCAATTCTAATTGACCTATTAAGCTATACAGAAGGTCAAGCAAAGGTTCCTAGAGACATAGTGATCCTGACCCAAATTAGTAATAGGGTGTTCCAACATACTGTTTTATTTTAGTACTTTTATTATATGTGGACTTGTTGTGATTTCCTTTACATATATTACATGTGATTGTGGACTTAGTTTTATTCATATTATGTGTTCACTTCTCTTTCTCTTTGGTGATCGTAAAAGCTGGCAGGATCGGCATTTTGCAGTGGCAACCTTCCCGAGTGTCGGTGTCACCGCAAAACGGCGGTTCTGTGCATAAGACCCCAGGGTTTTTAGAGAAAAAAAATGGGGTCTTACAAACTGGTATCAGAGGAAACATCGATCCAAGAGAAGAAGTCCACAAAACCCTGGGTCACCCCCGCACGAGCTTAGTTTGCGGACAAACTAGCAGCGGAAGCAGTGGTGGACCCATAAGGGTAATCACATGTAAAAGTCCACTTTATCCCTTCCATTCATTCCATTTGTACGCTATCTAACAATTGGAACTCTTCCTTGTAGCCTGCGATGAACCCTACCCCACAGCAGGGAACACCTCAGCCACAGAATATGGTTCCACCCCCGCAAGCTCCAGCTCCATTCCAGCAGACGGAGATGGGACAAACATTGACGGCCATTCTGGAGGCCTTCAGGGCTCAGCAGGCCCCGACTCCACATCCAAATCATGGGGCCAACTGGATGAGTGCCTTTCGGGGCTTTCTCCTCCATCCTACCTAGGGACGGAGTTGGCAGTCCGCACGGAGGAGTGGTTGGACACCATCTACGAGATGCTTATAGGGATTCGATGCCCGACAGAGGAGGCAGTTGCTTTGGCAGTTTCCTGCCTAGAGTCACATGGGAAGAGGTGGTGGATGTCACAGCTAGACACCACCTTTGCTGGAGTGGATTTTGTAGACATCTCCTGGGAGGAGTTCAGAGCAGCTTTACTGCGACATTTTGTACCTCAGTCAGCGAGGGACGAGTTGGAGGATAGGTTCCTGCAGTTAAGGCAGGGCAACAAGACCGTTCTAAAGTACTACCAGGAGTTTACTCACCTAGACCGCTATGCGGAGTCCTATCAGTTGGATGACGCGGGCTACGCAAAGAGATTCTACAAGGGTCTTCATGACGACATGAGACAGGCCCTCCTCTTCGTCTCTGAGGGGAGCTTGGCCAGGATTTTAGAGATGGCCAAGAAGAGAGAGGTAGATCAGCTCACAGTCAGGAGCCGGAAGAGATCAGCCAACGACACAGTGATTGGAGGCCGTAGAGATCGTCCTCAAGGTCAGGTTATTGGGGAAAGGAGGAATGGGGATCAACCTTGCCGGGAGGATAGGCAGGAGCAGAGGAACCCAGTCGTACTGACTCCTCAGCCTTTACATATGTTAGAGATGCCAAGGACAGCGGAGAAGGCACTGACATGTTTTCGGTGCAACCAGCCGGGACACTTCAAGAGGAACTGCCCCATGAGGTAAGCACCCCGACCAGCACTTCAGGATGCCCCACCACCTCGATAGTTTGGTGGCCCAGGAGGCGACCGAGGACGTGAATTTCAGGATAGAGACCGCAGGCAGGAGAGAGGGCAAGTATATGCCCTGGACTTGGCACAGCCTCGGAATCTGGAGCGGGTGATAGCAAGTATGCCAGTAAATTTTAAGTTCTTTCATTTCAAAAAAAAAACTAGATTCATGGATATAGAATAGTTTCAGCTCAGTAAACTAGATTCATGAATCTATGAATCTAGTAATAAAAGGGACTCCGTCATGATGCAATATAAGCCCCTTTTATTTTATATGCTCAATATAGTACTTGTGTGATGTCTGAGATACGACATGTGTAGAGTAATTTGTTTACTCTTTACTTGCTTCATTATACATATTGCATGTTTATTCGTTTGCAAACTGGCAGAGCTTGAGATAGCTCGTCTTAAATCTTCTAGGTCAATCTGTGGAAGGAATTGTTACGCAGTGATTGGTCAATTTCGGCTGACACTCATTTTCCCACTCATGATTTTTGGCTGTAAGAAAGGTGGTGCTCAATGGAGCCCTCCGTGCCAAGCTCAAAACTAGATGAAATATAAAACTTTGACTTTTGTTACTCTATTTCATAACTATTGGTGATCAACTATATTCTAATGCATGCTTATATTAAAAGTAATTTTATATGCAGTCCAAGTATCACAATTTAGAGTCCATTGTTATTTAAAATTCAAAAAATTATTTGCAATCTTATATTCTACACCCCTATCGTAATATTTTTTACCTCGCATATAGCAGCCACATTCCATCTCATAAAATGCAGGTAATTAATTAGAAAAGTAGTGAGATTAACCATGGCAGAGGAAGACCTAGTCCTTCGGCGGGGAAGACAAGGGAAGCCATCAACAGGTGAACAATGTTTTTTCTTTCGGGCGCGCATTTTCTCGCCCGAGCATATTTTCCTCTCGTCGCACATTTTCCACCCGAACGCACATTTTTCCGCCGGAGCACGCATTTTCCCCGCACACGGATTTTTGCTCGGTCAGACATTATTTGCCACGAAGTGCATTTATCGCCCGAGCACCAATTTTTGGCTCGCACACAATTATCGTTTTTCCTTTCAATACCAATACCAATTCTAATATCAATTCTCTCTCTCTCTTTCTCATGCAAATTAAAAAAGTCAAAAGACTATTAATAAAAAGTTGTTATTTCAAATCAAAAATGTAAAATATTTTATAATAAGAACTTAAATGAAGATTTTTCAAACAGTGCATAACTCTTTCAAAACAACTATTTGACACTCTAATGTCACCGTTGAATTTCCACCATTATTTTTTTCACCGTCACCAACATCCCAAACAAAACCTACGCTGAAAAAAACTTTTTATTCGATAATAGAAGCCAGGAGAAAGCACATGCTGAAACGTACACAAGCTTCATGCAGGCAAGCATCATAACCCCGGCTTCTCCGGCCGCCAAAACAAATTAACGTAATTCTCGATTTATCTTTCCAGTTTTATCATATTTTGGAATGTAATACTTGAAGTGGCAGCTGCTTGCAATGAAATAGGGCTGCGTGTAAGGGCAAATCACACAATTGCAGGCCCTTCCACTCTGGTTGCAGAAGGCCCCTCGAAGGCTGCAAACTACAATTGATAGATCGACTATCTCTTCGTTACAAAGGTCTGTGCAGTCCACACGCACATCTGCTTTTAGTTTACATGAGTAACGACTCCGAACGCCTACTATTTCAACATGGCAACCCGCAGGAATATAATATCCTACGGTCATCGCTGCAACCAATATCAACACATTATTAATTTAGGCTTTGTTTGGGATACTTTTTTTCACATATCTAGCGGTTACGATCATATGAATCGGATCATAATTAAGGCCCGGTTCATGCGGTCGTAACCGCTTGACAGGTGAAAATAAGTCCCCCCAAACGGAACCTTTGTTGCGTACAAAATTAATTCAAGCTATACATTAATTAACACACTTGTATTTAGATCTATATATTATATATCAAGATCCCCTCCATTTCGTCATCCCTCCATTTCTGACGAAATGGAGCGGATCCATTTCACTGTCATGATGAAATATTTTTTGATCCCACTGGTTCAATATTTTTCATCCTTTTATATTTTTTTTAATCAAAAAAATCTTCTCCATTAGATATCTTCTGGACTTATCTTGTCCACTAAATGATGAAATGGATCCCCTTCATTTCATTTGAAATAAAAAGGATCCGGATCCATATATTATAGGCCACGACAAACTATAAATCCCATGTCCAAAAATATAACATATATTCAATTTTTAATATCATATAACTAAACAAAAGTTGGATCAAGAAAATGCATATGTTACCACTTAATTTTGTTAATAAAATTACTCGTAACAAAATAAATTAATTTCTTCCAACAGGTCTTGTTTGAATTTTGATGGGAATATTTCAACTAGCTAATTTTTTTTCTGTTATATAAAAATTTTGTTATTATATATAAAAGTTATGTTATAATGAAAAGTAAATAATTAGTTAGCTTATAGTATTAAATTATAAAATAATATAATATTTACTTTTTTATGGACATTTAATCTTTTATTTATAATTATAATTTTTATTATAATCATCATTCTATTATAAATCTTAGAAATTGTGACTACCATGAGATTTTAATTCTCTTTTATAAATAATCTAATGTCGTTATAACCTATGTTTTGTAATTATTAATCAAAAAATTAAATAATTATGCATAGAATTCCTTCTTTAAATTGAGTGCGTGTGAGAGAGAGAAACAATTTACCTGAATAAGAAAGAATTATGAGTGTTGCTACTAAAATCATTCTTTGATAGAACTTCATATGACTAATTATGATTGAGAGATACAAGATGTGTTGTGGTTGAAGAAATACAATTAAGGATGCTTGACTCTTATAAACCTAACGTCATTTATATATAGTTGAAACTCTAAGGCATAGCTAGGGGGACTTGTTCTCTGCTTACGACATCTATCGTCGGTGTGCAGATTCTTTCTCTTCAAATTTGGCCACAGCTAGGGGTGCAAGTTGAGTTGAGCCGACTCGAAAAAACTCGACTTGAGCTTGAGCATGTGGAGCTCGAGCTAGACGAGCTCGATTGCGAGTCGAGCTCGAATATTATTGTACATAAGCTCGCGAGTTTTTTATTCCAATATTTTTTAAAAAGTATAAATATAAAGAAAATCAATCTCATGAGCAACTCGAGCTCGACTCGAGCTCAAGCTAGCACAAAATGAGCTCGACGAGTTCGGGCTCGAGCTTGACAATTTTGCCAAGCTCGACTCGAGATGGACTTGTTTGCACCCCTAGCCATAGCAATACTTTGCCATACAAGTCTCACCTTGACATTGTCATAATTAGAAAAATACTATTTGTGGAAGATCTATTCTTTGCCGACTTTATTTGAAATATCCGCCTTAAAACCCTTAATTTGATATTGTCATAATTAGAAAAATACTATTTGTGGAAGATCTATTCTTTATCACTTTATTTAAAAGATTCGTACGCCTTAAAATCATAAATTGACATCATCAAATTAATCTGTTCATATTTAGCATTATTCATCTTGTCCTAATTTTTGTTTTTTTTTTCTCTTAATCTTATCTTCCTCTCTCACTATTGATCCCGCCATTATTTTTTTTTTCAGATTATTAGTTTCTTTTTATTTCCATTTGTGTGAGTGGCAAATATATATGAATTATTTAACTATCATTTAACATGCAATCAAAAGCCAAGGCTTAGGGCATGTTAGGGAAGGTTTTTTAGTTCTTTTGGTTTTTTGAAAAACACTACCACACATAAGAAATCGTTTACATTGTTTATCTGTGGGAAAAGCTACTGCGGAAAACAATATTTTCTCCTATTTTTCAAAAGTCATTTGTCACCTACTTTTCAACTTTTTCGAAAAACATTTCCTCATTTCTAAACGGTTTTCTCTTAAAAAAAATCTTCAACTTGATTTTTTTGTCCTGCACGATTTTTTTCTCGGGCTCATTTTTTAGCCCGAGCGTGCTTTTTTTCCCAAGGGCGAATTTTTCGACCGGGCTGACATTTTTCGTCTGAGTGCTGGGTTTTTTTTGCCATAGGGGGTTTTTTTTCACCCGGGCGCGGTTTTTTCGCTCGTGCACGATTTTTTTATTCGTGCCAATTTTTTTGCACAACCGTGATTTTTTCACCAGGGAGCAATTTCTTAATCCGACCGCGATTTTTTCCCACGAGCTCGTTTTTTTCTCCCGGGCGCGACTTTTTCGCCTGGGCGCGTTTTTTTCCCCAGCGCGATTTTTTGGCCCGGAAACAGTTTTTCGCCCGGGTACTGTTTTTTCCCCAGGAGAGAATTTTCCTCCCAAGCCCGAATTTTTTACCCGAGAGTGATATTTTCGTCGGAGCTCGTTTTTTTTGTCCGAGGGCGTTTCTTTCGCACGAGCGGTATTTTTTTCTTCTGGGCGCAATTTTTTGCACGGGCGCAATTTTTTCGCATGATGTTTTTTTTTTGCATGAGCGTATTTTTTTTTGCTCAGACGCGAATTTTTGGCCCTAGCGCAAATTTTTCGCCGGTGAGCGATATTTTTCGTCGGAGTGCTTTTTTTGCCCCGGCGCATTTTTTCGTCCGGTCGCGATTTTGTCGCGTGAGCGCGATTTTTTTGCCCGGGTGCGAATCTTTCGCCCAGACGTTAATTTTTCGCCTCGACACGATTTTTTCACTCGTTCATGATTTTTTTTTGCCCGACCGCGCATTGTTTTTTCGCCCGGAAACTATTTTTTTTGCTCAAATGCATTTTTTTCTTTCGGGAGAAAATATCGCGCCTGTGAGAAAATATCGTGTCCTGGAGAAAAATCCGCGCCAATGTGAAAATTTCGCGCCCGGGCAAAATTATCGCGCATTTTCCCCCGGACACGCATCTTTGGTCGGGTGCGTATTTTCGGTCCGCACCAGCATTTTCCGTCTGAACGCGCATTTTCCGCTTGTGCGCTTATTTTCTACTGGACGCACATTTTGAATAAAAAAAGTCACCGCAACGAAGTTTTGTCAAACCGTTTATAAAATGATTTTCCTTTCTGAAAATCTCTACAAAAGATGTTTACCCAAATAAATTTCTTTTTACATCTTAGATTTTTCAAAAGCTCATTTTCTAATTTTTTTTTTTGCCACCGCATCTTTTTCCTTCTAAAAAGTCCTCCAAACATAGCCTTAAGCTCAAACTAATCACGAGGATAAGCACATTTTTTGGTCTGTAATGCATGTTTTAAGCTGAGAAAGGAACATACATGCATGAAAAATAACAAATTGACACAATAGACTGTATATCATAATCAATGCAGGACATAATTTTTTTGTATCACAGAGCCAAGATTAATCTAATCCTAACCCCAGATATCTATACTATATTAAACGCAAACGTTACGTTGCTACAGTGCACCTACGTCGGTTACATTTGATTTTCCGGTTTTGCCACTCGAGCTCCGCCATTTTACAAAAAAACAAATTATTTCAGCCCGCCGCCGCCGGCGGAAGCGGCGGCTGCCTCGCCGGACCCCACCGCCGGGGACTCCGGACGCCGAAGACACCGGCGGGGGTAGGCTGGAGGCGAACCGACCGGCGGTAGCCCAACCCCTGAGCTCCAAAATTTTATAAAAAAATAATTTTTTTTATTTCAGCAAGCCGCCGCCGGCGGAGGCGGCGGCGGCCTCACCGGACCCCCACCGTCAAGGTCGCCGGGCGCCGGAGACAACGACAGGGGTTGGCTGGAGACGAACCAGAAGGACCACCACAGGGGGTGACCCTTCCCGTGAGCCCTAGGTTTGGGACTCGCGGGCAGGTGACCCTGTCAGTTAACCTCTAGCAAACACCACCGCCCGCATCCGGCGGTTGGCCGGCCCCCCTCCTCCTCTTCCCGTGCACCCCTCCTCCTCCTCCTCCTACCAGCTTTAATTATATTGTTCCTACCTAAGTCTAAGTTCTAATTTTATTTATATTTATATTTATTTATTTATATTATATTATTTATATTATATTTTATTTATGTTAATATTATTATATAAATACGAGCTTCTTCGCACGGGCTACGCACGTGCCCAAAGCTCTCGGGCGGCCTTCGTCCGCATGCAGGCGGGCTTCGCCCGCCTCCGCACGGGCTTCGCCCGCCTCCGCATGGCCTTCGCCTGTTATTGATGCTTCAGGCGGCCTTCAGCTGCATAGAAGGGGGTCCCGCTTCCACGCAGTTCACCTGCTCGGCGCCGCTACCGCCACTCGCGGCCCCCTGGATCTCTATGATTGTTTGCTCCGGGGGACCAACGATAGCGGTTGCGGCACCGAGCCGGTGAACTGCGTGGAAGCGGGGCCCGCTTCTATGCGGCCGAAGGTCGCCCGAATATCAAAAATGCAATACAAGCATCTTCGCACGAGCAACGTCTGTGCTCGATGCTTTCGGGCGGCTTTCTGCCGCATCAGGCGGGCTTCGCCCTCCTGCGGCCGTCCTTCGTCGATGCTTGATATCTTGGGTGGTCTTCAGCCGCATAGAAGCGAGCTTCACCCGTTCCACACAATCCATCATCTCGGCGCCGCACAGGCCACTCGCGGCCCCCATAGCCCCATGGTTATCTGTTTTTGCTCCGGGGGCCACGAGTGGCGTGTGCTGCGCCGAGATGGTGGATTGCGTTTAAAGCGGGCGAAGCCCGCTTTTATGAGGCTGGAGACCACCCGAAACATCAAGCACCGGCGAAGCCCGGACGGAGGTGGGCAAAGCCCGCCAGATGCGGTCAAAGGCCGCCCGAAAGCATCGAGCATGGACATAGCCCATGCAAAGATACTCTTATATATAAAAAAAGGAACACTAGATGAATATGTTTTAGATGAAGGATGACATTTTGGTAAATACAAATCAAACTAAACCCCACGGTTTTATGCACTTAGTGAACCGATGCCTTGCTTATTTTTCACGTCTCTTGTTTCTCTTCTTGTCGTAACTGACATTTCGCGCCTCCGGGGAATACGAGATGCGATATATGGCATCTTTCTCTAGTAGATTGGATCCATAAGCAACATTCCTCACATATATAGCTATTTATGACCTATTCCCCGCATCGAGCAAGCCCAACAACTGTAACAATTTGTGAAATTTAAAAAATGAAAAAGCAAGTCACAGAAACACTCAACTTAATCAAGCCAAATAAATCATATGCAAATAGAAGAAAAAAACCAATCTGAAGGATCAAGCGCATAACCAACTGTTCCAAAAACCCGGACTGTTGGAAAGGGTGCTACTTAATTTCTTAAATAAGTAGAAGAGCGCCACGGGTCAAGTGAAGGAACGCCGAACCCAACAATCCCCCCCCCCCCCCCGGCGTCCAGCACAACCCGTCGGCTCAGAGGTGGAGTTACCACATGGCCCACATGGCTCAGAGGTGGGGTTACCACATGGCCCACACGACTCAGAGGTGGGGTTACCACATGTCCACGGTTGCACGGCTCAGAGGTGGGGTTACCACATGTCCACGGTTGTCTGACCCGCCGGACCCACACAGGTAGAAGGGAAAAATCAGGATTTAATAGCGCTCCCCCGGTCTTGAACCCGTGACCTGCTCTGATACCAATTGAAGGATCAAGCGCATAACCAACTGTTCCAAAAGCCCGGACTGTTGGAAAGGGTGCTACTTAATTTCTTAAATAAGTAGAAGAGTGCCACGGTTCAAGTGAAGGAACGCCGGACCCAACAATCCCCTCCCGGCGTCCAGCACAACCCGTCGGCTCAGAGGTGGAGTTACCACATGGCCCACATGGCTCAGAGGTGGGGTTACCACATGGCCCACACGGCTCAGAGGTGGGGTTACCACATGTCCACGGTTGCACGGCTCAGAGGTTGGGTTACCACATGTCCACGGTTGCTCGGCTCAGAGGTGGGGTTACCACATGTCCACGTTGCCTGACCCACCAGACCCACACAGGAAGAAGGGAAAAATCAGGATTTAATAGCGCTCCCCCGGTCTTGAACCTGTGACATGCTCTGATACCAATTGAAGGATCAAGCGCATAACCAACTGTTCCAAAAGCCCGGATTGTTGGAAAGGGTGCTACTTAATTTCTTAAATAAGTAAAAGAGCGCCACGGGTCAAGTGAAGGAACGCCAGACCCAACAATCCCCCCCCGGCGTCCAGCACAACCCGTCGGCTCAGAGGTGGAGTTACCACATGGCCTACATGGCTCAGAGGTGGGGTTACCACATGACCCACATGGCTCAGAGGTGGGGTTACTACATGTCCACGGTTGCACGGCTCAGAGGTGGGGTTACCACATGTCCACGTTTGCCTGACCCGCCGGACCCACACAGGTAGAAGGGAAAAATCAGGATTTAATAGCGCTCCCCCGGTCTTGAACCTGTGACCTGCTCTGATACCAATTGAAGGATCAAGCGCATAACCAACTGTTCCAAAAGCCCGGACTGTTGGAAAGGGTGCTACTTAATTTCTTAAATAAGTAGAAGAGCGCCACGGGTCAAGTGAAGGAACGCCGGACCCAACAATCCCCCCCCCCCGGCGTCCAGCACAACCCGTCGGCTCAGAGGTGGAGTTACCACATGGCCCACATGGCTCAGAGGTGGGGTTACCACATGGCCCACACGGCTCAGAGGTGGGGTTACCACATGTCCACGGTTGCACGGCTCAGAGGTGGGGTTATCACATGTCCACGGTTGCACGGCTCAGAGGTGGGGTTACCACATGTCCACGGTTGCCTGACCCACCAGACCCACACAGGTAGAAGGGAAAAATCAGGATTTAATAGCGCTCCCCCGGTCTTGAACCCGTGACATGCTCTAATACCAATTGAAGGATCAAGTGCATAACCAACTGTTCCAAAAGCCCGGACTGTTGGAAATGGTGTTACTTAATTTCTTAAATAAGTAGAAGAGCGCCACAGGTCAAGTGAAGGAACGCTGGACCCAACAATCCCCTCCCCGGCATCCAGCACAACCCGTCGGCTCAGAGGTGGAGTTACCACATGGCCCACATGGCTCAGAGGTGAGGTTACCACATGGCCCACACGGCTCAGAGGTGGGGTTACCACATGTCCACGGTTGCACGGCTCAGAGGTGGGGTTACCACATGACCCACACGGCTCAGAGGTGGGGTTACCACATGGCCCACACGGCTCAGAGGTGGGATTACCACATGTCCACGGTTGCACGGCTCAGAGGTGGGGTTACCACATGTCCACGGTTGCCTAACCCGCCGGACCCACACAGGTAGAAGGGAAAAATCAGGATTTAATAGCGCTCCCTCGGTCTTGAACCCGTGACCTGCTCTGATACCAATTGAAGGATCAAGCGCATAACCAACTATTCCAAAAGCCCGGACTGTTGGAAAGGGTGCTACTTAATTTCTTAAATAAGTAGAAGAGCGCCACGGGTCAAGTGAAGGAACACCGGACCCAACACAATCTTATACTATCAAACTTCTTTACATTGCGAAACATACATGTCAAGACATGATTCGCCAATGTATCTGATGAAAGCAAAAGACATATAAGGCAAAAGCTATCCGTGCTGATAGAACTAGTAACCGCCAACTCTGCCGATCTGAATCAAGGAGTCCGCTGAAGCCGTCAAGTGGCCAGACCACAACCTAACTGCTCGGACATCCCGTTATTTCAAGCTGAAGAAATCTGTCCGCTATCTGCTGTTGATTTCACAATAATACACTGAGGATGAGCAACATCAAGAGTTCCTTATGAAAACTTGTTCTTATATTTCTAATTGAGTTCCACTCTATGTATAGAGATACAATATATGAAAGTTAAAACTAATAACTTCAGACCATGTCTTCATACATTGGATAACCTTGAAGAGGATAAGTCCATATCTTCTTTATCTATAACTATTCTACAGCTAGTAACTTGATATTTATTACATGCTTGACTTTTATACATAGCTGGACAGGATTAGTTTCATAGCTGAACCGGATAGGTTTATTTCTCACATTCCCTCCCTTAAACCGGGACCATTATAAGCCCTAGCTTGCTTCGTAACTCTAGAAAACGGAGGCGCGGAAGGGGCTTTGTCAACACATCAGCGATTTGCAGGGAAGATGAACAATATTCGACTGCAATAGCTTTCTTCTCCACTTGCTCACGAATGAAGTGAAACTTCATTTCTATATGCTTGCTTTTTCTTTGAATTACTGGATGTTTTGCGATGTGTATTGCAGAAGTATTGTCGCAATAGATCGTAATAGGGGTTTGATCTTCCTTTCCGCAAACAGCTGCTGCCGAACTGAACATACAGACCACCAGAAACGGACAACCTTATTGAGCTGGGAAAGATCGCGAATGTGAAGACCGCCTAGTCGCAAGTCGCGACTTGCTGCTAACCGCCGATTGTATCCGCAGAATCCGCACTGATCCCTAACGCAAGTCAGAATCAAGTCCGTGACTTCTCACCGTTATCCGCACAATTTGTAACAGAAAAATCGGTTAACTTCTCGTACCGCGCAAATACAAAAAACATGTCCGCAACAGCCAACCGAGCTCTTACTGCTCATTCAGTTGTAATGTTGATGTGATAGGGGGTCCTATATATAGGCACGGAGAGCAGTGTGTCACCACCCTAACCGATAGGATCACCACTCATCTCGTAGCTAGTGCAAATCCTATCTGCATAGTGCGAACACAATGCCTGTCCGCCAAAGTCGCACATGACGGCCGAATAAGCCAGTCCACCAAGGTCGCACCAACAAGGCCAGACAGAAAGCCTATTCATCTTGATCTTCAACGTCAAGGCCAGAACCGGGACTAGTCAGCCAAACCCGCGGACACTGCGGATTCAACAACCAGTTCACACACCTTGCAAACATCGCTCTGGTCCGCACATCCCCATCCCGAGACTAAGGCACAATCCTGCTTAGTCAAACTACCGGATAGACAACCAGTCTGCACACTTTGAGCCCGCAGTTAGAGCACAAACAAGGCTCAGCCAAGCTGCCAAACTCGGTGGATAGAAAAGAAGTCCGCACTAACCGGCGAACTCTGCGGACTGAGCACCACCAAACTTGGAACAAATCTAGACCAAGTCCACATCACCAAGATTTCACGGCGCAAACTCCAAACCAACAAACTTAAGAACCAGTCCACACAATTTAGCAGACTCAAACACTAGTCCGCACTAACCGGTGAACTCCGTGGTCACCACTGAACTGCACCACTAGAACAAGGAACAAACCATGCTGATCTCGCGTGTTAGGAATATTGCCCTCAATGTTCCCAAAACTTGATTTGAAGAGGCATTACTCACATCAATAAGAGTATAGTTGTATTTCATGTTGTTTAAGCTCATCGTATGCAGGATGTTCCTTGGAATAAGATTAGACAAGTTATCTAAGTGTTGGTGATAGGTGGTCACAAGGTAGGCTTGTGGAGAGACAAAATATCTATCTAAGTCCACAGGCATTGAGTGAGGACAGCTCACTCAACGCCAGAAGCAAAGAGATGTGGTTAAGTCCACAGACGTTGAGTGAAGCAAGCTCTCTCAATGTCGGAGGCAAAGATGTGGTTTAAGTCCACAGGTGTTGAGTGAAGCAAGCTCACTCAATGCCAGATGCCAAAAAGCGCTGAAAGAAGACAAGTTAGTCAAAGCCTGACTATTTGCAAGGCAGAAAAGTAGCCAGGTCCATAGGCGTTGAGTGAAGGCAGTTCACTCAACGCCAACTGCAAAATACGTTGAGTAAAGCTCAGATAGTCAAAGCTTTGTCTTTGACAGAAAATAAATCTGGTTAAATCCAAAAGCGTCGAGTGATGAAGGCTCACTTGACGCCTAAGCAGTAAATACTACAAAAGTCAATATGGCGTTGAGTGATGAAGTATAACGCCTCCATCTGTCTTCTGGAATATAACGGTGGGTCTGACTGGGGCCCCACGCCATATTTCATAGACAAACATCGGAGTCACGTATGAATATCAAAATCACGTTCTACTCGCAACCAGAGCATTCTAGAGAAAGAGTTTTAAGTTGCAAGAACTCAACATAATGAATGTCCACTAAATATATAAACCACACATTTATATATATCACCAGGAATGTATACAAAGACACAAACACTCATGGACTTAAGGCCTTACATATTTCTCTTTACAAATATGGCTTCATACATCGGCACGCAGGCCGGCCACACATGAAATCCAAGACTTCGCACAGCCTTCAAGGGCCTTTCAGCAGCAAGGGCTTCAACCAGCTCAATCCAATTTTAGCCCATTAGCACATGTAGTTCGACATCCACCACAAGGATGGTAAACAAAGCAACGGTCAGCATTAGCTGACCAATTATAACGACCCTACCCCTTACCCGAAGTAGCAGTTCCTTCCCTGTATGCATTGCAATCACAACATATATATCACAACAAGTGCTTTCACGCACCACATCATCACAAACGCCGGCCTCCGCCAGACGCTTTATGCACTCAGGGCACATTTACGGTGTACCGGACTCCTTGGCATCACCACCGATCAGAGGCTTTTAACATGTTGGCTGGGCAGCCCTAGTCACCACAACACTCATGCTGGGAACATTCTGCCCATACCACTTAGAGGTACTAACCTCACAGCAAACTTGAGCATTAGCACTTCAGATCGACCCACCATTGTGGTTCAGAAAGCCGGGTCTGGTTTGCAGCCCCCCATTTGCATTGCCACTAATCAATCTCTCACAACACAGGTCCAGGTCAGCCTTTTCCCATTGTTCAATTCGTCAATAGCGCAGATCTTGACGTGAGTCGGCTTTCCCTTCCCTGCTCCACACATAGCTCTCGCAGAGCCGCTTTCAATTCAGCATACACAACGCAAGGAGCTCATGCAAAGCATCCTAGCTATTAGCAACCTTCACAGTTCACAAGCATCCACTTAATACACGGAGTCTTATTCGGTTCACAACATAAACATCACCAATCTATACTAAACGTCCGGATGGGCTTCACACAGCATGTCTGTGCCGTACTACACATTTTTGGCTCTAGATGGAGACTCAATCGGGGATATCAACTATCAACCCACTGGAATCACTTATGCTTTCCACCGCTTGGTGTAGGATTCCATACTCATGCATAAAGGAGGACTTCACTTATCCAAGAAGGAGATCGTTACCCTTGACGATCGCTTTGGAGCCATGCAACTCTAGCCGGATGGAAATCACTGCCACGGCCTTGCCTCCACGAATCTGAACTTGGCTCTCGATTCAGAATGCTGCAACGCCACCGGCAGCTGGATTCTTCTCCTTCTTCCTTCCTTGATCTCCTCTCTTCCTATCCCTTTAGAAAGAGATTGGCCAAGATGGAATGAGAGTTATCCATCCAATCTCATCCTTATAACATCAGGGACGATCCTGGACCACTAGATCCAAGTTGAAGGAAAGGAAGGCCACGATTTGCCCTCAAATATCTATTTTTGGGCTGACACGGCCTGTGACACGCCCGTGTACCTTAAGCAGCACACAACCGACTCAACCCGAATGGGACATGGCCATATGACACACACGTGTCGCAGGCCGTGTGCCAGACACGGGGTACGACACGCCCGCGTCTAGCGGCCGTGTACCCTAAGACACATCCGTGTCCACCAGGCCCATAACCCGAGAAGGACACGACCATGTGGCACGCCCATGTCACAGGCCGTGTGCCCAGCTCGAGTACCTCTCGAGTGCATTTTGTCGAGTGGAGTTCGACGACCCAGAGGAGACACGGCCTTGGACACGCCCGTGTCCCAGGCAGTGTGCCTCACTCGAGACACACTCGAGACCCACTCAAGATCCACTCAAGTGCCAGAGCAGGACATGGCTTGGGGCACGCCCGTGTCCCAGGCCATGTTGCCCAGCTTGAACCCAATTTTGGATTTGGGGTGGTACAACCCCCCCCTCATTACAAGAAATTTCATCCCGAAATTAAGCTCAACTATAGACACCAACATAACCCCTCCTTGGTTACACCTTGATCAAACGATCACCTTGATAAAACAAGTTGTTATCACATATATCATCATCCATATATACACCATATATGTTACATCATAAAAGGAACAAAGTGCACTTATTTTCGCTCATCCGCATCTCTCATAAGTCGTTTGATCGCCTCCTGTACTTCCAGATTAAACACTCGAGGCTGTTGTACTTCAGTGGTTGAGATTTACGGCTCCTGTAATTCGATATTGTACACTCGCGGTTGCATATGGGATGCAGATGACTCTAACACTGCCTTACCCTTTTCCTCATAAGACGCACCTACCTTTTTCTCACCTTTTGAAAGGCCACCCAAACAATCACAGGCTATATGGCCCCGCTTCCCACATTTAAAATATGTACGTGTTTCAACACATCCTTGTCCATATGTTGCTCCCGAAGCAACATTCAAAGAAGTTTGCTCAGCAGGCTGGACCTCTTCTTGTCTCGTTTCCTAAATTCTGATTGTTCCGACTGCAAAACTTTGAATTCCGGCTTTTCCATTGCCAAATTCTTCTTATCCTGCACCCGTTTCAAATCTTTCTCCAGCGCATGGGTTGTATCTAATAACGCTTGGTAGCCTTGGTTCACCGAACTCGGGAGTGCCAACCTCAGCTCATCACGAAGTCCCTCATAGAATCTATTTGTCTTCCGCTCCTCCTCAACAAAAGTAGCCCCCGCATAGCGCCCCAGCCTGGTAAACTCATGCAGGTAAGTATCAACATTACTCTCACCCTGCACCAGATGCTGGAACTCATTTTCCATGGCAATTCGCTGCGACACTGGTAAATACTTGGCTAGGAATAATCGTGAGAATTCTTCAATCGAGATCTCCTCTAATCCTCGACCTGCCAAGTGGTGCAATTCCACTTCATCCCACCAAAGCCTTGCATCTCCTTCCAACAAAAAAGTGGCTAAGGTAACTTTCTGCCCTTCCTCAGTCTTGATTGCTGTCAGGATCCTCTTCACTCTTGCGAGCCAATCTTCAGCTTGCATTGGGGAACTCGCCCCTCCAAACGTAGGTGGATGAAAATCCATAAACCATTTCAGTTGCTCATCAGCTGCTTGCTCGTCAATCAGAGCCGCAACACGCACTTGCTGTAACACCCCCATCCGTCGCATGACATATAAAAGAAGGTCCAGCTGGAACCCGACGCCATATACCACAGACAGTCGGAAGGGTTACCAAATGCATATTCAAACCATCCAATTAAGACTACACGTCCTACACAGAGCATTCTAGCGGAAGCTTTTAAAGTTGAAAGAACCCAAACTTAAAACCAACAAAGATGAATGTCCTCAACTACAACTACAGGAATGAAACCCCAAATACACTGAAACGGGTACATGGCCTTATGGCCTTACAAATGTTCACTTAAAATAACATGTCTTACATACATCGGCTCGCAGGCCGGCCACACATGATAAATGTAAAAACAACTATTCTACAGCCTTCTAGTGCCAGCACAGCAACATGGTCTCCAGCCCGCTATTTGGCGCTCGGCTCTGCAGCACCTGCAAGCACATACCACCGCACGGTGGCAAACAAAGCAACGGTCAGCTAAAAGCCGACCAAATTATAACGACCCCGCCCTTTACTCTGGACGGCGGTGCTCTTTCCTTGCATAGCATTAGTCCAATAAAATAATATAGCACAAATATATTTCGCCACAGGTGTAGGCTCGCACGGCCAAACACCCTGTGCACTCAGGGCACATTCATGGTGAACCCTGGCCAATCAGTGCATTCACCACCACCCCCAGGATGGCAACAACATGTGAGCATTTAGCCTTTCTGACTACCGTCTAAGGCTCCGACTATGCCAACGGCCAGTCCCCGTCTTCGGGTCTCTCGCACCGAACCACATAGCCTAGGTCCAATTCCACTTGCCCGTTGCTCACGCCGCATATACAATTTAAGTTCTACGTGCGGGCCAAGCTTCTCTCGGATCCCAAATTTTCCAAAACAATCTCATAACCCAGTTATGATCAAGGCCGGTTCCTAGACCGCCAAGTTAGCAGAACACGTTTCCGCTCAGTTTTCCGGGTGCGCCTTGAAGCTAACCTCCAAGGATCCCTGTTGTAATCTACCGCGTAGAAACCCGAAAAACCCAAAGCACGGAGTCTTCTCCGGTAAAACCACATCAAATGCAACATCACCGATCCAGACGGTACACGTCCGGATAGGCTTCACACACAATGCCTATGCCCGTACTTACGATTCCGGACTCTATATGCAACACAAGGGGGACTATTCACATCAACCCCAAGGCACGCCACGCATTCACAGCACACTAGCGGGAGCGGGATTCCCTATGCAGAAAGAAAGAGCTTCACATGCTCAAGTTGAGAATCGTTACCCTTGTAGTTCGTTTTGGTGCCATGGAAAAACTATACGGACAGAACTCTTCACAACGACCTTCCCTCCACGGATCCGCTCTCCGATTTCGAAATGGTGCTCTGATGCTCCGCCGGCGGCCGGAAACCTTCTTCTTCTTCCTCTTCTCTCTAACACCTTGGAAGGAGAAAGCTTTGGAGAGAAAATGAGGGATTAACCCCCTATTCCCGGCCTTAACAGAGCAGGACCTCATCTGAGCCGTCAGATTTTATTAAAGAAAACGAACGGCTCAGATCTGCACAAAATTCTCCAGATCTGGGCCGAACACGGTTTGGCACACGGCCGTGTCCCAGGCCGTGTGCCTAGATCCAGGCACGATCGTCGAACTGAGAGACGCACACGGGCCAAGACACGCCCGTGTCTCACCTGACACGCCCGTGTCGGATTCCTCGACACGCCCGTGTTCGTGGGCGTGTCACGCATAACCGCCACGGTAACAGACACGACCCAACTGGACACGGATATGGACACGAGTAGGCACACGCCCGTGTCAGATGACACGCCCGTGTCATCCGGCCGTGTTCCTGGCTGTGTCCTTCTCGGGATGAAAACGACCAGAAAATCACCATCCAGACACGGCCTTGGACACGCCCGTGTCCTAGGCCGTGTACCCCTATAAAGCACCAAAATCCCCTTTTTCGCGACCGACTCGCACACAATTTTCGGGGCGTTACAAATCTCACCCACTTAAGGAATTTCGTCCCGAAATTAAGCAAAGGTACACAAAATCTAAATAATACCTGAGTGGAATAACTCGGGGTATTCCTCCAACATAGCTTGCTCTCGCTCCCAAGAAAGCTCCTCACATCCGCAATTATCCCAACGGACTTTAACCATTCGGACCTCCTTGTTGCGGAGTCGTTTGACTGCAATGTCTTCAATTCGTACTGGCTTGACTCTTGTTGTTAATTCATAATCAACCGGTACCTGATTGTCTGCCATGATCTGTGAAGGCTCTTGCACTGCCTTACGCAACACCGATACGTGGAACACGTCATGCAGCCCACTCAAATCCGTCGACAGCTTCAATCTATACGCCGCCTCGCCAACACGCTCCAGTATTTCAAATGGTCCAAGGTATCTCGGACTCAACTTCTTCAAGCTTCGAACCCGCGATACACCCTTGAACGGCTTAATTTTTAGATATACCATGTCGCCAACATTGAACTCCACATTCCTATGTTTGGCGTTGTAATACTTTGACTGTCTATCCTGAGCGGTATTCAGTATTTCCTGAATTATCCGTATCATTGAAGTGGCGTCTTCCACCGCTTGACGCTTATATAACTTTGATTCGTCTGCCTCCAACCAAGACAACGGCATACGACACTTCCTCCCGTACAAGGCTTCGAAAGGCGTCATTCCAATACTTGCCTGAAAGCTGTTGTTGTACGCAAACTCCACCATGTACAGGTGATACTCCCAATGCTTCCCGAAATCTAGGACGCACATGCGAAGCATGTCCTCCATAGTCCTATTGACTCTCTCGGTTTGGCCATCTGTCTGCGGGTGAAAGGCTGTGCTGAACTTTAGCTTAGTACCCAACAGACCAAACACCAACCTCCAGTCATTCGACGTGAAGCGTCCATCTAGATCACTAACAATACTGCGGGGCACACCATGCAATCGTACAATATTATCCACGTAGAGTTTGGCTAACTTTTCCACCGGATCTTCCTTCCTGACTGGGATAAAGTGCGACACCTTTGTCAATCTATCTACGACCACCCATATGGCGTCGTTTCCCTTCTGCGACTTCGGCAAACCGTGAACCAAATCCATAGATATGTCGTCTAACTTCCATTCTGGGATAGGAAGGGATTTCAAGAAACCTCCGGGCTTCTGGCATTCCGCCTTTACCAACGCACAAGTACGGCACTTGGCCACATAAAGTGCCACATCATTCTTCAAACCCGGCCACCAGAATAATTTCTTCATGTCTCTATACATTTTCGTGCTTCCCGTGTGGACTGAGTACTTGGTATGATGAGCCTCATACATCAATTCCTCCCGAAGATTATCCGCACTAGGAATGCATAGACGATCGTCCTTCCTTAACAACCCATCCTCAACAGCAAACTGGGAATTTGACCCATCCAAAGATTCTTCCAATATCTGCTTCATGCTGCTATCCTTATCCAAAGCCCGCCGAACTCTATCCGCTAGGTCACACTGCACCTCTGTCCAAAACAGTTTCGCCTCGGCACTAGACTGCTTGTCGACACAAGATATCTCCAATGCCTCCAACTCTTGGACCAATCTCTCATCATGTACCGATAACCAGTTGGCTTGTGCGGGAATCTTATGACTCAACGCATCCGCCACTGCATTTCCCTTCCCAGGCACATAATGTATCTTGAAGGTGTAGTACCCTAAGAACTCCATCCACCTCCGCTGCCTCATGTTCAGATCCTTCTGGTCCAGCTGGTACTTCAAACTCTTATGATCAGTGTAAATATCAACCTTCACACCGTACAGATAGTGCCTCCAAAGCTTTAGAGCAAATATCACGGCCGCTAACTCTAAGTCGTGGACCGGCTAATTCCTTTCGTGAACCTTCAGTTGTCGTGAACCATAAGCTAACACTCTCCCATGCTGCAGCAGAACACAGCCCAAACCACTGCCCGAAGTATCACTATAGATCTCGAACCCTTCGGTTCCACTGGGCGAACATAGAATAGGCGCCGTGGTTAACCGCCTCTTCAACTCTTCAAAAGCCTGTTCGCACTCCGGAGACCACACAAACTTCTGATCCTTTCTTGTCAACATCATGAGTGGTAGCGCTATCCGCGAGAAGTTCTCTACGAAGCACCTATAGTAACCAGCAAGCCCCAGAAAACTCTGGACCTCTGCCACTGTACTTAAAGTAGGCCACTCCCGTATCGCCACTATCTTCGCCGGATCCACCGCTATTCCTTCTCCACTGACAACATGACCAAGAAACGCTATCGAGGATAACCAGAATTCACACTTGGAGAACTTTGCATACAACTGACTTTTCCTCAGTGTCTCCAACACCATGTGTAAATGCTTGTAGTGATCCTCCTCGCACTGCGAATACACCAGGATATCATCGATAAATACTATCACGAAATGATCCAGGTATTCTCTGAACATCCTATTCATCAGATCCATAAACACGGATGGCGCATTTGTCAACCCAAACGGCATGACCGTGAACTCGTAATGCCCAAACCGCGTACTGAAGGCTGTCTTTGGGATGTCACTCTCCCTTATCCTCAACTGATAGTATCCGGACTTCAAATCTAACTTCGAATATACTATTGACCCAACCAACTGATCAAACATATCGTCAATCCTGGGAATAGGATACTTATTTTTCTCCGTAAGCTTGTTCAATTCCCGGTAGTCGATACAAAGCCTCAAGCTCCCATATTTCTTCTTAACAAAGAGAACTGGTGCACTCCAAGGCGACGAACTCGGACGCACATAACCTTGCTCTAGCAACTCTTGTAATTGCACCTTCAACTCTGCCATCTCTCTTGGCGCTATCCGATAGGGGGAGCGTGACACCGATTTGGCACCCGGTACCAGCTCTATAGTAAAGTCTATCTCCCGCTGAGGAGGGGCTCCTGGGAGATCATCTGGAAACACATCAGGATACTCGGACACCACTGGTATGCTGTCCAAACTAGGCTTAGGCGTCGAAGTCTGCACTAGAGTGACATACAGTTCTTCCCCAGACCGAACTGCCTTGATCACCTGAAGGGCCGACATCAAAACTTTCCCTGACCCCTTCATGCCCGCAAAGGTCGTCTCTCGATCTGTGTCCAGACCCAACTTGACTTCCTTACGGTTACAATCAATGCATGCACTCTGCTCCGAGAGCCAATCCATACCGAAGATTACGTCGAACTCCACCAATGGTAGAACCAACGCCCGCAAATCAAACTCTTGGTCTCCAAACCGAATCTTCACAACGCAAACCCTATCCGCACGCATTGAGCACCCATTAGGCAACAACACATCCAAATTGTTTTCTGCCATCGAGAACGGAACTCCGATGCGCGGCATAAATTTTTCGGACAAGAAGGAATGTGATGCTCCCGTATCAAAAAGGGCACTCGCCGGAAACTCAAAGATTAACACAAAGCCTAGCACTAACAAACGTAAGCTAACAAATACGAAGGTAACAACTATAAAAGTTAAACAACTGTAATTTAGCTCATACCTGTCACCACGTCCGCTTGCTTTATGGCCTCCTGCAGACCAAGGTTGTAGACTCTAGGCTGGGCTGGAGCATGATGGGACGCGGTTGACTCCACCGCCTTCCCTTTTTCCTCATAAGTCGCTCTAGGTTTCCTCTCGGACTTTGAACGTCTGCTCCAACACTCCCGAGCAAAATGCCCCGTCTTCCCGCAGTTGTAGCAAGCTCCGGGGACTCGACTTGCAGTTGCCCCCGACGCATCAGCCGAAGGGGCTGAGTTCGAAGTCCTTCGCTTCTTGTTCCATCTGCGGAAACCTGACTTGTTATTTGGCACCTTGAACTCGGTATTCCTTTCTCCTGGGTCCTTCCTCTCTTGAACTTTCTTCGCAACCTTCTCCAACGATCGGGCCGAATTGACTAAGGCTAGGAAGCCCTGCGCCTTAGGCACAGCAAGGAGTAACTGTAAATCGCCGCGAAGACCCTCATAGAATCGGTTGGTCTTCCTCTCTTCTTCTGTAAACACAGCACCAGCATAACGACCCAACCGTGTGAACTCATGCAAATATTCGTCCACGCTTCTGGATCAACCCAAGAAATTGGTTCTCCATCTCCAACTTCTGAGCAGAGGGTACAAATCTGGCTAGGAACAATCTTGAAAATTCCTCCATCGGCACATCCGCAAGTTGTCTTCCCACTAGAAGATGAAACTCCAACTCTTCCCACCACAGCCTCGCTTCACCTTCCAAAAGAAAAGTCGCTATGGTGGTCTTCTGCCACTCCTCAGTTATTGTGGCCGTCAACACCCTCTTTATCGAAGAGAGCCAGTCCTCAGCTTGAGTTGGCGTTCCAACCCCATTAAACCTCGGAGGATTAAAGCCCATCACATGCTTTAGCTGCCTCTCCGTAGTTCTCCTCGGCTCTACTAACTCAAATGCTGCGCGCTCCACCACACTCGGCTCTGCCGCCCTAACCGGTTCTTGCTCATTCGCAGGAGGTGCGTGATGCATTTGCCCTACAGGTTGGGCATTTATCATTGCGAACACGGCCTCAGCCACCATCCTGATGGTTTCCGCTGAAGGAGGTGTAGCAGGCACGTCCCTTGGTGCACTACTTTCCGCTGATTGCGGACGCTCTGACCGACTAGCACCGCTACTAGCTGCCTATATTAGCAAAGACACACGATTAGATGACAAACAAATTGCTAAAAGCAATCATTGGAACACTCATGTTCCACAAAACAAGTGTATTTTCCATTCCTAAGTGGACATTCATGGGTTCTTTTTGATGTTATAACGATGACGCACATGTGTGCTCACCACCCCTTAAAAGAATTCGCCCACGAATTCATTTAAGCCTGACCGTAACCAGAAGTCTGATACCAAATTGTAACGCCCCCATCCGTCGCATGTCATATAACAGAAGGTCCAGCTGGAACCCGACGCCATATACCACAGACAGTCGGAAGGGTTACCAAATGCATATTCAAACCATCCAATTAAGACTACACGTCCTACACAGAGCATTCTAGCGGAAGCTTTTAAAGTTGAAAGAACCCAAACTTAAAACCAACAAAGATGAATGTTCACAACTACAACTACAGTAATGAAACCCCAAATACACTGAAACGGGTACATGGCATTATGGCCTTACAAATGTTCACTTAAAATAACATGTCTTACATACATCGGCTCGCAGACCGGCCACACATGATAAATGTAAAAACAACTATTCTATGGCCTTCTAGGGCCAGCACAGCAACATGGGCTCCAGCCCGCTATTTGGCGCTCGGCTCCGCAGCACCTGCAAGCACATACCACCGCACGGTGGCAAACAAAGCAACGGTCAGCTAAAAGCCGACCAAATTATAACGACCCCGCCCCTTACTCGGGACGGCGGTGCTCTTTCCCTGCATAGCATTAGTCCAATAAAATAATATAGTGCAAATATATTTCGCCACAGGTGTAGGCTCGCACGGCCAAACACCCCGTGCACTCAGGGCATATTCATGGTGAACCCTGACCAATCAGTGCATTCACCACCACCCCCAGGATGGCAACAACATGTGAGCATTTAGCCTCTCTGACCACCGTCTAAGGCTCCGACTATGCCAACGGCCAGTCCCCGTCTTCGAGTCTCTCGCACCGAACCACATAGCCTATGTCCAATTCCCCTTGCCCGTTGCTCACGCCGCATATACAATTTAAGTTCTACGCGCGGGCCAAGGTTCTCTCGGATCCCAAATTTTCCAAAACAATCTCATAACCCAGTTATGATCAAGACCGATTCCCAGACCGCCAAGTTAGCAGAACACGTTTCCGCTCAGTTTTCCAGGTGCGCCTTGAAGCTAAACTCCAAGGATCCCTGCTGCAATCTACCGCGTAGGAACCCGAAAAACCCAAAGCACGGAGTCTTCTCCGGCAAAACCACATCAAATGCAACATCACCGATCCAGACGGTACACGTCCGGGTAGGCTTCACACACAATGCCTATGCCCGTACTTACGATTCCGGACTCTATATGCAACATAAGGGGGACTATTCACATCAACCCCAAGGAACACCACGCACTCACCGCACACTAGCAGGAGCGGGATTCCCTATGCATAAAGAAAGAGCTTCACATGCTCAAGTTGAGAATCGTTACCCTTGTAGTTCGTTTTGGCGCCATGGAAAAACTACGCGGACAGAACTCTTCCTAACGACCTTCCCTCCACGGATCCGCTCTCCGATTTCGAAATGGTGCTCCGATGCTCCGCCGACGGCCGGAAATCTTCTTCTTCTTCCTCTTCTCTCTAACACCTTGGAAGGAGAAAGCTTTGGAGAGAAAATGAGGGATTAACCCCCTATTCCCGGCCTTAACAGAGCAGGACCTCATCTGAGCCGTCAGATCTTAATTAAAGAAAACGAACGGCTCAGATCTGCACAAAATTCTCCAGATCTGGGCCGAACACGGCTTGGCACACGGCCGTGTCCTAGGCCGTGTGCCTAGATCCAGGCATGATCGTCGAACTGAGAGACCCACACGGGCCAAGACATGCCTGTGTCTCACCTGACACGCCCGTGTCGGGTTCCTCGACACGCCCGTGTTCGTGGGCGTGTCATGCATAACCGCCACGACAACGGACACGACCCAACTGGACACGGGTATGGACACGGGTAGGCACACGCCCGTGTCGGATGACGCACCCGTGTTATCCGGCCGTGTTCCTGGCCGTGTCCTTCTCGGGATGAAAACGACCACAAAATCACCATCCATACACGGCCTTGGACACGCCCGTGTCCTAGGCCGTGTACCCCTATAAAGCACCAAAATCCCCTTTTTCGCGACCGACTCGCACACAATTTTTGGGGCGTTACACTTGCCTTGCACCAAGCCGTACTGGCACCACTGCAGGCTTTATTTGCCCAATAGGCCGTGCATGTAACACTGCGAGCACCGTCTTAGTAACCAAATGTATGGTCTCTGCTGAGGGAGGAGGTGTCGGTACCGCAGCTGGTGCCGCACTCTCATCAGAATGCTGGGGCTCAGACTGACAAGCACCACTTATCGTCACCAATCAATGTACAAAACACCATTAACGGCCATTCCATAACAACAAATTTTCATTGTCTACACGCGCACGCACCTCACGTGCATGTATTGCATTCCTAGTGGACATTCGTGAGTTCAAATATGTTCATCCTAAAAAAACAAACCCGATCCTCTGATACCATGTTGTAACGCCTCCATCTGTCTCATGGAATATAACAGTGGGTCCGACCGAGACCCCACGCCATATTTCACAGACAAACAGCGGAGTCACGTATGAATATCAAAATCACGTTCTACTCGCATCCTAGATCAGAGCATTCTAGAGAAAGAGTTTTAAGTTGCAAGAAGTCAACATAATGAATGTCCACTAAATATATAAACCACACATTTATATATATCAGCAGGAATGTATACAAAGACACAAACGCTCATGACCTTAAGGCCTTATATGTTTCTCTTTACAAATATGGCTTCATACATCGGCATGCAAGCCGGCCACACATGAAATCCAAGACTTCGCATGGCCTTCAAGAGCCTTTCAGCAGTAAGGGCTTCAACCCGCTCAATCCAATTTTAGCCCGTCAACACCTGCAGTTGGACATCCAACCCAAGGATGGTAAATAAAGCAACGGTCAACATTAGCTGACCAATTATAACGACCCTACCCCTTACTCGGAGCAGTGGTTCCTTCCCTGTATGCATTGCAATCACAACATATATATCACAACAAGTGCTCTCACGCACCACATCATCACAAATGCCAGCCTCCGCCAGACGCTTCGTGCACTCAGGGCACATTTACGGTGTACCGGACTCCTTGGCATCACCACCGGTCATATGCTTTTAACATGTTGGCTGGGCGGCCCTAGTCACCACAACACGCATGCTGGGAACATCCCGCCCATACCACTCAGAGGTACTAACCTCACGATAAACTTGAGCATTAGCACTTCAGATCGACCCACCATTGTGGTGTCGTAAGCCGGGTCTGGCTCGCATCCCCCATTTGCATTGCCATCAATCAATCTCTCACAACACAGGTACAGGTAAGCCTTTTTCTCGTTGCTCAATTCATCAATAGCGCAGATCTTGATGCGAGTCGGCTTTCCCTTCCCTGCTCCGCACACAGCTCTCGCAAAGCCGCTTTCCAATTCAGCAAACACAACACAAGGAGCTCATGCAAAGCATCTTAGCTATTAGCAACCTTCAAAATTCACAAGCATCCACTTAATACACAGAGTCTTCTCCGATTCACAACATAAACATCACCAATCCAGACTAACCGTCCGGATGGGCTTCACACAGCATGCATATGCCGTACTACACATTTTCGGCTCTAGATGCAGAATAAATCGAGGATATCAACTATCAACCCACTGGAATCACTTACGCTTTCCACCACTTGGTGGAGGATTCCATGCTCATGCATAAAGGAGGACTTCAATTGTCCAATAAGGAGATCGTTACCGTTGACGATCACTTTAGAGCCATGCAACTCTAGCCGGATGGAAAGCGCCGCCACGGCCTTGCCTCCACGAATCTGAACTCGGCTCTTGATTCGGAACGCTGCAGCGCCACCGGCAGCTGGATTCTTCTCCTTCTTCCTTCCTTGCTCTCCTCTCTTCCCATCCCTTTAGAAAGAGATTGGCCAAGATGGAATGAGAGTTATCCATCCACTCTCAGCCTTATAACAGCAGAGATGATCCTGGACCACTTGATCCAAGTTGAAGGAAAGGAATGACCACGATTTGCCCTCAAATATTTTTTTTGGGCTGACATGGCCTGTAACACGCCCATGTCACAGGTCGTGTACCTTAAGCGGCACACAACCGACTCAACCCAAACGAGATACGGCCATGTGACACGCCCGTGTCACAGGCCGTTTTCCAGACATGGGGTACGACACGCCCATGTCTAGCGGTCGTGCACCCTGAGACACACCCGTATCCACCAGGCCCATAACCCGAGAAGGACACGATCGTGTGACACACCCATGTCACAGGCCATGTGCCCAACTCAAGTACCTCTCGAGTGCATTTCGTCGAGTGGCATTCGACGACCCAGAGGAGGACAAAACCTCGGACACGCCCGTGTCCCAGGCCCTGTGCCTCACTCGAGACACCCTCGAGACCCACTCAAGATCCACTCGAGTGACAGAGCAGGACACGGCTTGGGACACGCCCGTATCCTAGGCCGTGTTGCCCAGCCTGAACCCAATTTTGGGATTTGGGGTGCTATATGAAGGCTCACTCAACGCCAGAGAAGAAAGCGTTGTATTCACTCAAAGCTCAAGGTAAGAATAGACAGAAAATCTCTCTAAGTGTTTTGGCGTTGAGTCAAGCTCACTCACTCAATGCCTAGTGACAGAAATCTATCTAAGTGTTTTGGTATTGAGTCAAGCTCACTCACTCAATGCCTAGTGATAGAAATCTGTCTAAGTGTTTTGGCGTTAAGTCAGGCTCACTCACTCAACGCCTTGTGACAGAAATCTGTCTAAGTGTTTTGGCATTGATTCAAGCTCACTCACTCAACGCCTGAGTTAGACAGAAATCTATCTAAGTGTCTTGGAGTTGAATGAAGCTTGTTCACTCAATGCCTATACTAATGTGCTTGAATTTTCACCAAGTCCATATATGCTGACATCGACAAAAGTCAACAAGTCAACAAAATTCAAAATAAGGCGGGAAGACTACAGTATGCGACAAACGACATTGCAAGCCTACAGTACGACTTTTGGCAGTTAAAGTGAAAGTGTAGCTGTCAACTTCAGTGGGGCCCACTGGTCAAAATAGTCGTTGATCAGCAAAATAGAAAAGGCGGAGTTCAGAATGAAGAGATTAACTTTTGGAAAAAGCTCTGAACTTCACCTTCTCTCTCGGCCATTGTTGCAAAGCCTTGAAGAAGTAGTTCAAGATTTAGTTCTAAGGGTTCAAATAGATAGCTGGTGTCATTCACACCTGCACCAACAAGATCAGAAAGTGTTCTTTTTGAGGAAGAAGAAGAAGCAGAGATAACTAATTTCTACAGTCAAGGATAGCTATGTGAAGAATACTTAGAATTGGTATTTCATCTTGCTTCACCAGTAAGATCATAGATATTCTCTGAGGAAGTAGAAGCAGTCAAGGCCTGAGCCAAGCTGCAACTGATTTGAAAGAAATTAAGAGATAGTTGTTGAGAGCAACACCTTCAACAACAAGATCAGATAAATTCTCTGAGTAAACTGAAGCAGCAAGTTATTACCCTAGCTGCAGCATCTAGAAGATAATCAAAGTTAGTTGTTGTCATATCCACCATCAACAACAGTTCAGAGTAAATTTCTGAGAGAGAAGGTGCAACAAAGGATAACCTTATTTGCAGCCACTTCACAGTACTAGCTGTACAGTTCTGAAGAACATTTTTTGGAGGCTGTGAAGAACAAGTTAAGACTAAGCTTCGGGTTCAGTCCAGGAAGGAACAAAGAAGCAGAGCAGGGTTCTGCAAGTTACTTCCAACACAAGCATCTTGAAGATTTTATCTTGTTGCCTTAACGTACAACCCCGTGTACTCTTGGATGTGTGCGACATCCGGCGATTCATCATTTTGGCCGACCAGCGGAGGAAACCCAATGGGAAAAAACATAACATCCAGTCACCCGTGGTACCCATCTCCCTGCCACCTTGAGTCGCTGACCTTCCTACACCGGTACGAATGGTCTGCGAGAGGGACTGACCCACCACAGTCCACCGCAAGCAATTTACAAGCAATCAAACAGTTAATTTTGCTAGCATGCACCGGGTCTGTGGCGGTCTGCCCTACTATGATTCAATCTTCGGGAAGTAACGCTCAGCTCAACTTTCAACAAGGAGTAGGTGAGCACTTTATTTAGGGCTAAACCTGGAGGAATACCTCAACACTGGTTATCCCCAACTAAGGCTCGACCTTAATAGACAACCGCTCGTCAGAGCAGAACCCGGGCTTAGTACAGTAAATTGAAGAAATAAAAAGCGGTAGTTTATAGCTACTGATAATGAAAGCTGCATAATTTAAGTGCTGAAAAGATATGCGACCAGTACAAAACTGGAGTAGTACTGAATTGAAAGTGCTGAATTGAACTTGACCAGTACGAGACTGGAGTTGAATCGAAAGTATTGAATTGAACTTGACCAGTATGAGACTGGAGTTGAATTGAATGTACTGAATTGAACTTGACCAGTACGAGACTGTAGTTGAATTGAAAGTGCTGAATTGAACTTGACCAGTACGAGACTGGAATTGAAAGTACTGAATTGAACTTGACCACTACGAGACTGGAATTGAATTGAAAGTCCTGAATTGAATTTGACCACTATGAGACTGGAATTGAATTGAAAGTACTGAATTGAACTTGACTAGTATGAGACTGGAATTGAATTGAAAGTACTGAATTGAACTTGACCAGTACGAGACTGATATTGAATTGAAAGTACTGAATTGAACTTAACTAGTACGAGACTGGAATAGTCATAAAGAAAATGGTTAGTAGTCCAATTACTCCATCCAGGAGGCTTCAGTTCCATCTCTGTTCTTAGGAGGTACATTCAATTCTATTTCAGTTTTTAACGGCTTCCTTGGGTTACGCCCATTATTAAGATCCGATAGTAATTTGGTTGTGTCTTGTTAATTACGGCTTAGTCGGATCAAGGGTTTATTAGGAGTTACACCTTTTTTGTCGAGAATAGTTTGTAACTCACTACTCGTACTCTCACCTTCTGAGCGTGCCCAAATTACTCAAGAGTTGAGGTGCTCGACGGTTTTCACGAAATCTCGGAACACGTGGAGCTTGGATACCTGCCTCAACCACTCTGGTTGGTGGTACAACTTGAATTTATTATTTAAATTTGGATGGATAGTCGCGCGCTCAAATTTTCATTTCGGGGGAAAATACGCGAAATAAATCACGAGCGCGACCCTAGACTCTTAGAATTTGGGAAAAATACATTTCTTATCTCCATGTCCCCAAATTTTGATATAATCTTTGGAAGAGCCTAAAAAGAGTCTAAAATTTTTTTCATAATTTTTTTCCAAGTTTTGGGCCATTAATTTGGCATAATAAATTTTATTTAAGTCTTTAAAGATACTAAAATATTTTCAAAAATTCTCAAAATTGTTGTGGAGGAAGCCCTCATTATGGGGAACATTTTTCATATTGACCACTTTGCCCCCAGGGGCTTTATTTAGCACCAAAAATTCCACAAATTTATGTGGATTTTTGGTTTGCAATTAGCAGATCAATGGGGATCTGCGGCTAAGGTTGAGCCGGACGGGTCAATACGCTATTATTTCCCCACAGAAGATCTACCACGGATCCGCTGTGTGGGCACATAAGTAGAGGCAGGGGAGGGAATTGAGATAATCCCCGTCGTCCATCTCATCACCAAAAATGGATGGCGGCGATTTCATCTCGTTGATGAAGGAGGCGTTGGTCATCTGCCACTGCTGACCAGCCATCGATGGACACCGGCGCCGCACCCGATCGGTTCGTCGGGGGTTGGCAAGACCTTGGGTGGTGGCCCGGCGACCTGTCGCCGCCTAAATTGGTCAACTCGAGAGCAGGGTGGCGGTGGCTCTACTACCAGTGCCACTGCGCCACCCTGCCTCTCCGGCATTGAACCCAGTCATGACACCACCCCGGTCGGCACGCCGGGGCAAGGCTTCTCTCTAGTGGTGGTCCGGCGACCAACTGCCGCCGGACGCCGCTAGAGATTAAACGGAGAAAAACTCTGTTTCTCGGGTGCCGCCGGAGCGGCGTTTTACGACGGCACCCCGGCCTTCCACCACCAGGAAATGTCATCCCCGATAGTTTAACCTTTCCCCAGCACTACTGCTAGCTTTGGGAGGGGCTGGACTCTCATGGCCACCACACAACCTAGAGCTTGGCTCGGGTGGTGTCGGCGCCGCTCTGGCTGCTGGGAGGTCCATGCAGCATGTCGAAAGGATGAGGGAGGAGGAGGAGAAGGTTTCTACCTGTACAGGAGGCGCTCAGTAGGGACCTACTTGATCGACCACGCAAGGTGGTGGTGGAGCTTGGCTCAGGTTGGTCTTTTCGGCGAGCTAGGTTTTTGGTGAGGGCTCCCTTGGCTCGGGTTGGTATGTGTGGAGGGGAGGAGGCCAGGCAAGGCCTCTTATAAGCTTGGGGAGGGTGGACATCCCTCCCTTAGCCGATGTGGGATAAATCCCTCATGAGGGGAGGAGCTCTTCCCCTCCCCTCCACTTAGGCTGGCCAGGTGGCACCTTCAGTGTGGCCCCAAGTGGCAGCAAACAAAGGGAGGAGGAGTGGGCTTGCGCCTTGGTCCTTAGGGAGAGAAGAAGGGGGAGGGGAAGAGGGAACTTAGGCCTACCTTAGCCCATGGCTCAATCCCACCAATCTTGCTGATTTGGGTGGCCCAAGGGGTGAGGGGGTATAGCCTTAAATAATTAATGAAGAAGGGTAAACACCTCTTTTGACACAAAATCCAAAAATTAAATTTTTAGGGGGGTTTGACCAAAGTCAATCCTAGGATGGGTCCCCCATGCTGGTCAAATTCAAAGTGGGTCCAAGACATCGGGGTCGGGTCAAAGTTGGGGTGTCGTGTCACAATTAGTGTGCGCACGCTTTTCGGTGCACGAATATGCTTGATTTGACCTCGAGTTGACTATTTGTCATCAAAATTGCCCGGGATGACTTCTATTGACTTTATATTGACCATACGAGTCCATAGCCACTGACTGAGATTGAATCGGAATCTGTTTGGCAAAAGTCCAAAATCTGCTCTTCGTGGCAAGCTAAAATGGTCAAAGTGCCTATATTCGTCATTTGGCCTCAAATTGCGACACAACGAGATCTGATGTGCTCGTTTTGGTCATACGAGGCCACAAGAACTGACAGGACTCAAATCAGAGTTCCCTGGCTCGATATCCCCATCTAGGGTTACCTCCTACATTGGTACGGGCCATATGTCACAAGTAGAGGTACTGGTCACTTTTATTCGGCCCATTAGGGCTCTGGTGGCCCAATAAAAGTCAGGATGTTACACCTTGTCTAACAAGCTGTTAAAAGGTGGGAGGCAAAGTGGGCGTACCCATAATCTAGGGAACTACTATATATTCTGTGTGTTCTCTTTGTGTTATTTCTTTATTGCAGGTTGTGTGTGTCTTGAAAGCAGAAAACTATCAACTCACAAGCACTTAAAGAAAGAAAATTAAAGATAGTCACAAGTGACTAAGAAACATATTCACCCCCTCTAGGTGATTTAACTATCCTTGAAATTAAAAAATTTCAAGTGGTATCAGAGGGAGGTTACTCAAAGAGGACTTAACAATCTTAGTGATCTCCAAGGATAGCTAAAAGGTATGTACTTATGGGTTCAGGAGTGAACCATAAGGTATACAGCTCAATGGAGCTTCAAGTCTGCTGCAAGGCGAACTTTGGGACCTGGAAATAAAGGATCAAGCAGATCATGGAAGCCTCTAATCCTAGGATCTTTGAAATAGTTCAAGAAAGAACCTTCATCCCCATGAAAGTCTCTGTCTTAGATGCAGAAGTCCAGACTCCAAAGAGTTATGCTGAAATGACTGAAGATGAAATCATCTTGGCTACCTTGTACAAGAGGGCACAAAACTTCATTATAAGTGCCATGGATGACTCCACCTTCCAGAACTTGGTGCACTGCAAGACTGCCAAAGAAATGTGAGACACTTTGATTGCCTACATGGAAGGCAAAGAGGAGGATGATAAGGAAGAAAATGTCATAAGTTCATCAGCTGGTGTCTATCCAGATGCAAGAATAGAGATCAGGGCCCATCTGACACATTCAGATAATGATTCAGAGGAAGTGGATGATGAAGTATATGACTGCAATTGTTATGGACTAATATCCATGACAAAAAAAGAATCCTGCTAGGATCAGCCTAGTCCAGGAAAGGTACATTCTTTGTCCAGTTCCTCTTATTATTCAGATTATGAGACCAGTCAAAATTTTGATGCATCCTCATCCAGTGATGAAGATGACTATGAGTCTGAGATAGATATCAATCAATTGATTGACAAGTATGGTGAAATTTTGTATGGTTTGAGAAGAAGAAAGAAGTTGGCCAAGATGCAGGATGAGGAGATTATCTCTCTACAGCTAGTTGCTGCCCAACAGTCTGAGACAGCATCCCTGCTGGATCAAAAAGTGAGGGAAGTCAGCCAACTAAAGGTCATCTCAATCATCCAAATTGAGAGCATAAGCCAGAAGAACAAGATCATCTTGAATCTTGAAGAGATGCTCCTAAAGGAGAGAGATTGTGGCTGAATTTAATAAGCCCAAAATTATGCTGCCACTGATTACCTCCTTTATCACTCAAAAAGAAGAGAGAGACTTAGGGTCTAAGTGGAATTCTAGAATTAGCCATTCCAAAGGGAAAGGAAAAGCTCCTATAGTGCCTCAGGCCACCTTTCACAAGGTAATCCTCCCTTCCAACAGGTATGACCAAGACTGCATGTTTGGTCACTGGAAGAAAGAGAATTCTCCTTGTAAGAGTTCAAGTGTACATTGCAATGGAAGAAGGAAGGGCATGGATTTGAGTGCATAGAAGGATCCCCATGAATAAGTCCAAATGGCCCATCATGGACCATTAGTATTTGGTGCTTCAGCCCCTACACTCAAGGAGAAGGTTGTGGCCTATTCTCAGGATCTTCCAGCAATAACCTAGACCAAGGGTAAGTCAGTCAGTAGCACTGACTTGGATTTCTCCAAGGCCATTAATATCATGTCAACTATAAAGAATACTACTGTTAATGAAACTCAGAGTAAGCCAAGTACTTCTACTAGCAGACTCACCTTTAGTCAAATTCTTGCTGGGAGAAACAAAAAGAAGGCTACAACAGTCCCCTTTAAATAGGCAGCTAGTGATGGCTTGCACTCTTCAAAGACTGTTCAGAAGAGGAGATATAACATTCATGAGTGTTATGACAAAGTGGGCCACTTTTTCATAGATTGTTAGCACACCCTAGTGTGCCAAGGGCAAGGGTAAGTCTTCATGACAGAGCTAGTGTTTATAACCATGATTAAGGATTAGCATAAAAATGCACATGCCTTCCTGTAGAGTGCAAGCAATCTACATATTTAGAACGGAATATCCTAGTTAGGAGATCTGGATGGTCGTACGGAGCTTGCCCTTCCATGAGCTCATCCTTAATCTCCTTCCATCCTGGATTGCATGTCATGGTTATAAACAAATCTGGCTTGTCGTTGTGCTGAACAATTGTCATAACATCTTGATATCGCTGATACATGTCTCTTGGGCTGTCATTAAATGAAGACGACAGGATGGTTCTTTTTCCGACGTTACCTAAATTGAAATAACACGGTAAAATCAATATAAAACAATGACGATATATATTATATTTTTAATAAAAATGAGTATATCAAACCAACTTTATTTTCGCCCGCATTAAAATAATCTTGCAACTCCGAATATAATTCTGCGCTCAAGTCACTTTGATGTGATCTAATAAACCGCAATTTTTGTGTTTCTATTTTACATAGTTATCGACCACATATTGTTGTAGTAACCTTCCGCTGCGCAGTAATATCGAATTGGAAGCATCTCAAATCTTGAGAAAAATCAATAAATAGTTAGAACCCAATTAGCGAAAACTTAAAACGTGACATCTCTAAAATGTGTAAAATAAGTGGTAATTACCTGAAGCATGTATGAATGGTAATCACAACAGGTGATTTTTGAGTTTGTCAGTGAATGTAAATTGCTAGACCAGCCAAACGTCCCCAACGGTAACAACAAAGGGTATTGAAGTGGGTCGTAGTAGCCAGAGTATTCTTGGACATTCTGAAGATGCCCTCCAATCGTTTGAACAATAATATCTCTTTCTTGTATTTTTTGTCCTTCTTCCTATCCAACTAATATAGCTGCAACTTGAGAGGCCAAATGCATAGTGTATTGATGTAGATTGGAAGAGCGTTCTTTTATAACCAACTTGCATTCATGTATGTTTGGTTGGCGTGATAGTTGTCGGAACCTCTAAACAAAAGGATTGAATATATCTAATATGCGCGTTGTTTTTTGTAGGAGCTCAACTCGAAGCTCATTATTTTCTTGTAAACGATTTGTTGTCTCATGCTCGATGTCATAGATAAATAGTTGAAGGAAGCGCGGTCTTAGGCCATCATTTGGGTTTAGGTTTCTGATGCGATGATATATGGATCCGTGTGCCCGGAAGCTATAAATTCCTTAGTGAAATGTGGTTATTGTGTTGTTAAGCGTTACACCCAATGACGTGAAGCAGAAAACATGATTGTATGCACAGAGATGTTGCCTGAAATGCTGACCTTCGTCAGATTGATCGGTGTAGAGATTGAGAAACTCTGTAGGTGTTGGGATTTCAGGTATTGATATTCTTCCTTTGTTACAACACATTGAGCTCGTCTCTCACTAAAATAGTCTAGCATGACAGTGGAGACATATTGTCGGTGAGTGCAGTTCAAAGCGTCTTTCAGTGTGCGCAGGATAGAAATTTCTAGTTCAATTACGTTGAATATACGTCCTTGTGGTTGCATTATCATTTTCCTCATCGTCTTCTTCGGCACTATCATTTTCTATGTCAGAACCATCATGGTAGATTGGTGCAGTAGCCGGGGTGAATTATTCTAACATATTAGTGATTATTTAGAAGTACAAATACATGAAGGAGTTATGTCACATAGATAGTTAGTTTAGCGTACCGTGAGCAATTGTCATAGCCCGCGTGGATGTTGAACTTTCGCCTATTTCTAAAGTTGAATGTGTGTTCATAATATTAGACGTTGTTCTTTGTTGATCTTCATGAACATGGCGTTGTCCTCGTCTTCGGGTATTTTTGGCAGCACATTGTTGAGCAGTCACATTGCTTCTCCTTATGCGCATAGAATTGCGGTGCAATAAGCGAGTACGACTTTCTGATAGTAGTGTGACAACAAAGCAGTTACATTCACATGCATGAGATATTGTATCGTGGGATATCTCTAAATTTGGTAGGTAATACCTGAAGTAAGTAGATTTTGAAGCAATTCTTGGCGTGTAATTGTTGGAGTTATTGATGTCGTTGTCGTTGAACACTCACCTATTTGAAAAATTGAATGCATGGTCACATCGTTGGTCGATGTTCTTGCTGTGCTTCATGACAATGACGATGTGCTAGTATTCTGCCATTTTCTTCAGCACGTTGTTGATCAGTCATACTATTTCTTCATACACAGGTAGAATCACGATGCAGCAAGCCTGTACGGCTATCTGGTAGTTGTACATATATTATTAATGTGTTGCACTCACACGATACTTTTACGTGTTAGGATGTTTATAAAATTAGGCAGGTAGTACCTAGAGTCTGTAGATTTTGAAGTAATTCGTGACTTCTTGTGTCCTCCGTTGTTGAAATATGCATTAATGGGTTCTGATTATTGAAGAGTAGTGTTTGAGCGATCATTTACCGGACTCTACATAAAATCTCATTTATTGTTTGAACACAACAGTGGAAACACACATTCTAGCAGGCTGCGCTTAGTAAAAAGAATCATCTAACAATATGTATATATGTACACACACGCGCAAATGAAACAATCATACAGTGAGTGCAGATAGAGATTCCTGAGTAAGAGATTTACAGTTCATAGACAACCGCCGCCACCGTACCAAACATAGCCAACATTTCATGACATTAAACTTCGAAGAAGTTGACATTTCATAAATTCATGCCAAAAAATACTTGAAAGATTTGAGTTTCTAATTTGGATCTTAGTCATAAGAATTACTATGATTGGGACCTCCAAACCTTTGGGAGATGAAACCTCCAAAGATATATGATTGGGCATTGATTCTCAAGAGATTTGAAAAATAAATTTGGAGATTGGTAAAAAGAACCAAAGACGCATCTTTTTTATCTATCAAATTTGAAATGTGAAGTAAAGATAATAAGGGTTCTGACAGCATAGTTAAGATTTGGAAATATGCCATGATAGTTAAGATTTAGATATATGAATTGGAAATATGAATTTAGAAATATGAATAGGAAATAAGGATTCTGACATCGTCAAAATCAAAATAATTAGCAGATTTGCAAATCTTAACATCGTCAAAATCAAAAAAGTGAAAAATATGAATTAGTAGATTTGTCGCGCCATAAAAATGTGCAGATTTGCTGCGCAAAAAAATTCAAATATCAGAAATAATTAGCAGATTTGATAAAAATAAATTATTTGCGGGGGCCCAAATGAAAACTTTGAATTCATGGTTGGCTAACAACCATCACAACCATCTCATTCATAATCTCGCAACTCATAAAATAGTTTTAGGTAGATCTATTTTTATTTATGGCAATGCAATCATAAATTGAATATCTTATCTAAGCATTTCATTATCTATACTAACTGGTGAATCACCTTTAACTATTCGGGAAAGACAAACAACAATACGCAATATGGAAGCAATCCCACTGTGAGAAAACATTGAACAATAAACTCCAGTCAGTGGAGCAGGGTAAAGAAGCTGCGCCCCAATAGTTTGTAGCTTAGGCATACAATTCATTTCAAGTTATGACACATGAAATGATATCTTCATGACCATCTTGCAAGTTGGTCATGAAGATATCATTTTATGACCAACTTGCAAGATGTAAGGTGATTCCAAATATAAACGGAACAAATTAGGATTCAAAATAGCATATATATATAGTTATCTTCCTGTTGAAATAACAATGAGAATATAGAATAGTCCCACATAAAAATGAAACAAATAGGATTGAATTCTTATTTTGCTAGCAGTTAGGAGTGAGAAAATGGCTTCTGCCAGGAATCAGCACAATGGGTTGGGCAATTGAAATGCTGGGTATTTAATACTGAACATTTCAATGTATTACCAATAATAATTTTTAATGTAATTTCTTCATTAATATAGAAAGGGCCTGCCCGCATAGGTCAGACCATGAGAAGGCTCAGGGGCTACCTAGAAAGAGTCTAAGCCTGGGCCTGGCATACCTTCATCCATATTAGCTGTGGCCATAGTTTTCAATGTTGGTAAATCTTAACTTCTGTTAAGCTCATTAGTTCTTGTATGATTAAGTATTCTATTTATATCATATTAAAAACTCATTTCCGAGGTACTTTTACTATTTTTAAATTTAATTTTGTATATTAAATGCATTTGGTACCTAACTCGCCATGTAGCATGTATCTTATTTAAGGGCTCGTTTGTTTGCTAAGAATTCAGCCAGCGGAATTGGAATTGGGTATTCCAATTCCAATTCTTATGTTCGTTTTGTGAAAAATAAGGGTGGAATTGGAATTCCTCTAAAACCCATAGGTTTTATGGGTTATAAAAAATACCTATCCTCAAAACCAACCCTATCCCGTCAGTTTTCCCGAGTATTGGGAAAGAAAAAAATCTCGCTGCCCCTTCTTCTTCCCCGTGCGCGATCAGGCAATTGACGAGACTGCTCTGGCCAGCTCCAGCGGCCCACCTCTCCTTCCTCCGGTATGTCTTCTCTCCCTATCTAATATTTTTCTTGTATTCTTCCTTCTCCGGCCCTAATGAACTCTCCTTCCCAACTGCAGCTCTGACCTAGGTGCGGCGGAGAACTGTTCATCTTCCTCCTCTCCGACAGGGATTGCAGCTTGTGGCTAGGTATAATACTTTCATCCTCTCCGGCTAGGTATTTTTAGGGTTAATTTATCACCTCCTCTAGCGCCAATTAGCCTCCTCATACCACGAGCAAATAATCTTGTATTTGAAAGCCTTCTTAAATCAGACACAAGCCGCTCAATGCTATCAACTTAAACTCCTTTATAAAACAAAACAACTCCATCGGGACCATAATGGATATGAGAATCCACATCAGATACATTAGTGATACGAACACCATGACACCATGATGTGCTATTACTTCCCTTTTGAAGTTCCCATAATTCCTGAAAATGCTGGTCATTTATTCTAACATCCCAAGACATGCTTCCAGGTTTTCCTAGACGCAAGCATATATGCTGCCATGAGCCGTCTTGAGCAAATGGTAATAGAAACCACAAATTTGCAGATGATGCTCTTACACCAACTTCTTCTACATATGGAATGTCTTAAGTTTCCATCTGGCTTGTTTGTCTGGCATGCTTAATGCATAGTGAACAATGCCTGACAACATGGAGGAGGACAGGAACATAATAGTTTGAGAGAATTTCTTCTTTTTAATCCATGGTGCCAAAATATGGCCATAGTGTGAAGCTCAGACAAACTACCCCACTACCATATAACTACCTAGTAACCATCATCCACTGCTTATAGCTACAAAGATAAATAACAGTATAGATGCATGTTAATGTTCTCTCATAATATATTATTTATTTTGTTTCGTAGATGGATACCCTTATCGAGGTTCATAAAAAAGAAGGATGGATATGAGAAAGAGAGCTATGGTAGCTGCTTTATCTTCTGTTGCAATTGTTCTTCTGATAAAAAAATAATCGAATTAATTGTCCAAGCAATAGTTAAAAACGCGGTGGTCTAAGGTTAACGCTTTTAAACAAGTTATATAACGGCACAGATCTGAACTGCTATAACCACTTGCGTATGAACAAGAATGTTTTACGTAGTTTGTGTATGATATTAGTGGATCGAGGCCTTTTGAGTGAGACACAATATGTAACGGTTCAGGAATCAGTAGGGTTGTTCCTACATGTCCTAGCACATAACACTAAATTTTGGGTTGTTGGCGGGACATACTTACGATCCATCGATACCGTAAGCCGACATTTCAACCTTGTGTTGAGGGCAAACTTGCAGCTGAGCTCAGCGTATATCAAACGTCCAAAATCATTACAAACACATAGGTGGGGGTGCTTTAAAGATTGTGTTGGTGCTATTGATGGGATACACATTGATGTCACTGTACCACTAAGTGACCAAGGAAGATACCGTAATAGAAAACAAGCTATTACAACCAATGTCTTTGGAGTATGCGACGCTGACATGAAATTTATATACGTTTTACCTGGTTTGGAGGGCTCTGTATAAGATTCAAGGGTTCTTCGTAATGCATTAGAGAGGGAAAATTCCTTTGAAGTTCTAGTAGGTAAGATTGTGTCGAACCATCCACTAATCAAACAACAATAGTTATTCGGTACGTGTAACATATAATTTAACATTGTAGGCAAGTACTATCTCGTCGATGTAGTCTATACAAATGGACCAGGATACCTAGCTCCTTATCGTTCGACACGTTATCATCTTCAGGAATGGGCAACTCAAGGAAACAATCCTACTACCTATAAGGAGTTATTTAATCTTCGTCATTCAAAGAAAAGAAACGTGATCGAAAGAACATTCGGGTTACTTAAAAAAAGATGGGCTATCTTACGCCAACCATCTTTCTTTAATATCAAGCAACAGGTACAAAAATCAAAGACGAGAAAACTTAGTTCCCTTATTATTAACTCTCATATATTCTAATTGTGCTAGCTTGTTAAATTGGTTCAAATTATTAATGTTTGTTGTATTCTTCACAATTTCCTAATCGACAAGAGGTTAATGACTGATGCCAGATTGTTGGCGGAGGTTGATGCAGAGATATTGACACAACATAATAGTGGTGATAGTTTTGAGTATGTTGATACAAGTGAACCCATTCAGACGTCAAATGAGTGGAATGCATTCAGAGATCACTTAGCGATAACAATGTTCAATGAGTATCAAACTCGAATGAACAATATGAATACACTATAATGTTGTACTAGCTATCATTTTGGGTATCGGTCAATTTGTATCTCTCTATCATAGTATTGTAGTAGATATCAATTTTGTGGTGCTTTAAATGTTTACTTCTTATATTTTGTAGCACAATCATCTTCTATTTATAAAATGTTTATGACATTAAATTTTACAATGCTGGAATGGAAAAGACTAAAAATCAGTCATTAAAGGAGAATGAGAAGTCATACCTTCATTGGACGAATGAAATGGATTACGCTTTATCTGCTTCTCTATTAGAGTAGCTAAGTCTTGGTAACAAGGGTGCAAATGGGTGTAAAGGAGTAGCATTTACCGTTGCTATTACTTCGTTGTGGGATGAATGTTGAGTTCGAGTTAGCAAAAAAAACATTCTGGCACACATGAAAACTTAGAATAAATACTACCAGGAAATATCTGTTATGCTAGATACAAGTGGATTTGGGTGGGATTGGGAACGACATGTTGTACATGTTGATAGTGAGCAAGTCTGGGTTGATTATGTTAAGGTACCGATTGTTATTTTGTTTATATTAGTAGTGCCACTTACGTTATTTTATTTATATATGCACTTTTGTTTACTGACATTATTCCATTAATGCAGGCACATCCGACCCTGAAACACTACAAAGACAAAGTGATCGTAAATTGGGGTGATTTGGGAACTCTTTGTGGGACTGATAGAGCAAATGGTGCTTATACAGCAACAGGGGTGGAAGCGGCCAATGAATTTGTCGTGGAAGAGAATCATGAAGAGGATGTTGCAGCAGAGCCAAGTGGTCCTATGAAGAAGAAATCCAAAACCACATTAGCTATTGATATGATTGCAACTGCTGTCACTCATATTGCAAATAACATGGATAATCCAGTTGAAATTTCCCAGATCGGAGCACCTTCTAGGTCGAGGATTGAAGCTGTGTATCAGGAATTATTTGTTATGACGGACCTTTTAGAGGATGATCTTATAAAGGCCATCGATTTGCTCAGTGTTGACGTGATAAAGTGCGAGGTCTTCTTGGTCTTGCCAGAGATTGCTAGGAGGAGGTGGTTGCACATTCATATATTCAAATAGAGTGGAGCTGTGATGAACACCTTTTGTTGTAATTTCTTATTTTGCGGAAGTCGTAGTTTCTTATTTTGCAGAAACTGTAGTTTCTTATTTTGCGGAAGTCGTAGTTTCTTATTTTGCTGAAATGGACTCTTACCATAGCGGTGATATATTATTATGCATTTCTATTTTCTGACTTGGACGGTTGTGTTGATTATATTACTATACGTATTGTTATGTTTATTTTTTTATGTCATATTTGGGTAGATTGATTATTGATTAATCATTAATTGTTATCACTAATGTTGCTGATTCATCGATAATGTTCATATGAGATTGTCTGAAATGTCGAAAAATCTGATTGGAATGATTAGAATAAACATTCCTGTCTCTAAATTCCATCCTACAACCGAAGAGAAATGTTGAAATATTCAATTCCTGTGATTAAAAACCATCCTGCAACCGAACATAAGAATTAGTTTTGACACAATTCCAAAACCTCTGCGCCATAGGTTTTCGGCCAAAACCAATTCCCGTCTCTGAATACCTACAAAACGAACGCAGCCTAACCGATTTCAGAAAGTTCAAAAACTCTATTGTTAATCTGTGTTTAAAAAAAATAACTTATGTTTATATGTTGTGGATGCTTACAAATGGTTGAATGTTTTCTGTTGTGCAGATCCCAAATTACTTTATGAAGTGAATCCAGTGATATGAACTCTTCAAATTATAGACAAAGTATCAGAAAGAACCGGTGCGAAACCCCATGCCCTATGAATTTTCTTGGAAGATGTAAGGTGATTCCAAATATAAACGGAACAAATTAGGATTCAAAATAGCATACAATTCATTTCTGATAGCTCAAGTTTTAAATCCCTTTCATGCATGGCTAATAAAACCAAGATTGCTAGAAAATGTATAGATAAAAAACTGATTTGCTTATTGAAGCCTAGGTCGTGCCAGTAATCTTGGTTCATGAAAAACCAAACCAAGCTTACTGCGGCCATCTCTTTTCTGAAGTCGAAGAAGTCACCTGGAAAAACTGCATTTTTATGACCAACTTGCTTATAGATAAAAAACCAAGTTTACAGATCGCATGGATTTAATACCGAGTTCTTGAAGAAGCAGAAAAGCTTACCATATTTATGAACAACTTGCTTAAACAAATAATAAAGAAGAAGAATCTTAAACAGAGTATGAAGAAGAAGAAGAAAAAAAGAGGAAAAGCTTGAAAAAAAAAACCGGAGAAGAAAAGCTTACTGGAGGTGCCGATCGATGATGCCCTAGGCACTTGAGGGAGGAAGAAGAAAGAAGGGGGGGGGAAGCAGGTGTTGTGGTTCGATTCCAGCATAGAGTCAGGCGCAGATCCTGGCGGTGAGGGAAGGGGAAGTGGCTACTCGAAATGGAGATAAGAAGACGAGAGATTGCAAGGAGAAGCACGACCTAGGCGAAGCGGATGCAAGGAGTTAAAGTAGGAGGCGGAAATGATTTTGCTGTGCTGCGGTATTTGGAGCTTTTTGCGGACTGCGGGGCTGCTTTCGGCGGAGAGGACGTGGGAGAAGACGGGTTGCATGCGGGATGAGTTAAAGCAGGAGGCGGAAATGATTTTGGCGTGCTACCCCGCGGGATTGTGCAGGATTTCCTGGCTAAATCATTCACGAAATTAAACAGACAGCTGAAATGAAACAGATGGTGTGCTCTAAATACCTATATTCATTTACATAATAAAGATATATATATATATATATATATATCTTTATTATATAAAAATAATATACCTATTTGGAAAGCACACCATGATTTTTGTTTCAGCCGTTCGATCCAATAGCCTTCAAAGTATCGCCACTGTTGGATTTATATTCAGTCTGATATCTCTTAAATCCCGCAAATCCCACTTTTCAGATCCCATCCCTCACCTCCTGTCCCGCACGTCCCCCCATGCCAGCAAAGTCTTCTCTCCTGTCATGTCTGACGAAAGCAGCACGGGCTTTAGCATTTCCCCCACCCGCACGCCAACACGCCTCAATGCCTTTAACTCAACTCCAACAACACCATCAATGCCGCCGCTTGAGAACTTCTCCTCCTGCCGCCTCAAAAATCTTTCCCCCTGTCACTTCGGAACTCTTCCCGCAGACTCTTGGGCCATAGCCGCGCCTTAACCTTGCTCCATCGGATAGTGGTGTCGAACATCTTTGCTCCGTCAGACGGTGATGTCGGAGATCTTTCTCCTCCCGCACACTAAGTCTTCTTAACTATGCACAGTAAATCTTTCCATCTGTTATTTTGTATCAGCCTTCTTCTGAACCTTTTCCCCCTTCTGCTTTAGACATCTTCCCACAGACGCCTACAGAATAGACGTTGCTAAACCTCGCTCCGTCCGACGATGGTGCCGCTTCAAAAGTTGTAGATCGTGGTGCTAACTTGACGGTAACTCTTCGCACCTACCGTTAATATTCTCTTTCTACATTTACTTTTGTTCTCATTCTACCATTTTAGAACCGCTTTCTATGATTGTCTAAAATAAAAAATCTATTTTTTAGAGAATTGCTTCACTTTTTAATAAATATGTTCTTTCTCAAGCTCGTGAGAACTGCTCTTTTTTATAAGTAATTCAAGGTAGCACCAAATCACTTTTTGCCTGCAATGAAAACACTGACTTGTTAAAAATGTTCATGGCTACAATTTCTCACGGGGTTCTCTGAAGATGTTCAAAAATAAATTTATTCTCTTGATCATTTTTATTTTTGCAATACTCAAAGTTTAATTTATATAGGTTTTCATGTTTTTTTAATTCATGTGATTTCTTCAACTTCTATGTTTAAAAAAAAATCTGAAATCTTTTAATTCACATTTCAATTTTGATAGGTTTTCAACATGAGTCTTTAGTTATTTTTATAATCCTCCAAATTTATTTATATAGGCTTTCATGTTTTTTTAGCTTCATGTGATTGATTCAAGTTTTCCCAAATCACATTTACACCATAAACTTGAATCATGACATGCATTTTTAAAACTTAACATCCAGAAAATGGTGTTAAAAATAATCTTGGATCATAAGTTTTTCATGTTCTTCAGTACTAATCTAAAAAAAATGAAAATCTATATAATGAAAATGCAGTTTTCAAGGTTTTCAAGTTCATGAATGCTTCTAAAATGAAAATGATTTTAGGACTGAAGAACTTTCTCATTTTTACTATTCTTGGAGTTTAATTTATATTGGTTTTCATGTTTTTTTAAATTCATGTGATTTCTTCACATTCTCTGTTTACTTAAAATCTGAAATCTTTAAGTTCACACTTCAATTTTGATAGGTTTTTGGTATGAGTCTTTGGTTATTTTTATAATTCTCCAAATTAATTTATATAGGTTTTCATGTTTTTATAGCTTCATGTGCTTCATTCAATTTATACCAATTCATATTTACACCCTAAACTTGAATCATGACATGCATTTTTAAAAATAAACATCCAGAAAATGGTGTTAGAAATAATCTTGGATCATAAGTTTTTCAAGTTCTTCAGTCCTAATCTAAAAAAAATGAAAACCTATATAATAAAAATGCAGTTTTTCAAGGTTTTCAAGTTCATGAAAGCTTCTAAAATGAAAATGATTTTATGACATGGATCACTTCTTTTCATATTCTTTAAACATGAATCCTATGAAGAGATAACACCTATGTTCGTATTTCTTTGATAGGTTTTCGGTATGAGTCTTTGGTTATTTTTTTAATTCTCCAAATTTTTTTATATAGGTTTTCATGTTTGTATAGCTTCATGTGCTTCATTAAATTTTTTCCAATTTATTTACACCCTAAACTTGAATCATGACATGCGTTTTTAAAAATTAACCTCCAAAAAAGTGTTAAATATGAGCTTGGATCATATTTTCTGCTCATGGATCACTTTTGTTCATAATCTTTAAACATGAATCTTATGAAGAGATAACACCTATGTTCGTATTTTTTTGCTTCACTTTAAAATAATCTTGGATCATAAGTTTTTCAAGTTCTTCAGTCCTAATCTAAAAAAAATGAAAACCTATATAATGAAAATGCAGTTTTTCAAGGTTTTCAAGTTCATGAAAGCTTCTAAAATGAAAATGATTTTAGGACATGGATCACTTCTTTTCATATCCTTTAAACATGAATCCTATGAAGAGATAACACCTATGTTTGTATTTCTTTGATAGGTTTTCAGTATGAGTCTTTGGTTATTTTTTTATTCTCCAAATTTATTTATATAGGTTTTCATGTTTTTATAGCTTCATGTGCTTCATTCAATTTTTCCCAATTCATATTTACACCCTAAACTTGAATCATGACATGCATTTTTAAAAAATTAACCTCCAAAAAAGGTGTTAAATATGAGCTTGGATCCTATTTTCTACTCATGGTTCACTTATGTTCATAACTTTAAACATGAATCCTATGAAGATATAACACCTATGTTCGTATTTTTTTGATTCACTTGAATAACTCTTTTGAAAATGTTATTTACAACACTGTTCTCCAATTTCGTATTATTTGAATTGTGAACTTAAAGATGATTTTAGATTTCAGATTTTAAGTAATTTGAAAATGATAATTTCAGATTTCAGATTTTATTTGAAGTGTGAACTTAAAGATTGATGTGTGAACTTCAAGATTTCAGATTGTATTCGATGTTTACAATCTGAAATCTAAAATTTGGTGTTTACTGAAATACCAAATTTTAAAGATGTGAAGTGTGAAACATCAAATAAAGATTGAAGTGTGAACTTAAAGATTTTACTTAAAGATTGGTGTTTCAGTAAAAAACTGAAATATTATTATGATTTGGTGTAACAAAGAAATTCCGATTTGATGTGTGAACTTAAAGATTGAAGTGTGAACTTAAAGATTGGTATTTCAGTAAAAACATGAAAAATCTGATTTGATGTTTGTATCCATCTTTGACGTGTGAACTTAAAAGAAAGCTGATTTGATGTTTACTTAAATTTGCATTTCAGTAAACACCAAATATTTGAAGTGTGAACTTAAAGATTGGATGCATTTGGTGTTCACAGCATTTTCTGTGTAAAATCTAAATTCTGATTTTACACCAAATAGACTCATGCGAAATTTGGTGTTTCAGTAAAAACATGAAAAATCTGATTTGATGTAAAACACCAAATTTCATTATGATTAATGTTTTAAGTAAACATCAAATAAAATCTGAAATTTGGTGTTTCGATGATTTCTATGTTAGTGCAACAAAGGAATTCTGCAGCATTTTCTGTCTTTTCATTCAAGTAAAATTTGATTTTTTTAATCCATATTCAGAGCCATTCACAAACACTGGAATTGGGAGTTTTCTTACGGCCAAAACATCGGAATTTGGCTACCTTAGCCAAAACATCGTTATTCAAATAACGCACATATGGTTTGCTGTGGCCGAAATCTTCTTTGGTTTGTGGTCGGCAACATCGTAAAATGGATAACTTAGCCGTTCAAAAACCCTCAAATAATATTTTGTTATCATGTCATCACTAAATTTTGCGAGTTTACATTTCATCACTACAATTTGCGGGAGCCTTACGATGTGACCATTCATTTTTTGGGGAGTTTAACGTTGCGAAATGTTGGCTCCATTTGGTACGTTGTTGGCGGTCATAAACGCACAAGTTATACTGTCATTCGTTAGGAATCTTCTAACAAACAAAATCAACTTGGAAATGCAACATCCATGTTTTGAAATGTTGGCTCCTTTTGGTATGGTGTTGGCAGTCGTAAATGCACAAGTTATAGCGTCATTCGTTATGAATCATCTAACAAACAAAATCAACTTGGAAATGCAACGTCCATGTTTTGAAATGTTGGCTCCTTTTGGTACGGTGTTGGCAGACGTAAATGCACAAGTTATAACATCATTCGTTAGGAATCGTATAATAAACAAAATCCATTTGGACGTACAACATCCATGTTTTCAATTTCCGTTCATTTTAATAGGATGTGTTTATGTTAATCTGACAAGTATTCGGTGATTCAAGGGTTCAAATTACGTTCAGTGAGGTCATAACTTCCAAATGAAAAAATATCCCCTGAAACTCTATTTTTAGTGGAGTCTTTTTTGTCATGAATTTATGAAACTGTACGATTGTCTCATTTGCATGTCTATGTGTACATGTATACATATTGTTACATATTTGATTTACTTAGCGCAATATGCTAGAATGTGTGTTTCCACTATTGTGTTGAAACAATAAATATGTTTGCATATTGAGTCTGGTAATTGATCTCTCAAACATTACTCTTCAACAATCAGAACACATTTGAGCATATTTCAACATGGAGGATACAAGAAGTCAAGAATTACTTCAAAATCTCTTGACTCCAGGTACTACCTGCCTAATTTTATAAACATCCTGAACGTAATAGTATCGTGTGAATGAGACACATTAAACATATGTACAACTACTAGATAGCCGTACACGCTTACTGCACCACGATTCTACCAGCGTACGAAGAAATAATATGACTGATCAACAATATGCTGAAGAAAATGGCAGAAGATGAGCAAATCAACATTGTCAAGAAGCGCAAACAATAACAGCGACTAATGATGAGATCATGCATTCAATTTTTCAAATAGGCGAGTATTCAATGACAACGATAGCAGTAAATCCAACAATTACAAGCCAAGAACTGCTTCAAAATATACTTACTCCAGGTATTACCTAATAAATTTAGAGATATCCATAGACACAATATCTCATGCATGTGAATGTAACTGCTTTGTTGTCAGACAACTACTTACCAGAAAGTTGGACTCGCTTATTGCACTGCAATTCTACGTGCATAAGGAGAAGCAATATGACTGTTCAACAACGTGTGCCGAAAATACCCAAAGACGAGGACAATGACATGTTCGTGAAGATCAACAAAGAATAATGCCTAATGTTATGAACACACATTCAACTTTAAAAATGAGTGAAAGTTCAACATCCACGCGGGCTACAATAATCGTTCACAGTACGCTAAACTAACTATCTTTGTGAACAGTCATCCTTCATGTATTTATACTTCTAAATAATCACTAATATGTTAGAATACTTCACCCTAACTACTCCACCAATCTACAATGATGGTTCTAATACAAAAAATGATAGTGCTGAAGAAGACGATGAAGAAAATGATAATGCAACCACAAGGACATATATTCAACATAATTGCGCTAGAAATTTCTATCCAGCGCATGCTGAAACACTCTTTGAACTACACTCACCGACAACCTTTCCCCACTGTTGTGCTAGACTATTTTAGTGAGAGACAAGCTCATTGTGTTGTAATAAAGGAAGAATATCAATACCAGAAATCCCAGCACCTACAGAATTGCTCAATCTCTACACCGATCAGTCTGTGGAAGGTCAGCATTTCAGGCAACATCTGCGTGCATACAATATGTTTTCTCCCATGCGTCATTGGGTGTAACTCTTGACAACACGATAGCCCCATTTCACCAAGGAAGTTATAGCATCCGGGCACGCAGATCCATATATCATCGCATCAGAAACCTAACCCCAAATGATGTCCTAAGACTGTGCTTCCTTCAACTATTTATCTACGACACCAAGCATGAGACAACAAACCGTTTATAGGAAAATAATGAGCTTCGGGTTGGGCTCCTACAAAAAATAACATGCATATTGGATATATTCAATCCCTTCGTTCAGAGGTTCCGACAACTATCGCGCCAACCAAACATACATGAATGCAAGTTGGTTATAAAATAATGCCCTTCCAATCTACATCAATACACTATATCGTCGGCCTCTCAAGTTGCAGCTATATTAGTTGGGCCGGAAGAAGGACAGTAAATGCGAGAAAGAGATATCATTGTCCAAACGATTGGAGGGCTTCTTCAGAATGTCCAAGAATACTCTAGCTACTATGACCCACTTTAATACCCTTTATTGTTACCATTGGGGACATTTGGCTGCTCTAGCAATTTACATTCACTGACAAACTCAAAAATCACCTGCTGTGATTACTATTCATACATGCTTCAAGTAATGGCGACTTATTTTACACATTTTAGAGATGTCACATTTTACGTTTTCTCTAATTATGTTCTAATTATTTATTGTTTTTTCTCAAGATTCGAGATGCTTCCAATTCGATATTACCATGCAATAGAAGGTTACTACAACAATATGTGGTCGATAACTACGTAAAAATAGAAACTCAAAAATTGCTGTTTATTAGATCACATCAAAGTGACTTGCGCGCAGAACTATATTCGGGGTTGAAAGATTGTTTTAATGCAGAAAAAAATAAAGCTGGTTTGATAAACTCACTTTTTATTAAAAATATAATATATAACCTCATTATTTTATATTAATTTTAGCGTGTAATTTCGATTTAGGTAACGTCGGAAAAAGAACCATCCTACCGTCTTCATTTAATGGCAACCCAAGAGATATGTATCGGCGATATCAAGATGCTATGGCAATTGTTCAGCACAACAGCAAGCCAGATTTGTTTATAATCATGACATGCAATCCAAGATGGAATGAGATTAAGGATAAGCACATGGAAGGACAAGCTCCGTGTGACCGTCCAGATCTCCTAACTAGGATATTTTGTTCTAAATATGAAGAGCTCAAGAAAGATATATTCCACAGAGATGTGTTAGGAAAGGTAGTTGGACATGTCCATGTCATTGAATTTCAAAAAAGGGGATTACCACATGTTCACATGTTTGTGTTATTGGATCCGACAGACAAATTAACCTCCCCTGATGAGTACGATTCAGTTGTACTAGCGGAGATACCTTATAGAGACGAGGAACCTGTATTGTACGAGTCCGTGATAAAACACATGATTCACTGGCCATGTGGAACTTACAAACCAAAGCACAATGTATGAAGAACCATATCTGTAATAAAAGTTTTGCTAAGCAGTATACAAATGCGACAATACAAGGGAATGATGCTTACCCAGTGTATCGAAGAAGGAATGATAACAAAAATATTACTATAGGCAGAAATGCATCTTTTATTGTGGATAATAGATGGGTTGTTCCATATAATCCATGGTTACTTTTAAAATATGATTGTCATCTTAATGTTGAGATATGCAGCAGTATCCATAGCATTAAATATTTATACAAATATGTATATAAAGGACCCGATCATGTCTCTTTTGAAGTCCGTCCTGGTGCTACTCAAGAGGAAATAAATAATTATGTTGACGACAGATGGTTGTGCCCGCCAGAATCTTTATGGAGAACATTCAAGTTCCAAATGAGTCGAATATATCCATTGCTAAAGCGATTACAAATACATCTACCTAGTAAACATCAAATACAATTTTATAGTGAACAACTAATTTCATCGATATTAATGGATGACCGTAATTCAAAAACAATGTTGACCGAGTTTTTTAGTGTTTATTGCCAACAGCGAGAGCAAAACCTCCATTTGTATAGAGATTTTCCAAAATATTATCGATGGTTCAAACAACATAAAATTTGGAGGAAAAGGATCAGAAATCGCATGGTCATTGGTAGAATTTATTCTGTGCTGCTTGCTGACAGCGAAATATACTATTTGTGCATGCTTCTAAATCACATATCGGGTCCAAAGTCATTCGATGCACTATTAACTATCAACGGCACGCACTGCGTCACTTTTAAGAATGCTGCATAGAACTATGGTTTGCTTGAGAATGATAACAATATTCGAGAATGTCTATTTGAGGCTCGAGTATTCAGAATGCCATCCGCGTTGAGAAGACTATTTACTACTATATTGATCTTTTGTGAACCAGCCAATGTCAGAAGTATTTGGGATGAAAATTATGCAAGCATGATTGAAGATTATCCAAGTTCTAGAACGACCAACGAGTTCTACATTATGAATAAACTACTTCATAACCTCGATGTTATCCTGAAGCAACATAAACGCTCTATTAAAGACTTCGATTTATCACCCATCAATGAAACATTCAATGTTTTAATAACCTATCCGGTCTTATAAGAGATGAATTATCAATACCTATTACATGGGTTGATCTTAACGTAGTTATGTTGCTCAAAAAGGTTAGTTACATGCTTATAATGTGATAAGTGAGACAATAAAGAACAAATCACATGAGTGTTTTTTTTGTTGATGGACCTGGTGGAACTGGAAAAACATATTTGTATCTTGAAATTCTTGCCACTTTTAGAAAAATAGGATGCATCATTATAGCTATAACTACTTCTGGTATTGCTGCTACCCTTTTACTGGGAGGCCGGACTGCACATTCAAAGTTACAAATACCCATTAAATTGGATTACAAATCGTTTTGCCCTTTTGAAAAATAGTCAGACTTTGCAGAAGTTATCAGACAATCAAAGGCCATAATTTGGGATGAAGCACCCATGGCTGATAGAAAGGCGTTTGAGACAGTTGATCATTCGTTTCGTGATGTTACTGATGTGGACAAGCAATTTGGAGGGAAAATATTAATTATGGGAGGAGATTTTCCCAGGTACTACCGGTTGTTGTGAATGGAACAAGAGCACAAATAATTAATGCAAGCATCATTCAATCACATTTATGGAGTTATGTCAAGATATTAACTCTAACAGAAAATATGCGAGCCAAAAATGATAATAGCTTCTCTGAGTATCTTCTCCAAGTTGGAAATGGATTGGAGATGACTATACAAGATGATATGATTAGGATCCCCGATCCAATGGGTATATCATGGGAATGTGAGAAATCGATCAATGATTTAATAGATGTTACATTCCCAAATTTAGGATCACACGTTGGCGATAAAAACTATATTCGAGATAGAGCTTTACTAACACTGCTAAATGAGCATGTGAATATGTTGAACAACACCACTCTTCTACAATTTCCCGGCGAATAAGTTATATACTACTCTTATGATTCCGTCGTTGATGACAGGAGAGGTTTGTATTAACCTGAATTTCTAAATTCATTGACACCCGGTAACATACCGCCTCATAAGCTAAAGTTAAAAATCGGAGCTCCTATCATATTAATAAGAAATATTGACCCAAAGATAGTTCTATGTAATGGAACAAGAATTATTTGTCGCTGGTTTGCAAAAAATGTAATAGAAGCAGAGAGTTTAACAGGGCACTTTCAAGGAAACTTGGTCTTCTTGCCACGGATACCATTGAAGACAACTGAAGATATTAGACTACCATTTTAATTAACGCGCAAACAGTTTCCAATGAGGCTAAGCTTCGTATTGACGATTAATAAATCACAAGGAAAAACAATCGAAAATGTTGGAATATATCTGCCAAATAATGTGTTCAGTCATGGCCAGTTGTACGTAGCTTTATCGCGAGGTGTGTCCAGTGAAAAAACAAATATTCTGATAAAGAATGACAAGATAGCTGGTCATGAAGGAATGTACACAATGAACGTTATTTACAAAGAAATATTTGCACAACTTAGACAGCAACATGCAATGTATCTCCAACGTAGGTGGATTGCTCATTATTTTCACAATACTACAACTACTCCAATCAACCGCTAAATTAATTTTTTTTTGCAGAATAGACGTCGTGATCGGTGTTGATTGTGAAATGACTTCCAATTCGGCTGTAGTACAAATTGTATGTCAAACTATCTTACTATCATTATATTATTGTCCTTTTTGATGGTTTGTAAAATTCTCACCGTATTGTGAGATTTTCGACAAAATCTTAATATTAGCTGTTTGGAAATATATTTCCTGTTTTCCTCAAGTCTTTGAACTGTTTAATAAGTTTTGATAAATATTTTATTGTTTTGCACCACAATCCATAGGATGCCCTAATTCAGACCTAATTTTGATCTACTATTCTAATTTGTATCCCTACTTCATTTCAAACGCATGCAGATGACAAACCAAAATCAATCTGAGGTGGCGGTGTCATTGCAAAATAGGGGTGGCCCGATCCAACGTATGAGCTTCGTACTTTACGAAGACTAATTTCGTACATTTTACATAACCTAAATCTATATTACATGTTAAATACTGTTGTTTGTTTTTCAGCTCTGCCAGCCTCAATAGATAAAAATTGCAATATCACTGCTACCACCGACAACGATTATGAATACTACAATGAAGTTTGCAAAGAGGGTACTGCCAGATGGTCTGATGGTCCGCATGCTAGGGTTGAAGGTTTTAGGCTAATTATCCCAGCAGTGCCAAGAGGCTTGGATGCTAGAGAAGAGTGGAATTTTGTTTTCGATATGATAAGAAGGTAACACCTAACAAGGAATATCTATTATGGTTGAAATATTGTTGTTTTAACACATTTCAAAACTGTTAACTAATGATTTATCTTTAAATCTTTGATTGAAACAGAGTCTCTCGAGGTCACTGAATGAAATCTATTGCTGCATAAGAAGGAGATGCTAATATTTTGAAATGGGTTTAACTACGAGATTCTGACAGGTTTTTTGGGGGTTTTGCAGTTTTAATTTTTTGAATTCATATTTAGAATCAATGCTGTTGTTATATACATCTCACGTGCTCATAGAGTTTTTCATTGCGAAATGCTCTTCTGATATTTTGGTTATGGCTTTGTAATCAAAGCTGTGAAATGTGTTGTCTTTTGAGATATTTTGCATTGCAAGTATGGATTTTGTTCTGAGTTTTTTTATTGCAAGTGCAAGTATAAACTTTGCATGTATTTGTGTTTACTTGCAGATGTATGTGTTACAATCATATTTGTTTGTTGTTACTTCTTAAAATAATGTTCTTTATCAAAGACCTATGATGGTGAGGTTGAAGTGTTACATATAGGAAATGACAACGCCACCCCTCCCGAACAATATCGTCGCCACCCGAAAAATGTCGCCGCCCCTGCACAATATCGCCGCCCCGGCACATTGCCACCGCCCCCGACCATTGTTGCCACCCATGAACAATGTTGCCGCCCACGAATAATGTCACCGCCCACGAACAATATCGTCGCCCACAACCAATGTCGTCACCCATGATAAATGTCGCACTCACGACCAATATCGCAGTCCACAACACCTGTTGTCGCCCATGACCCATGTCGTTGCCAAGCGGATGAAGCCCGCTTAGTTACGGTCGAAGCCCGCAGCGACGCTCCGAGAATGGGCGGAGCCCGTTCGAAGATGCTAGTGTATATATATATATATATATATATATATATATATATATATATATATATATATATATATATATATATATATATATATATATACATATATATATATATATATATATATATATATATATATATATATATATATATATATATATATATATATATATGTATATATGAGCATCTTCGTATGGGTTGCGCCCGTGCTCGATGCTCTCGGGCGGCCTTCGGCCGTATCCAGGCGTGCTTCGGCCGCATCCAGGCAGGCTTCGCCTGCCTCCAAACGGGCTTCTCCCGTGCTCGATGCATCGTTGCGGGCTGCGCCCGCATCAAAGTGGGATGCACCCACATCAAAGCGGGATGTACCCACATCAAGACGGGCAGTGCCCGCAATATATACATATGAGTACTCAAAATGACCGTAAAAAATATAAATCAATATTACAATTTTTATTTTGTAAAAAAATATGTTTTGTCATAAAAACATTAATCTCACGCTATCTCTCTCCCTCTTCTTTCTCTCCCTTCCCCATCTCTCTCCCTTCCCCATCTCTCTCCCTTTCTCTCTCCCTCTCTCTCTTCCCCCTCTCTCCACCCACTTTCTCCTCTCCCTTTCTCTCTCTCTCCCTCTCCTCCCCTCTCTTTCTCTCTCTTCCTCATTTCTCTCTCCCAACTCTCTCCCCCATCTCTCTCCCCCCATCTCATGCTCTCTCTCATGACCCAATGGCTCTTATTTGATCTATGGTGTGCCTCCAAATACTCATATTGCTTTATATAATAATATATATATATATATAAGAAATTGATCAGTTCAAATACATAAATCATTTACATCAATAAAAATGGTACTGAGCCGACGACCACATTTTCCAACACGAACCATCAGACCAAACATCTTGAAAAAAAGGCACTGCGGTGGTGGGCACATTGTCCAACACAACCCAACAACCCATAAGAAGAGAAGAAAACTCACCCGGTGTAATGATTCACAACTCGGCACTGAGGTGGTGGTCCTTTATCCACTGTCAATCAAAGACTACAAATTAGCTTCTAAAAGTACTGACAACGAAAGAGAAACCCAAGACTTAGTATCAAATTTCCACAATGGCGCAAAGTAAGAAAGTCCAGAAAACCTATAAAGGTATACTCAACGAATTGGAGTTCATACGACGAAAACAATCTAAGTCCACACCGATTCATCGAGAATACTCGACGAATTCAAAGTCACTCAATGCTTTTCTGCTCCACTCAGTGCCTTTTGACTCCACTCAACGCTTTAGAATCCAAGACTGATTAACACAACTCCTAACTAGAATCATTCGGCGTGCTCAACTCCAAAGGTAGCACTCAACGAATTTGACTCCAAGACAGTTTCACTCAACGAATTCGATTCCAAGGTATAATTACTCGACAAATCTGACTCCAAGATAGTTTCACTCAACAAATTCGACGCCAAGGTATAATCACTCGATGAATCTGACTCCAAGATAGTTTCACTCAACAAACTCGACGCCATGGTATAATCACTCGACGAATCTAACTCCAAGACAGTTTCACTCAACGAACTCGACGCCAAGGTGTAATCACTCGACGAATCTAACTCCAAGATAGTTTCACTCAATGAACTCGACGCCAAGGTATAATCACTCGACAAATCTTACTCCAAGACAGTTTCACTCAACGAACTCGACGCCAAGGTATAATCACTCGACGATTAAGACCTGGACCGATCTCTACACTACACAGATTCAACAAAACAAATCCCAACATTATTCCTAAGTTCTATGTAGGAAAGAAAAGGATAGCAGGAATGAAAGAGGTAGTAAGAGTGGAGGAACCACCACTTGCCTCAAAATCTCCTGAAACTCGACCTTCTGAATACTCCACGGCACAGATCGGCCGAAAAAGAAAACACGACAACGAGATCTAGAGAGATTTGGACAAAATGAAGGTTTAGGGCCACACACCCCAATGCCAAAAGTCCACGAAAACAAAAATACCTACCACCAATGGGTAGATCTCGGCTAGAGCTTTCCGGATCGATGCTCCGCTGAAAATTTCACCCACCGGAGCTCCAAAACGGCTGCCAGAAGGTTCATGATGAAAAAACTCACCACGTCTCTCATGACCCTCTCGATCAGACCCTTTTGGGGAAGAAGGATGAATAGGGTTTTTTTATAAGTATATATATAATATTATATTATTAATATAATAACTAGAAAAACTCAAATGACAAGGGTGACCAAATCACCACTATTTTTTATAAAATTCACACCAAAAGTAAATGGTGGTGCTACGAATCCAACGACAAAGTCAAAATGAGGATCCGACAAACCAAACTCGGGATAAAATTTTTCTAAGTTAAAACAACAAAATCCTCATCAAATTCATCGAGTCTCCAAAATCGCCTGATTCGCAACAAAACTTCACAAACACACTTAAAATTAATGATTATGATTTTTCAAGACAAAATTATAATTCCGACGAATCTAAAAACTGGTCAACTCGCCCCAACGAACAAAATCTCGCAATAACGACGACGCACCATTAACTATGCATCAACGTAATGCTCCTACATCATTATTACGCCACTAATGGGACTAAAATAATTATCGAAAATTCATGGGCGTTACAGCCACTTCCCCTAAAAAGAAGTTTCATCCCGAAACTAGATACGCAATATGAAACTGAAACAGAAAGGAAACTGCCAAAGGTTACTAGATAGAAATACTTACCAAAGAAATTAGGAGAAAAGGTGAGGATGAGCCTGTTGAAATTTGTGAAGTGGAAGTGGGGGATGGGACAGGCCGCGCGGCCTGTGGCGGACAGCTTTGGCGGACTAGGCGGACTGGGCAGACTGAGATATGCGGCCTGGTGATAGGTCTAGTGGGAAGCCGGCTGTCTTCTGAGCGGGTTGTTGCATGGAGTCCGCGGACTATGCGGCCTGGTGTCTGCGGATAGGGTGTTTGCTGATTGGCTTTGCCAAGGAGCGACCTGAGCGGATGGAGGCTTGCGGACTGATGCATTACTCAGTGGCCGCGGGTGCAAGCTTGTGCTGATAGGCGGGTTGGCTCTTGTCCGCGGGAAGCTTGCGGACTGGTGTGTCCGCGGAATTGGCTGTTGCGGACTGGGCTTAGAGCTTGGCTGAGGCCTTGTCAAGTTCTGGTGGCACAGCAGGCGATTTGCTGTGGAGACCGGTTTGCGGACTGGTGTTTGGAGTCCGGGAGGAGACTGCTGCGTTGGACAGGAGTGCGAGGTGCTCGCGGACTGGTGGCGGTCTGTGCTAGGGTGTTTAGCGGACGGGAGTTTGTGTCCGCCATGCTCGCACTGGCCCTTGATGGTTTTGGACTTGGTCACACTTGGTGTCAAGTTCATGGTGTCCGCCGTATCCGCCAAGTCCGCTGTGACCGGGCGGACTGTTATTGTCTGCCTTTGGTCGTGGACTTGTGGCGGATTGAGGTGTGAGTCTTGCGGACTGCCTCGGGTTGGTGCGGACTGCCATTGAAGGGGGTTGCTGTCCTGCAGTGGTTGGAGCTTTGCGGGCTGATGTCTTGTCCGCTTAGCTTGGGCGGACTGGAGAGGGTTCGTCAATGGTTTCCTAGCTCCTGGCGGTTTTCCTTGGTGACCGGCTAAGTCCTCGCGGACTCAGCGGACGGTGGTTTGTATTCGCGCGGGCTGGGGCGGTGTCGCTATCTCTTGGGCGGTGACCACACTCCTCACCTGGCCTATAAATAGGACCCCCTTGGCACATCTACAGTAACCTACGTAACTTGAGTGAACAGTAAGTTGTGGTGTGCAAGGAGCTGCGGTCTGTGTTTTCAAGTCCGCGCGGATTGTTTCAGGCTGACGGTTTGCTGTGTGTAGGTCGCGCGGATAACTTCAAGGAGCCAGGAGTTTGGCTGTGACTTCGGTCAAGTGCTTGGAAGTGTGCGGTCTCTGCAGACTCAACAGGAAGTCGCTCTACGGCCTGTCAGTTCTGTTTCAACTTTGCCAGCTTCAATAACCTGTCCGCCGGTTTCAGGCGGGTAGGGGTGTTCCTCAGTTCAGGTTCAGCGGGAGGCGAATAACGGTGTGTCCGCGCGGCCTCGCGGCTTCGGCGGACTCCGTGTCTATTCGGCGGATTGCAGCATAGCTTGGGCGATCTCAGCGGACTCGGCGACCTCGGCGACCTCGCGGTCTCGGCGGACTCCGGTTCTGTCCGCCCGGCTTGTTTTCTGGTTCTTTCTGTTTACAACTGTTATACTAGCGAAATCATGTCTCGCTATGTATGCCTCGGATTGTAAAGAAGTGAATGTATAAAAGACCTGCTTGTGCTTCCATTGTTTGTTGGGTGTAACCTTTGATCCTTGGGTTCCGCTGGTTCAACGTGAGAACTGGGTAGTACCGAAGATATTAATTTGGCGTTTGGGCTATCTTGCTGACCACGTTGAGAAAATTTAACATGGTATCAAAGCGAGGTTTCTGAGGTTACTGAGGTTCAGTTGCGTGAGCGGAAGTCAGCAAGTGTTGTTACTCAGTGACTGAGTGGTGATAAACCTGTGTTGTTGCTCGGAGCTGCTGAAGGTTGCCAACAGGTGTTGCAATGGAAGGGAGTTTTGCAAGAGGTCTGGGCATTGAACTCTTAACACCGACTAACTTCAAGAAGTGGAAGTCGTGCATGAAGAGTTATCTTCTTGGCGAGGAGCTGTGGGAAGTCGTCGGTGGTGACGACAAACAGGAAGTTACTGCTGCGTTCGGTACTGCTGAGCAGGTTAGGCTCTGGAGAAGAACAAATGCTAAGGCGGAGTTCATTCTGAAGAGAGCCGTGTCTCCGGAACTGTTTGATCACATCGTAGGGTGTGAGTCGGCTGCTGATATTTGGACAACCATTGATGAGTTGTTCAATAGGAAGAATGTGGCGCGACTTCAGTTCTTGGAGAATGAGTTGGCCAGGGCAACTCAGGGAGACCTTTCCATCTCCAAGTACTTCTTAAAGATGAAGAGCTTGTGCGCTGAGCTGTCGGCACTGGATCCTGATGAGCCTATCTCTGAGGCTAAGATGAAAAGGCACATTATCCGCGGCTTGCGAAAGGAGTATGTGGCCTTTGTTACATCTGTTCAAGGGTGGGCTACTCAGCCGTCGTTGCTGGAGCTGGAAAATCTGCTTGCCTCGCAGGAGAGCTTAGCAAGGCAGATGGTTGGAGTGAACCTGAATCAGGAAGGCAGCGAGGCTCTCTTCTCAGGCAAGAAGAAGGGATGGGAAGGGAAGAAGAAGAAGAAGGTGCAGGCCGCTGGTGAGAAGGAGACTTCAACTTCATATCCGCCAGAGAGGAGCAATGCTCCTAAGGATTGGAAGAAGAATCTGAAGTGCTACCAGTATCATCAGCGAGGGCACTTCAAGCGGGACTGCAAGGTCAAACTGTAGCCTGGGCATGCTGCGGGAAAGGAGGAAGCTTGCTCGAGAAGTGAAGAAGCAGGATGGGGCGGAGCTTTTATGACGGGCACTTGTGTCCGGGCCTTGTCTGCTGAGGACTTCAACAGCGAGTGGATCGTGGACTCCGGGTGTGGTCATCACCTCACCGGAGACAAATCGAAGTTCACCTCCATGCAGACGTATTCAGGTAATGAAGCTATTATCACTGCTGATAATACTGTTTATGCAGTAGAGAAGGAGGGGGTCGTGTCTTTGGGTAGTGATCAGGGGCCACTCACGTTAAGGAGTGTGTATCACGTGCCGGGCATGAAGAAGAACCTCTTCTCGGTGACCAATGCGGTGGACGCTGGGTATCACGTTCTGTTTGGGCCAACAGACGTGAGGTTCCTTCGCAACGTATCAGCAGTGAAGGCTGATGTTGCTCATGTTGGGAGGAGGGTGAAGAACTTGTTTGTTCTTTCCACCAATGCTTATGTTGATAAGATGAGGGCCAATGATAGTGCGGCTATCTGGCATGAGAGGCTGGGGCATGTTGGCATGGACAAGCTGAAGGCGATGGCTAGTAGAAGTCTGGTGAGGGGGTTGCCGAAGTTGTCCTCCTTTGGTGATGGGCATGTTTGTGCGGGCTATCAATACGGTAAGGCACATCGCCTTCCGTTTGATAAATCACAAACAAGGAGCAAGAAACCATTGGAGTGTATTCATGGCGACCTGATGGGACCGACTGTTACTGCCAGCCTTGGTGGAAGCAGATACATGCTTGTCTTGGTTGATGACTACTCAAGGTATACTTGGGTGTACTTCTTAAAAGAGAAGTCGGAAGCCTTCCGTTTGTTCGTGGAGTTCAAGGAGTTGGTAGAAGGCCGGCTTGGCTTGCGGATTAAGAAGTTTAGAACTGATAACGGGGGTGATTTTGTCTCCTCCGAGTTTTCTATCTTCTGCAGGAAGCACGGGATCCAACGAGAGCTTACTTGTGCTCACACTCCACAACAAAATGGGGTAGCGGAGCGGAAGATCCGTCATCTGACGGAAACCTGCAAATGCTGGCTTCATGCGAAAGATATCTCAAGGTCCTTTTGGGCGGAGGGAATGTCTTGTGCTGCTTATGTTATCAACCGGATGCCACTCAGCCCTATCAACATGAAGACTCCTGTTGAGCTGTTGCTGAAGGAGAAGCCGAGTGTGGGACACCTTCGGGTGTTCGGTTCAACTTGCTACGTGCATGTCCCGGATGCTTCACGGACAAAGCTGGATGCGAAGGCAAGGAAACTTGTCTTTGTTGGCTATGATGAGCGGAAGAAGGGATGGAAATGCATAGACCCTGTGACGAAGAAGTTCGTGGTGTCAAGAGACGTTGTCTTTGACGAGCTGACGTCATATGGAGGTGGCTCGGTGGAGCTTACCGAAAGTAGCAAGGTTGAGGAAGCACCGGTGGTGGCTGCTGAAGGCTTGGAAGAGGAGCTTGCTGTTTCACCAGCAGCTCCTGTTGCTTCGAACTCCGAGGCTGAGCCTTCTGGCTCAGGAAGTAGGGGAGCACTGCTCAATGCTTGCCCCAGGTAGGAGTGGAGCCCAAAGAAGCAACGGAAGCCGTGAGCAAGGAGCCGTGTCTTCGGAGATCGAAGAGGGTGGTTAAGCCACCGGCTCGGTACTGTGATGGGAATGCAGTGAGCTTTGTCTCATGTTTCTTTGCAGGTCTTCTAGATGAGCGAGAGCCTGCAAACTTCAACGAGGCCACTTGAGTGAAGGAGTGGGAAGGTGCCATGAAGGAAGAGATTGATGCTCTGAAGAAGAATGAAACCTGGGACCTTGTGCCCAAGGTTGATGGCATTACTCCGGTTACTTGCAAGTGGGTGTATAAGTTGAAGAAGAAGACTGATGGGAGCATTGATCGGTTCAAGGCTCGCCTGGTCGCTAGAGGATTCTCACAGCAGTATGGAGAAGACTATGAGGAGACATTCAGTCCAGTTGCAAAGATGACTTCTGTAAGAGTGGTGATCGCCTTGGCTGTTAGCAAGGGATGGAGGTTGTGGCAACTCGATGTGAAGAATGCCTTTCTTTACGGAGAGATTGACAAGGCCATCTTCATGGATCAGCCGCTTGGTTTTGTCTCTGAGAAGCATCCAGACTATGTCTGCAAACTCAGGAAGGCTCTCTATGGGTTGAAGCAAGCTCCTAGAGCTTGGTATGGGAAGATTGCAGAGTACTTGCAATTCTGTGGATACCTTGCTTCTAACTCGGATTCAAGCTTGTTCGTCAAGAAGAAGGGAGAGCTACGGGTCTTGGTCCTACTGTATATTGATGACATGATCATCACAGGGAATTCGGAGGAGGAAGTAGCAAGGCTCAGGGCAGAGCTTGCTATACGCTTCGAGATGAAAGACTTGGGAGAGTTACATCACTTTCTCGGTCTTGAAGTTGAGAGGAAGGAGTGAGGGGTTCTCATTAGCCAGAAAGGATATGCTGATCGTATTGTGAAGCGGTTCGGCATGGGCGAAGGGAAGAAGTGCTCTACTCCACTGGAATCTGGGCTGAAGCTTCGACGAGATGAGGGAAGGGTTCTTCATGATCCCTTGGTGTTCAGGGCGCTTGTTGGGAGCTTGATTTATCTGACGATTACAACGCCGGATATAGCCTATGCTGTTGGCCGAGTAAGTCGGTATATGGCTGAACCAAGGCAATCTCATCTAGTGGCGCAAAGGGTATTCTGAAGTATGTCAAGGCTTCTTCTGATATGGGACTCCTCTATAGATGGAACGCGGAGTTTGCGTTGCTCGGGTACACGGATGCTGACTATGGTGGTGATTCGGATGATCGAAGGTCTACTTCAGGTTATGTGTTCACTTGCGGTTCAGCTAGCATCTCGTGGTGTAGCAAGAAGCAGGACTCGGTGTCGGTTTCAACCACGGAGGCGGAGTATAAGGCTTCGGCCTTGGCTTCTCGGGAAGTCGTTTGGTTGAGGAGGCTTATAGAGGATGTCCATGAAGAAGTGCAAGGGTCTAATTTACTCCGGGGTGACAATGAGAGTGCTCTCAAACTGGTTAACAATCCAGTGTGTCACGCCAGGACCAAGCATATAGAGATTGATCACCACTTCATCAGGGAGAAGGTGTTGGAGGGGTCTCTGCTGGTCGGGCATGTTCAGAGTGAAGATAATCTTGTTGACATCTTCACGAAGCCACTGTCGAAGGGGCCCTTTGAATGCTTGCGCAGCTTGCTGGGCTTGGTCACCACTTCACACTTCAAGGGGGAGTGTTGAAATTTGTGAAGTGGAAGTGGGTGATGGGACAGGCCGCGCGGCCTGTGGCGGACAGCTTTGGCAGACTAGGCGGACTGGGCGGACTGAGATATGCAGCCTGGTGATAGGTCTAGTGGGAAGCCGGCTGTCTTCTGAGCGGGTTGTTGCATGGAGTCCGCGGACTATGCGGCCTGGTGTCTGCGGATAGGGTGTTTGCTGATTGGCTTTGCCAAGGAGCGACCTGAGCGGATGGAGGCTTGCGGACAGATGCATTGCTCAGTGGCCGCGGGTGCAAGCTTGTGCTAATAGGCGGGTTGGATCTTGTCTGCGGGAAGCTTGCGGACTGGTGTGTCCGCGGAATTGGCTGTTGCGGACTGGGCTTAGAGCTTGGCTGAGGCCTTGTCAAGTTCTGGTGGCACAGCAGGCGATTTGCTGTGGAGACCGGTTGGCGGACTGGTGTTTGGAGTCCGGGAGGAGACTGCTGCGTTGGACAGGAGTGAGAGGTGCTCGCGGACTGGTGGCGGTCTGTGCTAGGGTGTTTAGCGGACGGGAGTTTGAGTCCGCCATGCTCGCACTGGCCCTTGATGGTTTTGGACTTGGTCACACTTGGTGTCAAGTTCATGGTGTCCGCCGTATCCGCCAAGTCCGCTGTGACCGGGCGGACTGTTGTTGTCTGCCTTTGGTCGTGGACTTGTGGCGGATTGAGGTGTGAGTCTTGCGGACTGCCTCGGGTTGGTGCGGACTGCCATTGAAGGGGGTTGCTGTCCTGCAGTGGTTGGAGCTTTGCGGGCTGATGCCTTGTCCGCTTAGCTTGCGCAGACTGGAGAGGGTTCGTCAATGGTTGCCTAGCTCCTGGCGGTTTTCCTTGGTGACCGGCTAAGTCCTCGCGGACTCAGCGGACGGTGGTTTGTATTCGCGCGGGCTGGGGCGGTGTCGCTATCTCTTGGGCGGTGACCACACTCCTCACCTGGCCTATAAATAGGACCCCCCTGGCAAATCTACAGTAACCTAAGTAACTTGAGTGAACAGTAAGTTGGGGTGTGCAAGGAGCTGCGGTCTGTGTTTTCCAGTCCGCGCGGATTGTTTCAAGCTGACGGTTTGTTGTGTGCAGGTCGCGCGGATAACTTCAAGGAGCCAGGAGTTTGGCCGTGACTTCGGTCAAGTGCTTGGAAGTGTGCGGTCTCTGCGGACTCAGCAGGAGGTCGCTCTGCGCCCTGTCAGTTCTGTTTCAACTTTTCCAGCTTCAATAACCTGTCCGCCGGTTTCAGGCGGGTAGGGGTGTTCCTCAGTTCAGGTTCAGCAGGAGGCGAATAACGGTGTGTCCGCGCGGCCTCGCGGCTTCGGCGGACTCCGTGTCTATTCAGCATATTGCAGCATAGCTTGGGCGATCTCAGCAGACTCGGCGACCTCGGCGACCTCGCGGTCTCGGCGGACTCCGGTGCTGTCCGCCCGGCTTGTTTTCTGGTTCTTTCTGTTTACAGCTGTTATACTAGCGAAATCATGTCTCGCTATGTATGCCTCGGATTGTAAAGAAGTGAATGTATAAAAGACCTGCTTGTGCTTCCATTGTTTGTTGGGTGTAACCTTTGATCCTTGGGTTCCGCTGGTTCAACGTGAGAACTGGGTAGTACCGAAGATATTAATTTGGCGTTTGGGCTATCTTGCTGACCACATTGAGAAAATTTAACAGAGCCTCTCTCATAGCGGACTCCAACTCTCATGTCACGCACTCGACATGTTGGTTTCACCAAAGAACCTTAACCATGGGTATTGTCTTTCTCTACAACACCCAATCCTGAGTCTCCAGAATACGAACTTGCTCCTTGACATAAGAAAGATTAGGCTGCAACTAGGGCACTGAGGCAAGCACATGACGATCACTAGGAACACACTTTCGCAATTGCCTCACATGAAACACATCGTGAACACCAGGGAAAGTAGCGGGCAAATACAGCCTATAAGCTGACACTCTGATGCGCTCAACAATCTGGAAAGTTCTCACATACCTAGGATCCAACTTGTGATTCCTTTCAAACCTCTTAACACCCGGCATTGGAGAAACCTTCAGAAAAACCATATACCCAACTGCGATGTCCAGATCAATCATTCATCGACTTGCATACTTCTCATAATGCTCCTAATCTACACAAAGCTTTTCACGAATATGTGTTACAAAAAATACTCATTTCTTTCAAGGCCTTCGGATCTAACAGCGGTCTCTCACCAACCTCAACCCAAAATAGGGGGTTCGACAACGCCTCCCGTACAAAGCCCTAAATGGGGTCATCTACAAACTCTCCTAATAACTATTATTATAAGCAAACTCCATCAGTCTGAGACGCTGATCCCAAGCTCCACCATATTCCGAAATATAACATCTGATCATATCATCCAAAATTTGATTAACTCTTTTTGTTTGACCATTGGTCTGTGGGTGGTAAGTGGTTGAATATATGAGGACGGTGCCCAACCCTTCTTGCAAACTCTTTCAGAAATACAACATAAATCTAGAGTCTCGATCTGACACAATACTTACTGGCAATCCATGCAGTCTGATGACTTCATCCAAATACAATTCTGCTATCTTCTTCATGGAATAGCCAATCTTAAAAGGCACAAAGTGAGCATATTTCATCAAACTATCAACTATGACCCACACAGAATCATGCCCTCGGGGAGACATCGACAAACCAGTAATAAAGTCCATGGAGATGCTCTCCCACTGCCAACTTGGAATATCTAAATGTGTTAGCTTGCCACCAGGCCTTCTATGATCTGCCTTAATACGCTTGCAGGTGAAGCACTCTGACACGAACTTGGCTATATAGTTATTTATCCCATACCACCGGACGATTTACTTCAGATCCTTATATGAAAGTGAGGGATAGATACAGTTTACTCTAGAGGGGGGTGAATAGAGTATATATAAAAAAATTTGTTTAAATATATTATGGAATTAAAATATAGGTACTTATATGAAAAAAGTAAAAGCAAGAAACTATCACTGCACAGTGCACAAAGAAAACACAAAGAAATCCAAACGACACAAGAAGTTTATAGTGGTTCCCCAAAGCTGGGTACATCCACTCTTCTACCACCCTGGTAGGAATCCACTTATGTTTTTGATCAGGTGCCCTATCACCACAAGATCTTCTTCAGGTAGATCTAGAAACCCTTCAGGATTTTGATCAGGTGCCTAAAACCCAATAGGTTTTTGATCAGGTGCCCTATCACCAAGGAGTTTACTTTTGAAGGGAGTAATAACCCTTTACAGAAGTGGGGGTGAGAGATGATTTTGTCTTCTCTTTTCTCAAACAACAATTAGAAGACTTGTGTATTCAATGATGTTGTCAAAGCTCTCACTGAGATGAAAAAGGGTTCAGGCTGGGAAGCTTTGCACAGGGTGATAGGCCTTCACAGTGATGATGTCTCCAGAAAGATTTTCGACTGATATTGATTAGTTGTCTCTTGAAAGCCTGGAGCAAATGAAGAACTCTGATGAATATCTGATTGATGTAGAGTTCCTCCTTGTGTAAAAGCCTTTTCACTGACGTTATATTCACTATATCTGCATGTGCCTGTGTATCGTCTGTGTTCTCTGTATTCTCTGTATCTGTTGTATATTCTGTCTATTCTATCTATTCTGTTCAAACAATTTGAATTCGTTTACTGCATTCAATGATGACGGCCTGAAAATATTGTGTATTAAATTATTTCCCCAACTGTCCCTTGGAAAAATGGAAGGCAATAATCCTGGAGAAGATCACAATTAATGCTCCTTCTAACGGATACATTCAGAGAATGTTAGAGCATTAATTACTCAGGAATTAGTGCATTAGAGTGGGGACAGAAAACCGGAAATAACCTAGACTGGAATCGTTGAATAGTTAGCAGAATTCGTCGAACTGAGATGTTGTAATCGTCGAGCTAATAACAGACTTACATGCTTCAAAAACGTTTCCTTATCTATCTGAAATTCGTCGAGTTGATAACTGGATATCTTGAGTTCAGCGATCATCGACCTGAGCTTTGAGTTCGTCGAGCTCATCTGGATTTCGTCGAGCTCAGCTCCTTACATAATTCGTCGACCTGAACTTTGAGTTCGTCGAGCTCAGTATATAGATTAACTCTGAGATCGTCGAGCTGAACATGACAATCGTCGACCTGAGAATTTTACTTAAACTTCTTGAAATAGATTCTTTGAAGAGTGCCGACATAAGTCTTGTGTGTCGACAGATGTTCAGTGGTGTCGACACAAGTCCTTCTGGTGTAGACTGATACTGTCAACTAATAATCTGTAAACTGTGTCGACATAAATCCTTCTTGTGTCGACTGAGCTAGTGTTAACTAATATTATCTGTGTCGACTGATAGTCTGCGAGTTGACACAAATCTTCTGGGTATCGACACAATTCTTCTGGTTGTCGATACAGCCTTCCTGTGTGTCGACACAATTTCTGCTACTGGTGTCGACACAGCTTATCCAAAGTGTCGACACAATTTTGCTGAGTGCCGACTGATGTTGTTTAGTGTCGACTGAATATTGTTGAGTGTCGACTGAAAATTGTTGAGTGTCGACTGAAAATTGTCTGTGTCAACACAACTGCTTGAGTCTCTGACAGGCTGTTTGTAGACTGATCCATGTGATGATGTTGACTCTTGGCCTTGACTAAAGAAATAAACCTATGACCCTGATTATACATTTTGGGTTAGTCTAAACAAACCTAATAGTGATCCTTACCCAAATCAGAACTAGGATTCCAACAATCTCCCCCTATTTGGGTGAGGACACTATTTACATAACACAAAGAAAATACAAAGCAGTTAAATAAAATAAATTTGCTGTAATACAAAGGAATAAAACAAACAATTTTGCTGTTGTTGATCCTTGCCCAAACCTATGTCATTACAATCTGTTTCATCATAATCTGCTTCTGCTATTTTTGGAATTGCTGCTGGAACTGCTGCAGCTTCATTGGTCATCAGTATTTGCACAAAATTTCTGAAACACTTCTTCTTCATGTACTGCTGGAGGAGACTGAGCCTGAAGGTCTGCTGAGGCTGAACCTGTTGTGCTAAGGCTGAACCTGCTGCATCTTCATTAGACACCTCCCCCTACATCTTCACTGGAGGAGGCTGAGCTTGAAAGTTTGCTGAGGCTGAACCTGCTGCATCTTCATTGGACATCTCCCCCTGCCTGGTTTCAGTGAAAAACTGGAAACAGTCCCTTAGATGAAGAAGGGATAGAGGAAGCAGAAATTGAAGATCTGTAGACTCAAGAGAGAAGAGATCACAGGCAAAGGGAAAATAGAATATGAAACAGATTTAAGAATAGATCCAAAAATAGAAGACAAAAATTAAATTAATCCTTCCCATTGATCATTCCAAGCTGATTCAGGAATAACATGTGCTTCTTTTCATCAAGGGATTTGGTGAAAATATCTGCTCTTTGAAAATCAGTGGAGATAAAGTCTAAATAATTTTCTTTTTGTTTACATAATCTCTAATGAAATGATGTCTTATATCTATATGCTTTGCTTTAGAATGATGCACTAGATTATGTGTTATAGATATAGTACTAGTATTATCACAGAAGATGGTTGAATTATTTAGATTGAAACCATAATCTAAGAGTTGGTTTTATATTCACAAAATCTGTGAACATCAATTGGTCCAAAAATGTCCATCAATTGGTCCAGGCTTTGTACATCAATTGGTCCAAAAATGTCCAAATGAAGCAGATACAAAATCCTAGGTGAATCACTCTTATTAACTGATTTAAAACTATTTTTAGTTTTCTTGCCTACTTGATAAGTCTTGCAAAGGCTTTCCTTCTTGTTGGGGCAAGAGGGCAATCCTCTAACAAGGTTGTCCCTAGATAACCTAGCAATGTTTCTAAGATTTACATGTCCTAGTCTTTTGTGCCACAAGGTATTATTATTTCTAACCTGATTAAATAAACAGATTTCTGAACAAGCTGAATTAAAATCAACTAAATAGATATTGCCTAACCTAATACCTGATAATACAATAATGCTGTTTAGAGAAATATTGCAGTTAGATTCAGTAAAACATACCTAATAACCTGCATCACATAACTGTCCTATAGATATCATGTTATGTGTCAGCCCACTTACATATGCCACTTTCCTGAAAGTGACAGCTCCAAGAGTAAATTCTCCATAGCCTACGGTCTGACCAAAGCTTGAGTCTCCAATTATAACCTTTGGACCTAGCTTTGCCTTATAGTTACTTAGATTGGCCTTATTTCCTGTCATATGCTTGGAACACCCACTATCCAAATACCACTTATCCTGTATGGTAGGATAGGTCTTTATCTGCAAGAAAAATAGCTAATTGTTTTTGACCCAGGTGACCTTGGGTCCTTGTTGATTTACATAACTGTAACTGGAAATGTAGGAATATTCTGGTTGATCCTTGTAACCTTTAGGATGATATCTTCTTGGTGGGATTATCTAGTCAGTTAAGGGATTGGAAGGTTTAAGGTTAGAATTTTCATTCAAATTTCTGTTAAAACTATAGTTTTGATAGAACTGATTTGGGTTCGATGATTTTAGTTCAGATCGTTGATCTGCGTTCGACGACCAGCATTGGTATCGTCGATCTTGGTTCTCTGAATAATAGTGGCTATTATCTGGGTTCCACGATCGTCGATCTCTGTTCGACGATACATAGTGATATCGTCGATCTCCGTTTGCAGAGAGTTTAGGCTCAAGCTCTGGGTTCACAGATCGTCGATCGTCATTCGACGCATAATGCTGAGATCGTCGATCTTAGTTCAACGATTTTTGTTCAGACATAGCTTTTTGTTTTTCAACTTGTTTTAAAACTTTGTTAACTGTTTTAATTTGTTCTGTATTCTTCTTACCTTTATCTGAAATAAACTTTATATGTTGTGAAAGGTGATTTTTCTTAATAATTGGTGGTTCACTGGATGATACACCTAATCCTAACTTACTTCTATTAAGTCTAGCATTAAGTGTGCTGGTAATTTCTACTAGCTGTTTGCTTCTTCCATTCAGTGATTCTTCTAGCTGTTTTGCTTTACTTATTTCAACATTCAGAAAAGTAATTTGTTCACTATAAATGTCTATTTCATTTTTCAATTTAATGTTTTCTGATACTAAGCTATCATAATTAAATTATTTATCTCTGAGAAGTTTGATTTCCTTCTCAGATCTAATTAGATCATTGCACATAGATTTAAAATCATTTTTAAAATCTTCTGAGGTAAAGTCGAATTCTTCCAATACCTGATCACAATCTAAACATTCTTCAGATTCTTCTTCTTTTGAGACATGCCCTGAAGCATTGATGGCCATTAAGCAGATTTCTTTGGCCTTTGCTTCCTCTTCATCTTCACTAGAGCTGGAGGAAGATGATTCTTCAGCGTCACTCCATGTTTCTGCAATAAACCCTCTCTCTTTCTTCTTGTGCTTGTAGGATGATGGTTTACTGGAGTGCTTCTTGGAGTCTTTCTCTTTTCTCCTCTCCTTATGCTTGTTTTCTGGACATTCTGGGAGAATATGTCCAGATTTCCTGCAACCAAAATAGATAATCTCTTTAGAAGGGGTTCTGTCATACCATGGTTTATCATCACTCCTTGATGATTTCCTTATGAATTCTTTTCTCCCCATCTTGAAGAATATCTTTGCAAAGAGACTCATCAATTCTTCATTTGATGGAGAAGTTTCTGATTCTTCTAAAGCTTTGAAAGCTATATTCTGCTCCTTCCTAATTGGTGTAGCAGTCTTTTGTTGCTCAGCTTCTCTTGTTTTCAGCATCTGTTCATAGGATTTCAGCTTTCCTAGAACTGATTCTGTAGTCATCTCATGTGTGTTTCTGGTCTCTCTGATAGGCCAGATTCTAGAGTCCCATGAGCTGGGGAAGCACATGAGAATCTTGTCATTTATCTCTGTGACTGAGATGTCTTTGTCAAGAGTTTTTAACTCATTAACAATGAGACTGAGTCTATTGTTGATGACTACTTTTAGTCGTCACTTTTTGGGTTAGTTTAGTTTAAAATTTCCTAGGTTTAGGTACTATTTTTTTTTATTTTTATGTATGCTATGTTGTATCTTTTTTTATAATATGTTTTAATATTTTATTTCCTTTTTTGTTTGTTATGTTGCATGTTGTGTTTTATTTGTTTGTTGTTTTGTTATTTCATGTTTTTGCGTTTTTGTTATTCTTATGTTACCTTATTTTTATTATTAATGTTTTTAACATAACTAATGTATGTTTTATATTTCTTTTGTAGGTGCAGTCCAAGTCCAGCCCTCTTCCACCAAAACAGCCCACATTTGAAAGAGCAGCCCCTACCCGAGCCTACAACAAAGCCCATGGCCGACCTTCATCATTGGTGCAACCCGGCCTCCCACCTAGTAGCCCATGCACTACCCGAGCCCTACATGCAGCCCCTTCAACCCGAACCCATCAAAAGCAGCTCAACCAAATGCAACACCAAGCAGCCCATGCACTACCCGAGCCCTCTTCAAAGCCCATAAAAAATAGCCCATTTATCCAAGGCATGGCTGGCCACCTCATGCTCTACACCTCACTTAATTCCATGCATATACCCTCCCATTCATGCATTTTCATCCTTAATGGCTGGCCCCTCCTCTCTCTCTCCCTCTCATTTATTACATGCATGTATCCACTTTATCATGCTTGGTCGGCCATACCTTTCCCCTCCCCTCTCTCTTATTAATTTCTCCATCCATGCACCTTGCCACCAATGCATTGAACCCACCTCCCTTTCTTCCCCCTCATTAAATGAAATGCATTCCCCCTCTCCAAGCACATGGTCGGCCACCCCCCTTGTCCCCTCATCTTCATTCCATTCTAGAACCTCCTCCCTCTCCTATATAAAGACCCCATCCCTCAAGCATGAAGGAGAGATCCAAGAGAAGAAAATTTAGAATCCAAGTTTGAATTTGAGTGTTGAGTTGAAATTTTGAGAGTGCTTGTGAGTTGTTTTTATTTTACCTGTTGTTGTAGTTTTTCCATTATCGTAATTTTTGTGTTAGTAGTTTAATATAGTCTTGTTTTTTTTATTATTGTGTAATCCTCTTCCTTTTTGCAAGCAATGAAATTATTTTCTCTTCATCTTATTTTGTTTTCTTCCTCCACTATGAGTAGCTAATTTCCCTTAGCATTTGATCATGAGGATCCATGAAATGAGATGATGTTTTCTTTTACTTCTTAGTTTTATTTTTGTCTAAATTATTTCTCGATCCTTCTTTGATTTATCTTGTGTCGACTCCGTATTTCCGGTATATGGTAGTAGGCAATTTGATCTCATTTCATAGAAGTCGAGAGACTCGTTGATTTGAAAGATCACTCAAAGAAGAAAGGAGTTGCACGCAACCCTAGAGATAGGATGACGTAAATCTTCCGGATTGGAGTCAAATCCAATAGTGCGGGTCACCTCGATAATGTGGCTTTAGGCCTTTTTGACTTGAAAGAGATTTTGGTCAAAACATCTATAAGTCAGGGGATTTAATGCTCTAGCGAGATTATTTCCTAATATCGGATCCGACACGGTCGAGTTTGATTTGCAAGCTTAAAACTATACTTTTTATCTCCCTCATCTCATTTCATGGTGAATCTTCGATCGAATGCTAACTTTTTATTATAAGTTTTTCGTCTAAAAATTATCTTTAGTTTTTCTCTGAAAAAAATTCTCAAAACCCACTTTCTTTCGGTAGGATAATAGTTCAAGTGTGAGTAGCAGTACTTGACAACCCCGTGTTTAAATATGACCTTGATACTACAATTCGACAGGTACACTTGCCTGTTTAGGTTTTATCCCATCAAGTTTTTGGCTCCGTTGCCGGGGAGGCTTTTTTCGTCAATATTAAGAAAGCACTTACGCTATTACTTCTGCAAAAAAAAAAATATTATTCCCTTTCTCTCTATTTTCTTCATCCAATTTCTATTTCCGTTCTTTTCTTTTTCTTTCAGTGCATGACCCGCACGAATCCGTCGCTACTTGTTGACTTTGACCCAGAAATAGAACGCTCCTTTCAGAGAAACTTACGATTTAGTGGTTCCACTTTTCAAACAGCGGTTTAGGATTCCGACGGTGATTGTAACTTCAACTCCAAAATGGAAGACCCTAACCCAGCATTTGCCCAGCAAAGGACGATGTCCGATTATGCTCGGCCCAACTTGGAGGGTACAGAAACAAGTATTGTTTGACCTGCAATTGCGAACAATAACTTTGAACTTAAGCCTAGCATCATACAAATGGTGCAACAATATGTACAGTTCAACGGATTACAAGATGAAGATCCGAACTTGCATATTGCTAGTTTTCTCGAGATCTGTGACACATTCAAAATAAATGGTGTCTCAGACGATGCTATTAGGCTAAAACTCTTCCCCTTCTCTTTAAGGACAAAAGCCAAGAAGTAGTTGAGTTCTCTTCCAAGAGGATCAATCACTACTTGGAACATTCTAATAGATACATTTCTTGCAAGATATTCCCCCCCCCCCCCCCCCGCCAAAACTGCTAAATTAAGAAACGATATAACTTCATATTCTCAAATTGCTTCTGAGACCCTCTATGACACATGTGAGAGGTTCAAAGAGCTTTTGAGACGCTGCGCCCCCCCATCATGCTCTGCATGTATGGTTACAGGTTCAGACATTTGATAATGGGCTAATCAAGAGACTAAGCAAATGATAGATGTCGCTTCCGCTGGTTCTTTGGACCGCAAAACTCCGGAAGCTGCT